>OX388318.1:5553951-6753951 GCA_947579605.1 Athripsodes cinereus
TAACAAAACAATTAAAAATACTATAAAAAAATGTCCTAAAATATGTAATAATTCCAACAAATACAACTATATCCAGACTAATCCACACGCTCCTACAATGTATGGACTCATAAAACTACATAAAAATGGTGAACCTATTCGCCCAGTTGTACCATCCTTTGCAGCTCCATCATATAAGATATCTAAACACCTTGTTGAAATGTTGAATAATCTAAATATTTTCAAGCCGCAATTAACATTAAAAAATTCCAATGAATTAATTCATAAAACTAAAGAGTTACATATACCTGGGAACACAAAACTTATATCATTGGATGTTACGAATTTATTTACAAATGTACCGACGGATGAAGTCATAATGATAATAAAAAATTTGTTGGATAAATCTAATATAGACAAAGACTTATCATCCGAGATAATACAACTCCTCAAGATATGCACATCGCAGAATTATTTCGTATTTAACAATAAATATTACACCCAATCTGATGGATTAGCTATGGGCAATAGCCTTTCTCCGCTCCTGTCTGACATATTTATGGATAATTTGGAGAATAGAATATTGAAATCTGACCATAAATCTACTAAACACATATTTAAATGGTGGAGATATGTTGATGATATATTGATCTTGTGGAATGGTACAAATAGACAACTAGATGCATTTATGACATATGTGAATTCATTTCATAACAAAATAAAGTTTACATTAGAAATACATGAAGACAACAAATTAAATTTTCTAGATTTATCGCTATCCATAAATAATAACAATATGCAATATAATATATATAGAAAACCAACACACACAGATAATATAATTCCAGAATCTTCAGCCCATCCTTGGAACCAAAAATTAGCCGCATTCCAATGTATGACTCATCGTGCCTTAAATACTCCCCTTAACAAAGACAACTTAAACAGAGAAATTGATGTAATTAAGCAGGTGGCACAAAACAACGGATACAACGTAGCAGTGATAGACAAATTATTAAACACCAAAAAAATGAAAAAATGTATATCGGAAAACGTATATTCTTGCCCAAATAAACCAACTAGTAAAAAATGGAGGAGATTCAAATATATAAAAGGAACTTCACAGAAAATTGTAAGCAAATTAAATCAAGATATAACTGCATCATACTATACTGACCACAAGCTTGGAAAGTATTTAATTAACAATAGACATAAGATTGAACATGTGGAGAAGAGCGGAGTTTATCAAATAAATTGTGAAGAATGTGACAAAAAGTATGTAGGAATGACAACAAGAAAAATAAAAACTAGGATTAAGGAACATTTAAATTGTCTAAAAAGTACGGGATTCTCTGAATTTGCCAACCACTTAATAGAAGAAAACCATAGCATAAACCAAAAGGAGCCTTTTAAAATATTGAATTTTAATAATAGTAGTTATAGAAGATTATTACTAAGAGAAACATTGGAAATTCATAAAAATATTAATAGTGTAAATAATTTAGTCAATAAAACAACAATACCCAATGCATCCCCAATTCTCAGAATATTCCCACTTGTTTCATACCCTCATACCTCCATTGTTCCCCCCTCTACCACTACCACTGTATTTTCACCTTAATTGAATATTATTTGTTTTGCATAGTTTAGTATTGATAATGTCTCATTAAGAGACGAAACAATATTGTCTACAAAAATAAAAATATAAGTGTGTATAAAAAAGTATAAGTTTTTTTAATTAATTTAATATGGATACACAAAAAGTGACGGATTACATTGAAAATATTATTAATATCATATTCATAAAATAGTAATCGCAAAGAAATCCCAGGTGCCGGCAAACTCCCCTTTCACGACACAAGCTTTTAGTAGCTTACTGTGAAAGGTGTATAAGGTTGTATTTGGGTTTATAACAAAAACCCAGATATATCTTTTAAAAAAAAAAATTATAACTAAACAAGTCTAAAGTTAACTCTTATCAAATGAAAAACCTTAATAAAAAAATATTTAATTTTTCTCTGGTGTACCTATCTATTCAATACTGCCTATATAGAAATGTCAACATTAAAAAATATTGTTCCATTATGACATTTTTCAATTTTCAAATGGCAGGTGTTGTTCTGTCTATTGTCAGAATATACACCAAAAACTTTTGATGGTTAATAAAGATATTATACATATTTTTTTTCATTCATAATTGTATTTTATTACCTTGGAGAGGATGAGCTGTATGTTCATTAATTATTATATGTAATTGGTCAACTGGATACCCCTCTTGTGGGATACCATCCCATCCGGATAGATAGATGGGTGACTTAGAAACGTTTCACTATAAATTTACATATTTTTTGCCAAGATGTGTTATAAAATTTTATTTTTAATAATTAAAATAATTAAAATTAAAAATGGATTTCAACAGCGTAAACACAAAAACTCTTGAATTATTAAAATTTTATTTATTTTTTGCTTAATTGTGTTATAATTCGTTATTTCTGTGAAATATTATTAAGTATGTTTCACTTCGTTTTGTTTTTTTTTTAATTTGTTTTAGTTTTGTATAATGTATACAGCAGTTTTTCATTAGTGAAATATTTTGAAGTATAGCTAAGTAAACACTATCAAATACAAATGCGTATATGAATCAAAATAAATGAAAAAATAATACATATATTATTTTTCTGAAATTTTCACTGAAGAAATCGCTTTAGAACATTCATATGTATATTAATATTTCAACTAATATAACAATTGCATTAACAACAATATTCTTTGAATTATGGAAAATCCCTCCACACTATACTAGTTCCATACTAACTATATGACAATGTACTGTACTCGTTATCAGAAGTTGAGTTTAAGCCACATCTAATTTCTATGCAAATAAATTATTATCGTGATAACATCTTGACTTTCCCTTTGTATGAATACGTGTACCTAGTCTGTATATAGAAAATGAGATGATAAGCATTTCAGTTATAATTCATTTTCATCGTATTGTTTTATTCGTATCACTGGTTTTAATTATTATCGAAATTTTTTAGTTTATACATTTGTGTATCAAATATGAAGTTTCTTTTAACTGTCTAACAAATGACTTGAGGGTAAAAATCTATGAACTTTTAGCAGAACGGTCGGCTTAAGCGTGTGGTGTATCGTACACTTTTTTGCAATTTATGTATGCACATTATGTATCATTTTAACTGTATATAAGCGTAATTAGGCATTTATTAAAGTTCTTGTCAAGGTTTTACCACACTGCTTTTTGCCAACCATAAAAAAAACCCGAATAATGAAGCTTCACTTTATTCAAAATACATACGATTACACAAATATCTAGATACCTAGTTGGAAATAAAATATCTATGATTTAAAACTGTTTTTAATTTATTATTGTCATTTGTTTCTCGCTACATTATTTATGAAGCAATTGGTTCACTACGATCTTTGAGATGTAGTGTAATGATCTACATATTAATGTTGAGAGTGATTAAAAAAAAATTCTATGGTTTACTATACATTCATAATTATGTAATTGTGACCCTACTGAATTTGATATTACTCTACGTGTCATTCATAACATCGACAATTTCTGAATGTAAATGTGCTAGAACCGTCCCCAAACAGATTCGGCGCCTCAGAGAAAAAAATATCATTGAATTTTATATAATTTCTCTACAGGAAACTGGCCTTAAAGCTAATGAACTATTTGTTATTTAATATCGAAGTTATTTTTACAATTAACCTTTGTACGAAATTACAATCATATGAAAATTTAACGTATACTTTAGCATGAAGCTGTAATTCTGGTTTATAAGAGAGAATTTCGAAGCCTTCGGAATGTCTCATAGTAGCTTAGAAAAAGGGTGGTACGGGTTCAATTCCCATCCTACCAAATAAGTTGACGCTGTTTTCTAAACCTTATGTAAGTGTGTCAATTCATATTTGTTATTGTGTATAAAATATGTAATAAGAATATTATGTAGCAATAGTAAAATATATTAAATTATTACACTGTAAACTATCAACAATTTGGCTTGTCTTGTTATTTCATAATTTATATTCATGTTATACTTTATAATATTTTATTGAATCTTCTTTGATCTACGTGATAAACTCATATTGTGTGTTCTACTTTTATTACGTATGTGTGTACAAATATTGTATACTGACTTTAAACCCGGTTTATCGTAAAGACTAATAAACATCGACGTCCGTTGATATTTTTTTTAAATTTCCAAGTAATTTACACTACTTTGGAGAAAGAAAAAGCACATTTTTTGAGAAATATCTTCTCATCATTTACAATTTTTGTTGATATCACAAATCACTCGTTACGGGTGGATTGCCGGTAATCATAAAAAAAATGAATGTTAATAAGTTACGATGGTTTGGGCATGTGGAAAGAATGAATGAGGACAGAATGACCAAGAAGATATATTTGGCTGAGAGGAATGGTGCTTGCAGACATGGCCGTCCGAAGATCTAATGGCAAGATCATTGAAATCAAACCCTACAAGATAGTCACGTGTTGAGTACATTGAACAGGAGAGCATGCATGAGGAATTGTGTGACAGTGTGACGGAAGCGAAAGATGTATTCAAGGATAGAAGGAAGTGGCGCTCGATTCTTTCTGCTTACCCCATGAGGCATGAGGGAAGCGGCGTGATGGAATATAGTTATATGTATGTATGATTAATAAAAATCAAAATCTAGTCTCGTAAATTGTTCTGTATACCTAAAGCAGGCATTTGTTAAATATTACGTATGAGACATATAAACATCTTCAGTTGAGCGATTATATGGTACCCATCTTGAATGTCTCATCTTTATCTGACCCAAAGACGTCAATCTTTACGTTCATTATAAATGCATTTTAGTCCTCAAGTAAATATCGTAAATACGTACATACATATATGTAAGCGGGTTCAAATATTTATTAAATGATGTACTAAATCAATCGTCGTGTCTCAGTTCATATTACAAGCCAAGAGTTTTCTGTCTACAAATTAGTCTATCATCAAGTAATAAAGTATGAAAATAACATTTTATGTATTTTCATAGTAGTTTTTTAACATCAGTTATTGAAGATTTGTATAGGTATGAGAGATTATTTCTGTATTTTTAATAGTACTAATCATGTCAGATGTCTCGCTACCGTAGCAAATCTCCATTTTCTTAAAAGTCTTTTCTTTCACTCTTCAGCACATCTTTCGGGAATTACAATAACAACAATTCAACGATGAGGTTTTCCCATCCTGAATGTCTTCATTTTGTGAAATATTTCGTGATGATGTAGTATTCTTCTTCTTTGTTGTAGGTCCCTCAGTGCTGAGGATCGTGACCATCATTTGTATAGGTGTACACGAAATGCTTCCAGCGAATTCAATCCTCCGCTCTTCGTAGCGCCTCATGCAAGGTCCCCCCTGTAGCCCCCTTCACCTGCTCACTCCATCTCATTAGTGCGCGCCCCCTAGCTCTATTGCCCTCCACACTTCCAGTCAAAACAAGTCTCTCCAGGTTGTCTGGTCCTCTCCGTGCGATGTGCCCAAAGCACTGCAGGACACGGCGCATGCATTATGGTGGACAACCGTTCCTTTATATTCAGTTCTTCGAGGATGGACGAATTTGTTCTATGTGCTGTCCACAGTATGCGCAGTAGACGCCTCCAGCAATTATAGTAGTTGTAAAAACCTAAATAGCATGGTGTTGTCGACCGATGATACTTAGTGGAAGTTAAAATTACACATTTACTTTTTTATTCGTGAGCCGGCTTTTAAAAACTTCCGCTCTCATCGGGAGAATGTAAAGAGACGATCTTTACGTTAATTTTATACTAATTTATAAACGAGTTTTTTTTTTAATTTTTGGCTATCCACCCCTTATCGAGTGACTTGAAAACGAGATTTTAAAACACCATCAAAACTAAGAAATTACCGTATTTTGTAGAACTAAAATAGATTTGAGACATTTCGAAAGTAAACGCTTCAGATATTGTGTTCAGTACATAATTTATGTAAATCTCGTAATATCAAGTTGCTAAAACGAATAAAAAAGATAACCTATTTTTATAATAAACAGACACCAAATATATTTGTCGTTTTTTATCTTAAATATTAAAATAATAATATTGTTACGTACAAACATACTGTAATGATTTGTCCTCATTATTTTGTTTATTTAATGTGTTTGTGGTTTAATATTTATCTGCTTAACATGCCGAGTAAAATATTTGTAATGACAACAGTGTAAATATGTAAATGAAGATCAGATTATGCACAAAAGAGAGTTACAGTAAATTAAGATACAGCTTCCCACGCGTATGTTAAATTTTTTGTCGTTATCTTGTATCATAAAATTACGGGCACTATGTTTGTTATAAAATATATTGTTGAATTAAATTAGATTCAAGTTTTTGTTTATCGAACTTAGATATTTCGTAACTAAATTTAAGACACAGCATCTGTGCGGCTACTACCGAATGCAAGAAATTAAGAACCATACGTTTTAAGTTTTTATTATTTATTTATTATTTATTTTATTCTTCACTGTACATTGTTTACAATAATACAAATTAACAAAGAAAATATCATTTATACAATTCAATGCACAGAGGGCGAGTTTATCGCTAAAATGCGATGTCTTCCAACTAACCCGGAATATATTAATTTATAGCTACGAAAAAGTTTTTTTTATTGATAATCTAACGTTCAGTGCTAACCACAAATGTGTTGCCCTTTCAATTATTCATTGCCTGAGCTCCAAGTGATAAACTCGTACATATATATACCATCACGGCATTTCCCACAATTGGGGTAGCTAGTGGATCAACTCATGTAACAAATGTGCAAGTTGTCCTCTCCTTACCAATAAAATATAAAACGTTCAAGACAGCTGACATTCCTCATCACTGAATTGTTGATCTTAGGTAATTTTCTAATTTCAATCACCTACCACCCTTGACAGGACACTCAGAAGCTAACGGATTAACATTTGAACTAATTTCCGTTAAAAAATTAAGTTCGTTACTTGTTTTACGATTCCGTATGTCAAAATCAGTTATGCTTAACAAGTCTATTTACGACAATAATGCTGATGACGCAAACGCAAAGGTCTTCTAACTTCAAACAATAGAGACGGAGAGGAAAATTATTCTGAAAAACAAATTTAAAAAAAAACTTTAATCGTGATACATTGTGTTTTAAATTTATTATTCAAATTTAGAATGTCCATTGAGAATATTAGTAAGATGTTAAATATATTGCACGCATGAATGAAAGAAATTGATTTCACTGTTTCAGATTATTTAAAGGTTTGATTTACATGAAAACGTATTGAATTTCACGCGCGTGGATAACTCAAATTCGTTATGCATAAGTTGTTGTATTTAGTTGTAGTACCTATGCTAAAAATAAAATTCTGGTTTGATGTGTGTATTATTTGAATTTGTATCATTCCATATTCGACTCTTACCTTATCGGAGAATCAGAAGACTTATTTTTTTTATAATATCAAATTACACAGGTTTAAAGAGTACTCTTAAAGTCTTAACCAAGCCTTGAGTCGATTCATAAGCGTCGAAACTCTGTGTCGTGCACTTCTTAAGGAAGTTCACATAAGTATGTGTATCATATACAACATGGCTACCTAGTTAATACCTATTCAAATAGGTTAACTTTCGGTTAGTATGATCAATTGGAATGATTAATCTAGAGTGGTTCAAAATATCTACACTTCTGATTGACATCTACACTTCTAGTAAGTAAAATCCAGTTCCCGAAATCCAATTGTGTCAAAAATATTCAAAACGTAAATATATTTTTTTTTTTTTATTCTTCACTGTACATTGGTTATAATAATTCTCGTTAAGTTTTTGTTTTGACATTCTATATAGGTACATTTTATTTATTGACATAATATCTATTATTATTATATTATTGACATTATATCTATTATTATTATTTTATTATTATATTCATTATTCTATTTATTTTATTAACAGTTATCCCATTTATTGTATATTGATTTTATTTATTTTTTAATATTATTATATACAAAGGTATATTTTTTATTTTAAATTGATTATTGTATTATTATTCACGAATTTGTTTTAATTTGTAATTGTAGTTTGAATTCCTTTAATTATTATTATTGTTTTTATTTATTTATTATTATTATTATTTTATTATTATTATCATATTATAAAATTATTATTGTTATGTGGATATTGACTTCTTTCATTTTGATTTATTGAATAATTTTAAAATTTATAATGCATCTATTGATTTTATAATGATATTTTTTTTATTTTATTTCTTTTGTTTATTATTTCAATTGTTATAATAGTATTCCCTGATTACTGTTTGCTCTTCGACACTATAAATTATTTAATATATTGTTATGTCATTGTTGTGTCTACATATGTATTTTGTTAACATGTAAAAGGCTTGTTGCCGTGTATGTTTAAATAAATAAATAAATAAATAAATAAATATTTCAAATTAATACAAAGTATCATAAAAATATCAGTTAAACAATTCAATGTACAGAGGGCGAGTTTATCGCTAAAATGCGATGTCTTCCGACTAACCATTATTTGCATTGTTAATATACCTACTATGTCGCAAATATATAAAATGTAATAAACACGTGATAAAATACTAATTTAGATAATGTAGAGTGCATACAACATAGGTATAGCATGTAAGATACTGTTTATCGTTATTACACTCGAGTAATTTCGTAATTTTTGTTTTAATAATTGCTTAATAAATAATTCAATTCAATTAGCTACAAAGACATTTGATATATGACACTCATACTGAATGCTACAATATATTTTTTTCTTTCGTATCTGACAATCATGATCTATTTTTTCTTCCATGTTTGTATACAAGCCCCCTCTTTGGACTTTCAAGCTATTGTACTTTAGATTTTCTACATCACTTCTTCCTACAACTTTTCTCATATCTTCCGACCATTTAGCTCGAATTTTTCACCGACATTTATCCTCTCATGGGCCGTAGACAAACCGTACTTAGCGATCGACTACTACTGACGAACTTTTTGACAATCTACCTACGTACCGTGTAATTTTATGCGTTATTGTCGAAAATTCGTTTGTAGTCGATCGCCAAGTGCGTGTTTGTCTAGGGGGGCTGTTCTCATTATTTATCAATGTACGACTTTTATTAATAATTCAAATTTAAATGTGTAACTAATATTAGTATTAATAATAATATGTAGGAATCTTCATAATGATTATTTGGTCTACCGTTTTCCAGTATAAAGTATATATTTTTAGTAAGTGAAGCATTGTTTTCCCGACAGTAAATATTTGTATACAACTTTACCTTATCTCATTTACTAATAATGTATAGTACCTACTACATGAATACAGTGCATAGGAGAGCAATGACATATGTACATAATTACACAATAAGTACTAAGGATCACTTTAAATTTTCATCGTTTATTATATTGTCTAAGAATAGTTTGTCTTTTTTATTGAACTCTTTTTCTATATACAAACAGTAAACTTGTCTTGGCACGTGGAAAGAATGGATAAGGACAGAATGACTAAGAAGATATATTTGGCTGAGAGGAATGGTGCTCGGAGACGTGGACGTCCGAGGATTAAATAGCAAGATCATTTAAATCAAATCCTACAGGACGGTCACGTGTTGAGCACGTTGAACAGGAGAGCATGCATGAGGAATTGTATGACAGTGACGGAAGCGAAAGATGTATGCAAGGATAGAAGGAAGTGGCGCTCGATCCTTTCTGCCTACCCCGCGAGGGAAGCGGCGTGATGGTATGTATGTATGTATGTATAAACTTGTCTTTAAAAGAATATTTGACTGACAATGTCCTATCAAGGCGAAATGTTTAAACGAAATATTACATTGACAATATCCTAACAACACGAAAGACGTCTCCCTCGGCAATAAAACATAACTGTAGTAGAAGAAAACATTTGTATTTTAATTTCGTTTAAAAGAATAACTTAAATCACGCTATTATTGTCAGAGCCAAGCATCGCATTCTTTATGTTATTGATCAGTTATAAATCAATATTTCATCCATGCAAACAATTTTATTTCTACACACTTTAGTCAATTTGGCCACTATCTCTTGTGCTATCTGCAAGCAATAGACACAATATGTCGAGAGATGTTATTCCTTCACCGAGTTACATTCTTTCTACTAATTATCGATTGTGATGAACTTTGCACAAAGTTGATCGATTTTAAAAACAATATTATTATTTCAGTTACTTGCAAAACGTTTGAATTGATGATTAAGCTTAGGTTGCAAATTTCTGAATTTCTGGTAAAATTAGTAAGGGTGTCCTTTCCGTTTGTACGAACCCTGAATATTACAAATATTTTTATTATTATTTTTGCTTATTTAGCAATGTGAAAGATAATATCTTATCTATCATGTTCTTGCTTTGCTTGTTACCTTTATAAGTAAGCATATTTATATCTAATAAATATTATGTTTAATTTGTACAACAAAGTAACACATTCCCTTTCATAAAAGTTAATTATCATCTGCTATGTAGAAATTGTAGATAAATATTGACACTTCCTTAATAGCTGGATTGAAGGTCCGTTTGTAATTTTTTATTCGTCCATTTCTTGGGATATTGGCACGACGCACAGATGACAAAACCGATCAAACATTTCTATTGGACAACCCTAGTTTTTTTCTAAGATACCTACCACTGGGATAAAATCATTGATCTGTTTTTTTATGAGTCGCTTTTTCTTTTTTCCTTATTACCTATTACTGCATAAATAGTGTCTAAAAATAATCCAGCGATGTTCGGCAAGTAATTTATTTATCTATTAATATCTGATCCGGTTGTAAACGAGGGCAGTTGTAGACTTACGACCTATGACAGGTTTGCTATCATACTACTGTTTTCATAAAGACTTGTATAAGTAAAGATAATGTTCCTATTATGATATGATAGTAATTTAATAGTCTGATGACTATATAGTAGTACATAGTAGTTGACCATATTATTACCATTAATACATTTTCATATTATCATTATTTCAAATATTTTTTGTTTACATCAATACTTACTTAGTAGGTAATGAAGTAGATATATTATCTGTCTGTTAATTTACAAGGGTCATTGCCATAGAACATTAGGTCATTTACTCACGACTTCAAGCAAGCTCGTTAACATCTCCTAAAAAAAATAATAAGACGTAGCATATTTTCGTTAGTAATTCTAATCTGCACTCTATTTGCGAAGAAAAAACTCCAAAAAAATATTAATGTTATTGACCGAAGGTACTTGTTGGAAGTCCATTTCAAGATAAAATTGAAGAAAAAAACACAGTGTGTAGTAAAATTCCAAATGACTTTTATTAACTTCGCTAAAGGCTTCGCATCGGCGAAGTTAATAAAAGGCATTTGGAAGTTAACTACACACTGTGTTTTTCTTTCAGTTTTATCCAAAAATAATCGTTAATTTAATTTAAACATAATTTTGTGTGTCGTTAGTAGTTGCATAAAACGAATTATGTGTTATTTTTTCAACTTTTTATTAAAGGCGAAATTAAAATTAACTAAAGAAAAGTATTTTTGATGCAACGTATGATATTAATAAAATAGATGTGTTGTTCTTTGAGGAATTTGTGGATCAAAATATTATAATAAATGCCCGCTTATCTAGATAAGTTCAGACCAAGTATGGATTTTTTCTGTTTCTTCAATGTTTTCTAGAAGATAGCAATATCATTTTCTCTCTTCGATGTGATTATGTACTAAAAGGTCGTAACGAGTGACACTTTTTTGATATAATATACACAAATACATTATTTTTATCCTGGGAAATCGTGTAATTTAAAATATGAATTTGAATTTTAAATAAACCCAAATACACCCCAGATATCCTCACAGCAGACAATATGCTTGTCAGTGATGATGGAGTAAGTCGGCAATGGGTGGAATCGAACCCGGGTCCTCGATTGAAAGCTCGAATATAAAAAATGCGATTGACCACCTGAAAAATTTAAAGTTTTTTCAAATGAATATTTAGTTCTATGTGTGCACTATGGCAAGTTGAAAAATGGTGTTAGTAGATAAACAACTTTATCAATATCAGGTCATTTTAAATAGCACAATTTGCTTACGCTTTCTTTACACGACTATAATAATATATTCATTCATCAGAACGTACAAAGTCACTTCCTTGAATCAAAGTGCTCTTGTTTACTGAACTACAACAATATTTACTAAAATTCTAATATATATTATATATTACTACGTAAACAAACCCTACCGTATAATCTGTTGAGGTCAAATCTATTTTACAGTTAATTAACATTGTATATGTGATTACATTTGAGCGGGTATCCAAGCATTAAACACGCTGTCCATGCGACCACAATCATGATATCAAATATCTTGTACCTGTGTATCTCAGGTAGGAAGCCTACATACATTATTATTTTTATTCTATAGAATTAACATAGTATATTTTTGATACTGGCAATACACAAATAATAATACATCTCTTACCCGTGTTCCTTTTATGAATATATTTTTAATACGCGTATATTAGTGTTAGTTTCACACTCTGCTAGCTTTTTCATCTTTCATCTCTAATATTTCAGAAAAATGTTTTGTTCCCACTTGTATAAGATTTTATTTTTGATTGAATAAGTCGAATGTTGTTATTTTTTCGTCATTTAATTTTATATTAAAGATGGTTGACAGATTTTAAAACATATTTTTTATATGATTGTTTGTTTATTATTCCTTTTTCACTTTAGAGTTGATAGAGAGAATGTCTTAAGAATCAGAACAATCCACGCATAAACTCTTTGCTTCCAATTAATAAACTTTATTATACTTACATAATATATTCTGTATTTCATTTTTTTATCATTCTTCTCCCCACTCTTGAATAAAACCTTTTTGTACACTTTTTATTCATGTTTTTGAAGGCCTTTTTTTTAAAACAAATACGGTAGAAATTAGACCGGTTTAACTTGAAGAATTTGATTGATTCTTTTTGTATGCTTCGTCTCGCTAAATTTCTCGTCTTTCGTTATGATATCAAAATTATGATTTAGTATTATAAAATAAAATTAGGAAGCACATGATATAAGTTTTGTATTATATTCATACATATTTATTCAACTAGAAAGTATTTAAGTCGACATATGTTTTCCACGTGAAATAATTCGAACGGCAACTGATATTTATTATCAATTCAGCCAATATCAAAATATATTTTTTATATTGCCATTATTGTTTTATTATCCATGACAAATAATAATACTTGTCCGAATTAATTAATTAATAAAATAATAATATTATGTCATTGCCAATCGTATTTTTTATTATCTTACCGTGAAGTGATATGGATAATATTATAAATTAATATTATTTTACTGTAATGCTTATAATGAATTTATTGTTATGCAACAGAAATAACTGGTTATTGATAGTCCGTTTCTTTGACAGGTCTATTTTAAAGTATAAGCGTAATAGGCACTATTTGATCGTTGCGTAATTCTTTACTTTTGTTTATTATTAATGCGTCTATTTTTTTTCTATTTGATCGTATTCAATTACTTTGATGTTCACTAACGAGCTTTGCTGTAAGAATATGCACCAGCAGTTAATGTGCCTTTTGATATTATTTCTATCACATTGTAAAATGCATATTTATATTTAATTGCTGTATGCAAGCCGTTCAAATTTCCATGGAAAATAGTTGATTCTTTGAAAAAAATAACGTTCTTTTTCTTTTGTTTCAGCCGCCATGTGGCTAACGTTCCTATGGTCATTGTTGGCCGTGTGTGTCGCTGCGCCGCAATCGGAAGAGCACCACGTTGGGCGCCAATTGAAGTCTTTCGAACTAGGCGCAGGTGGCGGAGAATGTGTTGAGGCCAGATTACGATGCGCCTATAGAACAGGATGCGGAGCAGCACTCAACATCTACATGCTGTGGTGCTCTGATGTACTGCGAGGAGCACCTGGATGTCCAGAGCATTGCCAACATGCTCTCATTGCACTCACGTCCACCGAAGAAGGGAAGAATCTTATGAACGTAAGTATTTATACAAAACGTTAATTTCTCTGTATGAATTGATTGTATATTTCTATATTTCCTTTACTAGATATGGTTAATTTTAAATAATTTTACATACTTTCATGATACCATTCTTAAGTTCGTTACATTATCATTAAACATTTTGAAATGAAATTATGTCTAGACTTTGAAAGCGTCCTAAATATTATGTTTTATTCTTGTCCTCAGTGTGAATGCAACGACGACTACTGTCAAGAAACAAAGAAGAGGGTAGAGGTATGCAAACCTCAGGTATTAAGAGCATCTCTGAACGAAACCATTTCGTGCAGAGTATCCCAACTTATCTGCGCCGCGGATGCACTTTGCTCAACTGCCTTGGAGTATTACAGAAGGTTCTGCAGGTCTATGTTCCTAGGTAAAAAGTGTTCACATCGTTGTCTAAATTCTATCAATATTCTTCGTCGTCAAGAAAAAGCGGCGAAGTTAAGTACTTGTAAATGTGATGGTTTCGAAGACTATGACTGTCCTCGTGTTCAAACGAACATGGCTCGTCTTTGTTTCCACAAACCAAAGACGAGATTAGAAATAGAAACGACTACAATTAGAGAAGATTTAAGGACTAATGAAGTCAGCAGTGGTAGTAGAATATATTGTTCAGTGTTTCTTTTAGTGTTGTTGTTTAATATCAAAAGGTTATTAGTCCCATAATAAATACCTAATAATTAGTGCAACAAACCTAGAGACCTTTTATCAAATTGAATTAATAAGAGATTGTACCTCGCGTTTGGAAAGTGAACCAACATGATCCAACGATATATTTTTATTCATAATAATAGTATTCCAATTGAGATTTTTGTTACTTGTCATTATTATCTTATGATGATTTTTGTATATAAAACATTTTTATTATGCAAGAGGCTTTTTTATACGACACCTACAACTTTATTTTTATTATTGTATTTTTTTAACAACCTAATTTATGATTTGACATTTCATGATATAGATAAAGTTATATAGATCATTTTTCATTTACAACATTTAAAATTGACAGAACATGTCTTACCATCTAGAACTTTTAAACATTTATGTTCTACTTATTTCAGTTTTTTTTTAATATAAAATAAAATTCAAAATTAAACTAAGAATGTTTTGATTTCAAAAAAAAATCTATTTTCAAATCATGAATTAAGGGAACAAATTTGTATTATTTAACCTATGTGTATTATTGTTGTAATTTATACTATTTAAATCGTACCTTTAGTTTTGTAAAGTTTAGTTTAGTTAAACTGTAAATTAAGTGAATGAATACATCATTAATAAAACCACGGTTTACCAAAGTGAGATTATTAATATTAGTGATGTATACCATATAGGAATATCAAACAATTGATTTGATATAGATTTAATTTTTATTTTTTCTTCCTAACTTATACATGATATGCATTCTATGGTCATAAAAGTTCAGAGCAACAAATTCTTTTATCGAAGATTGTTATATTAATAATAAAACTCGTAAAACCATCAATAGATCTGTTATATACATATTCTGATTTCAAGATTTAAGTAAGTTTTATACTATACTTTAAACATTCCTCAAGTTATGGTAGCTTTTCAAAGTTTCATTCTTATTAATTTTTATATTTCTCTTTGCACTCTAAATTTTTTACTTAATTATACAGACACTTAACGAGAGAATGGCCTTTGATCAAAGAAGAAGAAGAAACTTTGACAGTAAGATAATGTGCGTTCCTAGTTTGTGACCCATATTTACGAAACATAATATATATTTTATTGCATAAATTTGAAATAAAATGTTGTTAATAAAATTATTATTTTACTTTCCATTATGATGCATAATAAACAAATAACTATATAATGTAGTACAAATTAAAGTTGCTAATTATTAGAACTTATTCATAATAAATAATATTTAGGTATCATTTATTCATTAGGTAACTGTACATTTTGTTGTTATTCTTGCACAATTATTTTGTAACTAATTTATAAAAATATTTTTATTATTAATGTACATAATTATAAATATTTAACATAGTTTTAAGTTGTATAAATTTATTTATAGAAATATGCTATTTCTCATACAGATTCATAATGTAAAATTTGTTTGTGGTTACGAATGAATAATATGACATAATATAATTATTAAAAATCATTAATAGCTTAATTGGAATAATATACCTATAGTTGACATGTTTACCTGAAATTATCAACCTCAGTTATATTGTTTATATACTTTTCAAACAAATTTTTATTTATAAATTTCAAATCTTCTTGTTTTGATGGCTTAACTCTCGTTGTAGCCTTTTTTTATTTTTCAATAATAACCTTGAACAATTTATTTTTTTCACCATCAATAGTATCGTATTTTCTTTCTAAGTACCTTAGTTTTAGCTTCCGAAATACTGAATTTTCTTTCTAAGTACCATAGTTTTAGCTTCCGAAATACTGAATTTTCTTTCTAAGTACCATAGTTTTAGCTTCCGAAATACTGAATTTCCATAAGAAGTTCATAACCAATATTGTACTTATATAAACTTTTGTTTTTTTTTTATTTTTTCATAACCACAAATAAATATTGTTTCTTTTTTTCTACCAAAGAAAAACCTACAACCTCTTTTAATTTAAATATTTTATTATTCAATCAAATGTCTATTAGTTATTATTTGTTTATTTATTTTAAATATTTTATTTTATGAGATTATTGTCTTAGTTTATATTAGGTAATTATAAATATAACATGATAAATGAATAAACATTTTTTTTGAATACTCATATCATTTAATAAGAATTTAATAATTTATATAAATAATTCTAAAAAGAAATATTTTTTGGAATTACAAAATTTTATTGTTTTTGAAAAATGCAGTTCAGAATCATCATTTTAATTTTGGGATAGTTTCTCAAAAACTTGGAATTATAATATTTGTTGACTTAGCATTTTCTAGTAACTACTTAAATTTGTATTTAAATGCGTACTATTCTTCTTATTAAATTACAATAGCTTTTAATATGATTTTTGATTATCTTGTTGAGCAAAAATTGGTTGGAACGTAATAAATTACAGTGTTTTATTTTAAATCTATTTTAATTCTATGAATAAATAACGTAATTTTTCACAAAAGATGATACGAATGTGTAATTCTTATTCCATTTTGCCTTCCCTGTAAAAAAATATCTACGAGTCATCTTAATTTTATACATATGTAGGTATACATAATGCCTTAATTTACTGATAATAGTTGAAATAAAGAGATTATAATTATGTATTCCTAAATTTGCATTTTATTCTTCCAATATAGTTTCATAAAGCTGCCGATACACCGATGCCGATTTTTTTGTCAAATAAACAATTTTACTATCTTAATTATTCCTTTTAAAACATACTTAAAATTAAAGTATATATAAATTATTTATGTGTGTATATAAAATTGATGTAAATTAAGTTATTATATGGTTTATCAGTGTGTATATACCAACATATTACATATATGTACCATTTGCAATATTTGCATATAATAAATTATGAATCAGATTTTTTAATCACAATAAGAATAGAAACATTTAAAAAACACTTAATGCTATTTCTTACAAAAATCTTTAATAGGTTCATTTATACTTTATTAAATTTTTCACAACTATTACAAAATGTTTTAAAAAATTTAGTTTGACAATATAATTCCCACTTTTAACTATACATATACAAATTTTATAAACATTTTAGGCTTAAATTGCGTTTCATGTATTTTGGAAAATGAAATAAATAATGAATTCAAATGTTAAATAAAAAATATATGTGTTCCAATAAACTGTTTTTCTTATTACAATATCCTTATAAAATATCTATCACAGAACAAATTACTTAATATGTTTTAATAAATTCCTAAGTATCTGGTATAATCACAACACAGCAAAAAATAATGTGTACTTAATGCGTAAGTGAAATCTTTAGCTTTTAGACACCTTTCCAATTTCTTCTAATACTAATGAATACTTGTGAAATAAAGAATATCATATAATAATAATAATCCCAAATTAGTTGTTCACGTCATCAAATTGGGGATGTAAGAACAACTAATTGCCTTCTGCAAATTTAGCCCGAAGGCAGAATATCGTCAGGTTGACCAAAAAAAGTTGGATAATGCTAATCGAAATCTGGTAAGTAAATGCCGGAGACGACTGTGAGTCTATAACACAAGATCTAAAAACTTGGAATCAGTTTGTTGTTCTATGGGATTAATCTTTATAAAAGCTGTTCGACCATCGGAAGCTAATGAGTGTACAGATAAATATGTCTGTGTAATGAATACTATTTATAAACGCAAATTCATACACTACTTTGTATTTTTTATTTCATCAATCTATCACTCAGAGTTCAACGAACGTTCTAGTTCGGACTTTAATATTGATATATAGATTATTTTATCATGACCACCCTAGATCTTCATACTGTATGTATGTATAGTTAATAATAAGATATAATAGGATATCGTTATATATCTTATTCAATATTTACCTCATGAATAAAATATTAAGTAATCTCTCCTACTGTGCGTGGATTAGATCAAGAATTCTCAAATGTAATGAATGGATTTATCTCCATATTTTTTCTACACACCTGCAAAATTTTCGAAGATCCACAACTACATCTTTTGAAAGTATCGAGCGAATGCTCACCAAAATGAACATCAATGTTTTCATTCTACAAGATTTATGACAATTTGGACAATGCTCTTTCACAATACACTATTTTTATGAAAACGACATCAGATCATTAGGATTTTTGTGCGAAGAAGTGACTATTTGCTTTGAATGGAAGAGGCTTGTTTCTATCTTATATTCTCGATAGAAGTGTTGATAAAGAAGTTTAAAAAAATGAATCTAAAATTTGTGGTAAAAAATATAAAATTACTTCAGAAAACGAAAGTATAATAAGTACAAAGTAAGCAGTGTATTGTATTAAGTAAGTCTTACATAGGTGTAGAGAAAATCCAGAATACTGTAAGTTATACTTTAATAATGCATACATGTCTGTTACCTTCACTTAGTTATGCAAGCGAAACTTGGACGTATTTCAGAAAGGATGAGAGTGGAATAAATACTATGAAGATGCGATAGCTGAAAAGAATGGTTGGTAAAACGTTGCGAGACAGTGAAGAATGAGGATATCAGGAGAATGAGCGGACGCGAGAGGAGTCTTATGGGTAGAATGTGTGTTAATAAGTCGCGATTGTTTTTGACATGTGAGGATGAATGGGTGACGAAGAGGGTATATCTATCTGAAAGAGGGCGCGTGAGAAAGCCTGGACGTCCATGAACTACTTTGCAAAACCACGTGGATCAAATTCTCAAAGAGGGCCGCGTACTGAGTAAGAGAAATCGGCGTACATGTATGGATGGATGTGGAGGAAGCGAAAGAAGTATCTAAGAATAGATCAACATGGCATTTCGTCTTGCGTTCTCTCAGCCGACCTCACCTGGGACACGGCATGAGGGTATAGATAGATATTATGGCATTAGGAGAGAATGAATATAACAATTCTCAAAATTAGCAGAACAGTGTGCTGTCTGTAGTGGGGCTTAGTATGTTTTCTGTACTACTCTGTACAGTCTAGGCAACATAACATTATGTATTTGTCTTATTCAATGTTGTTGCCATCTCTCTCGTAATCACGCGTTACCTACGCGGTTCAAAAGCCACTAGGGTGGTCCGCGGGACCAATTATTACTATGATGAGAAGTACACAACTAGTGGTCTCAGATACTCTGCTTATGAAATATTTTTATAAGAAGTACATAAAATGTATGTGAAAATGTCAGCATGTACGAATGAATCCATTTAAAAACAACCAGAAAATGGAAAAACCGCTGCTCAATAACACATATAATAATAAACAAATAAAACTTAATTGGTATCCAAATATGTAGTATTATTATTGGATCACTTATATTGCGTTATTTTTGTAATGAAATCACTTCAAGAGCGCATTCACAATATTATTTGTCATTTTAATTTATTTTTATTACTTTTAAAATACAAATCATGTAAACTATATTTATTGTCACAAATTTAGGTATCAGATTTAACTTTATTAAAATTTATCACTTAATTTCAAGAAACAAACACAAAAAACAAAACTATCAAATAAAAAAACACTTTATTTTGGTCGGAAAATAAAAATAAATAAAAACTTAATCGATAAACTATTATAATTTAATTAAAAAATTGGAGAAGTCAGGGTTCAGTCAGCTACAAGAGCGCCATCTACCCAAAAACTAGTATACAAATACATTTCTACAGAGAGTACCAAAAAGCGTGCTTTATCGCAAATGCGATTGTCTACTAATTGTTTAATATGTTAAGATTTTCAAACAAGTATTTTTTTACTCTCGGATTTTTTTTGGGTGATCATTTTTCTGGTGACTTTTCATGAAAATAAATCTTTGAAAAAGTTATTCTTTCTTTTTTAATTATTGGGAAAAATGTTTTAAAAAAAATAAAATGTTTCCGACTCCTACAGTAGTGTCTTGATTATTGGATACACTTTTTCTTTGGTTATTCATAAAGTTATTATATTTGTTAAGCATTTAATAATAATAATAATAATGTATAATAATTTTATTTACTACTACTTCATACAACATATGTACTAGGATGGAATAGGATAGGATATGATCCGTGGAATAAAAAGACTAAGGCACAATGAAAGTATACAATATTATCATCCTATTATGATATATGTGTTATGAATAGAGGTGGAACGTGTTCCTTTAAACAAAACGTTAATTTCGATGATTGTAGTAGAAATGTTTTGTGAGTGCCCGTTGTTGCTGATCATGAAAGCCTGAGACTATACGATTTCGATATTTTATACTTAAATCCATCGTATCACACCATATTTCACATCTGAGATAGACACCAGATTCACTGGACAACTAAAATCTCCTGTCTGTGCAGTAGCGTAGACAAAATGGGTCAAACTCCACCTACTCCTTATCCTTACACATGCTTCTGGCAAACATAATCTGTATATATTTCATAATTCATGCTCTCATTTAATCAGCACGTCATGTCCGTCCTATAGGATTTAGTCTAGATATCCTAGAAATTTAATCCTTAGGAGGTCACGTCTACGAGGACCTTTCCTCTCATACAATTTTCATCTGAATATGTCCTTGTCATTCTTTGAACATGCCCAAACTTCTGTTATCTATCTACATTCGTTCTCGTTGTTACACCAGTTTTCATTCTACAGTTTTATTGTACGACCCTGTTACGCACTCTATCTCTCCAACTTTAACCACATATTCTTATTAACACTCTCATTTCTTCCGCATTTATATTGCTTTCACCTTTCTTCAACCATATTCAAGTCTGTCCTATAAACATCGATCTTCTTCTTATGGACTTTTTGTTATACCTGTCTCTCAAGATTTCACAAACCTCCCAAACAGAAAACTAGCACCCTATCGTTAAAGAAGTATTGAGGACATGCATCAATAAAAATAAATAAATTAAAATACATCGATTAATAGTATCCATCCCTTAATTTATTAACACGAGCACACATAATGCGTAGTTAGTTCCAGTGATAATATTATTGCTTTGTATAAAACTGTCACCTAAATATGATATACGCACCTTACCGTACCACATAGCAATATATAAGTATCAATGTCCACTATTCACCAGCTTATAGAGTTTATTAGAGCTTAATACTTATTACCTACAAAACCTTATATAATACATAATAGTAATAATAAGAAAGAATTTCTACCCACTCCATGTGGGTGTCAAAAGGTCTCTTATTGTACTTTGTTTATTTATAAAATTAGTCATTTGAAAATGTACCTTTGACTTAAATTATCGAAAAAATATCCTCTGCGTCCTTTTTGAGAACTGTCAGTTGTATTTCTGAAATAATTTAAAGCTGAAAATAAGCGAGATACTAAACAGCAAAATATTAAACGAATGGTTAAGTTAAGAGTGAAACCTGACGGTAGCGAGATCAATATTATCATTTTGCTGACTACCTACATCACTTATTGTAAGATATCTTATGAAATTATAAAAAATAATATATGTACAAAAGATATTAATCTGAGAACCAAAAATTTTATTTATTTTATTTTTTATTTATTCTTTGATCGCAATATATACAATTTTATACAAAAATGCATTCAAAATAAATACAATCGCAACATTTTTTTTCATTTAATGGGTTGACATTAATTTTGTGAAACTCCATGTTTGACAATGACTTCATGAGTCGAAACCTGGTTACTTATTTTATAAAATAAATATAGTAAAACTTAAAACAATTTTGTTTTGTTACATTACATTTGTTTAATCAAAAAACCAAATATATTTCATAAAGTGTGTAAGAAAGTTGACATGTTCTCGTAGAATGGATACTAAAAACTCAAAACCAAAGTAAGGAAAAGCCATAATTGAGTCAAAAGGAAGGCCTGGTGAGATAATTTTTTTGTTTAAATTGGATGCAGATTTGGAAAAGAACATTTCCCAAAAGCGGATGGGGTCCAATATGGATTCAATACTTAAATTTTGCTGAATTTCATTTTAACATGGAAAATACTGGATACCATTATAGACACGAAGAAGTAATAATAATAAAATTGTATATTGTGTGTGTCTCGTGCATTGTATTCATGTATTCAAAGATTATAGTATGTACATATTATTATTGATAAGTTGAACAAAGCGCTAAACTATTGAAATGTAAATCAAGACAACAATACTTTATGTATTTTATACAAGAGCTGTTATTATTATTATTATATTAAATGTCACGTTGGTTGATGACAAATCCATTCAAGATGAAAAATTATACGTAAGGTCTGCATGATAATCGTACCTTTACAGGATCACCATGGCTGCAGGAATAATGAAGATATTGGCCTGATTTTTCAATACCCCCTATTCTATATTGATTCAAACTAAAATAAGAACGTTCCTAAATTTAATAATTAAGGTCACTGGAACTAAAACTCGTATTTTATATGATATTTTAGAGTTTATAGAATACCAATGTAGACTACCTAAAATTGGAACCTTCCTATTTCAGTAAGTGCACACTAAAAATGAAATAGAATCGGGGGTATTGTGTCTTAAAGTTATCATTATTGTGGAGTTCACCTTAGCTTTATTAATTTTGCCTTTTATAAATATTCAATAAACATTGAAAGAGACCTACCGTCCACTCAGATACCGTAAAAGTCTAGGGACTTCTACACATAGTGGGCAGCCTGAAGGGCTGGCCAGCCAAAATATCCCCGTGTGTGGAATCTTTTGACTATACTCCTTTGATGTGCCTCTAGCCAATAGAAGCAATCACAGTAATAATAGACATACATATTATTATATAAACATTTTTTTTCTTTTTGTATTTATTTTTATTTTTTTAATATATCCAATAAATTTGAGTGATCTATAAAGACCCTTACTAACCATTATATGCATTATTACTATATTATCATTACTACATTGATATTGGAATAAAATTTTGATAAAAAATACTTAGATGCAAGGACTTGATATTGAAAGAGAACCACCGTTCACACGGATACCACAGAAGTATTGGGACTTCCGTTTATCCGAAATTCTTCACTTAACAAAACATGTCCACACTAG
Source organism: Athripsodes cinereus (assembly GCA_947579605.1). Lineage (NCBI taxonomy): Eukaryota > Metazoa > Arthropoda > Insecta > Trichoptera > Leptoceridae > Athripsodes > Athripsodes cinereus. The sequence goes on from OX388318.1 coordinate 5,577,657, forward strand.
AAGTGCCGTAGATCTAAGGAATGGTAGGTAAATAAGAAAAAGACAAAATCAATCTAGTTAGGTTAGCTTTAAAATAAGGATCGCCCTGAGAGCATATTGAAATATCGGACCATTATAGCATATGTAAGCATATTGAAATGAAGATTTTATCAATGTACGAGTATTATTGTGCATTATGTTACATATGTTAGAATTGAGTGTTTTATATTGTGCACCTTTATTATATTTTTGATGGTAATTGTCAATCATGATTGTCAATCCTTAAAAGGATCGGTCAATTTCGATTTAACAATGTTAACTCAATTATCTTCATCTTTTCTTTAACATGGTGACACAACATATTGTAGTTCATTCATAATACAAATACCTACAATAGATACATTTAAAATAAGTGAATATATTAAAAATATTACTCAACAGACATCTAATCTGCACAACCAACATATTGTCCAAACTCCCTTTTGTAGGGAACAAGAAATGTGTTCCAATGCTTACGAATCGGCTAAGGCTGACTTAAATATATTTTACCCATGGAACATTCATATATTCCTATTTCTAATAGTTTGAAACAGGAACATCCTTTTTTCCTATTAATGTCAATTTTAATTATTGATCATAGAGCCAAAAATTTAATCATGTTAAAATTGAGGAAAAATGGTGTTAAATTTTTTCATAAAAATTTTAAGAATATTTTTTTCGTGAAGGTGGAATGAATTGTAGCGGGATTCAAAACACGAATCTTCGACTCGGAATTTCTGGGCTCTAATAAATGCTACTAACCAAGTCCTGTTTAAGATAATAATAAACTGGACAATTTATTAAGCGCCGTTTTGTGATACAAACCACTGCAATATTCGTTTTAAATGTGAAATAATTATTTCAGAAATTGAATCTATGAGCTTCTACACTATAATGTAGTTTGTCAAAGAAAACCTTTCGTAATGGAAATGCATGTAGGACGTAGGTACACGAGAAGGTATATCGAGTGAATTAATTGAATTTAATATTTAAAGTTTATTGAGCGTTAATATTTGCTAGGCGAAGGATTCAAAGCTTATGGTGTCAAAGCTTAGGCACGCTTTGGCATTTCAAACAGGAATATTTTATTTATTTATTATAATCCATATGTCCCTGTCCCTGTATGTGGAAATATTATTATAAATATATTTTACATTACTTTCATATTTCATGGGCGGTATCCGTTGAAACATTTGTATAAACAGTCGTACAAGTGCACAGTGGTAGAGCAAGAGCAATATGAAATAAACACCAGAATGGGCCACTTGCAGATTTTTTTTATTACATAAAATTGAAAATTAGTAGGTATGAAAGAAACACAACCACAATTTATTTTGATTTTTTTTTCTTGCACTATTTTCTTAGATATTAGCTTTTAAAAATTGGATTTTCTCGGAGTGTTCAAAAACGATATGGCGGCACTGTGACGTCACGGAGTCCCATGAATCATAATGACTTTTGCAACACAGATTATAATATCATACACACATGGGACTCCGTGACGTCATCAGCTGTCAAAAGTCATTAGAGTGTTTTGCCAAATTTTGGATTTTTTTTTTGGAAATTCTTCATATTTAGATAATAAAATTTTTTTAACTGACATATTTGTGTTTTCCGACCTCAAGTTTACTTAATTCGATCATTTTTATTAATATTGGCCGACTGCAAGTGGCCCATTATTGACTTACAGCATGAACAATACATCACATTTTTTTAATAATCTCATTTGTTAATGCAACTATGTATTGTTATTTAACTACTACCACTACTACACCATCATGGCATAACCCACAAGTGTAGTAGCCAGCAGACCAGCTAAATGTAACAAAAATTAAAGCTGTCCTCACCGGGCCAACAAAAAATTAAGACATTCAGGGTGGGTGTAAGTTAAAACAATTTTAAATTTATATATTTAATTATTATTCTTCTAATTTGTAGTAAGATTTGAAAACGTTAAATACTGAAATAAAGGAAATATAGGAAATTCGCTAAACAATAAAACAGATTATTTCATTACATATATTTTTATTTATTACCTCAAATAATGAATAGTAAACAATACAAACAAAAAATGTGATTATCTTACATAATACATGTATTTAAGTTTATTACAAACCACGAGTTTTATTCTACTTTCATTAAATTCACAATAGGCTACAAAAATTAAAAAAAAATGTGTGTTTAATTTTTTCCTCTGCGTTACGCCACTGAAATGAATAATGTTGCTATTATTATTAATATTTATGTAAATAAATATAATACCTATATTCGCAATCTAATATATAAAAGGAAGTCGTGTGTGTTACAACACTTATAACTCAAGAATGGCTGTACCGATTTGAATGATCTCTGATTTGTTGGATTCTTCTCCGCCCGGAATAAACTATAGGCTATTAAAACATTTTACAAATTCACGGGAAGAAACAATATGAAGAAAATTATTTACGCCATACATTTTTAATTTCAAAAATAAAAACAATATGGAGAGTTATGGCGCTATCAGCGCCCCCACGTCGCCTGTTGCATTGTGCTAAATAATCCGTAGGTTCTGCTATATTAAGAATCAAAATACTATAACTAATATGAACGAAATGTGTACTAATATTTGTTTACTATAATTCGGTAGTTACATGGCAATAGGTTGTATCTCACTAAAACATAATTTTACAGGAGAGCAAAAACAAAGTTTGCAAAAGAGATATTTCAGCCAAATTTCGAGCATTATATATCAAAATGAAGGTAATTATTATTTCTACAAGATAGATGTAACATTCTCTTAATAATTTCTTCTACAAGATGTATGTAACATTCACTAAATAATTTCTTTCAGTTTAAAAATATTTGAGTTTTTTTGCCATGTTGATGAAAACAATCTTTCTACATGTCAATAAGTTACGTCTTTTCTCTCTTTATTCTGACTATAAAGAGACATATCCTTTTGCCACATCAAATATTACACTATTTTGAGCATTTTATGGAACAAACTTGAAAACGCAAAAAATGCGAGATACAACCTATTGCCATGTAACTACCGAATTATTCGACTAATATTTATGTATCGATAGATCTTCTGTCACATAAATGTGGACGTGCACAGATTATATTTGAAATTGTATTTTATTTTTGCAGATGTAAAATTATTATTGAATCAAAAATTGTGCTATTAAAGATGAAAATAAGAATGTGTTCATGTAGGTAGTTCTGATGCAAGATTGTGTAGTGAAATTTGCAGACAGAGAAGAAAAAATACGAAGAAAATTATTTACGCCATACATATTTAATTTCAATAAAAAATGCAATATGGAGAATTATACAAAATCAACAATGAAGTTTTTTTTATAGATTGGCCTATTTATATGATAATTTTTCTATACATTCTCAAATTAGAATCATTATCCATACAATTTAACATCTGTAGTTCTGATATTTCAATTTTTAAAAAATCATGGAAAGAATTTTTATAAATTTTAAATGAATAGGTAAAATCTACCTGAAAAAAAAATAGTACCTACATAATTATATTACGTACCTACTGCAGATAATTTATAAACAAATCTGAGTTAAGTATAATTGTTCAACATAAATTGTTCATGTCGGCCGGTGTGGCGCGGAGCTCTTTCCTTTGAGTCACGAGGTCCCGGGTTCGATTCCCGGACAGGGCAAAGTGAAGAATGACCTTTTTCAAATTGTCCTGGGTCTGGGTGTTACATATATATATGTATATAGTGCATTGTATATGTGTGTATCGTCGCGTTAGTACCCATAATCAAGATTAATCTAAGTTTGGGACTAGCTCGATGTGTGTGAATTGTCTATGTTAAAAAAATGAATGTAACTTTCGCAGTTTAGCGGCCCCACCCGTTGTCGAGTACTATAATATTTTTGAAACTTGAGGAAATTGTTGCCATATTATGTAGAATTATTTTAATTTGCCGGCAAAAAAAATCCACTTCTAAAATTAATTTCCTGAAATTCCGTACATATTACTCGACAACGGGTGGGGCCGCTCAAGTTTCATAGTTGCGAATTTTTTTTCCTATAAAAGAATTTTCCAAAAATTTGATGACCAAAAAATAATTCACCATATGGCAACAATTTCCTCAAGTTTCGAAAATATTACTTTTACATGGAAAAAAGTACTCGACAACGGGTGGGGCCGCTAAACTGCGAAAGTTCCAAATGAATTTTTTTTTTACACTATACCTTCGATGACACACTTTGACAATTACGGGAGTTTGTAAAGAGATTAATAATGAACATTGAAAGAACCTCTACACACTCGGATATCTAACAAAAATATAACAAAAATAGCCCATATTGGGAAAAATTAAAATAAAGTGATATCACACAATACATGTGAGAATATAAAGAGATAAATAATATTAATCATTCATAAAGTCAGTGGGAGAGGGCAGAAGATAGGGCAGGTGTCGAACATGTGTTGAAAGGCTTGGTTTGGAGTGGCCAGAGGTCCTGGAAGCAGCGGTGGACAGTTATCTCTGGAGGAGATACTTAGGGGCAATGGGCCCCCGACCGAACTAGGACAAGGGGAAGAAGATGTATGTATGAAATCGTTCATTGATTCTTAGGCGGTACGAAGTTCGCCGGGCCAGCTAGTATACGTATATAAATAAATGTAATATTAATTGATATATAGGTAGATAAACATAACGAGTATGTATTTAAACTAGATACATCAATAATAATAAACATATGTATAATTATGCATTTAAATAAATTATTTTCCCTGTTGTAATTGCACAATTATCATTCTGCGGCAGAGTAATCAATATTATGAATTTATTAATATTACGAAATTGTTAATATTGTGAATTTATTAATATTACGAAATTATTAATATTGTGAATTCATGCGTGGATTCTTATACAAGTCCTAAGCATTTGTCCACCCCCATTTTTAAGGATTTATTTGATTGGAAAGAAATTACTCAATTGATATAAAATCGCTAGTAAATTGTGTGACTTAGAATTGTAACGTGACTAATAATTTATCTTATTTATCATCAACACACGACGTAAGCTTTTTACATGTTCATAACTATATTCATATTTTTATATTTGTACTATTCTTGTCCTATTTAATTTTTTTGTCTTAATTTTGTTTGTATAATCTTTTTTCTTTAATAAATTTACTTACTGAGCGCTTTTTTGCACCCTTTCTTTCAGACAAGTATATCCTCTTTGTCATTATTTTCTCGTTCATTTGTTCAACATGTTCAAACCATCGTAACTTATTTACGCGAATTCTGTCCACATCACTCTTCTTGCCTCTGTTCATTCTTCTAAAATCCTCATTCTTCACACTTTTACGCAACATTAAACAAAAGTAATAATAAACATAATAATAACATAATACATAATAGAAGTAAGCAGATCTCCGTAGAAATAATTCTTAATACTCCCTTAAATATGAATGCATATTACTACGTATTATATAAAACACTGAATTCAGTGGATAGTTACACTTTTTCTTCTTTTCGATACTCAGTGCGTCTCTGTATAAAAGAAGCCCCTCCATTCAGAGCGACTCTGCATTAATCAAGTTCCCTCTTGTCCGATACTTTGATTAAGGCAGCTTTTTTAATCTGCGTTCATGAGACGGTTGAAGGATCATAAAACGGCGCCAAGTCGTTCAATATCATCATTACCTGATTTTATTCTCTCCCTTCCGTTCTAACGGTACTCTTTTATGCTCCAGCTAAATATAATAAATTGTCATATTGGCACAATAATTATAACAATCTATATTTCTACGAGTACATGTACACACCTATTACGTAAGTTAATTAAGCAATTTGCCACAATGCGGGCCTTCTGTTAATATTAATACATTTTGTATATTAAGTTTCCTACGAACATTAATAGACCACCAAAGCGGGTTGGCATATGGTAGACAGCAAGACATCACTTATTTACAAAAAATTGGTAATGAGAAAATTACTTAATACACACCTCAATCGACAAATTGTAAAACAAAAATAAATACTGTATCAAATCTAGATGTAGCAATGACAAAAGGAATAACATCCAGATGTAACTCCGTGTCTACTGTTAAGAAAAAAATAAAAAATAAAATACAAGAACATAACAATCATCTTCAAAATATAGGACTGCTTAAATAAGGCGTTTTACTTAGAATTACAAAAACGAGAAAGACATCTTTTAACCCTGATTCGTAATGATTTTAGAAGTTCAAAGACGATTTTTTTAATCTATGGAAGAAAAAGAACACTATTCACTTATGGGTTTCTATCGCTTGTGTACACAAAACTATAAACACCTATTTTCGCAATCTGACAGCAGCGTAAGATAACAGCGACTGATAAAAATATACAGAAACTATTATTAAATCTTTATATTTTTTAAATATATACCAGTACATATAAAGGAGAGCAATGTTATATATGATTAGATTTATATTTTAGTAGTTTCCGGCGAACTAAAAGTTGAGATTATATTATATTGCCTACTTAAAGCCTTAGAGCTACGCTAAGAGCGGGAAGATGTCGGTACAATGAACGCGGTTTTGTTTTGAAAATGCCGTTAAGCGGAGGAAATGTACTGCATTGGTAGTGAGTGATTTATTATATTTTGTTTTACCTCAGGCTTAGAAATGTATAAATCAATGACAGGAAATACGGTATGGCACGCGTAAATAAAAGTCAATGATTTCTTATGTCTTTATTATTCGTTTAAGTTTATAGACATAGAACTTAATAGTTATCTACATATTTTAATTCTATAGCAATTTATATTGATGGCTAATATTTATGGTAGAATATTGTCAATTTTCTTCGAAAACCGCTGTGGTGGAGCCTTTATTCGAGTGTTACCTACTTTCAATTACACTGCTTAATAGAATGAAAGAAAAATATAGGCAGGTAGTCTTTTAAGTCTGAAGACGTATCTAATCAATAATTGCAGATCCAACCATACAGCTTACAGATTATGCGTTGCCCAGAAAACTCTGTTGTACTTTGAACAGACTATAAGGAGTGGCGTCGGGAGCACAGCGTCACACCAGCGCCATTGGAGACTTGCAGACTCTCTGTGACGTGTGTGTAGTGCTGACCAAACAGCAGATCAAGTGGTAAATACATATCCCCAATACTCATACGATGGCAGATTAGAGCAAGCACTTAGTTTAGGGTTGGACAACGCGATTTAATGAATGCGTCTTGAGATACGAATATGACGGGTATAACCTATAAGAAGAAGACGAACACCTGTCTTTTACAGAACTCTCGAAAGCAAACAGAAAAGAATATGAAATATATTCTTAGATCCACAAAAAATCTACAGAAAGAATATTAACATCGAAAAAATACTAACTAGAGAATAATTTAACAACAAACTAAAACATACAGTAGAACTAGATTATTATTAAGTTAATATTTGGATTTGAACTTTAAGAATTACAACAAATGAAAGGAAATATAATTATTCTGTGAGTTATGAATTCGTAATTTATTTCACTTATAAAAATAAATAAACCGGATATCAGTTCTTTGATCTATTTAATAAATTAGATTGAACTTAATCAATTTTCAATAATTTATTATTTATCGACATGAAATGTCTTTATTATTTCGTGATTGTACCAACTAAGCGGCCCAGTTAATCCAAACGTGATCTATGTTCTTTCGCAATACATACTCGTACTTTCACATAAATACCAATCAATACATGACAAATACTACAAATATATTTCACAATATAAAATAAAAGATTTATCATTGTCAATCTTAATGCTATAAAATATTATTGAACAAAATATAAATTTTAGCACATTTATTTTTTTATTAATATTTCGAATTTAGTTCGCATAACACACGGCTGTATCAGCCTTTACATTAAATAATACAATAAAAACAAAACAATCAAGTGAAATAATTCATAATAAAGAAAAACATTAGGTATATAAAAGAAATCAGAAATAACATACTACCAATAAATTTCAAATAGGTATGTATAAGTATATACAATGCAAATAAAAAGTACATAATCACTAATACAAATGTAAAAGACAGAGATAACGCTTCATCAGATCATATTGTAAGGCAACGTCACATTTTTTTGGCAGTGCCTTGGATGGGACTTGGACATTCGAAAACTTACAGAAAAAAGTGAGATTTCTATTTTTTGCTGGAGACTAAATGATACAAGACAAAAATAACGTCTATATGTATATCCATCTTCAGGCTATTAGAAGCAAAGTATTTTATTTCAGGCTATTAGAAAAAAAACTTTTCTTCCAATCGCTTGAAGATAATGTCGAAAGTCTCCGAATTCGAAAAACGTAGATGATAAAGTCACTTACTCATAGAAAAAAATTAATCCTTTTACCTCTATATGTATAAATTATGCATATCTACAATAAGTCTAATAAATCATTTTCTCTGGCAGATTAATATTATTTTATCTGTCGTCTGAATAACATATAATATATCTATACCTAAATATTGCCACATGAGCTTTGTTATCAGAATAATCTGTCAATCCGGATATAGGTATGCGGTGTCACAATACATAATATTATTATATACCAAATACACAGGCACTAGAATGATTTCACTTTCCATAGTATGCAGATACCCTTGAGATATCTAAAGACTATTCGATCAATTTCTCGTTAATGCCTGATGCAATCTTACATTAGATTATTTAATAGTGAATACATATTTTTTTGTTATCAATCTTTGTCGATACGTTATTGTCTTGAATATATTATGTACATGTATAAAGCTATCTTTTATATTCCATTTGATATCTAGCTATACACACTATTACTAGTACACCATTACGGCATATTCCACGAACTATTTAACATGCGAGCTGACCTCTCTGTATCAACAAAAAATAAGACATTCAAGATGGGTGGTAAGTAAGCCTCACCGCTGAATTTAAGATGTAAAATATCTTTATTTTTTCGAACACCTAACTGCCTTTTACAGGACACTTGAAAGTTTACGAAAAAAGTAGGAGACCAATTTTCTTCCTGGTGCTCCACGGAACAGCTATATCTATTTCATTTATTTATTTATTTATTCATTCTATACTGTACATTTAATACAAACAATTACATAAAAGGTAAACATTCAAGTTAGTTACAACCAATATATAGAGGACCAGTAGTTTATCGCAAAGACGCGATCTTTTCCAACTAACCCAATATCTACGTTTTTTAATCTAAAAGAGAAAATGAAAAAAGGTTGAAGTGATATTTTAAACGTGGACAACTAAAGAAAAAGAAATGTTCATGATGTGTTCCAATATTCTTCTTCTTCTCAAAGTGCCATGTCAGGTCCCCCCGACGTCGGCTATCACCCTGGCGTAGGCCTCTCTGTCCTGTGCCAGCCGGAACAACTCCTCCACCCTCCGAACTCTGATCCACTCTCGGATATTTCTCAGCCAGGACATCTGCCGCCTTCCCACACCACGACTACCCTCAATTTTTCCTTTCAAAATGAGTTGGAGCAAACTATATTTCTCATTTCGAAGTACGTGTCCCAAATATGCCATCTTCCTCATCTTTATGTTGGATAACATCTCTCTATCTGTTCTAGCCCTCCGCAACACCTCATTATTGGTAACCAATATTACTTAATTTAAATATTTGCACAGTAGAATATGAATAATATTAGTATTTCTGATCGAAAATTCTTGATCTCTTAAGAAAAGTTATTGCCTAACAAAATATAATAATACAATGTTTGTACCTAGTAGTTACATGATATTTAGGGAGTGCGTGTTTAATTATTGTTTATGATTATTAGGATAGCTATTTACTATTTAGTAAGTATTAGGATATACAATTATACATACCTGCAATACTACATAAGTACATGCATCACATGAGAGAGTTGTTATTAAGTTATTATGTGGTATTTGTTGTGTGACTCACGTGAGAAGTATTGTTTTATGAAAGCAATTATACATCATACAGTGAGGGGACGTTTATATGAACCGATATCTGAATTTTTATATATGTAAATACCTACATAATCTAAAAATGCAAAGGGTAACTGTAGGATGCAGTGATGCTGTAAAATTATTTAATGTTTAATATTTAATATTTCATTTATAATATTATAATGAATGTTCATGTCGATATTTTCAACATTACATACATTGACTTTATCCCCAGAATAAAGACTCCTTTGATTCTGCTGTTTCTTTGTGATGATGTCTCTTTTGTGATTTTTTCCATGCTTTTTTGGATTTTGCTTTGTTTTTCTTTCCTGCTGAAATCGTCTTGGCCAAAAGATGTTATGGTCAGTGTGACATTTTTAAGATAATAATAGTAATACTCGTATATGTCGATAATCAAATAAATATTCATCACATAATATAAAATATAAACAGTTTCATTTGTTAGGCATATTACTCGATAATATAATCAATCATAAATATCTTAATTGACAATAATATTTCAGTCATAGAGACAATTGACAATTTTTGTTTGGAATATGAAAAATCATTGTTTATATATATTTTGTCAAAATGTTATCATATCGTTCATAAATATTTTAATCTATATCTCATAATTGTATCGTGATGAAAAATAATCATTGATTATATGAATTTGATATTAAAAATAAACTTTTGACAAAATGAGACTAAAGGAGGATTCTTTGGTGCAACGAATAAATAAATAAATATTGAGTTACTATCGTCTCTACTATTCCCAACCAAAAAATATTCCAGATTATAAGCGTTTTATTGTAAACTAGACGAAAATAACATGACGAAGTGAGTATAGTTATACCGTATTCTAGGTGGTCGCTAATGACAATTTAATTGACGAAATGTGATATTACATATATATAGATAAAGATATGCTATATTTGTATACGTGGTATGTATCGGTATATGTGAGAAATATATAGGAGTGTGGGATATTATGGGGGCTGTCTGTTTCATAGTTGCAATAACAATGAAGAAATATTATGAGTTAAATATTTCCTAAAACTATTCAATTCTAGTCGCTCGCGATCAATTTATCTGAGTTACGACTTCCAGATAAAGGATGTCAAATTCGAATTCTGTAGTCTTCTGATTCAACTCTCGTGACATAAATACTACTATTATTATCTATTGCATATTTTTCTGGTATTTGGTGCTTAATCATTTATTCATTCATTCATACTATCACGCAATTTCCAACACATGAGGTAGCCAGCACACCAACTTAATCATATTTGACATTAACTGACGTTAACCTTTTAGGGGTATACTTATGTAGGTTGATAATAAACTCAAATTTCTAAAAAGACGTTAACATTTAAGAATTACCCTTACTTGCTCCCGACGTGATTTTTAACATTGAATTCTATAAATTGATGTAGTAGGTGTGTGATCTTCTTAATCTGACTTATTTTTCTTGTATTCAGTAAATCGCCAACTTATCAGATGGTTGTGATATAGGTGCAAAAGAGTTTTAGGGTAAATAAACGCATGCTCCTACAACAACATTTCACGTTTTGTTTTCATCACGATTTGGGTATACCTAGGACATGGTGATATCAATATTGTCTCCCCGTTCCTCACCTATCCAGACAATATGAGCGCCACTTGGCACGTTCAACGATTGACGACATATATCGCACAATCATCACGTCTTTGTATCTGTTGAGGACATCACGTTCACTCGATCTGGATGAATGATCCTGTTGTCTGATAAATTCTGAAACAGAGGACTTGATAGGCACATATTGCAGTTTAAAATCTGATATCGCTATGATATTCAAATCACCTAGTCTATCTATTATCTTGGCAAAGGTGAGTAGGTAGGTACTCTTATTGAATAGGATAGGTATGTAAATTGCGAACATAATATGTATTCTTGGCCCTCGTTTTTTCAACGCTACTCAATAGTACCCCAGTGAGAGATAGCATTTTTATACGAAAATTATTTAGGTACGGTCACTGGCGAGCAATATTCAATGCAATTCATGCATGTTCCATGCAAATATGACGCCAATCCACGAGAAAAACTGTATAAACGAAAACAAATCATAATTTTTTTTAGGTATATCTAGTATCTGAAGTGACTAGCTATAATTATTTTATATTTATTTTTTAACACAATAATTAGATTTACCGGTTAATTTGTATATTAAAATTCAAAAATCTATTATAATAAACTTGTAATATTGTAAAAAAGTTTCTGAACACAGATATTTCAGGCACAATGCTGGTATTTTGATCCCGCGTTTTGAGCCTAATCCTTTGATATCCTGTATATCTGGATAGGTGAATTTTTCCCGGCATTAGACTGTTAAGTTTTTGTGTGATCATGACTGATCATATGGAGACTTATCTGGTTGTATAATGCTGAGAAGTGTGGATGGCAATTCTGCCGCCGCGTAAAAAAAAAAATAGGTACATGAAATTTACATAATCAACTACTACATACCTACCTAGTAATAAACCATGAGCATTGCCCCAATCAGAATTTCTCCTGGCGTAAGGGGTCAAGCTACAGTGTCATAATTTGGTACTTATACTCTACTTGATCACTTTAACACTTATTTTAATATTTCATCGCTCACTAATCACAAACTTCTTCAATTCCCTCTTAAAAATATGTAGATAGTTCTGGTGATACGAGTATGTATTGTATTAGGTACACAACTAACTGTACTAATCTTAGTTTTTATTATTATAATTCATGGTAGTACCTACCTACATAGTAATATTATCAAAAATAATACCTTCTTTAAACGATTCAAAGTTATTGATAATGCCCATAAATATATCTATATTACAAATAAAATAAAATAGGAAAAACGCATAACGATACCTATATGGTATTGGCTAGTATAGTGACATGGTAATAATTTCCTCAGAAAACATGTGACAAAATCAATAATACTCGTAGTAATATTATGCTGTTTCACTCCATAGCATTAAGACGCTAATGTTCTCTTTCATATTTATACTTAAATCGTATGAGATAATAGTCCGGCAGATTTTTTTAATATAATGTATTGACCATTAACCATTCAAATTTTTAATAAATTGTATTGACCATTAACCATTCAAATTGGGATGATTTCCGCCTGATAAATGGTCATTAAAGGGCCCCTTTAGCAAAAACGATAAAACATTCAATTTTCAACAAGGTTGGTACACAAACTCTCAAAACTTGTTGAACCTACGAACATTTGGATTTGATAAAATATGAAAACAAATATTAATTACCAATATCAAACTTTAACTTTAAAAAAAAACTTGATTTTAGCTTCATAATATTCGTTTATAAAAAAGCAAATTTCTAAAAATCGAATTCGGGGGTGTGTTTGGTACACAAATGCACGAGAACCCTACAAATTTTCATAGTTTTTTTTAATATTACGAATACTTAGATAGTTATTACAATTATAGAACAAAAAAAAACTATTTTTTTTGTTTTTTTCATGGATATTGATCGATTTAAAAAATATTTTTTTGATAAAATTTCTCATATTTTGAAACCAAAAATCACCACATGAACTCAATTTTTTGTATAGGTACTAAAAAAAGTTTGCTAATATCTATAGTATTAATATGCTTGATAGGATGAATAAAAAATATATAAATTTTACAAGTAATTTGTATTTTGATATAACAAAGAGTACCTAAATAGATCTCGTCAGTCTGCGATTTATTTATTTTTTAGTAAAAAACTAATATTGGTAATAAATATTTGATTTTTTATTTTATCAAATCAATATGTTCGCAAGGGTCAACAAGTTTTGGCAGTTTTTATATCAAATTTGTTGAAAATAGAATATTTCACCGTTTTTGCTAAACGGGGCCCTTAAGTATCGCAATCCTACATACCTAAAAAAGTCATAAAAGGATCCCTGCAATAAAGAAACAATGTCCTTCAATCTTTGCAACACCAATGTGTTTGGTTGCATTTAATTGTTGCACACTTAGTAGAATTCCATAATTACGTAAATTAAAGCAAGTGTTTCTTTCTAAAATAAAATTATTGATCAAGAGAGAGACGTCTTTCGACTTATCAGATTTATAATAACACGATAAGTCGAAAGACGTCTCTCTCGTTATAAATCATTTATAGTAGAAAGAAACACTTGTTTCAATCTACCTAAGTGTTTGGTTGCTTTACCGATTTTTCATTTGAATTTCTAGTATGTATAATATTAGTTAATGATTACACATAGTATAAATGGCATGAAGTCAATTATCTAATCATCTGTATTATCTTCATACGTAGAATCGTACGTATTGAATTCAAATTGTTGCAAACAAAAAATATCACTAACACTAGATAATAATTTTCTTCTCTATGACAAGTTAAAACACAAAAGAATTTTTATAACAGTAGAAATTCAATACCTATTGTAAGTTATACTCAACATAAAAATGTCAAAAATGTTTTCAAATGAAAAATCAAGTAGTACCTACTTGAATGAAATTCTATTTTTATGAAACTATTCATAAACAATCTATGAATTTGCCAGTAACCTGGTGACGGAGATTCTTTGTAAGATTTTTTCCTTTTAGGTCATTGATCTCTTGCTTCAGAAGTTGTACCCTCTTCTGATACTGAAGACCTTTAAGTTTTTAGTCGTCTTCTTTGTGAACACGAACCAATTAGCGTCTTCTTCTTATCAAAATCGTCTTATAAAAACTTTGGATGTGGTAATGTATGAAAGAGGGAGGGTTGGCAAGAAAAAAAATTATGGGTGGGAAGGTAGAGCTGCTCAACGAAAATGGATACACGAAAAATGATGATATAAAAAACGAAAAGCTTGTCACAGTTGTAGCAGAAGACTAGCAACCGTTAATTTTGTTCTTAAATTTGTGGAAAGAGTAAGTACATAGTAGGTACCTTTCCTTTAGTGAATAGCTCTTCTAAGAGTTAGTAATTTTGGTGAAGTTTTTATTGGAGGGAGCTCTTCTGATACACCCTTGGCTATCCCTTAAGAAAAAGTTCTCACCTTAAATCTGGATGATATAGGAGCTCAGCTCTCAAAACATCCAGATGATTGTGCTAGGAAAACCTTAAATGTATTTATAAGAATAACTTATATCTTTAACTACGTGTTTAAAAACGATTCGGCTATTTGTAGGTAAATTATACCACCCATGCAGTTTGTGATATCACGTCATGTTCATCTACAAAACTATCTACCTACATGCGTTACAGTAGTGCTTATACCTTTAAGCAGTATGAGGTAGCTGTTAGTTGTATATAGCTGGACTATCTGATGTTAAAAATCTGACATGTACAATATGTGTTAGAATTTCGCAACGCCTCATTTACAAGCTCATCGGGTCGTTTCCCGAAGACAATGCCAAAGACATAGTAAGTATGTAAATAAATTATTGTTTAGATCACAAAATGTTTTGTATAATATAATCGGACGATATAAATCTATCACCAGAGTGCGTTGTGATTTAATTTATTACGTGCTAGATTTTAAATTCGTCTTACGTAAATACGAAAAGACAAATTTAGAAATAGATATTTCATTTGTTATCTTTATTTCTGACTGGATTACAATACGCATAGTGACTTCTATTGATCTACTTATTTCCTTGTTTTATTTCATTTATTTTATTTTACTGCATTAGAGTCATACAGTTTATCTGAAATATATGATAACAATAAAATATCCTACAACACATGAACCAATATAGACTCTACAAATTACCGATACAAATAGTACCAGACATCAAATAGGTACATAAAAGCTACAAAAAATTAACAGATTAGAAACATGATTGAGATTTGAAATAATAAAAATATTAGAACTAAACAATTATTGAAATTGAATAAATGAATATTATACGAGTATGTAAAATCAATCAACTAAGTAAAATCATCAGCAAAATTAGTCATGCAAGCAAAATCATGTAAAACTATCAACAAAAATAAAAACGATAAAACACAAGAACAAACTAATTAATGGAATTGAAAATAGAAACAAATAGAAATATGCATGTAAAATAAAAATCAATCATGCAAGTAAATTCATCAGGGTGTAAAATTATCGGTATAATCAAAATTATAAAAGCACAAGAATGTATGATGATAATAAAAAAAAGTACAATTGTAAAATATGATGAATACGAATGTCAATTTTCTTGGCACAGAGAGAACGATCTATATGGATTGGAGCTATGAAACGTCACGATGGTACAGATAGATACCTTGCTATATTTAATGGAAATCAATCTTTTTATTTATTTATTAAAAATGGATTTCCACAGCGTAAACACAAAAACTCTTGAATTATTAAAACAGACAGGATTAGTCGTATATTTAAAGACGATCGCTGAGAGGAATTGGATTCAGCAAGCTCATGAGTACCAAACAAATGGGAGTGGAAGATCACGTCCAGTCATATTTTGTCCATCTTTATACAGAAATTGACAAAATATGACTTAAAAAAAAATAAGATACAGCGTGTATAGAGGTCATTAGTTGGTGACCAATTGCATTGAATTGAAATGACAGGTTTATTTCCTGTGTCCGTATGAAGAACATAGAAAACACCATAATATTAGGAAGATTTCATTCCAATATTGATCTGTATTCAAATGAAATATAAGTATAGGTACCTATAACAAATGGTGGTTAGATGGAAGAAATCACTTTATAGTGATCTCGCCACTGCACATCGTCCTAGTTTTTTTTTTTTTTTTAATTTTATATTGTTTTGTTAACACTGTTAAATAATGATGATGTGCAAAAAGAAAAAATAAATAAATAAACAAATATAAAAAATTAAAAAAATAACATAATTTAAACAAATATATAAAACTGCTGGGTGGCATATATATATTATCATGTACCTTGTCCGAATTGTATTAATAAAAATCAAATGAAATTAATATCAGTGAGTAATCGATACAACTACGTAAATAATAATATTATCAATGTACATAATATAAAATGTATGTAATAATATTACATGCTTAATAAACACATCACTTTTATAAAAAGACAGCCTACACTGTTGCGTACACACACGTGATATTATAATAATCATAATCATAGTTCAATAATAAAAATATTACAAGTCGAGGAAATATTCAAAACGTATCCACTGAGATAAAATTATTGATATTTTTTTTAATCATACTAGGTAATAAGATTGTTTCTGGAAAGAAAACTACTAATCTTAATATATTCTGATGGTTGAACATAGCTCTTGTGCAGCTTAGGCCTCCAAAAAAGTAATACAATAGTCTTAGTTTTGATCTCATTAATTGATTTCAAATTAAGATCAAAGTAAATTAAGTCTATTCTTTTAGGAACACAATTATAAAAAAAACTGGGATAAAGATTGAAAATCACCGGGGAAATCTAGAAATAGTCACAAGTAATATTAGCTTTATAAGAAACAAACTTTTGATCAAATATGTGAAGTCAGATTTAGAAGATTAGTTAATTTTGTCAGTGCACACGTAGTAGAAAGTAGAAAGAAATCTATAGTAGAATGAAACACGTTTCAATTACATAATTAGAAGATTAGATTGAATCTGAATTTTTGTTGGATCCGTAGATGAAATTTAATATCAACTTACAATTATTTATCATTTATTTATTATATGATGAATGACGATATAAAATCATCGTCGTAATTGTGAAATAAATATATTACATACAGTTTAGTGAATATTTGCGTTTTGAATGTGTCCTCTTAATATTTTTATTACGACTTTGCGTAGAATATATCTACCTATGTATATGTATAATGAAGATATCGATGCTTTGGCGTAGGAAGAGGAATAAATGTTTGACAAAGATCTCATTCAATACATGTTTTTTTTTTATATTCATGCACGTAGTTATTACAAAATAAAACATAAATTCATAAAATGAGTATTGTATAATTCTGAATCTCGACTATTTCCTCAATAACATTAAGTATAAGCAGTAACCAAAAGATGAAGTTTTTGCTATTTTATAAATATTTCTGACAAAGTGTTTACAAAAATTATCACATATTTTTAGAATGCTTTTACATTATCTGTACCTATTCATATTGGTTAATAAATGAAAAGGATGTTACATGAACAGTTTTTCAGGAACACGCTCGATGGGTGCAAGTTTTCACAGAGAGCTTTAGTTTCCCTGTTACTTGTCGGGTAAATTGCTATGTAGGTATATATTAAAAAGAGAAGAAAATCCACACAACCAACACTACAAAGGGACCGGAAACTTTGGGAAGGGGTTAGGGGACGGATGCTGAGATAGAAGACAGTAAGTTAATATTTCCTGACTAATTATTTAAATCCATTAAAAGATTGAGATATTCTATGAGAAGAAGGGAGATTATTCCAATGGCACCACTTACCGAGAATGATTGCGGGAGTTTACAATACCATATAGTAAATCCTGTATATCCATAACTAGAACACATCAAAATAATGTTAAGAATATTTACATATTTTTATTCGACTAAATTTGTAGAGTACACAGTTGTAGAGTTACATTGGTTGACAATTATTAGTTTTAGGTACCAGGAGATCATATTAATAACCAGGTGTTCTTATCCAATAAAACAATGGTTTGATACAGTCAGCATACACACGCTATACTACCACCTATCTACTGCTTTTACAAGGAATACGTGCCCAAGTATTGTCAAACATAATACAGTTATAGTATACGAGTAGTAGTATTGTAGTCTGTCAGATTGGTAGAGTGCGTAGGAGTAAAATAATCTTGTTTTTATTATACAAAATCGCACGTGTGGATTACGTATAATAAAGTTGTATCAAATAATGAGACAGAGTACATCTTACGTAGTATTGTTAATATAATCTTGCACGGTCATATAAATTAAGTTATTATTCTTTATGTAGGAACTAACTCCAAATAAAATTAAGTGATTTAAAGAAGCGTTCGAAAACTTGCATACATTACATTGAGAGAGGGGTTCCCACCACTTATTATCCCTGCATATTTCAGGAACGTTTGTTCTCATGTCATCCATTCAGTTTAGAGCAAAAGTGATTTTTTTTATACAAGAATGGGCTTAAGGTTAAGCCTTATAAGCTTCCCTCTGCAAAAACCATTCGAAAATTAAGATTCCCATTATGTCCTTCCGGTGAAGAATCTAACACCAAAGAGTACACACACATATATAAACCATATAAAATTTCACAATGTTGTACATAGAAATAGTTATACCTACACATTTTTCTCAACGTTATCTTACAGTCAAAAACTTACAGAAAAAAGTTGGAGACCAATGCGCTTCCGATGGTTTCATGGACATTTTACTGAGTTTCCTCTCTTTCCGTACTGAGCAGAAATCAAGCATCTTTATTCATTGCTATTTTACACCAATCGAGTCACCTCTTACCACGGTATTCTTGGAAATGTAATGTCATTTTGCAGGATACATAATTACATAGTACCTAGAATACTATACTATACCCTCACGCCGTATCCCAGGTGGGGTAGGCAGAGAGAACGGAACGCCATGTCGCTCTATCCTTACATAGGTACCTACTTCTTTCGCTTCCTCTACATTCATCCAGTTACCTAGAATACAGGTTAGTATTAAAAATATAATTATATATAAGTTAAAATAAAGACATTTCATTTAACATCTTAAATTCGACGAGGTTTGCCACTTATCCTGAATGTCTTAACTATTTGTTAGAACAGAGAGGAAAGCTCATATATTTTTCACATGCAGCTGGTCTGCTGACTTGTCCACTTGTAGAATATGCCGTGATGTTAAAGTAGTAGTAGATATTATTAAGTTTGTAAATAGATATGTTTATTTGTATATTATGTATTATGATTGTTCACATTATATTTTATATGTTATGCCTGTGGCTAATTTTACTACTGTTTTATACGGACCATTAAAATGTGGTTAGTTATAATTGATCTGACCACCGAATCAAATTATTGGAATATTATTCATTATTAGTTTTTTTTTATAATTTCAATTCATTTTTTTATTAAACATATAAATATGGAATTTTATTTAGGATACTTATTTATTGTAACTAAAAACGTCTCAAATTATGATCTGATATAAGTGGTGCAGGGTAATATTCAATATTTTTTTAAAAAAAAAAGATATATCTGGGTTTGTTATAAACCCAAATACAACCTTATACACCTTTCACACTAAGCTAAAAGCTTGTGCCGTGAAAGGGGAGTTTGCCGGCACCTGGAATCGAACCCACGGACCCCTTGTTCTGAAGGCCGAGACTCCAGGCTACCGACGAATTCTTGATCATAATTCTTTTACGCAGATGCAACCATCTTTTTTTTACTTTCCACCCTATTCCTATCCACTCCTGGACAACTGTTCCTCCATTTCTTATGATGGTCTTTCATTTTGAGCTATCCGCATCCAGTTCACGACAACATATAATTTGTTTCAAAATAGATATGAATATTCTTCTTGCATTCTAGAATAATCTGAAAAACAATAATTTCAGTCTACTGTTTTTTTCAGAATGGGTAGCAGCCTCACTACACTAGATTAAGCGCATGAAACTTTACTATAACTCTCCTGTTAACGAACGATATCTTCTTAATTTGAGGGATTGAGTTTTTTTTAACTTATGAAATAATCTATTGTTAAAAATGTGTACTTACTTACTTACCGCTAGCCTTCATCTCTCCATATCACTGCTGGATATAGGCCTCTTTTTATACTTTTCCACACTTTTCTATCTCGAGAAGTACGATACAACTGTTTTCCCATCATCTGGACAATATCGTTGACCCATCTTTTTTGGGGTTTTCCTAAGCTTCTTTTGTCCTCACACGGCCTCCATTCAAGAATTCTGGCATCCTCTCGTCTTACCACATAACCAGCCCATTGCCATTTCAGCTTATAAAATGTTAATTATAGAAAATATATAATTAATATTGATTCCAATAAAAATGTTTGAGTTTGACTAAAACGCATACCAACATAATTCTGGTATGTAAAAAAAAATTATTTTCTATCTATTTATTTTTTCGTCATACATAGTTGGTACGAGCAGAATATAATTTCAGTCCATATTGTATCACCACTAGTTCGTAGTGGTATAATTATGTTGGTATGTATTTTATTTATTTATTCATTTATTTATTCTTCCGTGCCAAAAAATCTGGATTCTAGTCAATGTGTACAAAGAAAACTTGTTTACAATTTAAACTGTTACTTTCAATTGTATACCTCTTATGTATTACAGGGATCACACACCAGAGGTTTAATTTACTTGCATTATTAAATTTCTGTTTGTATCACACTGAATTTCAATATTTAATACATTATTATACGATAATGCCAATACAGAAGTTGAACTTTCCAGAGAATTAGCGCTGTTACTTTTTTGAACTGTATTGGTTTGTATGTGCTTATTTGAGGACTATAAATTAATTTGAATTTTGAACTTACACTTCAAAGTTTCCAAATGAACTCTGAAGTTTGAATTGATATTGTCAAAATATAAATAGAAAATCAAATATAAAAAGATAGAGGTGAAATCTTCGTGAGATATAATATGTAATTCATATCTTGTTAGCAATTTAATTCCTCTTCAAGATCAAAGCATCGCAGCTAGGAAGAATTAACACTTAGTTTAATTGCCATCCCATAATCTTTTGAATCTTCCTGAAAAAAAAACAGAATGACATAGACTCTTTTAATCATGGTGTATGCAAATTTTTAAAATTAAAATATCATTTGATTTTGATCAGACTTACGACCACATGTTTGATGTATGGTTATAGTCTGCAATCATCTCTTCTTCTTATGGCCCGCTATACTTGAATCTCGAGGGTCCGAAGCCATGTTTTTACGCCGTCTGTTACAGGATGGAGGCCTTGTATACCTCCAATGAATGAGAATATAGGACAGTGGTCAGTTATATGCTCCGTTGTTTGGATTTCTCCACATGCACATGTCGGGGAATCGGTAAGTCCGTATGGTTGGTTACTCCTTTTTAACATAACATATTATGATGGTATGATAAAGCAATAGGTACATTGTATCATTATGTTGCTTCTATCAATTTATTATACTAAGTATTGAGGGATACCAACATAATACCCGTCAGAGTGAGTGGAAGAATCAGAACTATCAATAATATCAAAAATAATAAAATAGGCAATCATGGCTCTTCATTTTAATTTCCCAATAATGTTTATCTGTCACTAATATCTTCAACTATAACTTACATTTTATACTAATCCATATCTATTCCAGCACTATATCTTACATTACATTACAGAAAAGAATGAGAGAATAATTCTGACCATGTGGAATAAAAGAATCAATATAAAAATGTTTTTCATAAAATTTTAATGAATTGTTTGTTTATTTTCTCAATTCCTCCTTCTTCGAAATGTTCAAACTGTGGAAATCTTTATCTTAAAGATTATATAAAAGTTATTCTGTTCTAATTTTGATTTATAAGAACAGACATGTTTTCTGGAATGGATACGTTGACAAATATAATAATTGACAAAAATATTTTGAAAAAGAACATACAGACATTGGAAAATATTCAAACATATTGTCACATATTCATAGACATAAAAATAAAAAGGAAATCAAAAAGAACCACAGTTTGAAAGAACTAAACAAACTCCACTATTCATTATTATACCACCACACTCAAAGCAGTCACGTGATAGCCCCAGAGTACAAAAGTACACCCTATTTACATAATAATAAAAACCACACAGAAATATTAAAAACATACTTTTTTACTACATATCATGTAAGTCAACTCGCATATAAATGTTACATTTAAAAGGTTTATTGTAACAATGTTTCATTGTGTATTTTGTGCGATTATTTAATGTTTATGTTGTGTTTTATCTTTTTGATTCGGTGGTGTGTGAGGTTCGTACATATATTGTACATTTTGTTCGTTGATTCACCTGAGAGAGATTCAAGCATCGGTGATTAGGAAAATTTGATCGCGTGAAGGTAGAATGGACCACACACGATGGACCACCGGAGTAGATTACCTCTCCTCACCCTCTCAACAATCACCTCCCTCCTACTCTACAATCCTCCTTCCTATATTACAACTACTACTACTATTACTACAGAACAACTGTCATCTGCCAATCAAAATAATATCACATATATCATCTCCCACGAGTGAGGTAGCCAGCGAACGGTAATATGTATTCCTTGCCTCGAAAAACATGATATTCAGACTGTCTGTTATATCTCTTCTCCATCTGCCTATCTATATAATCAAAACATTTCTTAATTGGAGTAGGTAACCAACCTGCCATAATGAAGAAGATATCAGAGTGGATGACATAGCTCTTCTCCGTCTATACATAATAACGTATATGCCACGAGTGGGGTGACCAGTGAACCAACCTAATGTATAAACATAGTACTTTTTGTATTATTCTTTAGGCATTCCACCCAATACTGAGTGATTTTGCTACATAGCGCCCTATTTGTACCTAGCGCCATATTAAAACAAGAAATTCAGACAATCATACCATCTTCTACAAGTAATTAGCCTACGAACCACTTGCCAATAATAAAGATGTTTAAATATCTTAGCTATGCATATTTGACATGGATAAAACTTATTATCCCCAAGCAACTAATTTAACTTTTATCTTTCTATATATCTATAATAACGCATCTTCCACAAGTGGACCAACTCTATGTAACTCTAAGTCTTTCTCTCTGTGCCATGGAAAGACATTCAGGATGGGTGGTAGACCTCGTACAAGTTTTTTTTAGTAGGTTCGGTACAAGTGTAAATTTGCTCTCGTTCTGGGGTAGCTGGTCCTCAACGTCGCTAGAGGAAACAATGTTCGTAGCAACAGTTTAATAATATGCAATAAGAGGAAGAAAGGTCATCTTTGTATGGATTATCCAAAGCTACTTACCAGTGGTACTCGACTATTTTCATATAGATACTAGACCACACAATTCCATGACAGACAGACCACACAATTCGGCGTTGCAAGTCTTATGACGTGGAAAAGGTCGTCTATCGTTCTGCGGCGCCAGAGTAACATCACCAGTTTTAGAAGCAAAATGAAAGCTGTCCATTAACCAGCGCCCTTGAGACGTTCGAAGAATCGTAAAACAAAATCTTCATAAAAAGAAAAATCACACGTTTTAGAGGTACTGATCTCAGTATATTCAGCGTGTCAATGATTTACTACTACTACTTCTACTATACCATCACGGCATATCCCACAAGTGGGGTAGTCAGCGAAATAAGATATTCAGAATGGGTGGCAAACCTCATCGCTGAATTTAAGATGTAAAATATCTTTATTATATACCTGTATGTTTTGGACAATAAGACACTGGAATATTTCATAGAAAAAAATTGAGATCTATTTTTTTTATAGAGTAAGAGATACAAGATTTGTCAAAAAAGTTAATCATCCATGACCGCGTGATGTTCCCGGTATAGATTTGTTTTTTTTTGTTGCCTGTAAAAGGTAAGTGTTCATAGAGCCTCACCTATAAGACATTAGATTCTAGATTTCAGAGATGAGACATTTCACCCATCCCAGATATCTTATCTTGGCATGTAAAGGACAATATGCTTGTTTATTACATGCAGTGAGTCCCTAGTTACCCCACTTTTGGAAAATATGATAGAATGGATGGATGGACCATCATTCCATTTTTCATGACACAGTTTACACAATTTAAGAGTCATTTTTATCCATGGACAACACATTATTTATACTAAGTATTTTCAATGTATGACTACAGATAAATACCAGTGGAGTACTTATATCGTGTCGTAAGTACATTATCTTATATTATTTATGTAAGTAAGGTAAACTTGTTTATAAGCCCAAGGACGTACATGTTTACACTTTAATATAAATAATATTGTGATTCTACCGTAATACCTTCATACGGATTGTCTTATGCAACAATGTTTCAAGACACATCAACCACAAACTATTGAAATTATCGATGTTCTAGATTCAGTCAACACTTATATTATGATGTATCAACTGGGCGCTAATACATCATGAACGAGTAATATTTTCAGGTACCTATTGGTTATACTTAGCTTTAATTGCTCAATTTTAACAAAAAAATGAGTATCATTTTATTTTTAAGGGTTTTAATTTTTGTTTAAGTGGCTTGATACGTTGTTGTATAACACACTGTATAAATGCGTAGGTACTTAAATCATCGACATACGAATTAAAACAATATGTCCAAATTTTATTTACATTTTCTTAAACATAATTCTTAACATCCTATAGAATTTCATTAGGTACTTAATTTTTTCTGTCATTCATATTGAAGTTTTCTTTAAGAAGGTACGTCTTTTATCCTTATATGATCGATTTAATGTCATTATCAAATATGAGTCTTTGCATAATATTTCCGTTTCCTTCCCAAAGCTTTTAATTATATTTGTACTTTACTTAAACTGTAGTGCTTTTTCAGGAGCATAGGAGAGAAATAAGCTACACTTCTGTTGACACTGCTATAGAAACGGGTATTTTGAGATTATTTGTATTATTTACAATTAATAAAAATCTTCTATTTTAACTGTCACATTGAAGACCTCCTGAAAATAAGAGAGCGTGCTCTATTTGTCCAACTATAACTGGAAAACTTCATCCCTTTGTTTGAAATGTATTTATTTGACACATTTTCTTCATATGTGGACGACACTAGATACATAAATATTTATTATGTAGCTATATATGTACATATCAAAAAATATATATGAGAGTACTAAGGTACCTACTCATCGTTATATTCTACGCTTAATATCAACATATTTTTTGGTTACGTACTAAAATTATAATAGTTACATAGATGATGTTGTAATAGTTGGTACACAGGTTCTGTAATTATAATTAATGAGTAGAGCCAGTGGCTAGATCAGGAGTAGTATTAGTAATAGTAGGAACTGAGAGAATAAACATAGGAGGTAGGTAGATATAGGATATAGGAGCATTGGCCCCGAGCGTCCATTCTAAAAAAATGAATGGCGCCGCGGCGCACAACATATATGTACATTCCATAACTGTTTGGATAAATTTATATTTTGAGAGATTCGTTTTTGAAAATATGTTAGCGTAAAAATCGAACCACGGACCACTTGCTCGGCCTCGTGAGCAAGTGAAGCGTGGTTCGATCCCAGGTACCGGCAAACTCCCCTTTCACGACACAAGCTTTGAGCTTACTATAAAAGGTGTATAAGGTTGTATTTGGGTTTGTGACAAAAACTTTTACGAGTGTCCCGTACATAGCAGGTTGTTGTACAATAATCTTTGTCTGCAATAAATTTTTCATGCAAACAACATGTATGTATTGTTGAGGGAAATTTACTTGGTCAATGAATGAAAATTGACCCTCTCCTTAATTATTAATAGAAAACAAATTCAAATAGCAACAAAAATGTTTCATCAACACAAAATCTGACATCATAAAAACAATAAACATACTGTACATCATCAGTATTGTTTCTTTGTTGGATATTTGAAAGACACAATTTTCATTCATGCTTAGGTATGTCCACAATTTATGTAGGTAATAGATCTGTGTAATGACAAATCTTGTCCACAAAAATCCACAGTCTAACCGGGAAACGAACCCGAGATCTCCTGGTTATTTATTATGTCCATGGTTTTCCTTATTACTCAAGCCATTAGATAATTGAACATGAATTTACAATCAAACCAAAATAAATATAGGTATATTAATTTAAATTACATAGGTAGGTACGTAACAATAAACTTTAAAAAACTTCCTTTTATAGCGATTATACGCTCGAGATAAAAATAAAAATATAAAGCGTGTCATATCGCTGTATCTTTTGATTTAAAGGAATAATCATTAAAATAAAGATGTAGATTATTAATATAAAAAAATACCAATAAAATAAATATGTTTACTTGTAAAATGAAATAAAAATATTTGAATAAAAAAAGACAACGACATTTTATTTAAGATGCGTATGATTGCGGCGTTTATCCGTCGCGTGATCGCTAGTCAAATTTCTTGATTTATAAAATCTTTAGATGTGTGTCTCTACAAAACTCTTGGGTTCGAAATATCCGAGAATGGACCGGCATTAGAACTGTGGGGGAACTGTTTCGCGCCGCCCAAGACAGGAAGGCTTTCGTCGTCAGCGTCGGGGGGACCTGACAGGACACGTGAAGAAGAAAATAAGGTTTGATTTTTTGCTATTAACATGTTATAATAATAAAGAAACAACACAAGTAAATAAGAAACACTTTGTTAAACGCGTAGTTATTGAACATTATCAAAAAAAGGTAATTTAAAAAATCTATTTAATATTAAATGCATGGTATTAGTTGAAATACTTGTATTAAATAAACGAATAATTACACAATTTTGAAAATAGTTCAGCTTTTTTCCTTTTTCAAAATCATGCGCTGCTGTAATAGGTACGGTCGAAAACATTTAAGCGAAACAATAAACTGATTTAAAATAAGTAATAGTTTTTTCTTTATTCTTAAATTATGGACTTATGACCAAGTGGAATCCACGTTTACTTTCTTGATAAGCTCTACGATATGATATATTTCAATCGCACTTATTTTATTAATACCACATTTTTTTTATTTTTTATTACCAATAAATTATATACTTAAGGCTTTTACCTATTTATTACTTATTTTTGGTAAAATGCAAGAAAGCAATATTTTTTTCGATGTTGTTGGCATTCACTATATTTTCGATGTTTTTAATAATTAAATTTTAAATCTATGCAAGAACGTAAAATTACAGGCGACTCATTGGCGACTTTACAAATCGCCTTAGATAAAAATCGTTGTAGAGAGACGTAACTTCAGTGGGAACACGTTTATAAATCGACAGATAACATGTATTTCTTCACGTTGTAAGATTATTGAGACATTAGCATGAATCTTCTCAGAGATAGAGAAAGACGGTGGATGGTACATTACTGTGCGGGAGACAGAGAGAGACAAGTACACAGCATGCCGACAAAGGTTAGTATTGAAATGGTAGGTACATAGAATTATTATAACGATATGAAGGTAGTATCAGCGACGGTTCCCTCTTAGGAACATTGATGCGGTCCACTCACTTTATAAATTCAATTAGTATTTTTGTTCCAATTCCAGCAAACAATGCTTCAAAATATGTTTATTTATTTATATGATAAAATATAAGTGAATTGTTTGGTTTGCGCCATTCACTGCTTAAAAAGAAAATAATATGATTATATATTAGGGCCAATTCTGAATCTTAATGAACTAACTAACTAAAAAGTTGATTAATATTAGTTATTATGTAGTAGGTATTCAGCATTAGTTATGAACTATAAACAACTATAAACTCGAGAACCACCAAGTGCAAACGGTAAAATCTATGGGACAAACTAATATTAGTCAGTGATGCCGCAATACAAAATGTTTTTCACGTTCCGATTTACACTTCTGGCAACAATTTAATAGTTGTCGCGCTTGAAAATTGTGAAATGTCAGATTTGCCGATATATTTTAGCGTTCGTTTTTGCGTCGGTGGTGGTGTAATTTTACAATTTATACATGCTAATAGTTGCGAGGACCCTAAAAATATAAATTTTTACTTTTAATTGAAAAAAACAACTTAACACTTCCAAAATATAGCAATATTCTGCTGTAAAATGACAGCAACTAATAATATTCGCACATTAAAAGTCGCGAATAAAATTCTGACAAATCCAACTTATTTTAGTCGTCGGCTGTCAACTAAAATTTCATTCTGAATACGAAATCCATAGATTATCGAAATTTATAGTTGTTGCTACGCATTAAATAATCGCTGCGGAAAAGTTCATACTGGCTAATGTTCCTACATTCATTTGTTGTCCACGGGGTCACTCGTAATAATAATTGGACGTTATGAATATCATATCCTTAACACGTGTTTCTCTAACCTTGTACGCCAAACGTATGATTTTGTCGATGCGCCAAAAACGACGGTTGAAGAAAACGGTCGACACAACGAGAGGTCCTCGCGTCGCTTGCAAGCAAATTCAGTTACCCCCTAACCATGGACTAGGCCGGACGTAGAGGTGGGCCGAGTCCCTTCCCGCCTTAGTCGCGAATAGCGATGTGCGTAACTCCGACACAATAATAATACTAACGATAATTATTTAATAGTACTTAACTTCATAATGTGATTAACAAGTGTGTTGCCCTCTATTGTATGTAAAACTATTCTTATTGTGAGTCGTTAATAATGTACTTTACAAGTCTGTGTTAGTTTTGCGTGCGCGACCAATCTTACCGCCAATATCAAGGAACAATAGTAACGATTAATAATTAATAGTAATTAATAAATTGAATAATGTTATGGACAAGCTTATATTCTCTTCGAGTTATATATACATGGCGATTCTTGTGGTGATAATGATAATAATTGGAAGTTTTGAGTATAATAGCATATGTCCGTTCGGGCGTGGTTCCGTTGTGTTCCCGCCATTCTACATAACCGTGTGAAGTGAGATAATCCATTGTTTCTGAACAAATAATCAATGATAGGAATCTTATAACATCACAGAAACTATTCTTTCTAATAGCTCAGTATTATAAATTTAATTAAAGTTGCGAATGAGTTCCTAAATCTGCAGCGTGTACAGCTTCACCTCGGATAGGCAGTATATTGCGTATCGGTGATTTACCGATATAACTCGCATTACAATGTGAACTGGGTAATCCTCTAGTAACTTCTCCGGTCCATACCCTTGTCAAAAGAGTGATTGAATGACTAGCTGAGTATTTCTGAAAGGACTATTGAAATAGTGACGCCTTCTGCCTTTTACACTGAGGATATTGTAAGAACGTATAAGATATCCCATGTCTCTTGAGAAGTAGTGATCTCTTCCGTCTTGAGGACAGGATCTATCTGATTCTGGCACCACCTACACCCCCCTGTACGTCTTCGGTATGACCAGCGACCGCCATAGGGACATCAGAGTATGTTTCTTTCCCGATTCTGCCTTCTTCCGTCAAAGCGTATCCAATACTTCATCGGTAATATGCTCAGCTTTGTGTTATTCGACAACAGCTCGCCTGTCCATCTGTAAGTGGCTATATTACTATTGTATATTGTATGTAATGATATTTGTTCCGTAACAGAGTTCATATTATCATTGAACTGACCTATATATTACTTTCCTTTGTGTAATAATTTAAGATTTTGAGTTTGACTGAAGAATGAATGATTCCATTTAACTGTTTATAGATCACATGATAAACCAGGTATTGATTTATATTGATAATACCAAGGTTGGTTTATTTGATAATTACCATTGTTTGTTTTATTGTCTCAATCCGAATATGGTATAACTTTCATAACTTTGCATATTGTATGTTATTATGTCTCCCTACAAATTTACTTTGAAAATAACTGTCTTGTTAAGTAATATATATATATGTTTGCACAATAAACGTGAATCACTTACCATACGATATCTTTCTGTTGAAACTCATTTTATATACCCACAAGTGGATTCAATACTTTTAATAATGCTAAAGTACATCTCTTCGCCTCCTTGTATATATTCTTCCAATAACCTAGTTATACTTGGAGTAGTTATGTCACAAAGGTTCGATTCCTTGATCAACCAATGGATGAAAGACCCTATTATTTTACTATGAAAGCAACAAAGAGTTAGAGGAATGGCTCCACTGATGGAAATAAAATATCCACTTTATAGGAAGGATATGATGTACTTATGATAATCTTTGTTCCACTTGACATAAATTTTGATTGTTTACTTGGAGATATATATCTATAATTATACCCAAGAAAAGATATAAGTAGAATCTTTGCAATAGGAAGTATGCTAACAGAAGAAACATTATTGCTTAATTTATCTATATGTATTCTATATTGATAAGATGACCATAAGAAAATGATGAAACCAAAGGATAAGGAATTCTCTGAACTTTACGTAAGTATAAATATATAATTGAAATATGTACACACACACACAATGCATTCCTCTTGCACAGACCAAGTAGATTCATACCTAGACATGAACTTGAGCCAATATAGTAATCTGTTTTACTTGCAAATATAACTGTAACTTTCTTTATGTATTTTCTCAATCATATAATTTTCTATGTGTTTCGCTTACGTACATTGCAAAATGTATGTAGCGAAGCTGGGGGTTACGAGCCAATTTATATACTTTATAATGTACAATTCATGTAAATTCATTTCTTTAAATACTTTCTAAATATTTGATAATTTCTCTTTTGATAATTTTGTATAATGATATGATGCGATCGTCCTAGTGGGACGATATCGTATCAATTTGGGCAGCTCGTCCTGGATCGTACAACTCGCATAGTTGTTGGCCCGAAAATTTTAAATGTATTGTGTGGTGAATATGCCTAATCGTAAAGTTCAGAATTCTTGTCTTTGTTGTGTAATTATGTGTATTGATATTAATTGAAAATGTAATAATTTAATGTGTGTATGTATATGAAAACAATTTTAAAAAATGAAACAGGAATCGTAAAATAAATAATTTAAATGTTCGTATTAAAAAAATAAATGTGTTGTTGTATAGCGCAAACGGTTGCCGCGAGTATTTTGATAATGTAAAGTAAAGAATCGATGCCGTATGAGAAAGAATTGTATTGTAGAGAATAGTCCATCGTAATGTTTCGTATTAAGCGATAAACAAAACATCGCAAACCGACCAACATAACATAATGAATATTATAATATAGTGTGTATCTACATCACGAGAAGCGAGCGGTGTGCGAATGGTGGTATACATAACTACAAAGAGAATATAATACTACGTAATAAGAGACGCAACTCCATACAAACAAAATTGACAGAAAAAATGTATGGAAGATCCGACTTAAAGGTACCAATATTGGGATTCGAAATTCATTATGATTATATTGGTATTCTGGGGGAACTATACACTGCCATCTATTGAGACTGCAGTGTAATAGTTTGTAATAAAAGCTTTCCAGAATAACCACAGATGGCACATAATATGTGTATATTATAGGTAGGTACTACTTTTCAAATCATAATTTTTTTTTCTTGATAAAATGAAACAATACTTTTTGAAAATTGATTTATTACAGTATAAGAAACATATATTAAGTATAACATTTAAGAACAAATTGCATTATTATAGTTATAATACTGAACATAATTTAATACAGGCAAACAGGCACAAATCACTTGTCAAGCGGAATGCCTTAATAAAAATATATTACAACTTTAGTAAAAGGCAAGAGTTATATTACAACTGTCAATATTAAATAAATTAAGAGTTCTTTGAATATAGCAGAATATGAATTCATTTTTATATTTGGCAGCTGACTCTCATCTTAAATTGTTCATACAAGGATATTATATCCAATTCTGAATCTTAGTCGCACTAACTAAACCAACTTTTACAGCTCAAATGCTGTCAAAATGAACTATTTCCTTATACAAAGTTAGTGCAACTGTTGAATCAACAATAATTATATTTTTATTTATAGTATTTTTATGGTGGCAACACCTCATACATTTGCAGTGTAGTACTGTATGTTGTATTTCCTCTTCCCTATAAATCGTCGAATAAAGAAGTACTGTTCAAAATCACTCCCAGAGTTCTAAATTAAATAAAAGATAATTTTTTCCCCATCCCCACATCTGGAGTTCAACAGAAACTAAGATTCAGAATTGGCATACTGTATTAAAAATATACAAAAACACAAGTAACATAGGCGACACGCCGCATTAGGATAGTAACATTTTGAAACGTGTTCCTACAACTCGACAAAGCAACATAATCTTCAAATTTGATGAAGAATAATATACAAATCAGGATCAATAAGGATGGCAGTTATTCCTCATATCTAAACAAATACACATAGATGAATGGCGCATCAGAGTATTGAGATGCAATTTCTTAGAGTATTATCGGACAGATGTTCACAGTGGCTGACGATCTGAAAACAAAAAAATACAATGAAAATCTACACACAAAACAAACTACTTTTGTGAAATTACAATGACTTTAGATGTTAAATATTCACCATTTTGAAACGTGTTCCTACGACTCTACAAAGCAACATAATCTTCAAATTTGATGAAGAATAATATACAAATCAGGATCAATAAGGATGGCAGTTATTCCTCATATCTAAACACATACACATAGATGAATGGCGCATCAGAGTATTGAGATGCAATTTCTTAGAGTATTATCGGACAGATGTTCACAGTGGCTGACGATCTGAAAACAAAAAAATACAATGAAAATCTACACACAAAACAAACTACTTTTGTGAAATTACAATGACTTTAGATGTTAAATATTCACCATTTTGAAACGTGTTCCTACGACTCTACAAAGCAACATAATCTTCAAATTTGATGATGAATAATATACAAATCAGGATCAATAAGGATGGCAGTTATTCCTCATATCTAAACACATACACATAGATGAATGGCGCATCAGAGTATTGAGATGCAATTTCTTAGAGTATTATCGGACAGATGTTCACAGTGGCTGACGATCTGAAAACAAAAAAATACAATGAAAATCTACACACAAAACAAACTACTTTTGTGAAATTACAATGACTTTAGATGTTAAATATTCACCATTTTGAAACGTGTTCCTACGACTCTATAAAGCAACATAATCTTCAAATTTGATGATGAATAATATACAAATCAGGATCAATAAGGATGGCAGTTATTCCTCATATCTAAACACATACACATAGATGAATGGCGCATCAGAGTATTGAGATGCAATATCAGTTATTTTAGAAGGATTAACTATGTAACAGTTACGAGATATTTTGAATGTTTTTTACGTATTCTACAATGCACATCCGTTACTTGATTATTAAAATCGCGATCGATTTCGGTAAACCTTTACCATTGACGAGCGAGATAATACTATTATCTCGCTCGTCAATGGTAAAGGTTTACCGAAATCGATCGCGATTTTAATCATCAAGTAACGGATGTGCATTGTAGAATACGTAAAAAACATTCAAAATATTGAGATGCAATTTCTTAGAGTATTATCGGACAGATGTTCACAGTGGCTGACGATCTGAAAACAAAAAAATACAATGAAAATCTACACACAAAACAAACTACTTTTGTGAAATTACAATGACTTTAGATGTTAAATATTCACCATTTTTAAACGTGTTCCTACGACTCGACAAAGCAACATAATATTCAAATTTGATGAAGAATAATATACAAATCAGGATCAATAAGGATGGCAGTTATTCCTCATATCTAAACACATACACATAGATGAATGGCGCATCAGAGTATTGAGATGCAATTTCTTAGAGTATTATCGGACAGATGTTCACAGTGGCTGACGATCTGAAAACAAAAAAATACAATGAAAATCTACACACACAACAAACTACTTTTGTGAAATTACAATGACTTTAGATGTTAAATATTCACCATTTTGAAACGTGTTCCTACGACTCGACAAAGCAACATAATATTCAAATTTGATGAAGAATAATATACAAATCAGGATCAATAAGGATGGCAGTTATTCCTCATATCTAAACACATACACATAGATGAATGGCGCATCAGAGTATTGAGATGCAATTTCTTAGAGTATTATCGGACAGATGTTCACAGTGGCTGACGATCTGAAAACAAAAAAATACAATGAAAATCTACACACAAAACAAACTACTTTTGTGAAATTACAATGACTTTAGATGTTAAATATTCACCATTTTGAAACGTGTTCCTACGACTCTACAAAGCAACATAATGTTCAAATTTGATGAAGAATAATATACAAATCAGGATCAATAAGGATGGCAGTCATTCCTCATATCTAAACACATACACATAGATGAATGGCGCATCAGAGTATTGAGATGCAATTTCTTAGAGTATTATCGGACAGATGTTCACAGTGGCTGACGATCTGAAAACAAAAAAATACAATGAAAATCTACACACACAACAAACTACTTTTGTGAAATTACAATGACTTTAGATGTTAAATATTCACCATTTTGAAACGTGTTCCTACGACTCGACAAAGCAACATAATATTCAAATTTGATGAAGAATAATATACAAATCAGGATCAATAAGGATGAATTTACGAATAAACAGAGTTTTAACCGTTTTAACGATTTGCTTACAAACAAAGAGAATATAATACTACGTAATACTTACAAAAATATGCTCTCAGAGAACGGCAAACATCGAACAAACGAATGAAAGTAAATGACGCGTATGACGCATGGTTTCTTAAGTTGGCTACACCGTTTCCGTTAAATTTTTGATATTGTAATGTTGTTCATTCTAGTCGGATAACCCCATATAAAAATTCTTGAATGGTAGTTGCGCCCCACTGCATAACTATGCAGCGTATAGTATGTACCTATACGTCGCATGAGAAAGAGAGACAGCGCGCAAACTTACCTCGACATTGTAATATTAAATGAACACACAAATCGGGAAGTCCAAAATACTAGTAAAATGTATAGTTGAAAATAATAATATTGGAACGAAACGAAATATGTACCGATACTGTAGTATGTATAGTAAACCATTTTGTACAAGTAAATTTGTTTTGCCGGTAAACAGATTTTTGTTGTAATGTTATTTTGATAGTAAATTCATTTTCGAACTGAGAATAAAAATCGATATTAAATGGAATTAAATTTTTTGAAACAGTAAAATGTTGCATTTGGAATAAATATCTTTATTGAACTCTTGGAGAAATAATATTAAATGATCGTTGTCGTGTAAAATTATGCGTAGTAGAGTTTTGATAAGAATATATATGTGCGTACGTAGTGATGTGACGAAATAATAATGATGAATAATATTAAACAAATATTTTTGTTTTGAGAAAATAAAAGTAAAAAAAAAAATAAATCGAAGTGAATAATGTTAAACCTTCACGACCGTTCACGAAATTTGAAAAATAAATACACTTAACCCTTAGTGAAGCATGACCGAATTTGTTAACCCTTTGTGAATAGTAATTGATTTTTTTTTTTAATGTCAAGTTGTGAACTATAACTGAATTTTTGAATTTAGTTAAGAAACAGTTAACCCTTTGATGACCATCGTTGAAAATTTTGACATTAACGTAAATAGTAGAATGATGTTTTGTAAAAAAAAAAAATTTTTTTTGAAATTAAAGAAGTACCCATGTAACGATGTAGAATTTTTGCTGTTGAATATTAACCCTTTGTGTTCGGAATTTGTTATCTTTTGTGAAGTAATTAATTTTCTTGAAATGTAATAATGTGACTTTTGCGGCTTATTACCATCGTGAAATATTGAAGTAATCTATGCCTTGTTTATTTGAGAACTGAGTCCGTTTAGTGAATTGTTCCGTTAAGGTAAACTAACGAACGCTCTTTGATAAAAAATGAGTTATGTTTATGTAATGTGTAAAGCCGTGGTAGGAGAGATGTGTTTAAATACTTTTTTGTGACTTTTTGTGTAATCAATATAGAGACGATGTTATCTGGATGTGTGAAAGATAAATCGTAATGCTCTTTTGATGAATGTAGACAATGTGATTGCTAATCGTTCATGCCTATTATTTTGAAGTTTGAGTTTATATGACGTTTAATTCCGCGTAGGACACGTAGTAATCTCTTATGAATTGTAATTGGAAATGTTTGGATGTAGTATATCCCTTGTTGAATAATATAATTTTGTGACTTTGTGAAAAAATTGTTATGTTGCTTGAATACATTGGAAAATGTGATAGAACATTTTGACATTGAACGGAAAGGCTTATGAAGGACACAGAATAAACCCTGTAGTGGAATGTTGGCTGCAGATATTCAATGGGATAATTTTGATTAATTGTATGCTAGTGAATAAAGATGATGTATGAATCTGTTTATGAAAGGTGAGTCCTGTATGAAGAAGTAAATGTTGAATTTGAATAATGATGTATGTAAAGAATTTATTGAACTTGTAACTTGTATATTGTGTAGCAAAGATCGAAAGTTGTTCAATGTATTTGTCATGTATTAAGCCTGTATGAGGATGACGATCCTCTGAGATTATCTCTATGTGAGAAATCTGTCTCTGTGTGAGAACTGTGTCTATGTAATATGCGTAGAAGGATTTGACGCCAATAATGAATATCGGTTACTGTAAATGTGATTGCAGTCGTCGTGATGTACCATTATGTCATGTCTGCGTGTAAATTGTTTTTCTAATATGTATATGTCCTTATTATGTATGATTTCTTTCTGTGCTTTGCCAATATCTTTGTATGGTACATGGTACATGAAATCACTTGTATATGAGTGCTATTAAGCTTAATGGGTAAAATGAAGCGTAGATGTAGTATCTCTAATTCCATCTATACAAAATTGTTTATGTGTATTTAAATTCCTTTATGTTACTTTTCCCTTGCCGGATACATGTAACTGGAATCGAAAATGATGTAAACCAACTTCTTAAGTATGTAACTTTTGTTTTATATGTTTGTCATGTTTAAAATATTAACTTGTCGTCGATCATAGTAAAGGAATCCATCAATGAAACGTACGTATATTGATAAATTGAAAGAAAGAATTTTATCACTTGTATAGAACGAACCGTATATTGAAACGTAATAACGATCCTGAGTTTCTATAAAATTGTATTGTAAAATGTTTAAAGTTGTTGTTTTCATAACCTGTGTTTTTCATATACATGCACATATGCACCTGTCTATATATATACACACCTCTATGTACTATTATATTGTTATGATTGTAGCTATCAGACTTTTGATAGGAGCCCCGTACTAAAACAACCAATGTGAATTTTGTGTTATTATTAAGAAGTGTAAGTCAAAATATGAAAACAGTTCGCATCATTTTTGACTATGGGCAATTTACCGCGAGTGTGTAATAATAATAGTTAAATGGGCTATAGGATGTAAGAAGCAATTGTAATAGTATATAAGCTACCATTTTTTGAATTGTTTGTCTGTAATTGGGTACCTATATAGTTGCTTATGTATCCAATGGTTCTCAACTTTTTATGTAACCAGTGGTACTCAACTTTTTATGTAACCAGTGGTACTCAACTTTTTATGTAACCAGTGGTACTCAACTTTTTATGTAACCAGTGTTACTCAACTTTTTTATGTGACCAGTGGTATTCAATCTTTTCATGTAACCAGTGGTTCTCAACAATTTTTTGTAGTGGTTCTCAACTTTTTTTTTGTATAATTGGGGAACTTGAAAATTTGTCGCTTCTCTTCAAATTTTCAAGAGGGGCCGAAAGGGAGAATGCTACGCATTAAATAATCGCTGCGGAAAAGTTCATACTGGCTAATGTTCCTACATTCATTTGTTGTCCACGGGGTCACTCGTAATAATAATTGGACGTTATGAATATCATATCCTTAACACGTGTTTCTCTAACCTTGTACGCCAAACGTATGATTTTGTCGATGCGCCAAAAACGACGGTTGAAGAAAACGGTCGACACAACGAGAGGTCCTCGCGTCGCTTGCAAGCAAATTCAGTTACCCCCTAACCATGGACTAGGCCGGACGTAGAGGTGGGCCGAGTCCCTTCCCGCCTTAGTCGCGAATAGCGATGTGCGTAACTCCGACACAATAATAATACTAACGATAATTATTTAATAGTACTTAACTTCATAATGTGATTAACAAGTGTGTTGCCCTCTATTGTATGTAAAACTATTCTTATTGTGAGTCGTTAATAATGTACTTTACAAGTCTGTGTTAGTTTTGCGTGCGCGACCAATCTTACCGCCAATATCAAGGAACAATAGTAACGATTAATAATTAATAGTAATTAATAAATTGAATAATGTTATGGACAAGCTTATATTCTCTTCGAGTTATATATACATGGCGATTCTTGTGGTGATAATGATAATAATTGGAAGTTTTGAGTATAATAGCATATGTCCGTTCGGGCGTGGTTCCGTTGTGTTCCCGCCATTCTACATAACCGTGTGAAGTGAGATAATCCATTGTTTCTGAACAAATAATCAATGATAGGAATCTTATAACATCACAGAAACTATTCTTTCTAATAGCTCAGTATTATAAATTTAATTAAAGTTGCGAATGAGTTCCTAAATCTGCAGCGTGTACAGCTTCACCTCGGATAGGCAGTATATTGCGTATCGGTGATTTACCGATATAACTCGCATTACAATGTGAACTGGGTAATCCTCTAGTAACTTCTCCGGTCCATACCCTTGTCAAAAGAGTG
The DNA here is from genome assembly GCA_947579605.1 of Athripsodes cinereus. Classification (NCBI taxonomy): domain Eukaryota; kingdom Metazoa; phylum Arthropoda; class Insecta; order Trichoptera; family Leptoceridae; genus Athripsodes; species Athripsodes cinereus. The sequence goes on from OX388318.1 coordinate 5,616,900, forward strand.
ATTGAATGACTAGCTGAGTATTTCTGAAAGGACTATTGAAATAGTGACGCCTTCTGCCTTTTACACTGAGGATATTGTAAGAACGTATAAGATATCCCATGTCTCTTGAGAAGTAGTGATCTCTTCCGTCTTGAGGACAGGATCTATCTGATTCTGGCACCACCTACACCCCCCTGTACGTCTTCGGTATGACCAGCGACCGCCATAGGGACATCAGAGTATGTTTCTTTCCCGATTCTGCCTTCTTCCGTCAAAGCGTATCCAATACTTCATCGGTAATATGCTCAGCTTTGTGTTATTCGACAACAGCTCGCCTGTCCATCTGTAAGTGGCTATATTACTATTGTATATTGTATGTAATGATATTTGTTCCGTAACAGAGTTCATATTATCATTGAACTGACCTATATATTACTTTCCTTTGTGTAATAATTTAAGATTTTGAGTTTGACTGAAGAATGAATGATTCCATTTAACTGTTTATAGATCACATGATAAACCAGGTATTGATTTATATTGATAATACCAAGGTTGGTTTATTTGATAATTACCATTGTTTGTTTTATTGTCTCAATCCGAATATGGTATAACTTTCATAACTTTGCATATTGTATGTTATTATGTCTCCCTACAAATTTACTTTGAAAATAACTGTCTTGTTAAGTAATATATATATATGTTTGCACAATAAACGTGAATCACTTACCATACGATATCTTTCTGTTGAAACTCATTTTATATACCCACAAGTGGATTCAATACTTTTAATAATGCTAAAGTACATCTCTTCGCCTCCTTGTATATATTCTTCCAATAACCTAGTTATACTTGGAGTAGTTATGTCACAAAGGTTCGATTCCTTGATCAACCAATGGATGAAAGACCCTATTATTTTACTATGAAAGCAACAAAGAGTTAGAGGAATGGCTCCACTGATGGAAATAAAATATCCACTTTATAGGAAGGATATGATGTACTTATGATAATCTTTGTTCCACTTGACATAAATTTTGATTGTTTACTTGGAGATATATATCTATAATTATACCCAAGAAAAGATATAAGTAGAATCTTTGCAATAGGAAGTATGCTAACAGAAGAAACATTATTGCTTAATTTATCTATATGTATTCTATATTGATAAGATGACCATAAGAAAATGATGAAACCAAAGGATAAGGAATTCTCTGAACTTTACGTAAGTATAAATATATAATTGAAATATGTACACACACACACAATGCATTCCTCTTGCACAGACCAAGTAGATTCATACCTAGACATGAACTTGAGCCAATATAGTAATCTGTTTTACTTGCAAATATAACTGTAACTTTCTTTATGTATTTTCTCAATCATATAATTTTCTATGTGTTTCGCTTACGTACATTGCAAAATGTATGTAGCGAAGCTGGGGGTTACGAGCCAATTTATATACTTTATAATGTACAATTCATGTAAATTCATTTCTTTAAATACTTTCTAAATATTTGATAATTTCTCTTTTGATAATTTTGTATAATGATATGATGCGATCGTCCTAGTGGGACGATATCGTATCATTGTACTAAGGTGTCAAAATGAACTAATGAACTAAATTAGTACGGAAAACTGTGAATACGAATTAGAACTAATTATCATGACTCAACTATCTCTTCACACTTAGTTGACTTAGTTAGTGCAACTAAACTATTTTATGATTCAGAATTGGCCATATTGCGTGTTGTATATTATTATACAAACAAGAGCACAGTAATTTAAAATGAATAATATTTCAATCCATGAAGGTAAAAACAAAGTTAAGAGCAAAAACTATTTTTAAACATGAAGACATCTGCAATAAAGATATATTATGTCAAAAATCTTAAGCAAGTACTTGCACTTTAGCTGCAACTGAGATACCGCCAGCGTCTGATATAGTTTATATAGCCGCTTTTATTAATTGCTGCTCATTACAATGACACCTTATAAATCATGAGATTCTATTCTTATTTCTCCAACTTGGTATTTTTTTCGAAGTAAAAACCTTGTTCTCAGATCCCCCCCATATTCCAAAATATCTTCGGTTTTGTTAAAGAATATTTTATTATTTATTTAATTCTTCACTGTAAATTGGTTACAAAATAAAATAGTGTCATAAAGTTATCAGCTATGCAATTTAATGTACAGAGAGCGAGTTTATCGCTAAAATGCGATGTCTTCCAAATAGCCCGGATATTTTCACGCTCCCAGAGATTGAATTGTGGCACCTCTCAGTTATGAATTACCAATATGAGAATCAAAAAATACAAAATAATAATGGAGTGTATCTTCATTCTTAATCATGGATCATCATCATCATCATCGCCCTCAATAGCCTTCTCGAGAAATTGATCATGGGTATGAAGTATCAAGTTTTTTTATAACTCCATCGCACTATCACTAGTCCAACCCACCAGCCGCCTCTTAGTAGTATGTACCTTTACATATCAAGAATAATTCTATATTATTATTATTACGTTTTCTTTCCTTGTATAAATTTATAATACTCTCAGATCAGAGGCGCAGATGTGTATGAAAGTTATTACAAAAATGTAATACAAGTATTTATATACCTACTAAATATTCATAAAACATTACGTATGAAACATTCAATATCTTCAATTTAACTATGAGGTATGCTTTCCATCCTGAACGCTATTTTTTTCTATTAAAAAAAAGACTATGAAGTTCACCTATATGAATTATAACATGATCAGAGGCCTGAGTCAATAATACACTTTCACGTCACGTTACCGCTCTGTTAACGTTCGAGTATAGACGAAGTTGCAAGCGAGTGTCAATTTTGTTGCTAAGATACACAATAGTTACGAAAATTAACACTTTGGCGCAACATCGTCTGCACCCGAACGCTAACGGAGCGGGAGGCCTGAGTCAACAACACACTTTCGTCTCACGTTCCCGCTCCGTTAGCGTTCGGGTGCAGACGATGTTGCAAGCAAGTGTCAATTTCGTTGCTAAGATACACAATAGTTCCGAAAATTAACACTTTGGAGCACCATCGTCTGCACCCGAACGCTAGCGGAGCGGGAACGTGACGCGATAGTGTGTTGTTGACTCAGGCCTCGGGAACGTGACACGAAAGTGTGTTATTGACTCAGGCCTCTGATCACGTACCATATGCAAAGGCATGAGCCAAGTGTCTGCTCGACTGTACCTACAACTAGTGATGTGAGTAGAGAAAATTCTCCAAAGAAATTTCTCGAGAACGAGAAATTTCTCCAAGAATTTCTCCTCTGATAGAAGAGAAATTTCTTTCCATAATTTTTCCTTGTGATATTTTTATTGATCATTGTAAAAATGATCAATAAAAAATATATTGTAAAAATGATAAATAAAAAATATATCTGCCTCAAAATACACCATAATTCTCCAAAAATTCTCCACTTCGAGAAATTTGCCGAGAAATTTCTCGGTAATTTTCTCGAAAAATAATTTCTTGAGAATTCCACAACACTACCTACAACTAGGCGATATTCGAGTAGATAGGCATAAAAGGCAGGTGTTCGTAAAATACAATTAACGTTTTCTAATCAGCGATGAGGTATTCCCCCTCATCAGTCTAATTTTATACGGGTTCATTTACTGTTCATAGTGCGAGGCTCTGGAATAGACTCCCACACAAGATTCGTACTTCTTCAACATTATATTCATTCCGTAAAAAAAATAACGGGCTCTAGTCTTTAGAATAACATTTTTCAATCTCTCTTATCACAATCATGTACTTTTTTCTTTCGCGTAAATAGTTACGCCGAGCAGATCCTTTGCAGAGACTTGCTTCTTTTCCCTTCCGCTTCCTATTCTTCCTATTCCATGGGCTTTATTTTTTTCGCATTTTAATGAATTTGATATTCACTGTGTCGGTGTTTAGGTAGTAGAAGTCCATAGCGAAATAAATAAAACAATTTTTTTTATTTCTTGTTTTATTCTACTATTTGATTTATTTGAGAGAGACGTCTTTCGTCTTGTTAGGTCATGGTCAAGATTGACAATGTCCTGACAAGACGAAGGTTAAATAAATCAAATAGTACATAGAATAAAAACATTTGTTTTATGAATTTTTATACTTGCGTAAGTGAGCTTGCATATGTGAAAAGTTGATTTTTGTTGCCTGTAGTAAATTTCTCATTTTAAATATCACTCTCCGTCCATGGTTTGCGGTCGGTCATACTACCTATAATAGAGACATTAAAAATACTGCTTTACCTGCCAGACAGCCTCCCTGTCAGCTACTTCGGCCAAGGTACAATCTCACACGCAACATGTTGAAATAACGATATTATTTATTTCAAAATTTAGGTCGTTTATAAATTGTAATGCAGAAAAAAATGGTTGTAAATTAAAAGAAATTGTATTGAGAAGTTGAATAATTAAATATCACTTGATTTTTTTAATAAGAATAAAACGCTCCTGTAATTTTTTTTAAATATTTTTATTTACTGATTTATTCTTTACTGTACATTGATTAAAAACAATTACATAAAAGGTAAAAATTCAAGATAACATTTTAAGTCGAATTCAAAGAAAAAATAGGATATTTTTTCTATTAAATTACTTAACTAATACTATATTCCAAGGTTATGTATTTAATTGACAATATGAAAAAGTGGTAGATGTGAAAACGTATAAATAAATCCAACCAAAGAGGTGAGAACTCATCAGAAATTTTTCAGTGTAATGATTGGTCATCCATGGTTGATTTTTACCTTCTTCTTCTTCGATGGCTGGCTTATTGTTACCTTAATGTTACCTTTATCTATGTCATTAAGGCTGATTGTTACCTTAATGACATAAATAAAGATGTGTGAAAGAAGCTTTCCTCATCATTTTCATTACGTGCGTACAATAATATGAAAATTCCATGTTTGAAAATCTGATCAACATTGCCTTTAAATTTCCGTTTGTGCGTATTTTTTACACCACTTCATTTTTTCTTTCATACATATTAACCATGCTAAGGAATGTTAAAAAAATATTTTCTCAATACATAATTTGTTAGAATTATTTTTATCAATACTGTCCGAAGATATTTACGGCGTCACAAACCTTTGTGTAGTTTATAAGATGGCATGGCGTCGCACAGTGCCGTAGCGTGGAATATCGTATTATTATTATTTTTATAATTCTAGTTTTATATAATTATATTACATATTACACTCACATATATAAATAGAAACGAGTACGTATTCCACGAATCGTCTTATATCCAGCGGGGGGCGTGTTGACCATACAAACACGAATAATATTTTACTTACCTATGAATATATTATACACATCATCTTTTTCTTATTTCGTATAACAGCACAAACCTTCTTCATTCAGAATGATTTTGTGCCAATTGAGATATTCCTAACGTTCTACTATTATTGACATAAGAACAGCAGATTATGCAAGAGCAACGGTAAAATTTTTGAAAGGATTTTTTCTCTCTACATGCGAGAATTCATATTCAAGTTGAAAATGAACGACTGTGCGTTGATGTTTTTGTTACTTGTTACACGTTAGCAATATTTGAAAAATAAATGGAAAAATAAAGCTATTGAAAATATTTGTTTCTTCATAGAAATCACTAAGGTTTTTTTATTAAATGAGTACTTAATTGTTCCTCTGTTTTTTTTTAAGATAAGAGCAAAAGCTAAAGGTACCTATTTTATTTCAATTCATACCTATTCAACGATTTAAAATATTTAGCTATCTGAAGAAGAATAATAAAATTCAAATTTAGAATCATTTGAATATTAGAGATTCTGAGTGGAAGGTGATGCTTTATAGATATTATTACACATTTTATCAGGTCTTTATCTCTATATATGTATTATTAATATATTCATCTCGTTCATACGCAATATTTTTCATGGGGGAGGATGTGCTGAACCTTCTCGTGGTCTCCCCTGTGAGTAACGCAAAGAAACAACAAAAAAGAGGAAAGAATAGAAACGAAATATAGAAGAGAAATTAATCAAAGAACATGAATGTAAACAATAAAAATAAGCGTGAAACGAATCAGCACAAAAACGGCGGTCGAACGTTGAAAGACCTCTCGGCCAAAGCGGTGAAAAAAGGTCCTTTTCAGGACCAAACCGACGACCACAGTAGTGGGATAAATAATTTCAATTTGAACAAGAATGACATACTGCATAAAGCAGGGAAACTTTTTAAGATTGGACAAATAAACGTCGAAGGGTTAACTAGAGCAAAGGCGGAAGTCATATCAAAGATCATGGAGGATGTCGATGTCGTGGCATTGCAAGAGACACATGTTGAGCAAGAAGACGCTCATAGATTGGAAATACCGGGATTTGTGATTATTGCAAGCAGAGGCCATAGAAAGCATGGTATTGCTACATACGTTAGAGCAGAACTGAGAGATGAGTCGTATATGACAGAAGAAGATGAAAACTTCATTACCATAAAAGTACGAGACCTCACTGTGGTGAACGTGTACAAACCCCCCTCACGTAAATGGCCAGCGGAGGTTCTGCCTAAGTATGAACATCCAACGGTGGTGATAGGCGACTTTAACTCTAGAAACACCCAATGGGGTTACACTTCCGATGATGAGGATGGCGAGATGCTGGCGGAATGGGCACAACTAAATGACATGCATCTCCTGTATGATTCAAAACAAGGAGGAACATTTTTGTCTGCTCGATGGGGAAGCGTAACGTCACCAGATTTGTGCTTTGTCACAACCAACAAAACTGGAAGTCGTATGATGGCTGATAGAGAAATACTTAAAAAATTCCCCAATAGTGGACACTCGCCAGTCATAGTTAAGATTGGTCTCCAAATTCCTGTCATAAATCAGCCAAAACTATATAGATGGAACCTGAAAAGAGCGAATTGGAGAAGGTATACGGAATATATAGAAAACGTCATAAACCGAATAAAACCAGAACTAGAAAATTATCCAAGGTTTGAAAAGTTAATAAGAACGGCTGCGGAAAAAGCTATACCCAGGGGTTTCCGTAAGGATTATATACCAGGATGGAACGAGGAGTGTGAGGAAGCTTTTGATGAATACAAGAAAACCGGTGATGAGGAATCGGCTAACACATTGATGAGTCTTCTGAATGAAGAACGACGCAGAAGATGGACCGAGACCGTCGAAGAAATGGACTTCACCCATTCTAGCCGGAAAAGCTGGACACTCCTCCGTAAACTAGGTACTGCACCACCCACCAAGCGGGAGAGATCTATAAACGTGAACCGGGTGGCTGGGACAATTTTTCAAACAAGCAATATCAAACCCGAAATGAAACAGAAACAATGCCTGCGCAATCAGATAAGGGAGGAAATATCAAAGTGCGCTCCAAGTTCTCCATTAGTGGATAAAGTAACAGTTTGTGAAATGAAGACTGCACTAAAACATATGAAGAAGAACAAGGCAGCAGGAGCAGATGATATTCTTCCTGAATTTCTGATCCATCTGGGGGATAGGGCTGTGACATGGCTTGCCAAATACTTTTCGCTTGTGATAGATACAGGATGCACACCTAAAACATGGAAGGATGCCAAGGTTATTGCCATATTAAAACCTGGCAAATTAGCTGAAGACCCAAGAAACTACAGACCAATATCTCTATTATCTGTCGTGTACAAGCTTTTTGAGAGAGTTCTGGTGGCCAGATATACTCCTATAATCGAGGAACACCTGCCGATGGAACAGGCAGGTTTTCGTGAGGGTCGCAGTACGTGTGAGCAGGTTATCGCTCTAACGACACACATTGAAAATGGCTTCCAAAGAGGTGAAAAATCTGGCCTGGTGCTCTTGGATCTGACTGCGGCATACGATACGGTTTGGAGAAGGGGACTGATCCTCAAAATCGCAAGGACTCTCAGATGCAGAAAAACTGTAAGACTGCTGGAAGGTATACTGTCGAACAGAAGAATAAAGGTCTACCTGGATGGAAATGTCAGTGGCACAAAAATAATACAAAACGGCCTACCACAGGGATCAGTGTTGTCTCCGCTTCTCTTTAATCTCTACACGGCGGACGTGCCGGAGACGGTGGCTAGAAAGTTTGTATATGCAGATGACGTGGCACTTGTGGCTCAGGCAAAGACATTTGAAGAGCTAGAATCAACCTTAAACTCTGATTTGGATAACTTTCAAGAATACCTGAAGAGCTGGCATCTACGACCAAACCCTAAAAAGACGGTTGCGTTGGCTTTGCACTTAAACAATAGGGAAGCAGAAAGAGAGCTGGAGGTCTTCATGTGTGGTGAGAGGATACCGAGTGAGAAGAACCCAAAGTACCTCGGAGTGAAGATTGATAGAGCCCTTACATATAAAGCTCATACTGAGAGCGTCAAAAATAAGATAAAATCCCGTAATAACATTGTAAATAAACTGGCAGGTACTTCATGGGGCAGCAAAGCAACAACATTGCGAGCATCCGCAATGGCTCTGGTATACAGTTCAGCGGAATACTGTTCTCCAGTGTGGGGAAGAAGTTCACATTGTGGTAAGATCGATGTTGAATTGAATAAGACCATGAGAACCATTACAGGCGCTATAAAATCAACCCCAACCCAATGGTTGCCAGTGCTATCCAATATTGCGCCCCCAGATCTGCGCAGAAACCATGCCACGGTCAGGGAGAAGAACAAGATCCAGAAAAACCCCCAATTACCAGCATTTGCGGACATATTTCACCCACCTCATAAAAGATTGAAATCCCGAAAACCAATATGGACAGTAGATACAAATGAATTTAACCTAGAAGGGAAATGGAGGGAAAGATGGGCCACAGAAAAGCTAACAAATAAACACCTTGTGGTAAACCCCAACACCAGAGTACCAGGTTTCGACCTACCACGAAAAATCTGGGTACAGCAGAACAGAGTGAGAACGGAACATGGATGCTGCAATTACTCACTCTGGAGGTGGGGAAAGAGGGACAGCCCTGATTGTGAATGTGGAGCGGAACAGACTGTGAGACACGTAGTGCAGGATTGCCACATTAAGAAGTTCAATGGAAGCCTCCAGGATATCCATGAGGCGACGCCGGAGGCGGTGGACTGGTTGGCGGCACTGGATCCGAGGCTGTAGTTCTGATGCGACTGCTTTTTTGACCCAGCCCAAATTGGGTGAAGACACCTAAATCACCGCCCACACGAAAAGTAAAGTAAGTAAGTAATATTTTTCAAATAATACTTAAGGGCACACCTGTAATAACAATATTTGCTATCTCATTTACACACCACTCAAAAAATCAAACGGGTTTTTTATTATTACAATTTCCCAATTGTTTTGATAAGATTATTATTTTAAGGAGATATGTACTCTTAACTCAATGGTCTATACAAAATTTTAAATACTTTGATCTAGGTGGATATTATGGAATAATTTTTATAAAACTTTTTCATTAAACTTTGTAAGGTTAATGTAATACGTTTTTTTCCTTTTTTCTGTAATATTAATTGATTAATATAATTTCTTTTAAAGCATTTACCACTTTGCATTTTCGGGGGAAAAAAATATTTGAATAACAATCGAAATACTAATAAATTTTTGGCATCGTTAAACTAAGAACCCGATAAAAATGTTTATTCATTTTTAAATAATTTTGTAATTGCTTTTATTATATATTGTACAATGAAGTTTTTTTTTGTTACTAGGTATTATTAAATTACAGATTAGGAACATGAGGCCTTAATTTTGAATTTAGATGGAGTATAATATTATTTCTCGTAGGATGTTATAGCACGAAGATATTCAGGTACTAGAAGAATACATCGTTGTATTATCTGACATGACATCTACATAAAAAGATATACCAACATTACCAACATGTGTCAGATGAAGGAATCTGATGATTGTCAAGTATGATAGATTAATGAATATAGACTATGAAATGTATTTTTTAGTCATTTAACTTCTACTCGCTGATGACGAGTGAAAAATCTGAGTGAGATGATGATTAGGTAAAAAGGAATGCATAGTCATGACATACGTTTATGTTAATTACATGCATACATATTATATTTTCTTCCCTTTGTCCTGGTTGAGGTTGGGGTCCATTATTCTGCCCTCTTTCATAGTTTCCAAATATTTTAGAGGTAGTCTGATTTCTGGTATGCAGAGTTCGGAACCCAGTTATTGTAGGTACTAGTTAGTTTATGCGCCCTTGAAGTGGATTTATACCACAAAACGGCGCATTATAATTCGTCTATTATTATTAAAATAGTATTTATGCAGAGATACGAAAGACGAGCATAGTACTTGCTTGATAATATTCCGAAAATGTCCAAATATATTATTTGGCCAAACAGAACACTGATTTTTTATTCATATAGTTCAATATTATCAACAGCAGCTAGCTGGACGATCCTCTTTCATAACACATTATCCCTATTTTAACCATATTTTCAGTTTTTTTTTTGACCTATTTGTACCATTATTGATATCCAGTATTTTCCCAAAAGGTAAATCCGAATGAAAATGACCTTTTCTATAAGAATATCTTTCATCTACATATCTGTTGTCTAAAGATTTGCACGTAAGACCATCTGCGCATATATACTCGTATATAATATAAACGTTTATAGATTTGCGTAACATTTTTTTTGATGCGCTGTACAAATGATTAAATTTTTGCATATCACAATGCAGTCGTGTGTATTGTACTGTATATAACAATGCGGTTAGCAGTAGCCGGTTCATATGCCACAAATTATTAGCTGCTTTGTAAGAAGAAACATATTATTAGAGTTACAAACATTGCACGCTATTCTATAAATAAATATATTTCTTAAAAAGCAAACTCCTACTGTGAAGGCAACAGCTGAAGTTAATTCTTATATTTTTTTAGTAGATATTTAATAGGAACTTTTATATTTCAATCATGATGTTGATCTCAATAGACTTTGACATATTGGCAAAAGTTCTAAAAATTTCGTTATTATTTTAATTACGGAATGCACGAATTTTGAAATGCACTCGAGGACCGTTAGGTAGTCCAAGACAGAGGTTCTTGGATAACATCTTGTCATGGTATCAAGCTTAATGTTAGAAACGACTGACAAACTATTGAACAAAATCAAAAACACTACAAAGGGTCATTGAAAGTAAGCCAGTAAGTATGAGTTGTATTTATTATGTAATTTTGATTATTAAAATATCCATTATACTCTTTCTGTTTCGCATATTTCATGCTGTTAAGTCAAGTCCAACAACTACTAAATCTAGAACTTTGAGAGGTTTAAGGGTGCAGGGACATTTTATTCAAAATCCTCTTCTTCATAATCTATTCTGACTTGATATATTATATCTTCATCTATTGTGATTTATTTGCCATATGTACAACCATATTAAGAGTATTCTGTGTTATATTCTTCACCTGGTTGCTTCATCTCGTTGAAAATTTGACGTCTTCCATGTCTTTTCTCCACTGCACCAATATCTCCAAGTTAACCTTTCTTAATGATGTATTATTTTATCATGTGAAGATTTGATCACAAGTTTGATTCTTAAAAAATATCCGAACTTAAAATAACATGATGTCTATTTTTACGTTCAACACACTTCACTTATAAAACGACGTTCTATGATTCTACCATATATTTTTTATACAACAATTGTTACAAGATGTTGAATTGAATTATATATCGTAAATATAAAAAATAGCGTTTGGGTGGCATCGAGTAATGTTGGTGTTTCTTTAATAACATATGATATCTACTTAGGTATGTACGGTCCATAGTATTGTATTTGTAAAAAATTCGCGATGAACGGCTCGATTGTTAAATGTTACATAAGTGATACGGACACTTTGATACATTTGAAGATTAAATTTAGCGGAAATATTATACATATATGGCAAATGTAAATAGACATTGGCAAAATCGTGGAGGGGGCAGTTGCCCCCTCCCCCTTCCAAAGGTCTATAGAAGGAAAGTATGCAAAATTTACATACCGATTACCTTATTAACACGTCCAACTTATTATTTAATTAACTACATCATATCACATTAACATTATGCAAAATGTATTGTTTATTGAGGAACTCCGAGCATTATATGATAAAATCAGATAGACATATTTTTTCTATGTGTTAATTGAAATAATTGTTCAGTAATATTAATAAGTCAATAACGTTTTTCCTTTAAATGAAGCATTTTTTTAAATAAATTATGCATAGTAGAAAAACAACTCATTTTACCTTGCTTAATTTATTCAATAAAATTGGACAGGTTAATTATCAAAGATCGATATTTTCCATGTTCGACTTATTAGCAGGTTTTGTTTATTTATTATTTATATTTATTTATTTTGGAAAGGAACATACATTGAACATAATAAATATTACGAAAATCAATATTAAATGCAAAGGTCCCCCTATATTACCACAGTATAAAAATTTCGAAGCAACTAAAACAAAACTGAGACAAATAAAACCAACAATAAAAACAAGGAAATACAATAAAACAATAAGAGAACAGCTAAATACAATAATTAATCATAATATAATAAAAAATACATAAAATAAAATGTTTTTATTTATATTTCAATCTATACCATCACAGCATCTCCCACAAGTGGAATATTTAGTGGATAAGTAAACTACATAGCTGCAATTATTTAATATACAGGTCCTCTTCTTGTTGTCATAAACTATAACAAATTTAAGTTAGGTTAAGTTAGTCCGGAATAACAATACATTATTCATTATCACTTATTTTAGAGGCACTAGCTAGGCAACAATTTCTAAACATTTTAATTTTTTTTAAACTTGAATTTCTGTTTATAAATTTTATTTTTTTTATCTGGGTTTTTGTTATAAACCCAAATACACCTTATACACCTTTCACAGTAAGCTACTAAAAGCTTGTGTCGTGAAAGGGGAGTATGTTACATGAATTTAAAATTCTAAGCTCGTCAATGGTGTAAGAACACTGAAATTGCAATAGCGTATTTTAAATTCATGTAGCAAATGAACATAGAAATTCAAGTTAAAAAAAATTCAAAATAAATTATTCAATTACACATTCATATTTTCTTAGTCTATAAAATATGTATTAAGCTTTATGTTTAACTACAATTTTTATTAAACAGATTTCTTACTTATAGTTGAAAAACTAATTATTTTACCTTCCTATTTATTTATATTTTCTATTTAAATTTGTTTGTTTTTTTTTTGTATTAGGCATGAGTATTTATAATACCAATTGATATTTCACGGTAATAAAAAGCTACATCTCAATTAGGTATATAATTATTTTTAAATAAAAAAAATATTTGATTTGTAGGTATGTATTAGTGATGTAACGAATGTGTGATTTTGGATATTCGCGAATGCGAATATTTGTTGCCGACATTCGCAAATGCGAATGCGAATAGCGAATATTGACTTGCTTAGATTTCGACAATATTGCTCAATCATTAAAATTTCTATCCCCCCGTCGACGAATTTTCAAAATGGTTAATTAAAGTATTTCAAAACTCCTCGGTTTTCTTAAACATTTTCTTCAGTACCTTTTTTTGCAATGTACCGGGTAAGTATCCGGTACTTTTACCGAATATCCGATACTTTATTACCGAAATAATATTCGCAAAACATTCGCATATTTTTTGCGAATACTTTGAAATATGCGAATGTTGGGTTAGTTGGAAGATATCGCTTTCACGCGATAATCTCGCCCATTGTGCATGATAATTATTGGTATTTATAATATTTTTATATGTATGTTTTTTAGCACAATAAAGTTTATTATTATTATTATTATATAATATTCGCGAATGCGAATACAAATATTCGTTACATCACTAGTATGTATTTATTATTTATATAATATTTTATTATTTATTGAGTGTAGGTATGTGTGTTTGTATATTTGTTAACAGATGAGTTTACATTGACTTCCTCTAGTTAGCATAAAGTGTGAAGTTGATATGTAAATATTGACAACAAGATATCGTTTGGATATTTACACCTTTCTATATACCTACATAATATTATGTCCATAGAGAAATACTATGTATGCAGAATATAACTAGTACATAGATATAGAATAATTCAGCGCTCCGAATTAATAATATCATCACAACTTTAAAAAGTGTTTCAAAATTTTTGTTTATGATGATGATTTCGGATTTTTCTTTTCGGGGGCACTTACCGAGACTCGGATAATGCAGTCACTCATTTGTTCATGAAGCTGGTTGATTATTCGCTTGTTCGCAGCATCACGCCGATAAGTAATTCCATAGGACAGGTATAAGTAAAACTTAACAGTTCTTTTTCTTGCATTAAACAAACAATTAATCTTAATTTTCAGCAATTCTCTATCCGTCTATAGACATAATCTATAGGCATAAGCTTCTCCTTTGATTTTCCAATAAATTCTAGTTTTAGTATCTCGCATTTGCTTATTCTAAATATATCCAATCGTATAGCCTGTAATCACCAAAAAATAATAGTAATTACTTATAAACTTTATTACACAATAAATAACATAAGCAATTACAGAGTTATTAAATAATGTGATACAAATAAATGACATTGTGCAATAGGTGAGTTTATCGCCAATGCGATATCTTCCAACTAACGCATCAATATAATCAATAATAATATAAATACAAACATACATAATAATATATAAAAATAAAATAAAGAATCCACAATATAAAAATACAGTAAATCTTTTAATAAGTTTTTTTTCTATTTTAAATTATTCATATTTTTGAGCTGTGTCTCTTCGGATAGACAATGATTCTTTACTTTAATAAGCTTATTTTTATGAAAATTATATTATTACATACATAAGTATACTCCTGTTAATAATAAGTACCATAGAATAATTATTATCCGCTGTAAATACCTACAGTAGGTACATATATTTATATAATACACTACCTATGTATGTAGTTATGCTGTGTACACACACTCGTGTTAGCTGTGAATTGTAAAGGCAAACAAAAACTGAATAAAGGAGTCTGAATAAACATTGGTAACGAGGCGTGGAGCGACACTAGGAAAATATTATAACTAACAAACAATACAACTTAAGAAATGTGTAAAACAATGTTTTACTTATACATTTCTGATATCATACAGATTATTAGGTAATTTTATTGTGATTCAGATAATTGTTTACTTGCTTACTTACTGATAACTCTCATCTCCTCATTGTAGAATTTAAGACTTGATTTTATTTGTCATTCTTCTCTATCTAAAGAGACTTGAACCCCTTTTTCCTTAGATAATTTACTATATAATTTATATAAGTATGCAAAGGGGGCATTTAAAGTTTTATTGGCATGGAGAGGACAGCTTGAATGTTTATCACATGCAGCTAGTCTGCTGACTATCTCGATTGTGGAATATACCGTGATGGTACGGTAGTAGAATCAGCAATACATCAAATTCAGCGATGAGGGCTGCCACCCGTCCTGAATGTCTTATTTTTTTATTGGTACATAGAAGACGGCTTGTGTGTTTATTGCATGCAATTGTTCAACATTCGTGGGATATGCCGTGATGGTGTAGTAGTAGTACGGTAGTAGTATTTAAAATTAATAAATGAATGTTTCATGCTAATAAACAATTTCTGTTTTTTAATTAATTTTCCCTTGTGGAAAAAGAGCTGTTATAAGCCAGAGTGATAATCAACATGGTAAAATCCTAATATGACATACAAAAGTAAGAATTATTGTGACCTTTCATATAGTTTCGGAAAGAATTTCTGTTTAATGTGTACCTATCTAACGATTTTAATTCAAAACATTTTACTCAGTATTATTTGTCCACATTATATTTGCCAGCATTTGCGCAAAAACGTCGTTACAACAAAACCAGACATGGCTTACCTGAAAAACAACAACCAGATAGAGAGAATTTACAATGCCATTATTTTTTTTAGGATTTTGGAAAAAAGTAATAAAAAAATGGGAAAGATCATCTGTTACTTATTTTTCTGCCCTCAAGACACAGCTCTGTATAAAGTGTGATTGTATGGACAAGATGATATTATTGTATAAATATAAGAATATACAGTATTAGGAGTACCAACACTCAATACTCAGTGAAGTAACAAGAGTACCTGAGCAGGTGTTTACACAGTGATGGATGGGTAACCAGATTAACTTAATTATATTGTATGTAACTTGTTAGTAAAACCCACTCGGAACTTTTAATTAAATCTATTTTTTATCGTCTTAATAATCAAAGCTTGAGTATATCCGGTATAAAAGCTTCTACAAGGACACTTAATTACGTAGATATATTTTTTACCTTTTATCTTTAGGTACTTTTTCTTGTACATACAGTGCCGGATCAACCGCATTTTGCGCTTGGTTCAAATAGAGATACTGCCCCCCCCCCTCCCCCACCTCTTTTCCAAAAAATATTTTCGTATCATAACAAAATGTGATAATACGCAAAAAATATGAAGTTACGTTTCTTATTTGCCTACTTTTACAAAATGTAATTAGTATCTACCTACCTTATAAATTTTTTTATATCGACCTACCACCATGTTTATTATTAATATACCTAGGCGTAACATATTTTTGTATCTTGATATTGAAATTTTTTACTCAAATACGAGTGTTTTTAGTACAAACATGATGTGTAGCTATTGGTTGATGAAAAATATTTATGTACCTATAGCAAAGTATGTCTATGACCTATAGCTAA
This sequence comes from Athripsodes cinereus, assembly GCA_947579605.1. NCBI lineage: Eukaryota > Metazoa > Arthropoda > Insecta > Trichoptera > Leptoceridae > Athripsodes > Athripsodes cinereus. Next base: position 5,633,579 of record OX388318.1, read on the forward strand.
ATAAGAAAACGTAGCCCCAAGAGGACATGGCGTCATGGGATAGATACATAGATAAACATAACTATTAATTTACCTAAATACAATAATTATACTACTATTTCAATACTTACATGGGATGTGTGCATGTGTGGAAGTAAAATTAACTTTATATCCTATATAAAAATTAAAATAACTGAAGAAAACTATAAACACTCACAAAATCTCAAGTATACACTTTGAGTAAACACACGAAAAAACAGAATAGAAGAAACAAGATAATACATAAAATTTCATAAGCCAAATAAATCTAATACGATAATTAATAACGATATTTAGCAATATCATACGATAATAATAATTATTTTTTACGCCAAAAATTAATACGTGCGGTTAATTAAGTAAATAGGTACGGGACAACGGTCATTTGTCATCATAATAGAACAGCATTCATAACGGCGGTCAACTGCAAAAGAGTTTATGCAAACAAAAACAAAATCGTCGAAAAACATAATATAATAATATAATCGTTATGTAGGTATGAAAATATGTATATTACATTAGGCTTTCAATATTTTAATTAGTATTGTAATAATATATGCCCATAATAATATTTGGTTGCAATATTTTTAAAAATATTTTAAATAATTATCGTAGTACTATTATAATCTACGCATATTATAACATTTATGTCAATATTGCAACGATTAAACCAGAAGCGAATGTCATTCGGGTGCACGAAGTACATCTTCTGTAAAACGAAGATAATCCATGTTGTATGGAGCACATCCACCTAGTGTTTTAAGATACGTTCTGTTATAATCAACCAAAGCACACATTGTTTCCGCTAGGTAATAGTTTCATTTCTGGTTGTTGTTTGAATTTTAAAGGGCGCCTTGTATGTATTAGTGAGAATATATGTAGGAGCGCAAAGGGCGCGTTGTGGTTGTATATGTAAGCGCTATTGGATCAGTTGGTTGGTTTAGTTGGTTGCATATCTTGTATGTATTAGTGAGAATCTGTGTAGAAGCGTTTAGAGTTGTATTAGTGCTGAGCGGGGCGCTTGTATGAGACATTGAAAAAACGGAGATACACGAGATTTTGACCCTTATTATGTATGGAAAAGTTAGAGTACGTAACATTCAAAATCCTTTGAACTTAAATGAAGAAATCAAATTGTATTACAGTATATGAGTCGACAGTGATGAGGTATAAGAGCGTGCTACTTTTCGCGGGAATTTCAAAAATAGTTAATCTTATAAAACCGATACATTTTGTGTTATGTGTAACTCTCTATGCAAGCGGAAGTATAGCAATCAATGCGGAAGTACTTATTAAATTATTTATTTATAAAATCTCTGATTAAAACTTAATCCAGAGTTAATCTATGTGCCGCCTTATACATTCGGCGCCCTGGTGGGCCGAACCATTTGAACCTATGGTAGGTCCGGCGCTGTGTACATACATACATACCATCACGCCGCTTCCCTCGCGGGGTACTTTTTCTTGTACCAAATATTATTAGGTATATTAGACTTGTATGATATTTTGTAAATTTGAAATTGTTTTAGAACTCATTTGTTACACTTCTATGTCAAAGACCTTCAGCGTTTGTAATATTAAGTAAATACATACATATACAAATCATAATATGTTCAACGTAATTTTTTTCTGCATTTTTAAATTTTTTATTGCACAACGGCGTGTTTGTTCATTTATTTCCATTTCTAAATCATTTTAATCAGTTATCACAGCTCATCAGACAATGGCATTCTTCTTGCAATTATGTTTTCCTCAGAAGTAATGTAAAATTGGGTAGAATCAAGGTTTATACTAAATCCAAATATTCCAGGCACCCCAACAAAAAGCGATTTGCTTGTGCCTTTAATGTCAGCAGCGAGAAGAATCGGACCTGTTGAAAGTCCTAGACCCTACTATGTTGTTTTGAAGGTTTGTAATAATATATTTACGAATTTATATGTTTACTTTCTGTATTTATCGAAATATTATATTTTGATTTATGTTTGTAATTCATTATTAGTTTAAAAACATAAAACAAATTTAAAATATTATTTTTATTTGTACACAGAAAGGATTGATTTTATATGTTGGTAGGTGGTGACACGTACGATAATATCATAAAAAAATATTTAAATAAAACAACATTTGTTAACCGCATGGTGCCAACATTAAAAATAAACCACAAGACCATAAAACCATCATCAAAAATCACAGATTTTCCAAGAAGAGTCTCGTCTGTCACGTCGTCAAGGTTCTTTTCTTGCATACCAAACGTCACGGTCATGAAGATTTCTTTATTATCTTTGAATTTATATGTGAGGTGTATAGAAGCAAGGCCACATCAATCCATTCGTATAGAAAATATGAAAACAGCACGTTTCTATTTCTTAACTGATTTAGAAGTAACAGTCTTATTTAACCCGATTTATAATACGCGGCGGCAGAATTGCCATCCACACTTCTCAGCATTATACAACCAGATAAGTCTCCATATGATCAGTCATGGTCACACAAAAACTTAACAGTCTAATGCCGGGAAAAATTCACCTATCCAGATATACAGGATATCAAAGGATTGGGCTCAGAACGCGGGTTCAAAATACCAGCATTGTGCCTGAAATATCTGTGTTCAAAAACTTTTTTACAATATTACAAGTGTTTATTATAATAGATTTTTGAATTTTAATATACAAATTAACCGGTAAATCTAATTTTTGTAAATTATTTATTAAAGATTTCGGAGTTACCCCTGTAGCTGACATGACAAAAGGTATTATATAAACGGACCTAGAATGCCAAATATTTTTTATTTCTCCTGCTAGTTCTGTATATTTACGTATTTTTTCTGCGACGGTTGTTTGTATATTATGTGTATTTGGGACAGCGACGTCTATAAGGTACGTTATTTTATTACGTTTATCATGTAATACTAAATCGGGTCTATTATGATGTATTTGTCTATCTGTTATTATTGTTTTATCATAATAGAACCTGTAATTTTGATTTTCTATTTTTTTAATTTTTTTTTTTAAATTGTAATTTTAATTGATTTTGATTATTTTACAGCATTATTCCTCTTCTGCCCTTTAAGGTTCTTCTTAGAAACTCATCCTTCATGCAGAGTGATTTAATTTCAATTGATTTGCATCTTCTCAGGATAGACTTAATGTTATTACAGAATGAACAGTTAAATGAAATTTTCACAAGAACTCTGTCAGATTTTTAACAATCACTAATAGCAGATGCGGCTTCGAAAGGCTTTTGATGATTCATAATAATATCAATTCGCGAAAACAAAATAGATTAAATATTTAAATATTTTTCATTAATTACAATTTTCGGTACAAATTGATATTCGTTTCCACGAGATCCTTAACGCTTCAATATATTTGTCATACGAACAATGTTATGCGAAAGATTTCATTTACAAATTTGTTACACATATAAAGTATTAAGAACTCAATTTTTTTTATAAATTAAATCTCATATTTAGGTACATGCTCCTCTATAAAATAAGATAAATAATTTTAATTATGTAATTCAATTAGTATTTACTTACTTTAGGCACATAGTTATACCTAGTCATATAATGTATAATTCTTTATTGCATACTTATTTATTTATTTCCTGTTGACATTAACAACCTACTCTAAGATCATCACTATATGTAAATAATTGGTAATTAAAAAAATAACCAAGTGTATAAGATATGGTCCATGTAATTATATTAGAAAAAATAAAACGTGTCGTAGGTTTAAATGTGATGTAGAACCATTTGATTATTAATGTCTTTATTTATCAAATATTCATTCCGGAGAATCTTTAATAAATAAATAAATTACCATATTGTACTCGTATGTAATACTATGAGGAGTCAATTTCAAAAGTGTATTTAATCATAAATAACAATACAAAATTAATACAGAAAGGACATATTGGAATCCTCAAATATTGATTCAAGCGTTAGGAAGAACCTTACTAAAGCCTTTGTATGGAGCATTCTACTATATGGTTGCGAGACGTGGACCATCGGCAAGAGTGAAAGCGGATGGTTGACGGCCTTTGAGACGTGGTGCTACAGATGCATGATGATACATGATTGGTTGGAAAAAAAATTAGGAAGAATTAAAAGGATCAGCCAACTACGAACTAACTGGATTGGCCCCAACATCAGGCACCCAGGCCTGCTCATCACCACCACGGAGGGCAAGACTAAAGGCAGAAATAGTAGAGGCCGACCAAGAGACACCTATATGGACCAACTAAAGAAGGACATACGTAGAACTAAAGAGACTAGCTGAAAATAGGTAGGAATGGAAAAGAAAACCCAAACTCGTTGCAGACCAATCCAAAGGATTGTTAACTCACTACAGTATACATAATATTTTTTTGTAAGGTTTTGATTTCTTCATAGTTTTGATCATACTAAGTATTATAAGGTTGAATGCTTATGCATGTGAGATGAGATTGTTAAAGATGCTGTAAAATTAACCAAAAAGCATTGAATTGAAAGCATTGGAAAATAGGATTTAATGTGTAAAGATAACTTATTTATTTATTTTATTCTTCTTGTACATCATCATTCATAATTATAACAAAATCAACAGAGCAGTTTACATAAAAAAAAATGTGATGATGTGCAGTGGCGAGATTATCACTATATATAGTGATTTCTTCCATCTAACCACGTAACTTCACTCATGTTGGAACACGAGAAACCGAAATATCTCTCCAACATTTACAAAATACTCGTACTCGTACACAGCAGCTGTATATTATATATCTTCCACGATCATAACACTTTTTAAATTTTATTCCCAATATTAACCATCACCCTATAAAATAATAATCTATGATATTAACATAGATTTTCGGTGTAGGAATGTTTCTGTACTATGTATCTACCTATTTTTCTACCATTATTAAGATATCGATAATAATTTTTAATGACATTAGTCGATCAGTATCGATTAAATAGGAAATGAATGACGTACCATTATTTTTTAAATGTTTGTGATTATCATTGTACATACTTGGATTTAACAATATTTATTCATGGCGCCAATACAAAAAAAAATATATGTTTGTACCTTTGTGCCTACACAAAATTATATATATGTACATGCTTCAAAGAAAATAAAAAAACAAAAATTAAGATTTCGACTTTTTTGTTTATTGGTTAACAATCGTAAAAATGCTGTGCCTATTACTCTTTTGACAAGTCAACACGGTGGATGGCTTGTACGTTTATTACATATTGTTAAGTTTTCTGATCACTCGTAAACGAGTGGATGGCCTTTGAAAATAGAATAATGTTAAGTCACTCACGAAATATTATTTAACTCGCGTTGTATTATAAAAGAAGAAGGGAAGATTGAGGGGCAGCGTGGTCCTGGTAGAAAGCAAACGTCTAGGCTGCGCAACATAAGAGACTGGACCGGGATGAGACATGTGGGGGAGCTGTCGCGCAAGATAGAGAAGTCTTTGCCAGACTGATTGCCAACGTCGAGGGGACCTGCTATGGCACGAGAAGAAGAAGATATTATAAAATACCTAGGAAGCATTATTCTATTGACTTTATCTAGTCTTTTTTATATGAAATTTCGAGTGTCTTATTTGTAAAACCCCATTAATTAATTCCAGAGTGATGATGTATTTCATTTATACTGGATATCTTATTTTAATTGTAATGAAAGGACATATTGTATATTTATAACATTGTGTTAGTCAGCTGGCTTCTCCACTTGTGTTAGATGTCATGATGGTATGGAGAGATGGAGAGTTTTTTTTTCTGATATAAATTAAAACACCCGTAAAGCGAATACAACACGTTTATAAAGAGGCGGCATATACCATGGGGGCTAAAAACTTTATATGAATCATAATAGGATCATATTAGGAATTGTAAAATGATTTAATGGCAACATTTCACCAAATATGAATTGTAGATGAATTGCTCAATGTGGCCATTTAAGGCCCCCTGTAGTTGTGACACGTAAGCCTTAAAAATGTTGAATAAGTACGTACCTACTGATTACAATATCATCCTGTGAAGTAATTGTTTTCCATGTTTCATGTTTTCAACTGTATAGTTTTTTTTTTTTTTTTTGTTTAATGAATTTTTATTTTATTTTTTTTATTTTATAGTTTACGCAAACATACAGTTATTACAATACATAGGTAATACAAATAGATAAAAAAAATCGGCACATAAACCAGCAAAGAAAGTATATAATTATTTTGTAACTTCAAGCCTTTGTAGACCTGATTTTGAGAGTATTATTGACTTAATTAAGATAGTCAGACAGTCACTAGCTTCAGAAGCAAATTAAAAACTGAAATCTTCACTGGCGCCCTTGAGATGGTCTAGGGACTGTTAAACGGCGTCAAAAATAAAATAAAATCATCCAAAATCATCATGATCATCATCAGGTCATTTGTCTACCCCATGTTAGAGAGATGCCGTGACGATGTGGATATATAATAAGTGGTATAGATAGGTTTGATGTAGATTGGGTAAAACTTTGCACTCTTTCCAAATTTGTCGAAAAACAACGCTTTGTTATTATAGATTTAAAAAAAAACATCTCCGTTAATATATGTATGTACACCTGTAGGTATTATAAAATATATTTGGTATCTTTACGGGTAGGTATATATTTATATAGTAAGTAGATAGTGTAGATACGCTGTACTTGTCCGAAGATGAACGTTATACAGATGGAGTTATTTTCATGAATTATGTTTTTAAATAAAAATAAGTGTTACTCTTTTTACTGTTTACAGCGCAAACAAAAAATAACCGTGGAATAGTGATTCTCAAAGTTTCACAATAATGTACATTCAAAGTTCGAAGGAAAAGTAGCATACATCTTGACCATCGAGATTTGGTGAGACAAATAACATACCTATTATTAAACAATGGTAGAGTAATCTATCGACCAAATTTCTACTAGTTGCAAGTTCGTGATAAATATTGGGAAAAGGAATTATTTTCATAAATTATTATGAAAATAAATGATAAATATTATCCAAGAAAAATCTAAAAAATAGTGTCAGTTAAGCATATTTTATTTAATTATTTTTCAAATAAAGTACTAAGCTCTCTATAAAAATATATATCATTTGCAGTAAACAAGAAAAAATACAAACAAGTTTGGAAAAACATTTTTTTTTCAGTGTACTTTTAGGAGAAAATACTGATATTTTTGACAGACTAAAGCGAAATCCGATTAATTAGTCACTTTAGAAAGACTTTTTAATTTTTTTTTGTCAAAATAGTAGTTTGAGATACACAGATTTGGGTTAACTGATTATCTCAATTTTACATCTAACTCAAGTCGTTACGGCTCCAAGTATCTCAGCGGAATAGTGGTCAAGGGAGTGACTTTGTAAAAAGGATGTTATCTGAAAAAATAATTTTAGTATCGTTTTAGAATATCATCCGAGTTACACAATATCGATTAGTATTTTGTTAAGGTAACTGCTGATAGCATAAATAAATAGGTAGGTAAAATGTTCATTGATTTTGCGCATAATTTGCATTATGAATAAATTAGTAATGTATAAATTTAATAGGTGCCTACCTATATAAATTAAACTTAAATGCGAGATGAAAATTGAAAAGCAAAAAATCAAAATATCTGAAAATGCGAAAAGATCTGATAAGTTTAATTAATGGAAAAAACGGAGTAGATTTGACACTGACGCATCTAATAAAGATGAAATTTAAAATTTTGTTTAATCGTCTATTAAGTAATGAACTCAAAGTATGAAACAACTTTTTAAAAAAAAAAACTATTTTACGTGAAACTTAATTTAATTTAATTTGTTTGACAAATTTAATAATCATGTAATGATTAACTTCCTAGTGATTTTATAAAAATAAATAAGGAATTGTAAATGTATTTTCCCTTTTTATTCTTTTTATCTCAAACAAACCACAAAAATGTTCTTCTCTCTTCCATTCCTCTCTTGCAACTCAATTAATGGTGAAATAAATTAAGCAATCAGCGTTCACCTGTCTCGCTCTGCATCGAATCATACATATACCTGAAGGTGAGATGAAAGAACGATACGAGACGTCGAGCCTCTAAATGAAGACGTTGTATCGTGGTTTAAAGAACTACCTGAATGTTATGTTCTTCCTATAATTATGTTAATATGTTTCAAAGCAGTAGGCCTGTGGTTCGAAGCCTGGCGAAGTTAACGGCCTATACCTACCTATCTATACTACAACAAACCGAATGCATTTAAAGATATCTCCATAAAATTATCATGGAGTTTACAAAAATATATGTGTAATTATATATTATTCTATGACTGCCTTAAATCCGTATACGTTGTCGATAGACTTCTTTACAGTCTTTACGTCAAAAATCTACAAATACAGAAATTAGTTTTATAACATATGAATTGGGTTTATAACAAAACCCAGATACCTATATCTTAAAAGAAAATAATATTTAAAAACTCAAAGAGACGAAGTATAAAAAGTGACTAGATACTTTGACAACAAATTGTTCTATTCTTCTCAGCCCTTTCCTGTGCAGGTGCACTATTGAGCAGAAGCTGCGTTCATCTTTTAGAACCGATGTGGCACAGAGGCAACACTCTTGCCTGTGAGTTACAAGGTCTCTCGGGTTTGATTCTCCGTTAGGGCAAAACACCTTTTACAAATAATCTCGAATCTGGGTGTTAAATACATACATTTAGTGTAGCGTGAATTGAATAATGTGTGTTGCAAATCTTCGATTGAGTTTGCGAAAAGGAAAAACCTAGGATTTTTGGTGAAATACCTGATTGTCGTATTTGCCTGAAGACATAGTAGGCACCTATAATAGGTGCCCGCACTAAAATGTTTCCATAGAAAAACATAATAAGTTATTCGTTAATTTGGATGTTTTGAAAACAGGAAACGACAGTTAAGATATTGAAGTAAGATTTACTACTATAAAATTTGAAAAATTAAAAAGGTTTTGTGGTAAACGGGTTGATTTAAGACGTGTTGGAAGTTCAATCCTTATCTCAGCTTCTTATTATTACCTTTTCCAAGAAACTTTATCAAATATATTATTGTTAACATTCGGAATGTGTAGGTTTTATGTAGTATAAAACCAGAAAATAAATTACACTAGAAATAATATCGTCATAAATTATTTAGGGAATCAAGATTTCATCTGGTGATGAATAAGGTCATTTGAATCACAAGAATTCTGACAACGGACAAGTTTGAGCTGATGGTATTTCCTCACTCAAAATTTTATAGCCTTTTGTATTTGAGGCACTTGAGTGTCTATAAGTGTCAATCACACGTTTATTTATCATATAAAGTTTCAACCGTTCTACATTATTATCTTTGTTTGCAAAGCGAGTGTGTTAACCACTGGTCCACTTAATTAAACAAAGTAATGGATTCCATTACCAAAACGGCAAGATTACTTAGTGTTCACTTTTTGAAGCTTCCATTACCAAAACGGCAAGATTACTTAGTGTTCACTTTTTGAAACTTCCATTACCAAAACGGTAAGATTACTTAGTGTTCACTTTTTGAAGCTTAAATAATATGCACGAATCATATACTGTATAATGCTTTAAACTTGGCATGAATAATATTCACAATTCTGAGCAAATGAAAATCCAGTTTTCATCACCTGATTTTAGGTATCATTCAATTCATACTTCTATAGTTTTACCTATTTTTTTAATTGATTGTGACGCATGATGTTGTTAGACAGCTGATCTTTGAAATAGCTTCCTTTTTTCTGTGCTTAAGTATGTAGTAATTGACTGTTCGGTGCTTGTAATAAATAAATAATGCTGAACAAGAGAAATATGATAACTGATTGCCTTTATTAATATTTCCAGATGTGACGATTGCGTAATGTGCAAGCCTGGTCTTCAATAATAAGTTTGCATGAGTTGTTTCAGACAGCACAAGACCACGAAGCTTTTATCAAAGTAATTTCAAAAGTCAAAAGTTCTGATAAAGTGTTAAAACAAGAAACACGAACACACAATATATTAGGTAAAATTCATATGAAGGTATTGTTGTTCAGAATGGTCTCACTTAAAAATTACGTTACAGGCAAAAGAAATAAACGGGTGGGGACAACGAAACCCAAAAGTATAATGAATAATCATAATTATTATTGTCAGCAATTAAATAAAGGATCCGCGACAGTAGAATCAGGTTTTAATTACAATAAAACGCTTAAATTTATAACTTATAGTTCTTTGAAAATGGTTTAATTTACATATTATGGGAATACATGAGAAGGTACCTATACATTATTTTTATAACTGCTCATACATAATAAAATTATCCTCCTATCCTTCACCATCATGGCATATCCTACTACAAGTGAGGTAGCCAGCAGAGCAGCTGCATATAATAAACATACGAGCTGTCTTCTACGATGCCAAAAAATTAAGACATTTAGGATGGGTGACAAACCTCATCGCTGCGCTATAATTATTTAAAGTCCAATAATAGCCATTGCGGAAATGAATAAGGTCCTATGTAGATATATTAAATATATCTGGATGTAAATCATTTTTATAGGTACATATTAAAATTTAGATATATTATGTGATATATATCCATGTATATATTTAACCATTAAACTAGGAGTTTTAGATTAAACACGTGGAAATAAAAATTAAAACCTAATCCTATGAAGAAATGTGGAATAAATCCAGGATATCTACATACAAACATCACAATTGTATATTTATTTATTTATTTCTTGAAAACACACAACAGACAACAACTATATATATAATGTACAAGGTAGAAAAAAAAAATTAAACATTTCACTCAGTCATCATCCAAAACCGTGCGTCACAATTAATTTACATTATCTAAATATTTATTCATTAATATGAAAAACACATACACACACGCACACATCAATCATTCGTCTTGCTAGCACACACATACAGTCAATTCCACATTCACACAAAAACATATATACTTAAAATTATACAGATACATAATATATACAACTTTAGCAGTAATACAAAATTATGGGGGGGGGGGTGTCCCATCACACGGCTCACTAGTGCACCACAGACGATGAAAATAATTTCATCTGTACCCGCCTCCTGAACGCAAGCTGAGTTAACCCAAAGATATCGGTATCCGACAGTGCATTGTCGTAAAAACTTGTTAGTCTACCCAAAGGTCCCTTGACACCCTCATTTGTGGTTGCAGCTGACATATATTGACACATATTATTCTTTATTAACATAATTAATTGGTACATAATATTTGTTAACATTTATCCAATCAATATAATTAATCAAGTACTAAAATCATGTATAAGAATAAAAATCAACACAAACATTTTACAATTACAATGATGAGATTATTTCTGATTTAGCAGGTGTTGATTATATGTATATTACATTACAATATGATCATGATGAAAAGCTTTTGTTGATGGAAAGATCAAATTTGATTAATGTGCACATTTCACACGTTTATTGTTCGACTTTGTATATTAATGTCAAGACATCAAACACTCTCGTACAGGCTGACTAAGTATAAAGGTAATTTAAAGTTTGGTGAAACAATGTGACAGCATTGATTTATGATCTCTACCATTGTTTAAGCTTAATACCTTCTTATTCAACTACATCAGACAATCTTATTCATAAATCATAACTGAACTTTCTACAAGTAGAGGTATCATTATTGCAATATTTTCGTATCTACGTGTCTTAAAAAGTGCGTTAAATAGTTTATATACTTGAATTCTCTTGAAGTATTTATTAATAAAAACATGTCTAATAAATATACCTACTCTTCATATTTTTATGATTGTTTGTATTTTTTTTTTGTAACAATCATTACCAGGACAATTAATATTATATTGAATTTTATTAACTATTAAAGTACGTAATAAGAGTGGTCGAAGACTTTGAATAAATTGGCCAAACCTCCAAAAGCGTTATTTGGAAATACATAAATAAACATAAGTTTGTCAATATAGCAGAAATGTTTTCTTTTCTTGGCTGAATGGCCGTGATCTAGAGGGGCAATGTGTGCACCCACATCTGTATCAGACATCTTAAGAGTTGAAGATGTGCAAATTGTCTTCTACAAAATCATACAATGTTTTAGATATTTGTAAAAAACTTGTATCCATTAAGTGAATTCTCCAAACCAGCTTTGTTTTATTTATGCAACCAATAGTCACTTTTTTTCATATGTATGATTACCTACTGGGAATTTCAAATTGTTATTGACTATCTTTTATACGAGTGTAATTTCAAAATCGTGATTTTCGATAGCAATAATGTATAATCATTTCAACTTCTCAATCATTCTGATGTATTCTAAAATATTTCGATGAATTATTATTATTATGAAAGAAAGATAATATTATAATACATGGTTATATACCCAACATCTATGATATTATTAAATCAAACAAACTTAGAAAAAGTAATGAGTTCATTTAAAATAATAGATTGCTATGTCTGTGCTGACATCACGAACTATTATTCTAGGAGTAGAGGAATGAGTGTTTCTTAAATATTTTTCACATTTCATTTGCTAGGCACACACTGAGTTCTCAGTTTTAAAACTATGATAGCTATAAGGGGTTTTTTGTCTTAATAATGGTGGAATAAGAATATGTAGAGTACCTACCACGATTAGAAATAGAATCTCATTCTATTCTGTACGTTTTTAAGGGTCACATGAAGTATATGTAGATATTTGTAAAACACTAACACACAAAAAAACATTCAACATTTTTGATTCAGACGTTGTCAGTTAAGTCATCCTTGAAAAACTTATTTTCTATGGCACGTAGAGAATATATGTGTTTATTATTACATGATTAATAATAAAAATAAAAATGTAATAATAATTTTATTGATTCAGTTGATAGTTCTTTTGTAAAACATCACATTCATTTACTATTTTAATAACATAATGACTTGATTTCAACTTACAAAGTCATTAACAATCTAATGATGTAAATAAAGCATATAAAGGTTTGATAATGCTTTGAACGGCACAGCACCTCTATGCCTCGCTGAGCTATGTCCCCTCGACGAGACTCTGAGGCGACCACTGCGATCAGCTTCCACCGCTGTAAACAAGCTTGTGGAGCCCAACAGGGCAAACACTTCCAAATTCGCAGAGAGGAGTTTTAGCGTTGCGGGGCCAACTGCCTGGAACCGATTACCAGCGGATTTAAGAAAGAATCAACTCACTGCAACGTTCAGGAGTAAGCTGAAAACGCTGCTTTTCAAGAAAAGTCATGGCGCCCTTGAGATGGTCACGGATCATTAAACGGCGCCAAATATAAATTGTCTTAATTATTATTATTATTATTATTTGTACGTCGTAACCAGGTTGCTATAATATAAAAAATAGGTAAACTTAAACCATTTGTGTTTTTTTAGATAAAAAATAATAAAAATTATTAGATACACACATTACGATGTATAATTAAATAAATTATTATATGCAATATACATAAGATTATAATTATTAATCTTTCATAGAAATGTCTATAAAGTACAAATAAAATTAACTTTGTAGTTTACCGCCTTGTCTAAGCACTTCATCAGTAAATTAAATCATTATTTTTAATGATTACACAGTAATAATTTCCTTCACTCACTAGAAACTAATTATAATTGCAATCTTTGTTATTAACACGTGCGCTACACTTTAGCGAAAGCATGTTGTGTTGTGTTATTATGCTTTAAGTTGAAAGCTACTAGGTACTTGTTCTTAATTAAAAGCGCATCAGACTTTTGATTAACACGCATGTCCTGTACGTCCCTCACGCCATGCCATTGTGAGAATGCATTTTATCACGTTATTATAATCATTTCGTTTTCACACGCTACCGTTTGCACATCGTCCTAAATTACAAAATGCATCAACTTTGTTGGTACCATAAAACCTTTTATTACTTTTGTTATATTTATGAATATACTTGTATTTCAGCGAGTGTCTGATTTAAATGAATATAATAAATAAGTATTATCAATATACCTATACTATCAATTAGAATATAAATACTAATATAATACTGAATTCTCAATTACAAACTTAAAAGTAAATTATAAAATGTCACTTATATTATTTTAAATATATATTACCACTTGCGAGAACTATGTTACATCATGTTTATTTATTTATTTTAATAACATTTCTCTGAAGACTGATTAGTCGCAATTATACACAGAATTACTTACACATTTTGTAAATATAATTAGTAACTATGCAGATGATCTGCTGGCTACCCCACTTGTGGGATATGCCGTGATGGTGTAGTAGTAACTAGTTTACAGAGAGCGAATTTTTAACAAAAGTGCAATCTTTTCTAACCAACCCTATCTTTTGACGCAAATTTTGTATTCAGAATATTGAGACATATATTTAAGTTTTGGCTGAGAGGAATGGTGCTCGGAGACGTGGACGTCTGAGGATCAAATGGCAAGATCATTTAAATCAAATCCTACAGGACGGTCATGTGTTGAGCACATTGAACAGGAGAGCATGCATGAGGAATTCTATGACAGTGACGGAAGCGAAAGATGTATGCAAGGATAGAAGGAATTGGCGCTCGATCTTTTCTGCCTACCCCGTGAGGGAAGCGGTGTGATGGTATTTATGTATATATGTATCGTGATAAAGAAAAAGAGCTTTGAGTCACAAGCATGTACAACATTATTGCGTAAACTTACATTTGTATTTTATTAATGAATGAAGTATTTGAATTACCTGCTTACATATTGAGAAGTTATGGTAAAGTTAATAAAGACATTTAGTTGTTATGCAGTGAGCGACTCAACTCATCTCATCACGACCCGAGTTCCGAGTCCTATAGCCTCGCCTCGTCTCGCAAAGTAATCATTCTGTTGGCTACACTATAACTATTACCTCTTATATAGTATACACTTCTTTTAGTTGTTGTTGTACTTATTCTAAGTTAAGAACATTTTCATCATACAGGAGTGAAGAACTTCGAAAACACATCTTTAAGAAAATAATTAAGTTAGCATTTTTTGCAAAAGGTTCTATATACAGATGGCAAAAATATTTTAATTATAACGCTATTAGTACATATGAACTTAATCATATGTGATAATTACAGTAACTTCTTATATTACAGAAACTATATTTAAGGTTCTCATTTTTCATGTTACCACCATTCTTGTTAAAATTTGTCAGGTTTTGAATTTCAGTTAAAGTAAAATACACAATTAACTTCCTCTTATAAAGACGTTAACACTTTTTCAACTATGCAATATTTGATTCAAATATGTGCACTTTTTTTCGTGGACTTAGACCCAAAATTAAACTCTTCAATGTATAAATTTGTTTTACGAGCATCTGCTTCTAAAGAATTCTCAAAAATATTTTAAAGAAGGATACATATTTCTCAAACAGATTTTTTCCAGGAGACTACAACTAAAGTAACATTGTATCATTATTATTTTGTTTTGTACGATTTCCTATTTCTGCCCAAAAGTATAATAAACAACCAGAAACAATATAATGTAGTAATTAACATTTAGAGGAAGAAATACAATATCTAGTTTAATTGTGAGATGGTGGGTAGGTGCCTATATGCTTACGTACAACTAAACAGAGAATTATATTAAATAATAATTAAAACTACCATGGCCGGGTCAATGCTTTGAGACGTTAACGAAATATTGAAAAAACTTTGTAAGTTACATAGCGCAGCTTGTTACCTAGTAATAATACAAAGTTAGTTTGTTAATTAAATTGTAAGTTTTTACGTCTGCGTCTGTGAACATTTAAAACAAAAATAATTATTGTACCTCGTGTATAATTGTGAAATAGTTTTTGTTCCCACAGAAGACATAACAGGAGAAATAATTGATTGAGTGCTTCGAACATTTACTATTGAAAAGATATCAGTAGATTATGTATTGTATACCTACTGTAATGTTGCCTGGGTATATAAATAATTTGAAGCTGAGTATTCCGTAATGTTGCCTTTATAAATAAATACACAATTATTGCAATTAATCTTAAAGTACAACATTTTAATATTTTTGAACTTTTTAAGGCCTTTTTCCTATGATAGAAATAAATAAATAGAGATATTTTTACGTTTTCCTTCCACTGTAACTCAAAGAATATACGTATTCGATTGTTAATACTCATCCTAATAATGATTTTTTACATCAAAGCTAAACTCGAACATTTTGTTTGGTTTCAAATCAATATCAAAATTTTGTGCAGTTGGCAGTCATTTTATATCCGCATAAATTGATCATCTTACATAATAATGAATAAACACATTCTAGGAAACTTTACAAAATGTTTCCAAAAAAACTACACAATGGAAAAACGGTAGCAACTTTCAAATAATAATACCTACAATTCACAATACAAAGTTTGCACAAAAGCTTGACAAAAATAAAATATAGGTACAGACAACTTCATTTCAAAATGTCGATAATTACTACTTATATTTTTTTTCAAAAGATTATTAGGTATAATGATTCAAAAGGAACGTAGCAAAATATGTCGGAATATCAAAGAGCTGTTGAAGTATATTTATCAAACATATATTTAAAGATTAACACGTCGGACATTGTGCGAATCTTTAGCGGTATCTTTTTGAATCTAGAGGACATCTATAAGCTCACTGAAGGATTATGAACAAAGCGGAAATGTAAAAAAATACATATATCTTGTTGACATTTATATATCACAGGCCATTTTGTTTAGTTGCAAAGTATGAGATGTAGGTACCTATTTTGTTATTATAGTTTTGTACTTATAGTTTTGAATAGTTTTTGAGATCTTTATTAGTTAGAGCTTTAGATTGTTACATAAATAGTTTATACATAGTTAATATCTGCCTAAGAGATAAACGATGTATTCCAACAGCATATTTAAAATGTTACTTGTATTAATAAAAGTATTTGCTTATCTTATAGGTACCCGATTCAAAAGTTTTGAATGTAAGTCTACCTACACTCACATTTTGTCAATTTTGTATGCAAGTACCTACATGATAATCACTACAGTTTTATTATCCAGAAACAGAGCTATCAGATGTAAATTTGCATTTCGTTTATGAAAATGAGCACTAGTGCTGAGAATTAGTAGGGACTATTATTTTATTCCTTACTATACATCGGTTACGATATATATGGTGAAGAATAAAAAAAGTGAATCAAATACAAATAAAATAAAATGAATTAATATAATCAATACAAAGTATCGTAAACTTTCAGTTATACAAATCAATATACAAAGGGCGAGTTTATCGCTAGAAGGCGATGTCTTCGAATTAACCCGGTGTAATTAATAAATTACAAACTGTGATGTCACATTTTTGATATGAACGAAGTAATCTAAACTCTTGATTGGGCCTTTGAGTATTGATTTTAAATCTGTTACTTTTCTGCTAAATGTGTCTATAGCGGATATATAAACAAATACACATACACGTGAAATTGTGTACAAACTGAAATGATCAAACGAATATTCACTTCACTGCAATTTATATTACTATTATAACCATTTATGGATTGAATTTGCCACCCAAGTATTCATTCATAATCATAATTTAATATATAGAAGGAAATATAATAATGCTATGCAATTACAGAAATTAGAATTGAAGGAGATGCTTTATCGTAGAAATAAAAGATAGGTATATTATAATAATAATGAATGGATACTTTTATAAAAAATCAATTGAATTTCCTTTGCAAAAGGTATTTCTATTTTTGTTTTTCATCTCGTTTTATATTTGACGTTTCAACTTGATTTATAAATTTATTCTCCAAAGAAATAAATGAAATAGAATATTTTTACAGTCGAACCTTGATAACTCGAGTTTCATGTTACAAGTACGTGACTTCTGAAAAATGTGAAAGATCGAAGTTTTGACCATATGAGAAATTTTGAATTTTAGAAGTCAGTCTATCGACCAACATGAAAAGTTACATGAGTTTTACTTAGTAAATTTCAAAATATGGAATATCTTGCCACATGCGCTTTTGCTACAGAAATTTTCGGAACGGAATGAAATGCTTCGATTTATAAAGATTTGATTTATTTAATTTATTTCTCACTGTAAACTAGTTACACTTATTAATGGTTATACAATATCGATAAAAAAAAACAATAATTCAATATACAGAGGGTTACTTTATCGCTAAATTGCGATATCTCGCAATTTAGCGATAAAGTAAGATTTCTCAAAAGGATTTTTATCGTATATTAATTTATTGTAAGAAATAATTATATGTTTAGTTTCAATGCAAATTATTAACAATCACCACAGTTTTGTTCAACGTATTGAGGTTTAACTGTATTTACAATAAAATGCCCAAAGTCACGCGATTTATTTCAGAGAATATACTCGTATATGAATACCTACCTAACTTTAAAATAAAACAGCATCCGGTGTTTTTAAACACGGAACCATGGTGTATTCTAATTTATTTTCAAAAGCTTGTCATGGTGGTTTGGCGTGAACGAAATAGTAATAATATTATTATAATAGTAGGTAACTATCCCTATTCGTAAATCTCCCGCTCAGAGAGGAATATTACGTCTCAATTAGGTAAGCCAGCAATTAAAGAAAAAAAATAACATATTTATGTATAATAAAATATATATAATATTATTAAGACATCTTCCTTATAGGCTGAGATGTTAATACTGTCCGAGAGTCGAAAGCAACACCACATTATGAAAAAATATATTGCGTGAAAGACGACAGATAACGCTATTAAAACTGACGTCTTGCTAAAGTCAAATTCTAAATTGTATTTGAAATATTCAACTTTTTTATAGACACTGGCGTAAGTTTTTTCGAAAAAAAATCGCGATAAAATTTCAGATAAGATAACATCAAAATATAATTTATAATTTTTTTACTTATATTCACGTAATTATATTTTTTTTTTACCAGAGCAATGAAAGTGTATCTAAATTTGTGCGATTTATGAGCACAAAATTATTTATTTGGATTTTTCGTGCACAATGCCCTAGCACTAAATGACACTAGACATAACCTACAATCAATTACACATAAAAATAATAGAAAACTACACAACCGAAGAAGTCACTTTATTTAGTGAATGTGTGAATGAATGAATCATGCAAAAAAATGCGCATTATAATATCAATCTTATCGCGTACAAAACTCTTTGATTGTGCACTGAATCCAGGAAGTAGGGATACGGAGGTAATAGCCCGTGAAATTCAGTGAATTTTACGTTACCAGCATTCTGTTGGATTGATTTGTGTGTGAATAAGAATATTTGTGTAACAATTATATCATAGATTAATAGTTGAATATTTTACAAAATAATGAATTTTTAAAATACAGTATATACTTTTGTAACTGATTAATCTTTTAATCTAATCACACCTATATAATTATAATTCACACTTGGCGGGATTAGATCTTACCTACATATTATTGGTCAAACTAGTGTATCTGAAAGAAAGGGCATAAAACGTTTGGATGTCCAAGTAGTCCAAGACATACGTGTCATGATCATTTGAGTCAAATTAGTAGTGGTAGAAAGCAAACCTCATGGCTATAACTAATAGTTAACACTGGATTGGAGTGAAACTATTTCAACTAGCCCATGACAAGGAGAATTTTACAAGAGTTAACTCCAACGCTGAGAAAATCTAATAAGGCACAAAGAGGAGAACAAAATTGTCATGGAAAGATCAGATTATTCTGATCGCATAATTGTTCTCAAGGTATCTTGTGTGGTAAGTAAACTAGAGTTGGTAATAATATATGGTTATCAAGTGAAGATGAAAGGAAAATATCGATGAAATCTTGCGAAATACACCAGGTATGTTCTAGGAATATCCTAGAGGGGCCACATCTTAAATTACGAAGTTCATAACATAATTGAAGGAGTAAGGCACCTATTCAAAACCATCTAAGAAAGATGCACCACATGGATTGGACACATAATACATCACGAAAACCTTCTACAAAAAACAATAAAAGGGATGGCTGTGAGGATAAATCATAGGGGGCCTCCACACCGACAACACCTCGACGATCTGCGGATCGTACGACGGGCTGATGAGAGTCGCACAGGATAGAACGCAATGGATAGAAACATATACAGGGCCTTGCTGCAAAACAATACATTGTATTAGATAATTATATACTCGTATACCAGAGAGAGAGAATATTAATGTTTGAAAAGAAAACATAATTTCTTATAATCATAAATTTTCTTCCAGTGACATTTTTAAATATAGGTACCTAATATCTTTCTACCTCATTTATATGACTGAATAACTTACAATAGAATGGATCTGCAGGGTTACTCTTGACAAAACTAAACACGGGTAGGGTGTAGCGCCGTAAGATTTCGAAAATGCGTTCTACGGTAGATTTCTCCCTCCGCGCGATCTGCATCTTCCCTTTCCCCGCTGTTGTTTCCTAGATACGAATTAAAATCTTTCGAATTAATTTCTTATAAGAATTCAGTAAGAATACTACGTAGTTCGTATATTATGATTATTATGAATACATTTGCTTCTTTCTCGCTTGCACCATACCACACTCTTCACATACCGCACTATTTTACAACCTTGTCAGCAGGTAGTAACAATAGATATATACAACAATGCTATTATCGAATGGCTGTACTTCAAAATACTGTATAAAGACACCAACATTATAATCTCTCTGGCGGCTGGCGTGGCACGGAGATAATGCTCTTGCCTTTGAGTCACGAGGTCCCTTGTTCGATTCGCAGCCAGAGCAAAATGAAGAATTACCTTTTTCAAAGTGTTCTGGGTGTTACATTTATTAATCTTATTTTTATTCTTCAATATTACAAAAATTACTTGGTTACAATATTACAGAATAAAACAGTATCATAAAAATATCAGTTATACAACTCAATGTGTTTAGTGCATTTTTTTTATAACACAACACGTGTTATAAAAAAAACTAGGATATGAATCATGTATTTTGGGTACTAACACGACGATACACATATATAGAATGCACTGACAAATATACATGTAACACCCAGACCCAGGACAATTTGAAAAAAGGTCACTCTTCATTTTGCCCTGGCCGGGAATCGAACCCGAGACCTCCCGGGACGCCAAGTATATCCTCTTTGTCATCATTTCCTAATTCATTCGTTCCACATGTCCAAGTTGATATTATTGTGTATACTTATTGTACCTAGGTTGATACATAAATGCATAAATGTAACACTAAGTACCTATACACAATACTTTATAAAATAATGAGTACATAAAAAGAAACATAAAAACGTGCTCGACTAAAAAATTACAGAAAAAAGTGGGTATAAAATATCTTGGCAGAGAACCAAGATGCCAAGATGAGGTGTGAGGAGACGCGGACGGCCAAGAACCACGTGGTTTGAGCACGTGGATCAAATCCTAAAGGACGGCCGCGTGTTGAGTAAGAGAAATCGGCGAACATGTATGAGAATGAGGAGGAAGGGAAATACAATTTCTCATGCACGCACGTCGATTTCTCTTACTCAATATACACGACAGTCCTTGAGAATTTGATCTTCATGGTCAAGCCTTGTAGTTCTCGGACACCCGTGATTCTTCACACCCCTTCTTTCAGACAAGTATATACTCTTTGTCATTCTTTCCTCTTCCATTCGTTCCACATGACCAAACCATCTCAGTTTATTTACACGCATTCTATCCACAACACTCCTCTTGCATCCACTCATTCTTCTAATATCCTCATTCTATCACGCAACGTTTTACCAACCATTCTCCTCAACGATCTCATCTCCATAGCATTTATTCCACTTTCGTCCCTCTTCAACCATGACCACATTTCGTTTGCTTACATTGGTACAATTGAGCGGGAAATAATAATCAATTTTGAACAAGGTATTTTTTATTACTAGAAATACTTAAATAGTATTCCGTGGAGTTTCCAGTAAAAGAATATTTATGTTTCCTGTAAGTTATCGAGTGTTCTGCAAAAAGCAATTATTTTATTTTCCGAACACCTGTCTTTTACACGACACTCGTAACTTACAGAAAAGAGTGGGAGATCTATTCATTACTGGGTACTCCTCGGTGTATTCTAAATGTCTTATTTTTACTGTTACGGAGAAGACAACCTGCATGTTTATACATGCAATTAGTCTACTGGCTACTGGTGTAGTAGTAGTTCCTTTAGTAGGTAAGTAAGAAACGTTTTGTGATCGGGTTTAGTTTCCCTGAAATGAATAGGTTACCTATTCAAATCTAACTTTCATAAGCACGCAGAGAACAACTTGGTTGTTTATTACGTGTTGCTGGTAGAAGCTACGCTACGTTCTACGCTAGTTACCCCACTTGTAGTAGTTGCATTGTTTAGGGCTATAAATCATAACGTGTGAAATATTTGCCCTAATCTGCTCGCAGATATAAAAAAATAATTGTTCTTCTATTTTATGACTGCTGGCTATTGTGAGAGATGAAGTAGGTACCTATAATGATGGTAGTATCTTCTACATAGTAGATAATAATTATTATTTTGTAAAGTGAAAAATCACTGCATAAATATTTTTGTCTGTTAGTTTATGTCATTATGGATGTATGTTTGTATGTCCTCAATAGAAAAAATAATATGATAAGACTATGTATTTTTTAGGCTAAAAACGTTATACATATTTTTTTTATTGACCAATATTATAAGGGTATATTATTAGAATATTATGTAATCATAAATGGTAAACAACATTGTTATAAATGTTATCATGATAATATTTCCATAAAAGTGTTGCTGGTTTTAGAGACAAAATACTAAAACTACCGTTAAGTGTTTATTCGCCAATTTGGTATTCATTTCCCGTAGTAAGCCGGGTATACCCTTATACAGGCAGTATGACTGTAATAACTTGAAGAACAATATTTATTTTGAAAACGTTAAGATTTTTTATACCTGCTTTTAGGGCAATCTTTATTTTGCAGTCTTTATGTCGAGCATTTGTTTATAACCCATTAGAGCTCTTCTTTATTTTTGTGTATTACCTATTCATAATAATTATGTAGATAATAATATACTATATTATACCCTCACGCCGTGTCCCATGTGGGATAGGCTGAGAAAAAATAGCGGCCGGCGTGACGCGGAGGTAACACTCTTGCCTTTGAGTCACGAGGTACCGGGTTCAATTCCCGCCCAGAGCAGAATGAAGAATGACCTTTTTCAAAGTGTTTTGGGTCTGGGTGTTACATATATATGTACAGACAAGTACATAATATATCCTCTTTTTCATCCTTTCCTTATTCATTCGTTCCACATTTCCAAGTAGGTATTATATCCATTATGTATATAAAATTACTGTACCTAGATTGATACATAAATGCATCAATGTATAATTGAAACACTAAGTGGAACCTGTACACAATAGTTTACAAAATAATGAGTACATAAAATTTACATAAAAACGTGCTCGACCAAAAAAAATACAGAATAAAGTGGATATAAAATATCTTTCTAACCCCTCACCTCGCGTCCTGTGCAGAAAGCATGGGACGCTCGACTAACCTATCCTTAGACGTTTCTTTCCCTTCTTCATATTTGTGAAATTTTTTTCCTATTCGACACATACTTAGATTTATTTATTTAAAGATTTTATAGGAAAAATATTTTCGAATATACCTACCATAGATTTTTTTTGTATGTCATCAAACGAAAAGAAGTAGGTTTATGTTCGAGGTCAAGAAGAAGTAAAAAAATGCTTTGCGAAAAGGCCTATATCTTGATCCGTGTAACTCCAGGAATAGAAAAGATTCCCGTTTTTCGATTGATTTGTAAAAAGCAAGTAGGTATTCCTAAAACATTACGTATAAGACATTAATAAAATAGCACGTAGAAGACTACCCCTATGTTGATTTTTTCTGGTTTGTTGAATATTGGGCTTAAAAATTAATTTACGGGTCATAAGGCTTTCAATAAATCAGATTCAATACATACATCTAATGCAATGATATAATTTCTTTGCTAATTACATGCGAAAACAATACGCATTTCGATGGATGAAAGATCATTTCACCGAAACCAAAGTAATAGTCAATGGTTAAAATACAATCATGAGATAAAAATATTCTTATGTACCTACCTACTTATTACAAAACAACTGATTATTATCTCATTAGATTCTTTTTAACAATATAATTCTTTCACAATAATTTATTCATAGAAATATGCGATACATCCACCCTCGTTGACATTCAGCTCAATACTAACATTTTAAACACTTGTAGAGAATTGTATGGAAATTTCGGTAAGCGAAAATGATATTGTTTTAAATACACGTTTTTAGCTATTTTTAAAAGAAATATACTTAAATTAAAGAACGTCTACAACTTAAAAACAAGATATTAACACATGTCATTAATCAAACCAAAAATAAAAATTATGCGATAAAGAGAACTTGAGATTTGATCCTTACAAGTTTTAACGAAGCTTATTTTATGATTTTTTTTCTGAAAAACTGGTAACACTTTTAAAAAATGTCTACAACTAGACTTCGAAATAAAAGATTGATCTATATTATATATTTTTTTCATGAATATTGAATGAAAGTTATGCGTATTTCAGTAGCTGAAAGACAGCGAAATTTACTAGGAGCGGGAGGGAGCGGGGGTCCCGTAGAGCCTTAATCTAGTCTTGATCTTGATCATACGACGCACGAAGGGACTATGGTCAAAAACACTGCACTACCGCTAACGCGCGATCGGTTTGCGTGTATTTTTGGCCAATAGTCACTTCGTGCGTCGTATGATCAAGATCAAGACTAGATTAAGATCATGTTTAGTTATTTCAAGAGTAGCCCTGCTGACCAGTGTAATAAAGCAATATAATTTCCTCATTATACATTCATATATCAGATAGTAGAATAAAAAATATTATGATACTATAACATAACATTATTATAATATCTAAAATATTCGTGTTTTTCATGCTTTAAGTTCTTTTTTTTATATTATTGCCCTGTCTTAAATTGAGTTATGTATTATAAATAAAAACAACTAGAAAATTTTAATCACTATTATAATATAAACAACATAATATTGTTTCTTAGTTTGTCCACTTTAAAATTAGTGATTGGTGCTGGTTAAGTTTGTAATTACTTAAGACTTGTTTTTCGAACGTTGTACCTATTGAGTTATGGAGAGCTATATTTTTATATCATCATGGCTCAAGAATCTGCGGCAGTGGTTTGGAATACCGGATGCAGCAACCCCCATCAGACTGACCCAGGATCGTGAGGAGTTTCAAGAGATGGTCGCAAACCTCCGTTAGGAGCGGCACGAGAAGAAGGTATTTTTATAAAAGGTAGTCAAAACGTGCCTATATATAATAAGTATGACATTCTTTTATTATTGAGATTAGTAAACATTTGAATTTACTTAAAAACATGGAAAATACAATAAAATTTTGAAGAACAATATGGATATATTTTTGTAGCATGAGAGAATTGGCTAAAAAACAATAACTAGCAAATTCTAATTCTATAATACAGGGTTCTAACTTGATTTTAATATCTTTCTTTATTCAAGCTTTACCGGGTAAATCACTTTACAAAGCTTCTAAAAAAGTCACTTCTGTAGAATGGACCATAAACATTCTTGTTATATTGTCTAGCAGTGGTGTAAATCAAAACTATAAATCTATTTAAATTATACTACAGAATTACGAAATCTCTCAAAAGTACAGTAACTAGTGGGCATCCAACAAGGAATAATGTAATTTGACTACATCTTTAGTACCTTAGTCTGCTTTGGTAATCTATGAAACATAAAGAAATTAACCCTGAAACCTTGTCAATAGTCTGATAGTTGATTCTCAGACATTCAATCGAGAGAGATTCCACCAGTTACTGACCTACTTCACCTTCATGTCACAGACATGCCTATTGCATTCTATGGGGGTGTATTTGGATTTATTTCAAATCCAAATTCATCTTTTAAAAAAAAACAACTAATGAACTAATAGTAGGTAAATCCCGATTTTAGTTTATGAAATATTTAGTTTTTATAGTATACAAATACTTCTTGAAATATAAAATGCAGTCCATATTACATTCACTTCCACCATTATTGACATTAAAATTTATGAAAAATATTCAAAAGTTTTCGGGATAAAACAGTTTTGGGACTACGCCACTGTTATTGTTTATACTGTTCTAAGAATTATGTAATACCTAATGATATTATAATTCTTGTGGTTCTGTGACTGCTGAGCTGACAATTTGTTGTTGAAGATTTTTTCAAGATAAAAACTAAACCTCAAGGCCGTTTCGTGGTGTACCTATATACATTATAATTTGTATTAATATTATATCAGACATCTTAATCATTTTTTTTTATTTTTTCTATTCGGGGAATACTAGATACCTACTACCAACTTTTAACCCAGCTACACTTGAGGAATAATAAAAAAATAGCCCAAAAAATACTTGGTGCCATCACCAGAGCGTGAGCGCCTGTCAATGAAGGAGTCGAAATCAATTTTAAAAAAGGGGAAAAATCACTATCTTCATTGTTGCACAGTACTTATTTCTGTCTGATCAAGTTGTGCTATGTCTCTTTTTTGCATTTAATGATGTAATGTTCATTAATTGCAATGTATTTTATAATTGTGCCGGCAAACTCCCCTTTCACGACACAAGCTTTTAGCTTAATGTGAAAGGTTGTATTTGGGTTTATACCAAAAATCCCATTACATCTTTCTAAATTATTTTTTCAAAAATGGAAAAGGCTTGGGTCGAGATTTGTGTATAAATAAATAAAATTAAACGAGAATATGTTTGGAAATTTTTCAAGATTTGATCTATGTATATTTTCGGTAACTTTCACATAGTAACAGATCTAGTTTTTATTAGTAGGTAATATTTGAAAATATTGGTATTAAATATAAATTTCTGAACATACCTATACGTAACTGTCGTCGTCGTACTGATTATAACAAAAGATGATTTCATTCTTCCGAAATGCAGATATGTACCAACTTTTCGGAAAACATAAATCATCGATTTAAATTTGACGGATAGATAGAACATAAGGAGAGTATTTTTTATCGAATCTTTTTATTCGAACATCAGCAAAAATACAAACGGACTCAAATATTATTAGATGATAGACATCAGAATATAACATTGTGTGTATCACAATTTTAATTTCATGTTACACGGTAATATAAAACAATAGCGTAAGATTTTTTACAGACATTCACGTACTGCGGTTATAAAAATTACTATCTGATCGAGTACTAGACAATATTCTAATGAAATCATTATTTTACAAATTGCAAAAAGGCTTGCCTTCATTAAATACTTACATCGAATTGAATCATTATGAGAATAATCGATGGTCTACTCTATTATTAAAGGTAATTTTATATAATTTTTAAATCCGTCTCCTTGCCAGATAATTCACACATCTTTGGGAAAAAAATTGCCAATCTGTAGATCCTCTGTATGTTATAAGCCTCTCATTTTTTTCTGTAAGCTTTTGAGTAGTGTCATGTGAAAGACAGATAATACAAACATACATACCATCACGCCGCTTCCCTCACGGGGTAGGCAGAAAGGATCGAGCGCCACTTCCTTCTATCCTTGCATACATCTTTCTCTTCCGTCACCGTTATGCAATTCCTCACGCATACTCTCCTGTTCAATGTGCTCAACACGTGACCGTCCTGTAGGATTTGATTTAAATGATCTTGCCATTTGATCCTCGAACATCCACGTCTCCGAGCACCATTCCTTTCAGCCAAATATATCTTCTTGGTCATTCTTTCTTCATTCATTCTTTCCACATGCCCAAACCATCGTAACTTATTTACATTCATCTTTGTAACTACACCTACATACTTTCATTCCATATTCCTCTCTTATATCACTGTTACGCACACGATCTCTCAGACTTTTACCACTCATTTACTAAGATAGCAGAGTACACCAACATAATAAGTCTTCATCATCACATATAAAACTTTTTTTCCTTAAATGTTAATAGTTTATGATACGGAGAACACTGACTGCGTGTTCATTAAATGCCGTTTGTCCACTGTATGTGTATACCCCAGTTGTGGAAATAGAAAGATAAATATGCACTTGCACACCTACCAATTCTATGAATATTCTAGGGAGTCTACGGTGAGTAGGTACCTATCAACTCTGTCCACTGCGTATAAAAGTCTACATAATACTCACCACTGTCTTATGCGGTGTTCACGTGGAACATAGTGGAAGGCCGGACGATTTCACTTGCATAAAAAACAAAATCCATCGAACGTCCATAAACATGAAACGTGTTCAGATTATCCACTAAAATAGATTCAATCTGTCAGGTGCCCTTGAAGTAGTTTTAAAAATGGCAGACGTCGAGATAGAGATCTTAGAGTGTGTGTCTTTAGTTGAAAATGTTGTAGGCAGGTAGTATAGGATATAAGGCATCTTTTGATTCAGGAAAAAACGACGATTTTGTAAGAATGACAGGAGAAAAGACGTAGGAACGAGTAAACAGCACAAACCAACGAATCAACGGCAAACAGTTTCAACCATAGATATGGATGCAGCACCTACGCAGACGCGAATAGAGAAACCATCATAGTAGAGCAAAGAAAAGTTGAAAGGTGTTTGAGGATATCGTCTTTACTATTTTTTTCGATTCAAATTTATTGAAAATTTGTTCACATGGTTCAAACAGCTGCCGATATTTTGGTTTCCGTGTGTACGCACTTTACTGAACTAATAGGGACTATTTTACAATAAAATTGATAGAAATATCATTCTTATCAGGCGATGATTGAACAAGAAGTTTTATTCCCGACTTGTTTTCTTATAACGAAGTTCTCTCTGTTGTTATCTTTACATCTTCCGTCTTGTAATGTTAAAACTAAAAACCCTCATCAGCCAATCAATAATTATGGCAGACTGGACATTGAGTTATTAATTAGGTACACTATAAAATACTTATCTTTTAAAATGTGATAAGATAGGTATAGAAAAGGTTCCATTAAATTACGATCACACATTTAAAGTTCAAACAGCAGTGTTTCATTCTATGAGCGGTCATTTCCGGAGATAAATTTTTAAATTCAAATTTGAGCCGTGTTCCATTCCATTTGACATTTTTTTAAATCAAGTAACCGGAAAACAATGACAAAAGGATTTATAATTATACTAGATTTAAATTTGAACCATATTCCATTCCATTTGACAATTTTTTAAATCAAGTAACCGGAAAACAATGACAAAAGGATTTATAATTATACTAGATTTAAATTTGAACCATATTCCATTCCATTTGACAATTTTTAAAATATAGTGAACGGAAAACCATGACAAAAGGATGTTTAATTAAACATACCTATGTAAAATTTATAATTGGATTAGTTACGGAAATAGGTACGAAGCAATTCATACGAGTATTATAAACATATCTAATTTATAATTCCGCTTGGAAATATGAGAAGAAAATGGTCATCTTTTATTTAAGTATTAATTAGAATCATTACGATAGTTTACATAAACTTGATATATTTTTTTTAAATTACCATAAAAATATATATTAAATAATACAACATAATAATTAGATTTGCAAATTTCTCATATATCTGTAGATAGACTCAGGAAATGATTTTTTCTTTGGAAATTCTTTTAAAATCAAAACATGTATGTACCTATATGTAAAAATAATATAACTTATAATACCTAACAAGGCCCGATAAGGTTAATATAGTAATCATAATATAAAATGAATAGGTAGGTACCTGAACGTTTTATAACACACACCTCTATAACTATAAATTGTATACAAAAATATTATATATTGTGGCAGTGAGAGCACTACCGTCATAACCCTAATTTGAAATGGGAAAATCGGGATTTCAGATTCGAACACTTATAAAATCACGGTATTTCCCATAAGTTGGATAACCAGCCAACTAGCTAAATGTTATGATGTTGGTTGTCTTCTGTATGGCATAAAAAAGTATTCTGAATGAGTTATATCACTTATAAATATTTCTTGTTTTTTTTTTAATGAATGAATCTGGAATTATATACCTAAGCCCAAATACACCTCTACATGAAGCAATATGCTTGTGTCATGAAAGTAGAAGTCCAGGTGAAATCGAGTCCTGGATTTTTAGATTGAAATCTTCAGACTCTAGCATCGGGGTATCAACCACTTCAAAATACGTTGCCGTCAGTATAGATACTTTATAAATCTGTTGAATTTATTTAATCTAAAGCAATTATAGTACCTACACTACTTTTGAATCGAAAGTTAAAAGAATTATTTATTCTTCAATACTGCTAAAGATGGCGAAATTCGCTCGCGAAAGCTCGAGTCGAAAACAGCTACGATTCGAGGGTTCCGATAACCAGAAAACGTAGTTATTTATTGTTGAGAACGAAATGATTGTGAAATAAGGTTTGTGTTCTAAC
This sequence comes from Athripsodes cinereus, assembly GCA_947579605.1. Lineage (NCBI taxonomy): Eukaryota > Metazoa > Arthropoda > Insecta > Trichoptera > Leptoceridae > Athripsodes > Athripsodes cinereus. The sequence goes on from OX388318.1 coordinate 5,664,050, forward strand.
CAAAATGAATGTAAATAAGCTATGGTGCTTAAGGGATGTAAAAAGAATGAAAGAGAACAGCAAGACTGAATAAATTAACATAGCTGAGAGAAAGAGACTCAGGCTTGTAAATCCGACGATAAATCACGTAAACTAGATTCTCAAAGATGGATAAGTGCCGAGTATGCATAGAAGAAGATGCATGAGAAACTGCATTAATGTTGTAGACTTAAGAAGTATGCACAAAGACAGGAATAAATGGCGCTCGATCCTTTCTGTGAACTATAATTTAAATAAAGGCTATATCACTACGTCTCTCAGTGCCTCGTACATATGTATTAACAATATGTGTGAACACGACCTATTAAAATAGTTATTCCATCGAACACCTCTACTTTTTAAATTGGTTGCGATATAAAAAATGTTACCAGGTATAAAAATATAATACAATCGGCTTTTATTTTTTTATTATTATTATGTATTGCTTGGATATTTTTTTCTCGTTGTTCTCCACCCCTAGGTGTCTTTTTGAATGGCTGACGCCGATATCGGACCTATCAGCATCCTTCGGCCAGCACCAATATAAAAATGATTAACGACCTGTACCAATCTTTGAATATAATAATATTGTAGTACACAATCATATACTTAGGTGCCTACCAAACATTTACTATTATAAGTATGTAGAGAGTTTGTTGATTTCATTCTATTTTTGTTTTGTTGCTGGTTAGGGAACGAATAATCATATAACAAGGTTGCTTGCAACAAAACAACTATAAAATTGTACAACAATTATTGTTATAGGTATGGTAACACAGTTTCGGACTTCATATTTGGAATTTTTAAAATTTTGTATTTAGAATATTCCCTCACCAATAAAGTTTCGTTGGAATTACAACCGTTTCCATAAAGTCCTTAATTCCTTTTCCAAAATAAAAAATCGAGATATCAAAACTCTATAAGTGACCATAGTCACTACTAAAAGTTCTTTTCCATTTTTTTTGTGAAATGTGGATTATATTCAATCAATCGAGGCAAAAATTAATGAAACTTTTATCGAAAAGCTCAGAAATTTTTGTTTTCAGTTTACGATCTGCCAATACTATCGCGAAAACTTCCACAAGGGAGCTAACCAGCGAACTATGTCCATGCAATAAATTTACAGGTCATCCTCTTTGTGCCGTTAAAATATTAGAAATTCAGAATGGGTAGTTGTAGAATAATATAATAGTCTGTAAACCTTCAAATTGTTAATGGAAGGGGGTGTAAAATTTGCGAAAATTTATCAAGGACATAATGAATTATGTTCAATGATTTTCATCGTTCATGTTAGTGATAAAATATTGTCGTTGTTTCGTCTAAAGCAGCTTCGATAGTTGGATTCTATTTTTGTCTTACAACTCGCTCTGAATTTAAGAGGCTTGAGTCCATCTTGCGTTTCCCAAAAAAAAACGTTGACAGGCAAATGAATGTTAATAAATATTCCTAGTTCGATGCTGTACATCATGTAGATCTTTGGTCAGTATTTTTTTCTAAATCAGATCTTTGTAGTTCCTACTCCTTTCTATGAAAATTCATTGTAATATGAATAAATATAACTAATATAACCGGGCACCTCTACTCTTCAAAACAAAATAAGCGTGTACAATCATGGATAAAAACACTGATATGGTCGAAATAAAATTCACATGCACTCAACCTAAGTTACGTATACTATGATATAATACTTCTCTCGCCTTTGTCTTTTCCCTTATTCTGTGATTCCTCCCATTACTTCATAGAGATATAATGGGCCACTTGCAGATTTTTTTTTATTACATAAAATTGTAAATTAGTATGAAAGAAACACAACTACAATTTATTTTAATTTTTCTTGAACTATTTTCTTAGATATTAGCTTTTAAAAATTAGATTTTCTGGGAATGATCAAAAACGATATGGCGGCACTGTGACGTCATGGAGTCCCATGTTTGTATGAGATTATAATCTGTGGTTGCGAAAGTTTCTATGATTCACGGGACTCCGTGACGTCATCAGCTGTATAGAGTGTTTTGCAAAACGTCAAAAATATTGGGTTTTATTTTTGGAAATTCCCCATAATTAAGATATTTAAAAAAATTTAACTGACATATTTCTGTTTTCTGACCTCAAATTCACTGAATTCGATTAATTTTATTAAAATCCCCCACGACTGCAAGTGGCCCATTATAATATGCCAGGATAGAGACTCTCCCTTCATTCTATTGTTTTTTTTAATGATATCTCTTTTGTGTTTTTGTGCTTTTTTATCCATTTTTCCTGCTGAAATCGCCTTGGCCAAAAGCTAGTATGGACTCAGTGCAGGGTGATATTTTTAGAATAATAATAATAGAAGATTATTACTTAGACAGAGAGCGTATTTTGTCTTTTGTCTGTATTTAAATTTGTTCTATTGTTAAAAATTGAATGGTAATAATAAAATCGCACGTATACTTATTTAGAGTGTATAGCCCTTCAAATCTTCCACTGTACCTACAAAATATTATGATTATTAGACATGTATATATGCTTGTATGTATGTATCTTATCTTGTTACGGGTAGGTACCTACATATATGTAATATAACATTTAACAACTCTATGTTCTATGGTTGCGTGTTCGTTAGTTTTTTTTTCAAACTTAAAATTGGAATTATGGAACCTTTGAAGATGTATACCGACTTAGCTCTTCGTGATGAAAAGATTTTCATTATATTTTGTGATATTTTTATTTTAGTTGCCAGATTACAGAAGCCGTTTTACGTAATGGTGAGAACTGTTGTACAATATTAAAGAAAATAATGTAAATTCTAGAATCAGTATTAGGAATTTTTTCACAATTTGGTAAATATTTAGTAGTAAGCAAACCATATTACTACTGTATAAAGTTTGTAAGAATCACGATATTTTGTTGTAAAAACTCAAAAGTACTCTCGCCAACTGTATTGTTCCATGTTTAAACATTATGGTGATATAATCTCACTAACATTATGGTGTGTGAAATGAATACAGAGGGCACAGGACCGCGACGTTTAGAAGAGGCCTATATCCAGCAGTGAAGAGATGGCTGATCAGTAAGTAAGTAAGTAAGTAACATTATGTTAGCGTATAAACTCACCCTCGTGTATAGTTCAAACACCAATTATTATTATTATACGAGTGTTCGTGATAAGTAATAGAGCTTGATTGTGACAATGAAAAAATGGTTTTCCTCTATTTATCTTCCAAGTGACTTTATTAATATCGCTTACTGGTATTTGGAGATACTCGACTCCATCATCAGGCGATTAGAAAAAAGTGAGAATATATGAACTTAACCGTAGATTAACGTCTGAAACTCATGAAAAAGAATGATATAAGAGCTGCGTTGTTTTGAATTTTTCGGCATTTGATCAAATTCATCTATAATTTAGCAAAGCAGATTAGTGAGTGAGTACCTACCTATTCCATACTTAAAATTCTTCTATTCATTGGTCATAATATAAAGAATATCTCACAAGGTTACTTTTAATTGAATGTTTCATGATAATGTTGTTTAATTTCACTGCAAAGCACTTGCAATTGAGTGAATTTTGATATTTTATTTATTTATTTTATTCATCACTTGGTTACAAAATTTCAATTTAACACAAAGTATCATAAAGATATCAGTTATTATTAAAATTGTTATATATTATTTATTATATTTTTTTTTACTCCTTTACACTTATAATGTTCACGAATGGTTTTACTACATTATACCTATACATTATAACTACACATTATAACTATACTACCATTTCTATTTCTGTTTTAATTGGCACGACAATACTTAATTAAGATCTTAAAATTATTTATGGTCTTTTGTATCATGTTATGTTTATGATGGATTCACAAGATATTCTGCATCCTATGTATAACAATAAAAATAAACACTATTCGTACAAAATATTATTGTGGTATGATTCCAATTAAAACTTTTGTTCTTCTGAAATATAGATATTTTACAACAGGTAGGTATTGCATTCTATAGTCATGTAGTGAGTCCAATAAATGATCAATTCATTCTCCAATCACCCTGTTTATGCCGTGTATCATAATTAATTTAATAAATATTTTAATCTATTCCTTTGCTTATTTATATATCCGTTCATATTACCTTTTTTATTTCTTTTTTAATATCTGGCAATCCACCCGAAACGAGTGATTTCTGATAACCGCTTTTTACCAGATAATGTATAATCATAATCACTAATGCCTCTTTTTGAGCTCGTACTTAAATTAAACAAATAAAATATGAACAAACACATAATATATTGAAATGTTTTAGTCATCTAATTTGAATATTTCATTTTACGTGCTTTGCCAAAACACTGTAATTTAAATTTAGAATTCCAAAAATTGCATTCTATGAAGTGACCGAAGATCTTATTTTTGAAGAATAGATTGGAATCTTTGAAGGATCAAGGAACAAAAATTTGTGTATGTTGTATTTCGAGCGTGCGTTTGATTGTTATTTTTATCATTATTTCCTGAGCAATATTGAATTTAAATCTAGTATTACATACATTTGTATACCTAATATTTATTACACGTGTCTTAGATACTGTATATAGGTTTTTTAATATTATATATCTTATTTTTATGAAAATAACCAACAGATTTGTTGTAATATAAAAGTTTTTTTAACAATCGATTGTAAATTTGTTTTTATTAAAATTTGTGCATAAAAGGAAAAAGGATACGGCGCAAATTATACATATTCATTGATATTACACAATGTCAGTGTTCTATGTTAACAGTGTTTATTTTTTCATGAAATAGTATTCATTGTTTCAGTATTTGCTTAATAAATAAATAAGCTAAGGACCTTGCTTGTTTCAGTTGTTAAATTGCTATAATTTTCACAATTTTGTCTATGAAAAACAACTTAATCAAAACTTGTTCAGAGTTTTTGTGTCATATCAAATTAATAAGCACGTAAAAAACGTATTTTTAGTCCTTTTTTTAATCTGAAGTCGTCAAATTATAGTCCATTACCTACACATTTTATTCACGAGTAATTATAATGTGACTTAAGTATGTATAGTGAGTTACAATCCATTGGATTGGTCTGCAATGAGTTTGGATTTTCTTCTCCATTCCTCCCTATTTTCTACTAGTCTCTTTAATTCTGCGACAGTTCATGTCCTCTTCACTTGATCCATATAGGTGTCTCTTGGTTGGCCTATACCATTTCTGCCTTCGGTCTTGCCCTCCGCGTTGGTGATGAGCAGGCCCGGGGTGACTAATGTTGTGGCCAATCCAGTTTGCTCACCGTTGGCTGATTTTTTTAAGGAGATACTACCTACTTTCGCCTAAAATACGTTAACAATAATGTATTTTTCATATACGAGAACAATTTATATTATGAACAGTTAAGACTTATCTTATTTTTCTTCAGAGACAATCATTTTCATATCTTAAGAAGATTGGCTACGAAATTAAGTTGTAAGAACTTTATGACAGGATATGTAAAAAATTATGGTCATCCACAGCAATCTCAGTAGAGTGGGTATAAACTATACAATCTAATAAATAGTTCAGTACGTTCGCATATATGTATGTTTATGTACCTATCCTTTATGGACATTGTAATTAGACAAGAGATGTGTAATATAATACATAACAATCTAATACTTGAGAGGGTGTATTTACCTGAAAGACGGGGTGTAAGAAATCGCGGACGTCCAAGAACTAGGTGGCTTGACAACGTGGATCAACAACTCAAGGACGGTCGCGTGTTAAGTAAGAGAAATCGGCGTGCATGTATGAAAACTTGATGAATGTGGAGGAAACGAAATAAGTATGAAAGAATAATAGATCAACATGGCATTCCGTTCTCTATGCCTACCTCACCTGGGACATGGCGTGAGGGTATAGGTAGATAGATAGATAAATCACCAATATTTCACAACAGGTCATGGTAGAACATGGATTTGGCTGACAAAAATAATTGCCATTTTTAAACAATATCCTCCAATTTTCACCATTTCGTTGGAATGTGCTTATACTAACTGCTGAATACAAATCACTCATACCGGGTGGAATGCCTATCAAGAATAATAATTATTCTAACTGCTTATGTTTATTTGTCAATTTGATGTTCCTGAACGAAACCGAGTAAAACTACGCTGGTATAGGTATAATAGTATTTTATGTAGAATCATTATCATTTTATCTAAATTATAATGGGCTGTATACGAAAATTGAACGCTATAGAGGTGTCTGAATATTTGTACACATTATTAATATGCTAATTTAAGCGGAATATCATACAGAGATAACGAATGCATTAATAATTATTATTATTCTATGCCATTATGGCAAAAATAATAATGTTTGCAAATTACAATATTTTTAAGAGGGACACAAAAAGACAATTTGTTTTTAGTCGACTACTGTTTTTATTAGATATTAAAATGCTTGAATATTTTTTTGTAATGGCAACTGTAAAAAATGTATAATTAACTTTAAAGATTAAAACAATATAAGTACATTATGCGTGCCTACCCACATTGATATCTCCAGAGCATATTGTTCCCAAGACTAGATGCCAAGTGTCCTCAAGCCTTCGTTAGGTGACAAATTTCCATTTTATTTTTAAGTTATGAGTTTCTTACTATTTCGATTGAATTTGATTGAAGTAGGTACTCGTAGACGTGGTTGCTCAAGGATCAAATTGCTAGATCACGTAGACTAGATCTTCTAGGATGGATACGTGCTGAGTACTATAAATAGGAATATAAGATGCCATGTATGAGGAACTATATGAAAATTCCCGGAGCGAAAAGCGTGTGCAAGAACATGAATAAATGACACTCATACTTTCTGTCTACCCTGCAATAAAGGTGGCGTGATGGGATAATAATTTTTGCATATTAATAATGTTTCGCAAATAACTATGTTTTTTTCTAGTAAATTGGTTCACAGTATGTAAGCGTAAGCGTTACAAATAATGATACAATATTGCTGATCTATACGGCGTTCCGTTCTCTCTGCCTACCCCACTTGGGATACGGCGTGAGGGAATAGTATAGTATATTGTTGGTTTTATACTCGTATGGTTTTTTTTTATCTCTTTTATATTGTATTTTTGCTCTGTACTTTTCATACTTTTATGGTTTTGTATGCTTATTTTATGTCCATTCTTGAGTGGTTCTTTTATTTAATTTTTAGATTATGAGAGTCGTGTTATAAGCAAGAGCTCTGCTCAATTTTAAAGGAGTGAATTATAATTATACTGTGTTTAAATTGTGCATATTATTTAATAATTGTAAATATTCCTCAATAAAAAAAATAAATGTACAAATATCTTGTATTGGATTATGGTAAAAACACGTGTTTTCATTTTTGTATTTCGATGGCGTGCATAGTAAAAGATGTGCATATTATATTTTCTGGTGTTCAAAATAAGCTACTTATTTGTTTGTATGAACTCAATTTTCCTCTAGGCTAAAATGAAATTAAGTAATTAATCTAAAAGTTAATGACTAGGTAGGCGACTTCACCGTAAAAAGCATTGATCATAATTTTGACGTTATAAATCATCACCATATATAATAATATATCGTGATTTTTTATACGAGAATAGCATGATTTTAATCGAAATTCAAGTAAGTTATTACATATTTGCTATTATTATTATTATTGTCAATAGGTAGGTATATAATTCTGAGAAGTGTTGTTAATCTGTTTTCATGTGTTGCATAGTCTACTTGTTCCATTGTTGGTGCCTTCCAATTAGTCCCCCAGCCGCCTGTATCAAGAGGTGTCAGTCGGGAGAGCCTTAAATTAAGGATACTTATACATCTGATCTCTAAAATCATTCTATGATTGAAATTTTTAAAGTCAAGACTAACCACCAATCATCGTAAATGAAAAATATAAAATTATAATGCAAAGAATTTTGTCACTGATGTATTTAGTCTTCAAAATTACGTCTCTAGCTTTTAGCATTCTTCTTCGAAACATGACATGAATAATAAATAAACTCTTCTTTTTCAAAGTGATTCTGCGTTAATTTATCATCTTTTCCCATGACCCATGACATTCCTAATCTTATATATTGTGAATGGATATGTAGTGTTGTTTTTGGCAAATATTATCCCAAATAATAGGCTTTTGGCTTTTGGGTATTCCATATCGTCGTCTTGAAGGTTCTCGACGTTTCAGCGCTCTTGTAGGTACATGATCATGGCACAGCCGAAAGCCGATTACCTGTAGAAGTCACCATGGAAACTTCAAAAAAAGTTTTTGTAAATTCTAGAAAAGTGGTGAGCCAGGATTATCATTTCATCTTAATTACTTTAGTTAATATTTCGTAAAATATATATTAATTTTTATTTCTAAATAATTTTCTTTCATTTTATGCATGCAACATAAACCTAAGTAGGTACCTACCTGCATACACACCCGGATAGAACATTTCTGAAATTCCAATAAATTCCAAAAAACGAAACAAATCTCGAGTATTAAGTTATTTGCAAATTAATAAAGTCACAAGTGGAATTACGTAATATTTCGACTCATTTTAATTTATCACCATAATGAAGTTCCGTCATAAACTCAAGCTTTTAGCTTACTCTGAAAGGTGTATAAAGTTGTATTTGGGTTTATAATAAAAACCCAGATACCTACATATTTATTTGTTATGGATTCATCTCATAACTACCGTCCGCGGTACATACTCCCTTAAAATCAACACTATAAGTAAGATGTTTTGTGGTATATATTTTACATCATAGTCAGATATTATATACACCTACTATATATTATATATTTAGGTATAAATGTATATATGTGTAGGTATATATATATTATTTACTGAAAGGTGTTTTATTTTTTGTTGAACAACAACAGCGCAAGGTGGACAAACTAGTTCCAAGTTCCGAAACAGAAAGGTATCAACGCAAAGAGGGTAACCAAACAATGCTTAATTAAAAAATAGAAAAAAATTAAAGTCATTCAATTGAAATGAATTAATTTATCAACTTATGCAAAACGAGCAATCTGAAAATTATGCTCTTCCAAATTTGACAAATAAAAAAAAATTAAAATCTGCAAAACTAATTACTTATTTCAAAATTGAATAGCTCAACAGAAATCTTAAAACAAAATGGAAAAGGGAATGTTTTATAAATATATATATATTAATTGTAAAAGTTTTGCTTTTACTTTTACTTATAACCATTTTAAGTGATGTTTTGCTTCTTGTAAGCAGTACCTACCTAAATAATTGGTTTAAGTATTATCTTCTCCCCTTCTTTAAACGAAATTTACTTTTTAATGAGGTTAATACAATATAATACAGGTACCAAATAATACAATATACTAGTGCAATGAAATATTCTTTTATTAAATAATGAAAGAATATCTGACGGCCGGTGTGGCGTGGAGGTAACGCTCTTGCTTTTGAGTCACGAGGTCCCGGGCTCGATTCCCGGCCAGGGCAAAGTAAAGAATGACCTTTTTAAAATTGTCTTGGGTCTGGATGTTACATATATACACGTGTTTAGTGCATTGTATATGTGTGTATCGTCGTGTTAGTACCCATAATACAAGACTCTTAATTTGGGACTAGCTCGATCTGTGTGTTTTATATAAAAAAATCTATTAAAATTGAGATTATTATTATTTATGTTAATTTGTGGTCACCCTACACTATCGAACACTGATTGAGACATGAAACAACTTTAATAACACATACCTACTACACTCTCCACAAGAAATGTTATTTTTTTATATTTAGGTAGGTAGGTAGGTATATATGTATCGTGATAATATACACTTTACAGATGCTTATATACATAGTGCGTAACGCATACATACATACATACATACAATATACATATCTACATTTATACAACATGAGAAATTATTCAACATAACGAATAAACTCATATAGAGGTACTCACCTGCAAATTCTCATTGATTCATTTTTTACAGATATTTAACTATGAATAGGTACAGAAATGTTTCTATTTTAGCTGACTTCAATGTAGTTGTAAAGTAAATTCAATACATTTGATTCAATCACAGGTCTTTCTTTATATTAAAATTTCCAATATGGTGGATTGCACAGAAAGTCAACAATTGCAAGGCATTATATTTGAACAACCTGTCCATGTTGCATTAAAAGTCCCTTCGTTCCTTCAAATCTTCAATGCAAAATTAATTTGCATTTTTAACATTATTGGTTTATTGATTAAACAATCGATTATTATATTGATACCTATAGATATTAACAAATATTAGTATTCAAACAAAATTTCTTTAAATATTTTAGACAAAAATAGAAATGTGCTGTTTTCTCAATTTCAATGTTCTTGGACTGATAAAGAATTTTGTAGGCAAAATTATTATAGGCCCTTAATTATTGTATTTATAAGTCAGATTTTTATATTCATTTACTCTATACTTTTAAAGACAATAACTGGTGAGTTTCCGGTAAAGAATAGAATTCCCACTCTTTTCTATCTGTTTTCTCATAGTAAAATATCAAGAAGCTCTTCTCCAAACCTCATCCCTGTAAATAGCCATCAGGAAAAATAGCATATCGCTTCTCCATCTCCCATAAATATAATATTATTATTATTATTATTATTTGGATGATTTGTAAAGCGCCGTTTTGTGAAAAAAAATCCATCTCAAGGGCGCTCTTTGCTAACTAAGGTTGTGCTTGGATTATTCCGTGAGAACTATAAGTTAGAGAAATGAACAAATTTAGGTTCATGTCAGAGATTTGTACCAAAAAAATAAGACTTTGAGAATAGGTGACTTATAGAATTGCTGAGTTGAAGTTGATAAACGTCTTATACATGATGTTTTACAGGTACCTACCTACAGTACCTACCTACCTTTTACAGGACACTTGAAACTTTCAGAATAAAGTGTGCGATGTGTTCTATTCCAGATACTGCACAAATAATGGGCTCCAAGACTTATTGCTGAATTTAAGACACGTATCTAAATTTTACTTTTTATTACCCACCTAAGAGCATTATTTTTTCTGACTTATATATTTTTACAAAAACAGTAGACGTCCAATTCTATTCCGGGTATCTAAAAGATTTTGAATTTTTATTCTTATGCAGGTATATGTTCTGTAGGTATTTATTTATTTTCTTTGTAACATCTTATAGTTACCTATGTTATAACAACGCTGTCTACCCCCATACAAAACCAAAAAGGAATAATATTCAATATAGTGTCCCGCTGGGAACGATTTTTGACGGTCATTTCTCGGATTTACAATAATTTTACGACAATACTTTTAAAATAACAATACCCATATGTATAAAAAAATAACTTGTTAAAATAAGATGCTATAATAAATCATCGTTATTTAAAACTGTTATTTATTTATTTATCATGTTTTTATTGTTGTTAGTTATTATTGCATAATCATTCGATTTATTTCATCTATAGGGTTGAATTGATACATCGCCATCGTTAAATACGTCACATATAAAAAAGTTGTATATTGTTTGTACTTGTTTTGTAGAACTCCATATTGACAAAAAATTTAAAACACCGTACTTAAGTTTAACAAATATTTTGTCAATGTGACTTTGGTTTCGATATGTAATGTCATTATCTAAACAAAGATCTTTGACTTTCAAAACTACATTACATGTCATGACCCAGACATGTCTAAGTTAGGAATATCGTTTTTTCGTTCTGTATGATGGAGATTATAATATTGTCATAAAATATTAGAACACAATGCGTCATTTTATAGAGCAAACAAGTCTTGTTTCTATGATAAGGCTTTTGGTGTCACAGGGCCCGTCATCTGGAACCGACTCCCCGATGACCCTCGTAAAAACCAATCAATAACAACGCAAGTTGAAGACATCGCTCTTCCAACATAGTTTATCGCGCCCTTGAAGTGGATATTATGTTATACATATTATATTTTCGTACATTTCTATGAAGAAACGAATAAAAATAAGAGTATGCAATGTCTACAATAAATATTAATAAATTTAATTTTCATACATAGCTCATTTTTATCTACGCTCTTGATTCAAATTCAAAAATCGTTCCAATAAGTGGTGTTCGTAGAACTAAAAATATTTAAATGAAAACAATATTTTAACAAGAATACGATTGGAATAAAAATGTTTGAAATTTAAATATCGAACGAAAACTCATTTTAAAAACAAATTCATGTAAATTTAAAATAAAAACGGTAGGTAGGTAGGTAGGTACCAACAACAATAATAATGTTATTTTAGCGAGAAGTTTTGAATACGTAATTCGTTGTATGTGAATGTATTGTACAGTATATTCATATTGTGTGTTTGCTAAGTTAGTACAGTGGTACCCCCGCGGTGCGACCATATAGATGTCGTTAATCACAAGACAAGGCAATATACAAACCACCTGACATAGTTGTAAAACAACAAATGTTACTTTTGCACCAAATTCTAAATTGTAAATAGCTTTCCAAAATAATAATAGTTGCACTAATGTACCACTAAAAAAAGAAGTGAAGAGCAACCTCAACGTTTACGAACTGGCTTTGAGCTAGCTTAAGTGGTTACTTTCGGTGTCCATGGACAACGTTTCCAATTCCGGCTCTACCATTCGGGAAATAGATTTAATGCAAGCCAATAGGAGCAACCATTTTTATTTGAGAATCTTACAAATAGTTTTACAATATTTTTGACAATAACTATATGTAGTCATGATATTTTCTTTAAAATATTAAATAAAATTTGCATTACCAAAAATAATGGTTTGGAGATCTTTCCAATTTATATTAGGTGCATTGCTCAAGCCTTAAGCACGTCTTTTGACATTTTCTTATTTTTATTCATTAGGTACTCTTTTGTACTTTGATTATTTACTAATAAATATTATTTTCTATTGATTTAACATTGATGTTTTTGGTATGCAGCAGCGAAGGATGTTATTATTCCCAGTTGACATTTCTAGTGACAGCTCTATGTACTAGTGGACGTCGTGCATTGAATCGTGTTGTGTTGTGTATGGTGGGTGATGCTGAACACTCTTTCAACTCACAACCCTGAGCTTACAATATATGTACAATATGTATGTAAACACATTATATATTATTATTTCAAAAGTACAATAACATTGGTTTCAATGTAGTGTGGTATAGTACAAGAAATGAATCTTGCTGGTTACTAAAAAATCAACTACGGAACTTAAAAATAAGGAAAACAGAAGGTGTCGCTATTTTGAAATATATGAACAATTTGGCGAAATAACAAAGATGAATGTAAATAAGTTAAGATGGTTTGGGCATGTGGAAAAAATTAATGAGGACAGAATGACCTGAGCATCAAACAAGTAAGTGAATTCTTGTACCTGGGCAGCAGAATAAACCAGGATGGACGCTCCAAATCGGAAATTGTAAGCAGAATAAACCAGGCAAGGATTGCCTTTAACAAAAAATCAAAGATATTGGAATCCCCAAATATTGACTTAAGCGTAAGGAAGAACCTTACTAAAGCCCTTGTATGGAGCATTCTGCTTTATGGTTGTGAGACATGGACCATCAGCAAGAGTGAAAGCGGACGGTTGGCGGCCTTTGAGATGTGGTGCTACAGACGCATGCTCAAGATCCATTGGTCGGAGCACGTCGAAAATGAAGAAGTATTAACCAGGGTAGGCGAAAAAAGGCAACTCCTTAAGAGAATCAGCCAACAACGAGCTAACTGGATTGGCCACAACATCAGGCATCCAGGACTACTCATCGCCATCGCAGAGGGTAAGACCGAGGGGACAAATGGCAGAGGCCGACCAAGAGAAGCATATATGGACCAACTGAAGAGAGACATGAACTGTGGCTCATACGTAGGGCTAAAAAGACTGGCTGAGAATAGAGACGAATGGAGAAGAAAAACCAAACTCGTTGCAGACCAATCCAGTGGATTGTAACTCATTATACATGGTGCTCGGAGACGTGGACCTCCGAGAATCAAATGGCATGATAATAATAACACTTTATTGATCAGAAAAAAATCATGAGCAATTTAAAAAAAAAAAAAGATATATCTGGGTTTGTTATAAACTCAAATACAACCTTATACACCTTTCACACTAAGCTAAAAGCTTGTGCCGTGAAAGGGGAGTTTGCCGGCACCTGGGATCGAACCACGGACCCCTTGTTCTGGAGGCCGAGACTCTACCCCCGGGCTACCGACGAACTCATTGGCGAGCTTATTGCCTGGAGGCAATATCTTCCAGCTAACCAAATCATTTAAATCAAATCCTACACGTGTTGAACACAGGAGAGCGTGCATAAGGAATTGTATGCTAGTGACGGAAATGAAATATGTATGCAATGATAGAAGAAATTGGCGCTCGATCCTTTCCGTCTACCCCGTGAGGGAAGTGGCGTGATGGTATGTATGTATGTATAAACTCATTTTCTTTATTATATTAGTTCTTCTGTTGGTCTATGAAATCCGATGATTAGGTATACTGTGTATCGAATACCCAGAGGCAGAATAATAAAATGTATAGGACCGATCAGATCAAGCTCCACCAAACTTCAATCTCCATCAATTCACAATGCTGTGTAATTATTACTTACTTATGTAAAACCATTTCTATTTCCTCAATAGGGAAGTTAAAGGCGAAAAAAGATAAGAATCTTTAGAAGTGCTTTGAGAAAAAAACTGAAATGACAAAAATAAAACGATCGTAACGCCGTCATTTACAATGACCAAACTGTTCCAGAAAGGTAAAGACACATTGGTACAAAATGGTGATTGTACTTAAGAAGGGTACAAAACATAGGGAAATATAGGGTAAAAAGTAAAGTTATTAACCAGGGTCTTAATATAACATAAACTTTAATATTTTAATACCACATTGTAAACTAAGCACGTAGAAAAAATTGTGGTATAATCTCAAGCGTAAGGGTCAATGATATAAGAAATGCTCAAGAAAGAGATTTGTAAAAGCCAAGTAGAAGAAGAAGAAACGTATTGATTATTTAAAACCTGTATTTGGTATTTAACTGAATTATGAGTGAAAATCTATGAAAAATCATCTCATTTGTATTTTGTGCATCAAAAATATTTCGTCTATATTGAATTTTTTGACACAGTTGAATGTCGGGAACTGGATTTTACTTACTAGAAGTGTAGATGTCAATCATTATTGAGTGAAAGCAAAATATCACCAAAATAGGCAGCTGCCTTTCCTATTACAAGTCAGCGCCAACTTACACTGAATAAAGTAAGCTAAATATAGATGGTAGCTTCCTCCCTCTAGAAAGAATCTTACTTACGCTCTTTCTGTATATTATTTCAACATACCTAATTCATTCGTCGACCAATTATTGTTAGATTTCCTCTTGCAGTACTTGTATCGCTTATTCTCACTCTACCATTATATTAACCCAATGAATGGTACCTACATGCAGCAGTGAAGTACTTAATATATGACTTCAACATTGCATCGTGTATTATTATACCACGTTATAATATAAATACTGTGATGCCATTATAATATTATACGAGTATTGTATTGTGTGTTGAACGCCTGTCTGCAGAGGCGCGCAAAAATAATTGCCTTTGGATATTGTGGACAGTTGCACTTTGAGAGTCGTGCGCGAATGAGGTACCATTCATACAATAGTTGGACAATCACTGATAGGGTCAGTATTGACAAATGAAATTTTCACCAAAGGCCTCGGTTTTCAGCAGTTTTTATATGTAGAATCCATGACATGAATTTTTTATTTTTTTTATTTATTTCTTATTCCAAATAAAACATACAAAATAAACATAAAGAACAATATTATGGAATATATTGCCCCACTTGATTAAAATCTGTTCTGGGGCAATACTAGAAAAAAATACAATTTTTAAAATATAGGGGAGACCGGGGTTGGAAGTCACATTTTTTTTCATTTGCATTTTTGATGCATATTTACTTAGTTTACCAATGACATTTAAATACCGATGGATAGTGTATTTATTCTAGTTTCAAATTAAATAAATAGTTTTCTTTCAACGTCACCAATTGAGAAAATATCACAATTTTCGTGGAAAATGAGAAGTGTGACTTTTAACCCCGTGTCCGGGATGGTTGTCACAGTGTATGAGGTAGGTTGTCACGAAGTAAATTAAAGAGGAGGTATAAAAAGAAATACTAAATTTAATCAAATGTGTACCTACCTACCTAAGAATACAACTATTTCATGTAAACTTGAATATTATGAGTTAAAACAATTCAAAAAATATAAAAAATAGCGTGTTTACGTCAAGTCATTTAGTAAGTGCAAGTTAGATTAAAGTAAGAGTAAGGCGCCTACTACACGTACAAGTATCACCACAGTTCTGTTTGCGCAAGCTTCTCGCACGAAAACACGGAACACGGACGTAGCTACCACACGATATAGGTACAGTTAAGTACGCGCAAGCCTCATTCTACCCGAAAACGTGAAGCGAGACCTATGGTCATTCTGCTTCAAACTGTTGGCGTCAAAACGATGTTTCGTCGAAACGATAAAAGAAAGCGCGGCATGAACACTGAACACCCAACCACACGTGCAGGTAAGTACGCGCAGGCAAAATTTCAAGCAAGTCAAAAAGTCCGCAAGCCACGCTGTAGGGTCTGCGGGATACAGTTTTACCAACTGCACGCACGGTGTTCCGTGTACAAGTAGGCCTGCGCAGGCATAACTGTGATGATATTAATTGTGTCGGTGCACACGTAGTAGAATTCCATAATAATGCAATTTGAAACAAGTGTTCCTTTCTACTATTGTTTGTTAATTCGCAGAGAGACGTCTTTCGACTTATAAGGTCATTATCAATCTAATGACCTTATAAGTCGAAAGACGTCTCTCTGCGAATTAACAAACAATAGTAGAAAGGAACACTTGTTTCAAATTGCATTACTGTGATGATACTTGTGCGTGTAGTAGGCGCCTAAGTCAGTTATTGTATTATGTTCGTCAGGTCTCTCTCATAAAGCTGAGATTTGAAATTTTAACAAATAGGTAATTTGTTATTCGTGAAACCTCTAGAATAGAATTGGTATCTCCTTTTTTATGTAAGTATCTAAGTTGTTGAGTGTCCTGTAAAAAAACGAATTTAAAATATAAAAACGTGATATATGACTGAAGTGATAGATGTTTTTCACCTACCTTGGTAACCTAGGGCAATATAAATTAATGCACGCGGGTATCTATAAAAAAATGTTCATAATAATACATTATATTATGGTTGGTGTGTATGTAGGTATAAAATGCGGGTATCTCTACGTGTTTATACATATTAATACCTTATATAGGATATATGTAATTGGTAGGTAGCTATACTGTATACAGTATAAATATGTATGGGTATAAGTTGTAGATTCACATTCAAGATTCCACTACGTGAACAACTTAATCAAGATATCAAAATATTTGGGTGACCATGATTCAATCGAGTTGAAATAAAGTAATTGTAGGAAAAATTATGTCAAGAATTTGGAATTTAACTATCTGCTTTTTGGTCCATCACGTTGTCAACCATGTAAGTACATATTAGTACACAAATAAACATTATATTATTTTATTGTTTTATATGTACTTTTAAAGTGACTCGAATTTCGACATGTAATGTCTTTGTCAAACTAATCACATTAGTTACGAGTCACTTTAAATAAAGTACATGTAAAACCATATATAATAATATATTATTGTCTCTTTAATACCAGCATAATATTGCTACAATGCTCCGGACAGTCTTCAGACAGACAATGCAAAATACTGTAGTTTTTTTTTTATATTTCAGGTAACTGAAATTGTGTCCAAAATATACTAAGTCATTTTGTAAAGAGTTTTCTCCTTAAAAAAATAATCCTCTCCTTATAAAATTTAAAATATAAATAGAAAGACTTAATCATTGAGAAGAATATAAATAGAGAAATAGAGTGTGTAATAGTGTCATACGTGAAGAGTCTGGAATGAAAGATGGGTTAACAAGAAAGAAGGTGAATATAATACGGTGGTTTGGACACGTGGAAGAATGAACGAGGATACAATAACTAAGAATCCATCCAAGGGTTAAATGGTAAGATTACAAATCAGATCCTAGAAGACGGACAGATATTAAGCGCATTAAATAGGATAGCATGCGTGAGGAATTGTGTAACTTTACAGAAGCGCAAAATGTATGCAATAAAAAGAATAAGTACTAATTTTTTTATTGATTAACCGGATTTGGGTGCAGATGACAAAACCAATCAGAAACCTCGATTGGAGAACCATGTCTACACAATGCAACTTTGGGTAGAATCTAATCGGAAGAAGTGAGAAAGGAGTCCCAACGCTTACGAATTGGCTCAAGGCTGGCTTAAGTGATCACTTTCGGTGTCCATAACCGGATTTGGGTGCAGATGACAAAACCAATCAGAAACCTCGATTGGAGAACCATGTCTACACAATGCAACTTTGGGTAGAATCTAATCGGAAGAAGTGAGAAAGGAGTCCCAAGGCTCACGAATTGGCTCAAGGCTGACTTAAGTGATCACTTATTGCATAATTGCATAAAGCGTCTCTCGATTGGTGGACCTACTTACATCGTGACAGTGAGAATGGTGGAATTGGTGAACGTTGTCCATGGACACCGAAAGTGATCACTTAAGCCAGCCTTGAGCCAATTCGTAAGCGTTGGGACACCTTTCTCACTTCTTCCGATTAGATTCTACACAATGTTGCATTGTGTAGACATGGTTCTCCAATCGAGGTTTCTGAAAAGAATAAGTGGCGCTCGATTCACTGTCTGCCTACTACGAAAGGGAAACGGCGTAATGACGATGAGTATGACGACGATAGATTGATTGGCTTAAGTACTTCTAAACTGACATCTGTAAAGCAGTCTTCATTTGAATAAATCTCTTCAAAATTGTAAAAATAAATTTCAAAAATATTAATAATGATGGTCACCGTACTGAGGAGAACGTTGAGGCACGTCAAAGTTCTGGAGAGTAGTTTTATACATACATACATACAAACAGCTATATAAAATTATTATAAAAAGCTTGATTCACAGCTTTAGAATAGGTATATACTATAATATAAACCTGTGTAGCTATAAGATAAATGTTATAATGTATGGATACCTACTTATAAAGGAAAATAATAATAATAAAATAAACCTAGAATAATAAAACTAAAAGCACCTTCCTCCATTTCTAACTAGATGTTTAACAGTATACAACCTCACTAGCTGATACAACCTAGCAACGAATTTCATATTATATTTTATAATTCATTTATTTACTTATTTATTATGTACTGTTTATTGATTACAAACAATTTTGTAGAGATTTCTCTATTCAATAATAATAATAAAGACAATTTATATTTGGCGCCGTTTAATGATCCGTGACCATCTCAAGGGCGCCATAATTAAGTAAATCAACACATTGATTGTAATTGAATTAAATATTTCAGTGTTAACATTGTGAAACAACATTTTGAATGAATATGAAGTGATACACAAAGAAATTTCACAAAGGTACGCTTTTGTGAAATAAAAAACAATGTTATTTCATATTTTAAATCATTTACTTATAGAGATTTTATTTGGCGTAATGTTTTTTTAACGGCGTAACTCCCGGAATTGAAAATGTCTCCAACATCTCATATTCAGCGATGAGGTTTGCCACCTATCCCGGATGTCTTATCTTTTATCAGCACAGGGAAGACGGCTTACATGTTTATTGCGTACCTACAGCTGGTCTGCTGACTACCCCACTTGTGGGATATGGTAGCTATCCACAACTGTTATCAACTATGTTAATAAACCGCACTTACAGAAACACGATTAAAGTATAAAAAATAGAAAAAAATTAACTAATTTTTACTTTGTATCGAGAAGATTTTATCAATTTTCATTTTTAGACAAGTACCTAAAGAAAATAATGTACTTACCTTGGTATATCCTCAGTTATCAAATTATATTCGTCTGTCCGTTATCTTTTCCATTTACGGAAAATGTCATAGGCAATTGAAAACACAATGCATACCAATATATACTTGTTTAAATTAACAACCTAATCGTGTATTCAACAAGCGTGCTCGTACATTTTTATGCAGTGTCACGTTTTCCGCATAAATAATCCTAAATGTATGTATATATTTTCAGTTAGACTATTGTAATAAATGTATTAATATAGGCAGATGATTCGTATGTGATATTTTGGTTAAATTGCCCATTAAATACTCGAGATTCTCTCACTGTTACATAAAATATTATTGAAGATGGCTACATTGTAGTTGAAAACGTTATAATGATTAAACAATTCTCATAGTGGAATTAAACAGTGTTTTTAATTTTATAATAATCTTTAACAATACATTTCCACAAAGTTACACTAGAAAATATAGAATATTTAAAATGTATACTCTTTATTTGATTTGATCTATCTTTCAATTGTATTAACACACCGCTAAGTGGCATGATTAAACACTACTTCACTGTACATTGGTTACAATATTACAAAATAAAAAAGTGTCATAAAAATATCAGTTATACAATTCAATGAACAGAGGGCGAGTTTATCGCTAAAATACGATGTCCTCCAATTATTCCAACTAGCCCGGATTATTATCTTTATTCTTTTCATAAATCTTGACTAAAATAAACATTATTTGAAGAGTTTACTGTACATAATAGTATAAATATTGTGCATGTTATTTCCTTCCTGTATTCACTACATAGAATGTTAAAGTGAAAAAGTTCAGAAGATTTCACACTCAAACAAAATGCCAGATTCTTGGTTCTTTCTCATCTTGGTTCACTAAAAAGGTCGTGAATGTTGAAAGATGAAAAATACCAACTGCAAATGAGTTGATTGATACCCTGATGGCAGATCTTATACCTTCAATTGACATATTATCATGGTTTTCATAAATCTAGAACAATCTCTACATAAAATGCGTGTGTTGATAGCTTTAAGGTGTAATTATTCAAAATACAATTTAACACATAAGTATTGTCTGTTTTTATTTATTTACTATCAGTTAGATTAAACTCTTTACTTCAGAATGTCTCAAATGACACAACTAAACATCGTACCATTTTGAAATACAAAAATCTGAATGAGATACTGTCAAAAAAGTTAGAACAATAAAACCTATTAAAAGCTTTTTTAATTATCAACACAAATAGGATATAGAAAATAAAATTAATTGGAATAAGTGCGATAAATCGTTAAGAATAGATAAATAAATAGTAAATAAATCCAGTAGATAGATAAGAAATTCTTAAGAAGAGTTATGCATTTTTCACCTGTGATATTTCCATCGGATACCCATCAGATACCTGAATTTATTCGTAACTCCTTTGAAAACATGCATCATTCATTGGATACATAGATTTTTAACGTTATGCTTTGCAAATCTCTAGTGGTATGACGCTATCTTGATAATATGTAAGCATGGTACCTACTTTTACGAGTAATATAATTTATTGATTTTTTCACTTGTGGCATAACATCCTACAAGGACGATTTGTGCCGCCAAAACAGTCTCAAAGTGTTGTTAAGTTGTCAGAGAGAAGATAGTTAGAAGATTATAGAATAATAAAATTAGCTTTTATTGATTTGAGAAGGGACAAATGGACTGTATCGGATGTCATACTCAATAATGTTTCAATATTCAGGGGGAATTGGCGTCGTTTTGAAGAGCATCAACAAAAATATCAAAATATAATATTAATAACCCTAAAATATGTGCTGCAAGTAAGCTGAAAGGCATACTGAAAGATCAATGGGAAAAGGAATGTTGGCAGAAAGAAAGCTAACATCATTGCTCGGTAACATCCGTGACTAGACAGAGTGGAGGAGTTTATTGGCCAAACAGAAGATATATGTAGAAGTACTATTTGCTGAAATGATCGCTAACAAAAGAGAGTATGAATTTCAAAAATAGTCTTACAACCTTTCGCAGTGGTAAAAAGATTTGAAATTTACTTGGGCACGTCCAAAGAGTTAACTTCATCGATATCTGGATGCGCTACGTATCTGACTATCTACGTACTGGTATCCGACTTCAATAATAGTCTGTAAATGTGAAAAGAGGCGAAATCATGATACGTTACATAAAAAGGGTCTCAGTTCCCTGTCATGGGAAATGTTTGACGAGTTATAAATCTAGGGAAAATGATAATTCGTTCCAGATGTATAAGTGTACAGATTACTCTGGAGAGTTCATAGATCCTGGTATCTATCAAACTGGTCCTGATGTATGTATAGTAAGTAGGTAGGTACTAGGAAGGATACCGGATAATAAAAAATTGATGTCTTAATCTCGCTACAGAGAAGTGATAGGTAGTTCTGTACAGGTTTACCAGGATGTTTTAATTTATTGTATTAATTTGCTATATACGTTTTCCTACATCACGTTTTATAATAATAAGTATTAATGTAAATAGTAAAAAACATTTATTTATAATATCCTGGATAAATAAATATACGAGTATACTTACCTGAGATAAAATAATGTTTCCTACAAAATATTCCGTGAGACAGGTGACAGTAAAATCGGTGGGGAGGGGGTTAGAAATTTTAAGTGAAGGAAAATTTCAAAGTTATGATAATTTTTAATTAAGTTGGTTAGCTGAAAGATATTGCCTCCAGTTTTTTTTATCAATAAAGTGTTGTTATTATTATTGTACAAAGAGCTTACCTTTGAAAAATCAAGGTAAATTACCGAATTCGATAATCTGAGAAAGTATTCTCTAACAAATCCGAGGACACCGTAAAACAATTCAAAAACCTGTACTTTTTTGAACATTTGGCTACGGGGATAGTCGAAATTTTGAGTGCAAGGGAAATCATTAAAATTAAGACCGCAGGTCTAAAAGTCTAATTGTATGAATTTTCTAATGAGATAAGTTCATAAACGATATACTATAGTGAATACAATTTCTTGTAATTATCTACCTAAGGAAAAATTCGGTTTGTCATATAATTTCACTTATGACAATTTGTAAAGCACCGTTTACTCACAATATGACCTCAAGGGCGCTGTATTGTGTGCCTATCGCCCAAAACTTCCAGCAAAAAGGTGTGTCTGAAACTTTTTTCTTCCTTCCTTCTTCACTTATATAACCCGTAGGTATATTAGTTTTATTTCTGTGGGCAAACCAAACTCTTTAATATTATATTTAAGTGTAGATAAGTGATTATTTTTATTATTTATTGTATTTTAAGCAAAGAAAATGATTAAAAAAGTATTGTGATGAGTGCAAGATCGATAGATAGATTTTTAAAAACCCTGTAGTGCGTAGAAAAGTAGAAAACATGCGCAGACGCAGTGTTTGTATATGAATAATGGAAACATGACTAGGATTATTTACGTCAAGTGTTGAGATGACGATGGTCAATATAAAATAAATAAATAAAATCGTTGATATTCGAGGGAAACAAATTAAGTCCTAAAACCTTATTTTGAGATTATTAATTGACTTGAATGTTTTTTCCCCTTATACCTGTAAACAAAAATGAAAAAAAAACTTAATAGATAATTCATCTAAATGATCACATAAAAATATTTATTTATAATACATACATATTACATACCATCACGCCGCTTATCTTGCGGGGTAGGCAGAAAGGATCGAGTGCCACTTCCTTCTATCCTTGAATACATCTTTCGCTTCCGTCACTGTCATTCAATTCCTCATGCATGCTCTCCTGTTCAATGTGGTCAACACGTGACCGTCCTGTAGGATTTGATTTAAATGATCTTGCCATTTGATTCTCGGACTCCACGTCTCCGAGCACCATTCCTCTCAGCCAAATACATCAAATGATTTATTTATCAATAACGTGATTAAATCTCCCACAAGTTAGTGCCTGCAGATTAACTGTATATAATAAACATTCAAGTCATCTTCTACATGCCAAATAATAAGATATTTAGGCATTGCTCAGATATTTCATGAGATCTTTCAAACCTAGAAAACTATGAAACACATAGGTACTATGTATAAGTATGAATTATTGGATCAATAGCTCATAAATGGACTTCGTTTCTTTTATAGACCAATTAATTTGACAAATTAATCAATCGATTCTTGACGAGGATACATATTGCACCTGAAATATTTTATTTAATGTAATAAAATGTATGTATACAGAAAGAAAAAACGTCTTTTGCATATAACGAAAGAAGTTATAACTTCTAACGGGGACACTATACGAGTATAATGTATCCGAGATTCTTTATTATTTTATTTATTTATATTTTATATTATGACTTGGATGTTATGTTCTACAATTCATAAATTGTACTATTGATATTTAACAAGAGATTCCTTGAAAATGTCAATATTATCTGCATTTGACGAAAGCGCTCGAGTTTTTAAATAAATCTACATAAGTGAAAAATTAACTGTGTTCACTCTGTGAATGTACAAACTTTAGAATATTATTAAATTGTACTATGTTCATGAAATGCTTTGGCACGTAAACGATACTCAAATGTTGTCCAATAATAAAAATTAAATCAGGCATTTTTAAAAAGTAATTGAACTTGAATCACTATGTTTATTTGTTACATTATTTTAAAATACGCTAATTTAAATTAATGTAACAAATAAACATAGTTATTCAAGTTTAAATATTTTTTAAAAAATGTCTAGAAATTGTTACATAGTTAATGTCTCTAAAATAAGTGAAATAATTAAATCAGGATCTACAAAATTCAAACTAAGTAAAGGATTCTATAGAAGATAAGAGTGCGTAAGGTACATAAAACCATTCTTTTGATAGAAGTCATGACTTTTGATAGAAGTCATGAAGATCGGAGAATTTTTATTTTCTACTTACCTTTGTTGGTACCTACACTACCTACTGCTGGGAACCTAAGACGTGACATTCAAGATTAGTTCCAAAAAACCTTAGATCAAATTTTAAATTAAATACTATGAACTGTGGGAAGAGTATTTTTCATTATTTAAAATGCGTGATGATATAATATATCGATCTATCACTTCTTTCAAATCCCTTAAGGAGTAAATATAGAGTACTGAGTGTAAAGAAGAGAATCCTAAATTTGATCCTAAATTGTATATTTATCATTTTTTTCAAATCCCTTAAAGAGTAAGTATAGAGTACTGAGTGTACAAAAGAGAATCCTAAATTTAATCCTAAATATATTTATCACTTTTTTCAAATCCCTTAAAGAGTAAGTATAGAGTACTGAGTGTACATAAGAAAATCCTAAATTTGAGAAAAAAAATCCAACATTCATAAAAGTCATATAGAAGACCCACTACACATTCATATTTAAGTAGAGGTCGAAAATCTGATGATAAAGTTTTGGAGTAATATAATATCTAATCGTGGCATAGATTTTCAAATTCCAATGTGGTACGGAATTTCCAATTCAACGATAATATTGCTCCCTAAAAAACTTTATTCGTTTCTTTCTAAATGAGGTGATTGAAAAATTTATGAAAAAAATCTCTATTTTTCAATCAGGAGAACTGATGTTAAAATACCGCTGTTGTCCTACTTCGCCTTCATCACGCAAGCATTTTCCTAGTTTATGTAAATATTTTTGGGAGTGAGAAATTATACAAATCCAAATTCAAAATAATCAAAATTATAACAACTTCTATCATTTGATAAATAATTTGAGTTGGAGTTGAACAATAATTACAAAGAATTTATTTTCCTGCTGTTGTAAGGATCGACTTTATATATTTATTCCATAATACATAATTAATCCCACGCTAAGGACTTAATTAAAATATACCTGACTGTATAGATCGAATCATTACTTCAACATAATTAAGTCCAGTTGGTACTGCTGTGACAATATGTATGAAGCCATCTTTAATTTTCCATTTGTATGCAAAGCTACAAGACTTCGTGGCTTGTAAATACCTACATCTACAGAGAACACGTATGTAGTTTCCTAGTTTATGTAAATATTTTTGGGAGTGAGAAATTATACAAATCCAAATTCAAAATAATCAAAATTATAACAACTTCTATCATTTGATAAATAATTTGAGTTGGAGTTGAACAATAATTACAAAGAATTTATTTTCCTGCTGTTGTAAGGATCGACTTTATATATTTATTCCATAATACATAATTAATCCCACGCTAAGGACTTAATTAAAATATACCTGACTGTATAGATCGAATCATTACTTCAACATAATTAAGTCCAGTTGGTACTGCTGTGACAATATGTATGAAGCCATCTTTAATTTTCCATTTGTATGCAAAGCTACAAGACTTCGTGGCTTGTAAATACCTACATCTACAGAGAACACGTAGGTACCTAATAATGTTTTAAATAAAGTGATTACCATAAGACAGTTGGGCACATAATGTTTTTGTATTACCTCATCGCATTGGGTAATTATAATAAATCAGTTCATACTTGAACTGTTTATAAGTTAATTGTTTAGTATAATTTTAAAATATAAAAATAACACTGTTTTTAGTTTCAGAACTGAGTATAAAACTAGCTCAAACGGTTAAAAATGTCACAGCGTCGCAATCTGCATATTCTCTGCCTGCTCTTTAATGTTCTCCGCAACCCCTCTACTCCGAGCTACCTAAAATCTTGTTTTACGCCTTTGGCATCTCATGGTTTGCCTCTTCGTTCTGGTGCACTTGGTACGTTAACTATTCCCACTCATCGAACATCTTTTGTCACATCTTCCTTCACTATACATGCAGCTCGGTTATGGAATGATTTGCCTTTACTGATCAGACTTGCTCCTTCAATTTCCATTTTCAAAAGTAGACTGAAACATCACTATCTTGCTCTCAATAACCCATCATAATTCCATCCCCTTCCTTGTCCCCCTTTCCCCATTCCACTTTATGCATGTATTATATATGTTTTTTTTTTTGTATGGGTATATTTATTTATTATTTTGTGTTTTTTCTATGGTTCTGGCATGTACTTTATTATTTTTCTTATTTTTTTTTTTCAAACATCAGGTTGGTTGGCAGAAATTGCCATTTGGCAATAAACCCGCCTTTTGTACAATGTACTTATTATTGTCACAATAAAGTTTATTTTATTTTTATTTATTTTTTTATTTATTTATAAAACTAAGAGAGAAATAATCATCTATCTATATTTGAATAAAATTATTAATGGATGTTTAGGTGAGGGTGTTTTGGTGCCAGGCAATGGAGAGGTTGAAAGAGTTTGGGCATGAGTATATAACCTAATTTGTGAGATAAATATTTATTAATTTCCAAAGTCTCTGAAACATTCAACTTAAGTCACTTACTTCCAGAGTTCGTGATGGTGGAAATTCACTGGTGAAAGCGCTAGACGCATTTGTGGTATACGTTGTACTGTATACAGTTTTGCAACACAAAATAATAACAGTGTTAATTTTTGTATTTTAAAATTATTTCAAATTGTTGTTCTTGTCCTGCTACAACTGTGTTGTGAATGAGAATTTTGATATGTTTTTTTTGTGTAATGTATAACATGTTAGGAATGCTTTATGAAAGAGGTCCATCCAGACCATTGAAAACCTTGTGAACGTAAGAAAAGTTCTTTTTCTGGCCAACTATCAGTTCATCATTGGACATTTTTGAAACATTTTAATATTACATTAATTGCATGTAAGTAAGTACTCATGTATATGTTTTTATAATTAATCATTGACTTAAATGCGTAGGTACGCAACACCACACAACACTTAGAAATATTATTTTGTCATTTCATGACTACTGCTTAAAAGTCCAACTTACGACGTGAATAAGTAATTTAATATTATGTACCTATTATAAATAAAATAAAAAATCAATACCTACATAGGTATATAATTATTATTATTGTGAATCAGAAATACAAAACAAAACATGCATTATTCTATAATGCATTCGTTTAATACATAGTAAGTGAAGACAATTCCTTCTTTCTTACCAGTTTTTTTGTACATATTTACAATACCTCAACGAGCTTCTGTTTGGTCTTTTTGTTCTTAAAGTTTTTCAACTACACACTTCTTTCATAATTCACAATAATATAATGACTATATTATTATATACGAGTATAGTAGGTACATTGATTATTGTACCGAACACTAAAGATTTTCAATTCAAACATGTCCTATTACACTAGAACCTTTATAACTCGAAAACATGGATTTTTCTCCATTCGCCATTCAACGTTAATCTTCGTTGGATAAGATGAAAAAAAAACAAGAAATACCTGAGAAATTCCCAATATACATATTTTTTAACTTGAATACATCCATCAAACCTCTATGTACAAGTGACTAGAACATCTCCGTACAAAAAATCGTTTATTTTATCGATATATCAATTTGTAATGCGCCGTTTTGTGGAATAAATCCAATTCATAAGTACTTACCCAATCTTCTTCTTCTTATGGCCCGCTAGACTTGAATCTCGAGGGTCCGAAGCCATGTTTTTGCGTCATCTGTTACAGAATGGAGGCTTTGTATACCTCCAGTGAATGAAAATACAGGACAGTGGTCAGTTATATAATGTTCCGTTGTTTGGATTTCTCCGCATGCAAATGTGGGTGAATCCTAATCAAAACTGATAACTCAAAATATCGATAATTTAAATAGTCTATGGCAGGTTAAGTTATCGAGGTTCAACTATTATAATACAATAGCTGGTATTGTTTAGGTACCTGCGTAACTATTATATGTATTAATCAAACAATGATGTGGAAAAATCTCCAAAAATAATCGTCGCGACGGGAGATTTGTATTATTATATATTGTATAGCTGTCCTCTTTTTTATTTTATTTCTGAAATGCAAGTTGCATACAAAAATTAATGCCTTTATATAAAAAAATACCTATTTAAAAGTTTTATTTTTCATTTGTAAAGTTACAAGTTTTGGGACGTGTGAAAGTTAATACCAGCTTTCTTAAGATGAGTCCGGGTTCATTTCGATTCGTTTAGTACGTGTAGATAATTATGCTTACATGAAATAATATTGTTTATGAGGTTTCATCAACTTAAAATCTATCCATCTATTGGGTAAGTTAGCAGAAATCGCGCCTCTGCGATAAACTCGCTGTCTGTTTATTGATTGTATGATTGTATTTGTTTAAAATGTATATTAATCCCGTGGAGCACCCGGTAAAGAATTGGTCTCCCACTCTTCTGCGTAAGTTTTCGAGTGTCCTGTAAAAGGCAGGTGTTCGAAAAAATTAAGACATTTTACATCTTAAATTCAGCGATGAGGTTTGCCACCCATCCTGAATGTCTTGATTTTATATTGGCACGAAGAGGACAGTTTGCATGTTTCTTACATGCAGCTGATCTGCTGGCTACCCCACTTGTGGGATATGCCGTGATGGTATAGTAGTAGTAGTAGTAGTAGTAAAATGTATTTTTGTGTAAATTTGCTTGTAATCAATGTACAGTAAAGAGAAAATAAATAAATAAAAAATCTATCTTTATTATCATGAAAAATCCCACGAATAGAGTAGCCAGCAGATTAATAATAAACATGCAAGTTGTGTTCTCCGTAACAATAAAAAA
Organism: Athripsodes cinereus; assembly: GCA_947579605.1. Taxonomy (NCBI): domain Eukaryota; kingdom Metazoa; phylum Arthropoda; class Insecta; order Trichoptera; family Leptoceridae; genus Athripsodes; species Athripsodes cinereus. Next base: position 5,693,572 of record OX388318.1, read on the forward strand.
CAAAGCATTCGAGATGCTCAAAAAGTCAAAATCAAATTTTAACTTTATATTTGGATATTTTTATTATCCCAAGAACCTAAATTTATAAAAAAATCAATACCTACATATTCCTATACATTTTTACAACATTTTAGGTTCAATAATCGAGAATATTTTCGACAAGTCCCAAATTTGAATGGAGCAAAATATATAAAAGAGAGATCTTTCATTTGACAGATGTACAATTCAGATTATAGTCTGTATAGATTTTTAGATCTTTTAGAATGCTCACATTATTATAGCGTCGATCTGACAGGATCTATATTCTATGTATACCATACATAACAATGTATAGAGCCATCACCGAATTCATCTCGTCACTCATAGTTGGAATGTGATAAATAACAATGTTTCAAGCCACGCCAATCTCAAATTGATATAAAAATGTTTTGTATTGAGTTACACAAATTTAGTTTTGTGGACTATTTCTTAACAAATTGAGGTATTACATAGTATATTATGGTTAGCTTTAGCTGCTCAATTATTTATCTGCAAAATCACTCAATATTGGGTGAAACGAAAACATTTTTTTTTATTATGTAGGTAGGTATATATTATATTTCCTCATCTATAACAGTATTGTCCACAAGTAAGGTATAATAGCCAGCGGACTACCAACATTTAATAAACATACATGTCACCCTCTTCATACCAAATAATGAGGCATTCTGAACGGGTAACATACCTCAACGCTGAACTGATGAAAATGTGAAATGTCTTATAGCTAAGTTAACGACCGGCTCCATAAAAACGAAAACGTCTCGTTAAATTTACGTGGAATAAGTTCTAATAGATTTTCGACATTAAAGACTTTAAATAAAAAAGGCTTTATCTTTATGGAACTTACAAAAAGATTGGGTGACCTATATTTTTTAAGACCTATTACTAAAGCAAAGCGTTAAGTCATATTGGGACAGAGAGGACAATCTTCTGGCTACTCTACTTATGAGAGATACCGAGATGGTATAGATAGATAGGTAGAAGAATGTATTTTGGGTTTAAATTATATTTTATCGATTTTGCTCCTTAATTCATTGTTGCATAACATACTCTCAATATATTATTTTGGCACCTGACATGAAATGGGGTGTAAACGTTACACGTCGCAGTTCTATTGTTGTCAGTAGTTAAATTTGAAAACTCTATCTAACAATATAAATCATTCTTTGTATAATTCTTTTTATAATCAAATGTTGAATAAAAGGGTATTATTTGTTCAATGTTTTATCGAGTGTGAATAGAAAAGATCCCCCCACATTATTTCATACGATTCAATACAGAAAGTTTTTTTATTGAATTTATTCAGCGGGGTACACATATGAATATTTTGAAAAAGTCGCAACTATCTGAAACAAACGAGAAGTAAAGATGTACCTTTAGTTGAAAAAACTGCTCAACTAATTTGATTTGTTCCTAATTATTTTATTTTGCATAGGAAAATAATTTCAGTATATGGGTTACTTGTCCCGTCTTAAGTAACTCGTGTTTGTCTCGTTTTAGGTAACCGTAACAAAAATAATAATTTGTTATCGTGTTCCTACATCTTCATAATTTATAAATAAAAGTTTATATAATATATTAAAAGAATGTAATACTTATAATACGTCAATGCATAAAAACATTGCTTACCTTGTAATTTTGAGGCGAAAGTAGACAATATGGCAAAGATAAATATTGATTCAATAATGCAGAAATCACAAATTACACCCGCATGCACTCAAACCTCAGTCAAATTGCGATCTGATTTAGGATTACCTTCATTGCGTCTAGTATCTACATTTCTGTGTTGACAATAGTTTGCCATCTATAACAGGATCGGAGAATATAGCTTGTCCCGTCTTAGGTAAAATCCCGTCTTAGGTAACCTTCCCCTATATCCTCTTTGTCACTATTACCTCGTTCATTCGTTCAACATGCCCAAACCACCGTAGTTTATTCACGCGCATTCTGTCCACAACGCTCTTCTTGCATCCGCTCATTCTTCTAATACCCTCATTCTTCACTCTATCACACAGCGTTTTACCAACCATTCTTCTCAACGATCGCATCTCCACTGCATTTATTCCACTTTCGTCCTTCTTCAACCACGTCCATGTCTCGCTTGCATACGTAAGTGACGATACCAGAATGGTACTGTGCACCAGCATTTTGGCCATGTTTGACTTTGAGTGACGCAATGTAATAACTATCATATCACTGTTGGTTATACATAATAAATAAATAAATAAATAAGTGTCCTAAAAAAGAGATGTTCACGAAATATCACGTAATAAGACATTTCAAATCTACAATTCAGCAGTGATGAGGTATGCCACCCATTCTGAATGTCTTATGAATGGTGAAAAAAGCTTGCAAGTTTATGTAATTCTAATTAGTCAACCGAGTACTTCACTTGTGGAAGTTGTTTTATGCTTAGTGTTTCACGAATACCTATCTGTATTTTACAGAAAAATGTGGAATATCTATTCCATTATTGTTGAAAATCTATTCCATTATTGTGGAATATCTATTCCATTATTCTGAACACTCATGATCTTCATAATATGACACCCACCTAATTCAAGAGTTAATCATCAATAATATTCCGATTAAGATGATGAAAGTTTACGCATCATCCGGAGATGTCTAAGCTTAATTATATTAAGATTAATGGATAAAACCCACACTCTTTTCAGATAAGCCATTTCATATTATCAATTTAAACCAACGTGTTTACTACTCAATTCTGTTTTAGATAGACCTAAACGCAACAAGAATATTAATTATAATCATATCACGATCAAAATTGATCATGTGATTTTGTCAAAATTTCAACATGTTCTAATTTAACTGTTTATTGTGAAATAAAATACCTACCCACTTTATTCAATCAATAGTTTGCGTTATTAATTAAAATTTTCTCATCATCATCCCGGAGGGCAAAACCGAAGGAAGAAATGGTAGAGGCCGACCAAGAGACACATACACCTATATGGATCAAGTGAAGAAGGACATGAACTTTGGCACATACGTAGAATTAAAGATACCAGCAGAAAATGGGAAGGAATGGAGAAGAAAATTCAAACTAATTCGTTGCAGACCAATCTAATGCATTGTAATTGTAACTCACTATTAACATTTTAGGTGCATTATTATATTAAACAGAAAAATTACATGGATTCTGCAATGTTTTTAATATACAGTAGTACCAACAGGACTATTTTTTAATTTTTATATTTCGATGGTAGCTGCGAGACATAGTGTGGAATAAAGCTGTTAGAAAAATAAGCGGATGCGGAAACCATCCTTTCATCCATCATCTGATGACGGATGAGGAAGACAACGAAAAGAGTATATTTGTCTGAAAAAAGCGATAAAAGAAAACGCGGACGTCAGAGAATCATTCAAATTGTCAAAGACGGTCGCGAACACGCGACAGAATAAGAAAATTGATGAGTATCCGTAAGGAGATGATAGTAAGACTCTTATTTCAAACTTTTTAAAAATTTTGTTTATTTCAAATGATGCATTTTGAATGTACAACGACCGAGGATATTATGTCTGAATTTAATTAAGAAGAATTGAATTTAATCTATATTGATGTGGCTGAATTAAAATAACAACAAAAACAACACTTGCGTGCTGTCGTGTTAAGAAAACAGTAATAATAATTAACTTTTTAATTGGATCAATTGGAAGCAGCAACAAATACTTAATAATAAAAATACGTATATCTAAATTTATTATGCTATCAATACAGGGAGATTTTGAAATACAATAAAATGTCAATCTCAGAAAAACAATAAGTTGGACTGTCTCAAGTAAATCCTCAGTTTGTCAAATTAGTGAATATCGCAATTTATTTTCAAAATATGATTTGACGCTTGTGACATATTAGATTATAGGTAAGTAATTCAAACCACGTTAGGCTACTGAGGGTTTCCAAAATCTAAACTTTCGACTATGAGGCTTAATTTTTTTTACCACGGATGAATATTGATACTGTTGATAATAATGTATGATGGACTTCAGCAGGGTTACTCTTGACAAAACTAAACACGATCTTAATCTAGTCTTGATCTTGATCATACGACGCACGAAGGGACTATGGTCAAAAACACCGCGCTACCGCTAACGCGCGATCGGTTTGCGTGTATTTTTGGCCAATAGTCACTTCGTGCGTCGTATGATCAAGATCAAGACTAGATTAAGATCGTGTTTAGTTTTGTCAAGAGTAGCCCTGCAGGATGTAGGAACGACGCCAATTGGAGACGGTTTCTCTCATCTGAAATTTTAACCGTTCTGTTCACTAAAAATTATTGAAACATTCTGTAGACGTATATTATTTTAAATCATTTAAAGGTGGGTGAGCATTCAATTGAAAATGAGAGCAACGCAACGCTGGGCACTGTGTCTGCATCAAAATGATTTAACTGCATAAATCAATCAATTATGATTTAGGAAGTTAGGTATTTTCTTGAATAATTTGTCTCTATCACTGTTTAATTGACAATTATTGATATAGTTATACGTACAAGAGAGACGATGGTCCTGCCTGAATCATGTTTTGAGAATGTCCAATGATAGTAAGTCTTTTTGACGCTTTTTGAGAACTATACTTTCGTCCACTAGATCTCCAACGGCCTGGGCGACTCTCTTTCACTAAACACGTTTCTACAATAAGTATCAAAGCATCAGAAAATTTGTGGGAATAGCTAACACGATTAGCGCAGAATTGTGAATGCAGGAGACTGGTTTCTGCCCTGAACTCCCAAGAAGAAAAATGTACAACACATCTTAGACTCAAATTCCACTGTCGACTTACACCGCTAACTCCAAAAAAAGAATTAAAATATTCCACGTCGAAAAACTTTTTAAAATATCTAAAATATGAGATTGCTAAGTAGATACCTCGCAGAGAAAATTCTTCTGTGTTTAAAATCTTAACTTAATTATTCCAAGAACGCAATCTATTGCCATGAAGAGAATTGGAGCATGTTCAAAATGATCAATGCGCAAGTGTAACAAATTCCAATACGCATAGCAAGACATGGGAAAAAATATAATTGATCCATAGTTTAGATTATTAGATATGTTGTTAGATCATGAAGCAAGCATCGAACTTATAAACATGTAATCGATTAGATCTTATCTTGTCGGAAATGCAGGCAATGATCAAAGAACAGCTTATTATATTTTTCTTACATATCTAGCAAGATCTATGGATCATGAAAGTAGATGTATTCAGCACAATATTATTTTTTAATATTTTTTTGTTTGTATGTCCCATATGTTGTGATTTCTCACTTTACTTTTAGATAAAATCTTAGGCAAATTATCGTAATACGTATTTTGTACGCTTAGGTACTTTCTTATCACAGCGCTTTTAACGATACAGAAAATGTAGATTATTTTATGTACATGAGAGGAACGCCTAAAGAATAATAAAAAAGCCTAATGAAACCACGGAACTCCATATGAAACTTATGTAGAAATCAGAGACATTTTTTGAAGTTCTTGTCAACGTTGTCAGCGTTTTAGCACACTTCTTTGTCAAAAGTGCCGACAAATGAGGTTTCACTTTATTTCAACGAAAACATAAATACGAGTATAGACACATCTAAAAATTTAGAAATAAAAATCTATGAAGGAAACGGATAATACAAAAATATTAAAGGTTATAAAAGGCATAGAATAAGTTTGAAAATTTCATTAGTTGTTGTAGGCTTTCGCGGTCTTTAATTTATAATAATTATTTGATTTTTAAAGTTTTTTTTTTGTAAAATCGAAAGAATGACACACTCTGCATGCAATAATATCTGTGTGAATTATTATTAATACCTATATATTTTTTTGTTAATTTTTAGTATTACCGGCAACCCACCCTATATTTCATGATAGAAAAATCTCATTCTTCAGCCATTTTGGGTACATCTTTGGACATAAGGGTTCCCTTTGATCTTCCACTCCCTTTTGTTCTAGACTTTTTGCAACCACTTCATCCGAACATCTAGCCTGAGGACTTCCAACACTTCTCCTACCTGTTTTCAGTTAGATACCACCCCAGGAATTTCAATGACCATAATGAGGCTCAGCACCAAAAGCAACACGTCCTACCAGCTTCATTTAAGGGCAGCTGACCTTTTGGCTATATAAGAAATAATCATGCATCGGGTATATTACACTAGTTCCTGATAATAATGGTTTCGATTAAGACATTATTTTGAATCATTTATCTCGCGTTTGGTAAGTTGAAAGGTTAAATGATGCCGTAAAGAGATATCGATTATTTTTATAAATGATTATCATTACACTGGGTCATTATAAATGTTATATTATCTATATCGGATAATATGTATCTATTTAGGTTTGTTTTAAAAACGCCTCAAAGTGTTTCATACGTAAGATTAGGTTAAAAAAATAATGCCTGTCGTGTTTCGGGACTGAGGATTTCTAAAATTGTACATACATAGGAAGGTACTAGCTTTTTAAGCTCGCACTCTCTTCTGCCGAAAGAGTTTTTAAATACTTGCTACATTTACCAAAACGACGATCCCAGTACCCCAGCTAGAGTGAAAGGCGCCAGGGCAAAATCTTCAACTGGCATCCGTTTTCACACTAATATTGTTTTCTAAACACAACATAATAATTTCACTTACTCTCAAAATTTTTACACACCCGTCGCCAGGTCTTCGATCTAGTATAGGAATTTGAAATGTGCCACGATCTCTTCGGTTTTCCCCGGCCACCTCATGTAGGTTCTCTAAAATTGTGCAACCCCCGAAATTTAGTGCCCTAGGCAAATGTCCAGTCTGCCCGTATGTGCTCCGTGGCCTGGACGACCTCTCAAGGTACAATTACATACAACCAGATTTTTATATAGATAGGGAGGGCAGTCCCTATTTCATTTGGTACATATTATTGATGTCCTATATTTTTATCCAGTATATACCTATTGAGTCTAATTTCCATACTTGACTTATACTTATTTTAAATTTCTGCAGGAAGGAACAGATGGTTTGCTTACCCAGTTACTCTTATGCTCTATCCAACTATCCATACATTAAAGAAATATGCATGCTTTCACACAAACAGTCTTCAACCTAATAGTGGATAGAAGTTGAATAACTTATCTATTATTTAGGATTACACCTCTAGAAATTTGGGTAGAAGATATTATATTTTCTGTTTTTCTTCTGATAAAAGTGTCTGTAGCTACCTAATATATAAACAAGCATACAGAAATATGAAAATATAGATACTTTTGTTCTCTACCGTATTTCATAGGTACCTACATATTACATAAATCTGATGTTGCACAATAAAGGTATGGATCAAAGCCTCGAGGCATCTTCTCCACGGAATAAAGACATCACAGAGCATGGCTGAACGATACATATTATTATTTTAGCATAGGTATTGTATGGATGTATCTCACCATGCATACAATACGTAAGTATAAATACAGTCACGAGGACGAGTTGGCGGAAGGCGGAAACCATAGATAAATTAGGTGGGAGTGTATAATCACTCCGTACTGAGGTACCACGTTTGCCACCGTCTCTAGGCTCTTTTGAATTAGTTCTACGTTGAAACAGATGTGTCTTAAAGTATTAAAAAGTAAATCTTTATGCGTGCAAAATACTATAAAGCAATAAATGACATGTTCCTACAACTATTTAGTATTAGAGAACGTGCCTTCCACTCGTTTAAGGAGAGGACAGTCTGTATGTTTACTGCATGCAATTAGTGTTCTGACTTACTGGTTACCCCACTTGCGGGAGATTGTAAAAGAAATGTTCAAAATAGAAGAATTGAATAGATACATCTATTGAAAATATGTGGAAGTAAAATTATTCCTTAGGTCAATATTGGTCAATATATGAATGCCACCACAAGCTTTTACACTCAAACCACGGCGGCGCTAGTATACGCAAAAAGCGAATTATGAAAAGTCGATGGCCCTCACTTTACTTCCACTTTTCGGCTCCGGACTTCAGACCTTGCCACTCCAATATGTGTCTTGGCTTAATCCCTCAATGTTGATTGAGGTCGTCGTGAATGGCCCTGAAAAGGACCTTTTTTTGGACTCTGTGAGTGGCTGTCCGGTAGTGAAAGGATTCGCCGACTTTCGTCATTTCCAGGGGGCGCCGGATTGCTATTATTTATTCCTTTATTTCTCATATTGGTTTTACTATATAATTAACTTCGTGATTTGCTTCGATTCGTACAGTTGCAATCTCTCGTGGAGGCTCCTTTCATGATGGCCCTCATTTGAAGGCAATCCATCTATACTTTTTCACAGTTTCCCAAGTAGCTAAGGTAGAAAGTATCTTTATATCTTTTGACGGAAATAAAAATTTTGTTCAACATAATAGCATAAACATTATAAATTTAATATTTTATTCTTAAAATCTAATTTTCAATGAAACCGTACTTACCTAATAACATTCATGATAAGTTGTATATTAATTACTCATATTCAATAGCATAAAATATAATATCAGTACTATGTAAATAAAATTAATTATGTTTCTACAGTCCTTCACATACAAAATGCCAAATAATATCGTAAATGTGGTACATTGTAAATGTAATTAAAAAAAGGAATGGAGATTTTTCACATTATGTAATAATCTAAGATTTTTCTATCTAAATAGAATCTTATACGATTTAAGTCGTGAGATTTTTATAACATTTTATTGGACATAATTTAGTACTAATAAGTTAAGGAGAATGCTTAATTCAAAAAATAAAATGATATTCATCACAAATTAACTCATACAAGCATCTTCTAGTTACGGACTGCGTATTGATTTCAAATATCGCGCTACAAATGAACAGATTTCCCCTCCACCTTTCTCTATGGCGTCTGCGTCTTTTGTCACCTAGCAACCCGGCTGTCAATTTTCATGTTTTTTCCTCATTTTTTCTTTAACAATGTGTGGTTCCGCGTGTGATATATCTTGATTTGAGTTCCGAAAATATACGGTAAACTAATTATCACAATTGAAAATTCGCCCAACCATATCTGAGTGAGATTATGTTATGAGACATTGTTTATTCGCATAGCCCCATATACCGCAATCAATCACCATGCAAAATTCACAGGTAGGAAAAAAATCAAAGGCTTTATTTATTTAATTCTTTTTGACATTTAATTGTAATTCTCTTGTTATTTTAATTAACGTTTATGTCACATTTCTTGCTATTCCTAATCAATGCTTATAATTGGTTTATTTTTTTTTGTGCTACCTGAAAGCCTTTAATTATAAAGTTAGCAGTGATATTTTCAATCAATGATCTTTTCCTGAGAAATTGCTCACATGTGAAATTATTGGCAGAAATAATATATTCCAGCCTATATGCTTTGTTTTCATACATGTTTTATTTCAATACATATTCTACATATCTTTTGATTTATTAAATTGAAGAAATAATGTCACAATTTGGGCAAATGTTCACAATCCTGACATCAAAGGTTTGATAACTATTTTTTTTTAAATGCTTAAAGATACAACAGTCTCATTTTTCTCTCACACATTGGTGTCATCAAATTTGTAGGTGTATTTTTCTCCAAGAATATCATGAGAAAATTCATAATTTACTTAGTTCTGACTTGGGGGTGAATGCATTATTTGCAAGATGGCAAATAATATATTAGGCAGCAGATCATTTAAATTTCTAAGTGTATTTTATACAAATATACACATGAACAAGATAAAAAGAAAAGTGTATTCTTTATTCAGCATATATAAATCATTTTTGTATTTTTTGCAGTATATTTATGAATAATAATGTATGTGATTGGGTTATTAAATAGATACTTGAAATATCTTGGTACAATTTGTTATTGATATTTTGTTTATCTAAATAAGTGCTTCTATAGAGTCCTTTCATGTAATATAATAATATAAATGTTAGTCATCAAAATGGGTAAGTTTATCACGCGAAGGTGATATCTTCCAACTAATCGAGCTATACAAATAAATTAATAAGAATAGTATATAACATAAATTTATATTTTTGACAGTTATGGTTGAGAGAAAAAAGATATAGTAAAGTTTATGACATATTTTCATTTAAAAATCAAATAACGTGAATCTATGATAGTAAAATATAACTTTCTTGAACAAAATTTAATATGTTTTGGTGAACTTCACTAAATTCCAAACCAGGGAACGGTTAATATTTCGGGGATATTGATTGATACATAAGACGAGTATGTTCAACATTTCCTTAACTACACCATCAAATACTTGAAAAAATGATCATATCAATAGCATCTAATTTGAATTCAGAAAATGTGAAGCTATGTTCTGATGGTGATATTCGCATTCTAACGCAGTCAAGACATATTTATTGTCTTCTAACTCAGCATCCGTCCCCTAACCTCTTCCTATAGTTCCCGGTCCCTTTGAAGTGTTGGGTGTGGGGATTATAGATTTTTTTCATTCTTTCATTTTGATTTATGTAGATTTTTTCTTATTTGTGTATTTATTATTATTATTTTTGTTTCTGTTTAGTGTATGACGTGGTTAGATGGAAGAAATCACTATAAAGTGATAATCTCGCCACTGCATATCACCACATTCTTTTTTTATGTAAACTGCTTTGTTACTTTATTATGTGTATGATGATGTGCAAGAAGAATAAAATAAATAAATATTTTTTTGAATATGTTCACCCATATTAGATTTAAAAATCAGCGCACCTTCAATGTAATCAATTATGTAAAATACCTCTTATGATTCTCAGACAGAATTATTAATTATGATATAGGTATATTTTTGCTGGCTATTGTTGTTAGCATTATTATCAGTATATGTAGTAGTTTACTATGAGGCAAAGGTCGTGTAGTAACAGACATTTGGAGTGTATTAATAATAGCTCACTCAGAGACAGACATTATACTATATTACACTATAGGTAGCATAGTAGTAACTAGTAATAGTATTTTGTGTGTTGAGCATATTTCTGTTTGACAATGAATACTTTCTACGCATATCTGTCAAATAATTCTTCAACATATGATTTATGCAGTTCGAAATCAAATTCCATGTACCAAAAAAGTAAATAAACAGCATTAAAAAAACTGGTTGGTGCCCTAATGTTAGGATCTCTAGAAAAAAAATACATCGGTCAACATAACAGCTAACTGCCTTTGTATTAATCAATGTACTTATTGTAAGACAGGAAATGAAACATCGATTGTTAAACTGTGATACTATTTATTTTATTGAAGTTTTAAAAAAGGTCAATACACATTACAATATTAAAAAAGTTAAAATTCAAATGAAATAAAATTGAGGCAAGTGTAGGAACTCAAATAATTTTATTTTTTAACAAAAAAATCTGGAATTTTTTTCTTGGTGGCTTTGTAAAATAGAACTTTCTAAGTTTATAATGTTCTTGAAAATATTTTCCGGAACATTGGAACAGTTGTAAAGGTACCCCCGAATATTTTTCATTCCGAGTGAATAATTATTTTTAATTATTCTTCAATTCAATTGATTTCTTCTTAAGCGTGAATTGGCGACGTATTTTGTCCATTATCAGTAAACATGATAAAATTGTTTAAAAAAAGGATGTAGAAAAAAGTTTAAGAGACTGGAAAACACTAAAGAGGAGTAATGTAGGTACAGTACAATAAAATCAAAAAAACACGATAAACTTAAAATGTTTTAAAAAAGTTTTAGAAACAGTGATAAGTGTATAAAAAAAATCTAAAAAATAAACAATTAAAATGTAAAAACAATGTTTTAGAAAAAAAAAGTTTTAAAGACAACAAAACACCAAAGATGAGTTAGGTAGGTACTTGTAAACCATATGTTACGTAATCTGAGTTCCTAGAAATTTTGTCTAAAATTGAACCATCATTCTAAAAAAAATTTGTTATTCTGAGATCGGCTTGGCTATTATGAATTTTGGTTTAGTACATTTTGTATGAAAGATTTTCGGGGACAAATTACAGCTACGTTATACTGGAAATTTCGTTACTTCGGTATTTGTTATTCTGAGATTTGACCTGTACTTTGTTCTGTAAATATTTTTTTTGGTAAATAAATTATTATTTTATATCACAATTATATGACAATGCATTTGATGTAAATTAAGATTATCAGAATTTTTAATTCAGTCCATTCGATGTCTTAGAGCACAGATGTTGTAAGTGCAGTTTTCATAGTTTTGAGATAATCAAAGTTACAAGTTTGAGATGCCATACCATTTAGTACTTACCACATAAAGTTTTTGTTAAATATCTCGTCAATGACACAGAGTTTTGCAATAATATTCCTACGGAACATACTTCAGATGATATAGATTCGCATCAAAAACTGCACTTACAACATCTGTGCTCTAAGCCATCGAATGCTTCCTTGTGCAGTAATTAATTGTAATTGTTGTCAAACACTGCAGCAGTTAGAAAAAATGACGAAACTGCCTTTTGCACAATTATTTTTTAATAAAGTAATATTTAATTAAATACAGGAGTCCAAAATTATTTTCGTAACAAACTTGATAGCTTTATGTATGAATTACGTGTACGAAAACCCTGGGATTTTGTCTATACAAAATCGATAAGCTGATTGCTATGTGTGTACATATTCGTATTACTTACATAAAATTTAATTGATAACAGCGAACAAACTCAAACAGTAGCAAAGTGATGTCAACCTATCAACATTATTATGTTTTAGTATTATCAGATATAAAATCTAAGTGCCAATTATAATCATATGCATAATATTACAATGGTATATGTGCTTATTAATAATATTTCCATAATGATCAGTGGTGTCTCTAAATAAAGAGTGATTTGGGCCCTTCCGTTTATGGAACCCTGACTAGATTATTGATTTGTGGCCAATGGCCTAAAGTAATTACTGAGGTGAAAAAAATTGTTAACATGCCCAGCAGTGTTACTCTTGATACTCGATCCCAATCACAAAATCGTAAAATTTCAAAATGGTACTCTTGAAATTCGACGCTAGCGCCGGATCGCATTGAAATCGAGTGTTGATTTGAAGAAGATGTGAAATCGTGTAAAATTTGAAAATTGGTACCTACTCTTGACGTCGTTTGACAGTTACTCGATTTCGTGGGATTGTGTTGAAATCGTCTAACTGTCATTACATACACAATCGCGAGAAAGTAACTTTTTTGAAATCGAGAAGAAGTAATTTTATTAAATTTCTTTAAAAAATGGCTCGTTTGGCATTATTTTTTTAACAATTTGGAAAACCGGCATCAAGTTAATATTCGTCAGCGAAAGAATTTGCATAGAATAGCAAGATATTCGCAAAATGTGTCTAGCATGAGTGGTGGGGAATTTATAGTAAATTATAGAATATCAAAAGAAATGTTTCAGGAGTTATATTTCAGAATATCAAAAGATATGTTTCAAGAGTAAATTATTTAGATTTTTTTTGTAAGTTGTTTTTGCAAACAACTTACTTGAAGGGAGTATTACCATCTTATTTGTCGGAGATGTGCGAGATCGAGACCATCAGTGAAAGACGGCTCATGCTTCGCTCAGCACAGGGTGAGGCAAAATGCAGATTAATTGAGCCATCTCGATCTCGCAAAACAGGCTTTGGAGATAGAGCGTTTAGTGTTGCGGGTCCCAGATGTTGGAACAAGCTGCCTCTGTGTCTGCGAGAGGAGGTGAATGGAGAGAGTTTTAAAAGAGGACTGAAGACACACCTTTTTGCTGGCAGTTTCGGGTGATGGATACGATATAAATTCCCTGCGCTCTGATGTCGTTGTCACACGAACAGTGTATTGTGAAAGAGGGACGCTCGGGCCAACGGAAGAACAGTGCTCTTTTGGCCAACTATCATTGGGCATTCTCAGAGCATGACCCAGCCAGGACCATCGTCTCTCCTGTATCACAGCATCATTTGTGACATGTTCATACCATTTTACACCCAAAATCCTCCTAAGACATTAGTTTTCAAAACTTAGTATCTATATATTATATGTATATATACTATTTATGTATATATTAAAGAATATGTAAACTATCAAGGTTTGTAAAAATAACAAAATTGTAATTGTGTAATACATAATAATTTTATTGACTACTATACTTGATAATGAAATTATTTAAAAAAAATACTATGTACAAAATAAAAACCATTAAGACATCATATTTAATAAACAAGTATTTTTCTATTCTAAAACTATTTTCTACTGCATATTGTCTTTGCAATCTTCCTCAAGGCTGATGATACTTGAACAGACTCTGAACGAATGGCAGCACTACTTTCATTCAAAGATTCGGCACACTGCCCCAATTTTTCAGCAGCTATTTTAAACGCAATCACCGCTAAGCACTCTGCTTTCACCCGTTTTTCTTCGATTAATATGAGTTGCTCTCGTTGTTCCAACCCCTGTATTCTGGCGAGATGAGAATGTCTTGTTTGGTTGCGGGGACTTCTAACAGCTTGTACCTAAAAGTGGGCTCCTACCAGCTTGTAGATGTGGGCTCTGTCTGCTTTGAATGCGTGGACTCCGTCCAGGCGCTGATGGAAAGAAAAAATAAATATAACACTAGTTTATTATCAAAAACAACATTTTAAATTTAAAAAAAGACGCTATGAGATTAATTGCTACAATTAAGATTAATTAAAATATTAGTGTAACATGCAGTTGACTTGTTTTTTTAATTTCAACACTAGTTCTACCTTTATTTACAAATCACCCTCGTGGAGTTCACATATAACTTTGTTAATAAGTTAACAAATTAAAAAAATATACATATTGATTCATTTCGATATTAAAATTAATCAGTAACTAAAATAATACTTACGTTTTTGATAATTATAACCAAATATATTCAAACAAACAACGCAACACTGAAATGCATAAACGTCAGAATTGATATTTGAAATGAGTGTTCCATTTACAGAAAAAAATAATCCTAAAATATTATTGCTACGTCAAATTATTATATTTGTTAAATAGGACAATTATTAGTAAATGTATTCGACTTTTTTATGTTTCAAAAATATATATATATACCACTCTCGGATCTTATGTTTACTTCCTTACAGTTTCTTTTAGTCTACATACAAACGCGACATATAAACAATTATTTATTCCTTATTTGCAGCGAAAATATTTTTAAAATTGCAATAACAAACTCGATACGAACACGATCCCGCGCTTTGGAACGCCAATCTCAATACGATTTCGATCGTGCGGGATTGGGTTCAAGAGTACGGTTTTGAAGTTGAAATTGAGATTGAGATTGGAATCGTATTGGCATTGGATTAGGATCGAATCGAGTGTCAAGAGTAGCACTGCAGAAATAGAACAATTTTGTAGTAATAAGTTATTTTTGCATGTGCCCATAGATAATATTTTCATAAGATGAATCTGGGTTTATGATGAACTCAAATATACCCCTAACATCATATAGATATAAAACCATTCAGTCCCAAACTCACAATAAAAATTGTTTATATTTGGTTGAACTTAGAACAAGTTTCTTTATGCATGTTGTATTAGAATTTTGTCATTGATTAAAATAATTTGAAGAGGGCCTGAAACATATCTTTATCAGGGCCTCATAAAAGTGATGGCCTCCACTGCATTATGTACCTCCTCCATCATGTACTTAGATTCCAATTGAACTTATTCGGCTAGTGTCAAGGTTATATATTATATATATATATATATATATATATATGGACAATTTGTAAAGCGCCGTTTACTCATAACATGACCTCAAGGGCGCTGTATAACGTATCCATCACCCGAAACTCCCAGCAAAAAGGTGTGTCTTCAGCCCTCTTTTAAAACTCTCTCCATTCACCTCCTCTCGCAGACACAGAGGCAGCTTGTTCCAACATCTGGGACCCGCAACACTAAACGCTCTATCTCCAAAGCCTGTTTTGCGAGATCGAGATGGCATACAATTGGTATTATTGGTACATACAATTGTATGCCTATTAATATAGCTAGTTAGATCATAATAATGTATTATCTACCCCACTTGTGGATCAGCAGGGCTACTCTTGACAAAACTAAACACGATCTTAATCTAGTCTTGATCTTGATCATACGACGCACGAAGTGACTATTGGCCAAAAATACACTCAAACAGATCGCGCGGTAGCGCGGTGTTTTTGTCCATAGTCCCTTCGTGCGTCGTATGATCAAGATCAAGACTAGATTAAGATCGTGTTTAGTTTTGTCAAGAGTAGCCCTGCAGGCCATGATATAGATAAGTAAATTCAATCTATCTGTCTATCTCCTGACACAGCATCCCTTTTGTAAGTAACCAGAAAATACACAGCATAGTTCTGTATATACGAATGCTAATTAGTTTTACTAGTTGTAATCAGTAAATCATCAAAATGTTTTGTAATTGTTCCAGATTCGCTATCGCGGACAATATGACAGCAACACAGCCAACCGTTTCAAAATTGCTCAACAAGGAACTGAGAAAAAGCCGGAGCTCAAGAAACCTATATCTTTTGTACAGTTACTTGGAGTATTCACTTTAGCCATAGTCACAATGGTTTCGGTGGTTGTAATTGAAAGAATATTACCTCCGGACATTAGGAAGAATGACGACTCCGTGGATATAAATTCAGACAGATTCATTGCCCATAGAGCTATGGACGATCTGATAGAACTGACTAGTAACGGACCTCGTATAACTGGAAGTCATGAATGCGAAGTTCTGGCTGTTAACTTTTTGAAAGAGAAGATTGAAAAGATTATTGATGAATCTAAAGATATTCATATCATACAGATGGACGTGCAAAAAGTCAGCGGATCTTTTCCTTTGACGTTCCTCGACGGTTTGACTAATGTGTATCGTGATGTGCAGAATGTGATTGTACGTGTCGGATCCAGAATCAATTCGGAGCATTCCTTGTTGATTAATTGTCATTTTGACTCTTTCCCAGACAGCCCAGGTACAGTATTATAACATGTCTTTTTGTCTATTTCACAAAACCTATTTATTAACACTTAATAGACAAATGCAATTTAAAATCAAAACTGTATGCACTAACGTAATGTGCAATCAAGCAACTATAATTTGTTAGCCAATCACAGATAGATTTGTCCTTTTACTATGACATATGCGTGCTATAATTTCATATTTGTTTGTGGTTTTGGTGAACTGTAATAGTAGCTATAATATTAGAATTGTTGGCTTATGCAACTGGGCTATTAATATGGTTCAATACGAGTTCATAAATAAATTGAACAAAATCTGAATAATATGATTTGCTAAATGATTACACAGAATGTTTAATCAAAGGATGTATGTGTTGTTCTTTAATCTTCAAACATTTATTTTGATTTGTTAAGGTGCCAGTGATGACGGAGCCGGTTGTGCCGTAATGTTAGAAATCCTTCGTGCTATCTCCAAGTCCAACAGAATTCTGAAGCACAACATCATATTCCTCTTCAATGGGGCTGAGGAGAATCTCATGCAGGCCTCACATGGCTTCATCACTCAACACAAGTAAGATTCTCTACTTATACTATCACGGCATCTCCCACAAGTAGGAGTCAGTTGCTAAAGCGCAATATCTTTGTGACATTGAAGGTGTACCCATGCACATCTCAACACTACTGAATTGCAGATGTTAAATGTCAACTGAGTTAAGTATTAAAAAACAAGAAATGATAATAATAGATATGAGATAATTTAATGAATGAGTGTTATTAGATTTGTAAATAATAATGCATATCAAAATTTGCTTTAGATATTTTAAATATTTTTTAATTATTATAAAAACAAAGCTTAAATCTGCTACTTTGAAAATCATTCAAAAACACTAAGGCTAGTTCTGCATTAAGGTAGCAAAATGTGTCATATATGTACATTTATTATTATAATTTTTTATTTTTATTTTAGTATGTTTATATGTATTTACTATGGACCTGAGAGGTTTGTACAACCCACCTCCAGATCTGGAAAAAGATTATT
The DNA here is from genome assembly GCA_947579605.1 of Athripsodes cinereus. Classification (NCBI taxonomy): domain Eukaryota; kingdom Metazoa; phylum Arthropoda; class Insecta; order Trichoptera; family Leptoceridae; genus Athripsodes; species Athripsodes cinereus. Next base: position 5,711,549 of record OX388318.1, read on the forward strand.
ATTATACATCATGTTTTACCAATACTTGCCTTTTACAGGACACACAAAACCTGCTGAAAAATACGAAAGACGTATTCTATTCCAGGGATTTTATGGTTATTTTTGCATTTTATAATAAAATAAACCTTTCGTGTACATTACTTTACTGATAACTTGGTGCATTTACAATTATTCGAAAGTTATTCATTATGATCATCATTATAACGCCTAAAACCAAAATCGTTGCTTATTGTTAAAATAACCGATGGTTCCTCACTTTCATATTACATTAAAAAATATATGAATATCATTGCGAAAAAACTTATGATTTAATCTCAAGTTGCATATATTTTTGAATAAATTATCGGAAGATATTAATTTTTCATCACTTTCTAACTATTAAATTTGAATTTTTAAAGTACCCTTCATTCTGCGCCCCATACAAATTTGACATTGTTCCTTAACACTTTGATAGCTTTTTAATGCAAAATGTAAAAATGTCATTATATTTCAACGAAAAAAAGTATTAAGTTTAATAAAACTATAGTTGATTTCGTTATTTTTCCCTTTATTACGCTTTTTATTACCACCATAATAAAAAAAAGCTAAAATATATGCGTGTTCCTGCGTTATGCACAGTTGTGCCTAACGATATTTTATATGAAATTCTTTTTCTATTTTGCATAAAACGACATTTTTTTTTTGTTTTAAGTATGCTTCCAACTTTTATTTCTTTATTTAAGTACATAGAAATATCATTCAACTGGAAAAAATACCTCAAAAGCTTATTATATTAGAGGTAGTATAATTAAGACATTTCTTTTTGTATAAAAAAAGATACATTTCTGGCAAAGTAAATGAATATATCGCTAAAATAATATATTTAACACTAAGATAATACTCCCAACTTGTATTTAATTATAACAAACACTAAGAAATTGCGCGAAGTTTCAAGTAAAAAACAAATTCACATTATAAATCCCGTGTTTTTCGTTGGGCACATAAGGATTTTGTATGTAAAGGACAGTTCACATTGTGGACTGCGGTATTACAACGGTGATAGATATAAATACTACATCATGCATGCGCATAAATTATAAACACTTTTTATTTGAAAATAAGTTATTTTATTCATAATATATTATATTTTATTCATATTCGTATATAGTATAATATTTTTTTTTGTCATAGCTGCAATACATTATTATGTAAACCTATCTATATAATAAGTTACTATGTGATATACCATTGTGCTCTGAACTAAAGTCTAGTTTGAGAGATCTACAGGAGTCTGATATATAAAAATATTAATAAAAAATAAGGTGACACTGACACTAGTCTTATTTTTTTCCCTAAATTTTAAATCCGAGCTATAAAAGTTGAATATCTTCAGTAATTTGCGCAAGGTTCCATATGTACAGGGCCCGGACGGTTGTTCTATTCACCTGCCGTAAAAACAGCAAATTTATTTCTGTGTTAATATAAATATTCTCATAGAATCATTTACTTCATCATTAATTTCTAACTACCTGCGCAGGTACATTGAAAACTTGAATCAAAATTTGGACGAGATGTGAAATTATCGCATTGCCGTGATGTCGATAATTTAGTCATTATTTTCCATATAGGTATACCCACCTATTTTGTTTTATGATAATTTTTATGCCTGCGGAAGTCTTAGAATGGTTTTATTTTTTATTATTTGTTCACGGCTCGAGTCATTTACAAGTAGAAGATTTACATACATAATGTATATAAGGTAAGCATATGCATAATGGATTAAGACACAGCAAGTTATATTAAAAGTCACCAAAAAAGTAAAAAAATAACAATGAAATTGTCTCAGCAATAATAATTATTGATATTAAGAAACAACATACTGAGCATGTGAACTGCGCTTTATAAATCTTGTGCATAACGACGTGTCTGGTTTATAAGCAAAGATTTTGGTTTTAGGCGATAAACATTCAGTATTCCGATTGTAACATTCTTTTAACACATTAGGTTTCTATTGGTTGCAATACGCTGTGCTCAAAATGATCTATTCTATTCTTATTGTTCAGATGGTCAAAGGAGGTGCGGGCATTCATCAACCTGGAAGCTTGTGGAGCTGGTGGGAGGGAGGTTCTCTTTCAGGCCGGACCCAACAATCCATGGATCATGGAGGTATGTGTGTTTCACTTCTTTTCTTTCTTATAATTAATAAATACGCATTCACTTCTATTCTAAAAAAAAACTTGAAAGAAAAATCTGGGCTTTAAATAAGCTCAAATACCCTCATAGCATGCAATATGCATATGTTGTGGAGATGGAGTAGGCTGACACCAGGAGAATTGAACTCAAGATCTTTTGATTGAAAGTCCAAGACTCTACCATTAGGCTCTACATTTAGTTTCGTTTTTATATTTATCGTTTTCTTTTACAGATTTACGCTCAAACAGTGCCATATCCATATGCATCGTCTTTAGCTCAAGAAATATTTGAGAGTGGCTTCATTCCCGGGGATACGGACTTCAGAATATTCAGGGATTTTGGAGATCTTTCAGGTATATTTATAATATTTTTATTCTTTTAGGTAATCGTGGGTTAAACATTATATGAAAACTGTTACTATAAAATAAATGGAAACCTTATCTACACAAAAACAGCCTAAGTTGATATAAGGTATTTTAAAAATACTATGTTTTACATTGTAAACTGCATTATAACTGTCCCTGTATTTCTATTTTAGAATCATAAGGTGAAATATAATTAAGTATTGGCTAATAATTGATGTTAATCTTTGTGCTTTTTTTGTTTAGCTCCCATTATGCAAATGTAGTAAATTGTCATAATATACTTAATTGGTATTCTGTGATAGAGGACTTTGTAATGCATGAATTTGTAAAATGGACATACATACATAGTTAACATATCTGTCTCTTACGTATTATATAGGCGTGAGAAATACCTATTTGTAAATTAAATTAGAGGGGCAAATCATAGGGTTCGCTCACACTGAGAATACCACCTTGAAAATCTGTGTGAGGATATGAGTTGCTGATCGTACAAAGAGATCGTACAAAGATGAAGGAGACTTGGTGCACGAGAAAATCTCGTTGCATCTTTTTCTTTCTACAAATATCTATCACAATTGAAATATTTAACAAATAATGTACCGTAAGTAATTATGAATGAATATAATCATTTTCAGGTTTGGACTTTGCCTGGAGCACAAATGGCTATGTATACCACACAAAGTTTGATACTGTGAAGCATATCCCTTTAGGGACGCTACAGAGAACTGGAGATAACATCATGGCACTTGCATTAGGTTAGTTCACTTACATGTAATAAATTACATCTGAAATTTGAAAAAAACCCCATGGAGTACCCAATAAAGAATAGTTCTCCCACTCTATTTTGTGTTTTAGAAACATCAAATTTATGTCTAATCCTAAAAATAAACTGCAAACACCACTTAGTTGACAAGACAAGAGAGGGTCTTCAGAATCGTTAAATTACCAACTTTTCCATGATATTGAGGCTAGATAACATCACTGCAAGAGTAACTAACCATATCCATTCTACCTGTCATTGTGATTTTTAGTTTTATATTAAACTGTGTTAATAATTCCAGGTATTGCAAATGGTTACCAACTGTCTGAAGGCAAGGTGCTGCAAGATCAGCCAGTGTTTTTTGACCTACTGGGAGCCTATGTAATCAGAATACCGGTGGAGCTAGCGGGCATAGTTGGATACTTTGCACTCTCCATGATGATAGCCAATATTTACCTCAACATTGCTTCTGCTAAGAAAAGATGTAAGTCATTTGTAATAATATAATTACACTTTGAAAATATTGTCTGATCTCGGAATAGAGTAGGTTGTCGGAATTTTTGTGTAAATCATCATGTATGTTATTTTTGTCTGTATGCTTATTCCTTACATGTAGTAAGTCCACTTGTGGGAGATGCCTTGATAATATAAAAGTATAAATAGATGAATAGCTTATAATATAATATAGAATGTCTGCATCACACTGATTTGTTTTTTAAAGTCAAATAAATAATTTAAATTGATTTGAAAATATAATAACGGATCTACAAAAAATACACATACTAACAATAATCCAAATAGAGTTTTTTCATTTATTGATTTTCAGTTGGTATAGAGCCCTTCAAATACCTCTCCGAATTACGCACCACTTGTCTGGTGGTTGTCGTTTCTTGGGTGATGGCTGTTTGTACCTGCCTAGGATTGGCTACCCTGCTCACAGCTGTTGCACGTCCTATGTCATGGTTTTCTAGACCGCTGTGGATTTACGCCTTGTATGTCACGCAAACCATCTGCGTCCCTGTCGTTGTTATGCTACTGGCTACTAGAAAGAAGAGAAGGGTATGTATTGAATATCAATGTGTAATAACGAACATGATTTAGTCTTTTGATTTTCTATTTTTCTTGACCTTCTTTTCTTCTATTCAGAGATATTTTGATTACCAGTGTTGAATCCGAAAGATTACCGGTCCCCTCCTCCACTTGGAGGAGTGGAGTGATTTCACACCAATAAAAACACCTCTTCCTATGTCGTTCCAAACATTTTGATGTCACTGTCATAGGAATATTATATTGTGAAAGAGGGTTGTCCAGGTCATGAGAAACCTTGTGGAACAAAGAACGCTGCTCTTTTTGATCAATCATAATTGGTCATTTTCATAACATGTCCTAACCGGGACCATCGTCTCCTGTGTTATAAAAATTACAGGTCTTTGGTTAGTATGCAATGCCCAGCATCAAATTATTGCTTTAACAATCTCAACATTTCACTGTTTTCAGAGTTCTCAAGGTGGATGGTTCCTCTCTCAAATGTACACAGATGCCATATTGCTTATGTGGAGTACACTTCTTCTTTTCTGTGTCATGTCTCGTATCAGATCTGGCTTCATAGCCCTTCTTTGGGTGCTATGCCCTTCTCTGGCTGGACTGGTGCGGAACTCCTTAGGAGCCAAGTGGAATGGTAGGTTTCTTATGGAATGCATTTTTTCAATAAAATAAGTGTTTGTTAAAACATGGGAATGATCCATTAAAATTGTAATAAACATTATGATGTGAGATATGCTTGTAAATATTATGGGAGAAGTTTATAAATGAAGCAGTATGAGATACATAAAATTAGTATTTATCAGAACTTAGGAGGGACTTATAAACATTGTTGAAGGAGTAAGAGAATATATTTACATTGTCTATATACAAATTTGTAGTATTTTGTAAGTGATGAGAGTTGTCTATTAATATATTAGGAAGAATTTCATTAGGATTCATTTGAACATCCGTCAAGAAGGATTTTTTACTAATTATTATGACTTGTTTTATTTCAGACTGGCAGAGGTTACTGTGTTACTTGTGTGGCATAATTCTACCATTCATCCAGACATACTACCTGGTAATTGGAGCTCTCTACATGGCCATTCCTATTATGGGGAGATCTGGAGCGACTTCTTATCCCGAACTGATTATAGCCGCAATGGTGTCTTTGCTCTTCCTGCTGGTTTTGGGATGGTTGGCACCTCTCATTATTGCATCAGAAGCACCGTGGAAAGTGGTAAGATACTTTACTTTGATATGATACTTTCAGTGTTAAGACTCTGAACATTCATTTTCAGAAATTGATAAAAATTAGTAAAAAAAAAACTCTTTTTCTTTCACTTAATAATGTAAGTAATTAAATGGCAGAGGCCTTTCGAAACAATTTCATCTTCAATATAATATTATTCATTGTATATCTGCAGGTAAATTGGTTGCTGGGCGTCATCCTCGTGAGTGTCAGTCTAGTCATTCTCACTCCGTGGGGCTTCCCGTACAGCGGGGATGTGGGTAAACCCGCTCCGCAGCGATTCATCATCACGCACACTCATAGGACCTTTCTTGACAAGCAAGGGAAAGTGTTGGAGGACAATTCTGGCTTCTGGATGATTGATCTGGACACCAACAGTCCGCATTCTGTCGATGGTTATGGTAAGAAAGAAACTGCAAATGCATGCTGCTCAAAATATTATATTTTTATTTCTATTGTCTTCAATGTTTCCTCTTGGGAATGTATAAATAAAACAACCTTTTTGCTTTCAGAACAATTCTGTTGCTTTTTTACTGTCAACTTGATATTTTAGTACCCTGTTATCATTGATATATGAACAGTGTACCTACTGATAGTCTCCAAGGCAACCTTGTTCACATTCATCAAATGTTACAAAAAGTTATTTTTTTTTATTTTTTATTTTTTTTTTATTCAGATATTCACGGCCGAAGCCTTTTACATGTAAAAAATTTAGTATACATACAATACATGCATACAAAAAATATTCCTTTTTTTATAAAGACACAAAACAATTAATTTGACACAAAACAAGAGTACAATTAAATAATAGAATAACGTTAACTCAAATTAAAAAAAATCAAAAAAGAAATTTGGTCAAGAAATTAATTTAAAATTGAAATGATATAAATATAAAATGTCAAACAGATATTTGAAAATAGCTTGAAATTCAAAATGAATTATTTTTTTCAAAGTGTATTATAGTTACTTGTAGTTAAGAATATATTTCTTAATTAAACACTGTTAACTTATTCCAAAGATGCCTACTGACATTAGTGATTATATTATATTATATTGTAACCATTAACGACAGCAGGCATCTTTGAAAAATTTTGTGACTTTTGGATGGCCATCTCTGGATTTTGGGCCCCTCATGATGGTGATATTGATGATTCCATTATTACTTGAAAATAGACTATTAGAGTTTATAAATAAATTCTGTAACATTATAATGGTGTATATTGTTTTTTTTTTTTTACAATTAGCAGCAAAACAATATCTCACTGCTAACTAGTTTATTATAATACCTAATTAGGAAAAATATCAGCCATATTTTTAATATAATCACATTGATTTCAGTTCCTTCAATGCGTTCAGCAGTGGAAGTGGGTGAGCATGATTGCAGTATGCAACTTTTCTGTGGTATGCCTTATTTGATGCCAGCTTTGAGCCTTATTAAACGGACTCACTGGCTACCGGGGCCCAAGCCTCAGCTACCATTGGAAGCATCCATTAACTTGACTCGTACAGAGATTCTAAATGCTACTGCAGTCAGAATGCACTTTGTCCTCAAAGGTAAAATAACATAAACCTCAGTTGAATTTATCACTTAGTTCATGGAAATATTTTCTAATGATACGCTTTACAATTAATGTATTATAGTGGTTGGTAGCCTAATTGCCGAATCTTGGATTTTTAAACAACATGCTGAGGTTCAAAAACCTCTGTCAAACTATTTCAATGGTACAATGTAAGCTATTTCTTAGTGTGAGGGTGTATTCAGGTTCATAGTGAACCAGGATAAATCTTTTTAAAATATGACAGTTGTTTAAACAAACATCTATTCTTCTTCATTTTGTGCAGGCCCTGACCACATAGGAGTCATGATGTCACCTGTAAGAGGGGCTTCTATAAAGAGGTGGAGTCTAATTGAGGGAAAGAAACCAGTGGGCAATCCTCATTGGAACCATAGGGAGTCGTACTTTGTCTATTTCGGAAGTGGGGAGGATCCAGAGAGGCTATGGAATTTCCATGTTGATATATCAGTAAGTAAATTGGGCTGATACAAAACACCATTCAGAAATGTGTGAAATAACTTATCATCATTATCAAACTGATTGGATGGCAAATGTTTATATTTTTTTTCTAGCATACATTTGTCAAGATGCCCACCTACTTGCTGGACATGAACGTTGTGGGCCACTACCTGTATGGACCCCAGAAGACCAATCCTCATTTGACTTCTTTCATCACCAAGTTCCCAGCTTGGACAGCCGTCAGTTACTGGTCAGCCAGTCTAGTCGCTTACATGTTTTAGGGACAAATCTATTTTTTCATTTTAATGTAGACCATTCTGCCATTAAATAATGACAAATGTAGGAGGAATTTATCATGATATCAGCTTAACTGAAATACACAATATTATTTGATGAAATTAATCTTTATTATGGTAATCTACGATCTGCACAATACATACTTTGATCCCTAGTAATAAATAAATACTTAGTGGTTAAAACGTGGTATTAAAACCATGATTATTTGCATGTACAAACATCAAATAATTACACTTGAATCGTGGCTAGATATTAGTAGCCTAAGTGTGAATTTACCCATACAAAAATATTGTGTGCGTTATTGAGATTTATGTAACCAAGGCAAAATGTCATTGTGTTGAAAAAGCACTTTTACTTCTCCAAGTCTAAATCAGATTGATTTAAGTATGTATATGTTATTTTTTACAATGAGAACTATCCTTATTTGTCAACAAAGTAATGAAATATTTCAGGAGACAGAACAGATTAGTTACTTATGGTAAATTTCTCCAACAACTGTTAGTATTTTAACATTTGTGGCGTGTGAAGAAATCACGTTCTTTGAAAAAGTGTTGTGCGAAGCCAAATAAATATGTCAATTTGAGAACAAATGCATCAGGTGATTCAAACTTTGACCTGTGATAGTTTAAATGTTATTACCTACCGTTGTAGTAATAATTACTAGTTTTTCAATTTTATTTTACCAGTTATAAGGTGAAGCATATTTGGGTTTTTTTTCTCGTAATTTGTTTTCTTGTTTTGGCGTTTACATTATGTCATAAGGACATATTTTATACAATCTTTAATTTATCAAAATGTTTTCAAATGTTTCAATTATTATTTTATAAAATTTATAACTCATTTTAATAATCATGTGAAATCGATATACCTATAATTTTTTTTTATATGGCGGCTCATCCCGTTGGATGTTATGGCCATAGATATATACCTATAATCCAACTTATGAATCTAAGAATAAAATTAATAATGTATTCGATCGAGAACTGCAGTTGGTGAATAGGAAATCAAGGAACAAAAAATCTGATAAATGCAATTTTGCAATGATTTATTTATTTATTAATTATTTTGTGAAATAATGATAAACTCTGTAGATCTTATTTTTATTTTTATTTTATTGTTTTTTTATAACTCTATAACCTCATTTATTATACTTTCTTTTCTACTTTCATATTCTAAGTTGTTATAGCAACATTTAGTCTAATCGATTAAACCAAAGAAGAGTAATTTCCATTACTTTGATTTACAATCGTCTTATAATATACTTTGTCTACTGTCCACCCCATTTTGTTCACTGTGTCGGTGTTTAAAAAGTAGAATTCCATAATGAAATTAAAGGCAAATGTTTTTTTTACCATATTGCTTTTTTTATTGAGAGAGACATCTTTTGTTTTTCATGAAAATTGACAATGTCCTTGATGTCTCTTAACAGTGGAAAAAACATTTATATTTAATTTTATCTTATTATACACTTATGTATAAATCTTGAATTAATTGTAATGTGTATCACATGTTTTTGCTCAGAGTATTACACTCGATTTATAAGAAAATTGATGCAAAACATTCTGTTTATATTTCGTATTATTTTTTTTTAGTTGAACATATCGTCGTTGGATCAATGAAACCTCTTATGTGTCAATTTTTTTCGAATATGAGATATTGGTATCAAACGATTCGTCTCGTCGGGCCGAACAATTTGGTACCAATATCTCATCTTCGAAAAAAATTGACACATAAGAGGTTTCATTGATCCAACGACGATATGTTATTTTGTATGTAAAATGAATGTTTTTTTTATGTTTTAGTCACAAGGAGATGACAATTTATCTAACATGACTACTTTATTTATTTATCTATTAGAATAAGCTGTTATTCTAATTTTATATTGTTAAATTATGATGCAAAGGATACACGGAATGAACAAGCGGAGTTGGCGTTTCTGCAAAAAATGTGTCAATTTGTAATACTATCCTTGTATCTCTCACCAGCTGGGGAGTGAGTGGACTAACTGTGTATAATAAACACACAAGTCAAATTCATGTGCCAATAATAGTTAATACATTAACGGGCTGTTTCACCACCTCTGGATAAAGTTCTAGATAACTATCCTTAGGATAAATTTATCTACAAGATAAACTGAAGCGAGCGTTTCACCACCTACAGATTTCTTACGGATTGTTATCCGCCAGATAGCAGTGGCAACGTTGTAATTTCATGCATTTGTTGCATGAATGTATGCACGTAGGTAGGAATATATCGTGCGTTGCCTTGGAATATATCTAGGCAACGCACATGTAAACAAATTTACAGTTTAACACTATCTAAGACTTATCCGCTGGATAACTTATCTAGACCTTTATCTATAGGATAGCGCTGTCAGGGAGTCGTGAAACGCATTTTTCGTTTTATCCGTTAGATTTGTGTTGGATTGGCTATCCGGCACTTTATCCAGAGGTGGTGAAACAGCCCGCAAGGGTGAGTAGCATATTTCCTTTTACAACACACTCAAAATTTAACAGAAAAGAGTGGGAGATCTACTCTTTGCTGGAGACTGAAATGTGTAAAGAGTTGAATGAAATGTATCTGTTGTTTTCAAAACACTTCATAAAGTATGACTGCTGCATATTTTGTTATTATAAAACTCTGTTTTTTTTCGTAGTAACTTATCACTGATTCTGCTTGTTCCTTCTGTGTACCTTTCATATGTTTCACATTATTTATTGTTATTATTAAGTATCGTTTATCATTTTATTTTCATTGCTTTGTGTTGTAAATTTACATTTCTAACTAACAACGAACACAATCGATACTCACATACCCAAATCCTCATTTTAATTATTTTATTTATTGCAATATCAATGTTCCTATTTTTTTTATAGTTATGAAATTACTGACCAATATGACTTTTAATCACAATTAAATAATGTAAGAATTTTTTAATGCAAGGAAAGGAAAAATCAAAATGTCAAATATTCATAAGTAATGTCAGCATACGCATGGATGTTAGGTGATATGAGCATGTCATAAATCAGGGATGCACAGACTTATATGTAACAGGGGCTACTAGGGAAGATTATGAACCAAGGACGGGCCGCTATAAGAAAATTAACACTAAAAGTTTTAATTTCTAGAAATGCTCACACATTAAAATTTCTACCCCCCCCCCTGTCACCAAATTTACACAAATGGTATAGAAATTTGAAATATTTCAAAATTCCTCGGTCTTCTTAAAGAATGTCTACTCGAATTTTTAAGTATCTGGTACTTTTACCGAATATTCGATTATCGCTGCTATTGTCATTTGTTTATATTATATAATTTGCTGGCGGGCCGCAGATATACCGACCAAGAGCCGCGATTTGTGCATCGCTGTCATAAATGATACTGTCCACCAGTGCGTTCAGCAAAGATAATTCTAGCTAGAGACACTCTGAATGAAGGACGCTCATTTCTACTTTTTGCACCCTGGAGGAGCATTGAAGGATGAATATGTATATCAGCATAAATGTTTAACCCATTGACATTAGTATGTGCGATATCTCATGTAGTATTTTACAAAGCCATAAGGAAAAAGTAAGTTATGTAATGTGAGAAATATTTCTACTGAGATTTTAAAGATTATTCTTTTTAAATCATGGATTTTTTATTGTTTTTCTGGCTGTTTTATCGCATTCCTCTGTATCAGAAATATCTTTTTATTGTTAAATTAGTCACCTTATTATTTGTTAAAGTTTTCCCTTAGATTATTGTGATTTATTTATTTTGGTTAGAATTAGGTATCTTATGAAAAATTTTGTTTGTGCAATCGAACATAATTTTTTTCTTTATTATATCTATGTTTTTTATTAAATGCGATACTTATTTATTTGATTAAAAGAAAATCTCAATAATTTTTTTAGTAATCTTTCATCTAACGGTTTGGTTTGAATTTTCACAGTGTTTGTTACTTTTGAAAAATTACACAACCCTTAACAAGTTTTGTTTTTATTATATTATCTTCATTTCAATGAAATTACAGTAATTTCCATTGTTCCTTTTTGTTGTATTATTTTGGTGTAATATGTTATGTGCTGTAATTATCAAACAAAAAATATGTCTTCAAAACTGATTGGTTGTGTTACAAAAGTCTTTGATATAGCAAACGTATTCATATTGTGCATTATATGATAAATAACTGTAGCCTCTATGTTGTTCTGTATTCCTAGTAAGAGTTTTTTTACATTATCAAATAGTTAATGGGAATATTATCACTTTTATATAAAAATGATATCGCATCACTATTTAAGGTGTATACGAGCTGCAATCACTAAAAATAGTGAAAATGCAAATGACCTACTAATATGTACCTATTGCTTCTTCTTTTAAAAGAGTTTTGTATAATGGTGTATTTTAAAATTAAAATATAAGTAATTTATTGATAAGTACTTTATACATGGCTATGTGCTAATAACAAGTATCTTCTACGGCTAGTGTGAAGCGAAGGAACCAACCGAGTTCAAATTGCCATGGGTCTGCATCATTACGCTAATACCCTTAATCCAAGATGCATAGCTTGTACAATATGTACATGTATAGAAGGTACAACGTGTATATGTGTGGAAGATAAGTGTTGTAAATATATTATGACCATGATATGATTAGTATTATGCTTCACAATTTAGTACCGTTTATAGAAATATGAGATATTAGTCAAAAATTTGTTGCCCTGTTATTTAGTATACATGTAAAACAAATTAAGAATTAATCTCAAATTCTTTTAGTTCAATATCTTTAACTTTGAAGGATGATCCAATTCTGACCACTGGAAAATCTCCAAAATTTGAGTACTTAATACTCCATTTACTGGTACATTTTGTCACTGCAATTGTCACTACTGCCAGTGTTGACAATTTAGTCACGGATGATCTTAATTTTAATTTATTTGTGACTAAATTGGCATGCTGGTATAACTATTATAAATGCCATATTAGTTACAGTTTCATATTTAAAAAAAAGTAGTCTAAATATGGAAACGTGTTTTGGAAACATGAAATATTTATATTTTAGAGATAGCCTCAAAAACAAATTTACCTGTTCTGCTCTAAGCATAATTATGAAACCTTTATCCATCTATTTTTATGCAATAAGTTGTTAATTTATTCACTCATCTGGTATAATAGTTTAAGAGCCATCTCGCGGGCCATGACGTGCCTTTTTCATGTTACATTGCCGTATATTATAATAATGAATAGTATTATTATATCTATTATAATAAAAACTTGCAATATTTATCCTACACACTACAAGGCTAATTATAAAATTTAATCATACTATTATCAAACTTCAGCATTTATAAAATAATTAGTATATTGTTATTGTCTATGATCTGTAATCATAACTAATTAGATTCACATGACAAATTGATCAATGTTATTATGTATTATGTTTAAATTATTAAAATTCTCTTCATCTATTTGGAAACTTTATTCACGTGAGCTTTCATTTTACAGGGATGTTTCTTGATGATTTTGATTAAGCGCCATTTAAATTTTTTTAAACTGTCTCAAGGGTGAAGAGTGCAGTCTTAAGTTTGCTTCTGAAGCCGGTGACAGATGATATTAATACTCTTTAGTCAAAATGAAACATATCTTTCTCTGCTGTGTGATTTTTATTGAGTATGTTTACTTTTATTTTTTTTTTTTATTTTTTATAACAACAATAGTGAAAAAATAACACTGAGACTGTAGAATAAGTGTCTATAAAATGGAAAGATACAGTAAAAATCATTTATATAAAACAACATGAAGTACTTTTTTAGTCAACTACGTCGGTTTTTAACAAGGTAATTAACCCATTGACACACAAAGCCGGCGAAACGCCAGTCTGCCTTTGCGTTAACATTTTATGCATAAAAAAAGCGACACATTTTTTTTTTGTTTGGCCAACATGGCCTCGTACAATACCTATGCATTACATAAAAATATGTTTAATGTGCAAAGGTTGGAATAGTGAAGGCATATTAGAGAATATTACGCTACCACCATACAAGAGGCGAGGAAGGGCATCTGGAGGAGCACTCCCTTTACAATTACAGGCTATACAATGGGCACATTTCCCTAGACAAATTTCTCCAAATCCTGTCAAACAAAATTTGTCAAGGTTTTTTTAAAAAGTGTTCATTACTGAAAAAAAGTGAATCACGATGGGAATGTGAAAAATGCTTGGTGGCTCTCCACATGTCAGAATGTTTCAAAAAATACCATACCCTTCCAAAACTTAGTCGCCTGGAGTTGGAGATTAAACAAATATCCAAATAACAAAAAAAAATATAGTTCTATGTTGTACTGTTTTCATTTTATGTGAAGTTTAGTGTTAAGGTTTTAATTAACTAATTATGTCATATTATAAAAATGCCGGAATGGGTTAACAAATAAAATATGTGTTTATGAAAAGTAGCATCATCCATTGAGAAAACAATTTTGCAACCTCTTTTAGAAGAACTCTCAAGATACAATCATTTAACTACTGCATGCAAGTAAAACTATATTTTAATTATAAATAAAACATTTATACTGAATGAAACATAGCCTATGACAATTTGATGTAGTTTTACTGTTTCTAGTCTTAAATAAATTCAATATGAAATATAATCAAAGTAGAATTGATCACATTAATGTTTTAGATTAATTTGAGTATGTAGAATATGACTCTGTTCTATTGTAACATTGATTAATTTGTCATTTTAGTGTGCCGTAATAAGTATCAAAACACCAAATAGTTTGTAAGAGTAGGTACTATGTATTTACAAAAATTAAATACTAAAAAAAAATATAATAATATAAACATTTTGCATAGCTACTGTTAATTAATTATAATATAATGGATAAATTATCAAAGTACGATTCTGTAGTTCGCGACAATGCCAGACAGCATTCAATGACGTCAAAATGCACTAAGGATTTATAAAGGAGCATTTCTGAGCAAATGGGATGATGAATTGCAATTTTATTTTGAAACAATCCCATATCCATTCGTAGTGCAACGTATTGCTGTCGGTCATAGTGACATAAGCGAACACTGTTTTGCTGTAGTTGCTAAAAGATCCATGGAAACACACTATCACAGTTTAGGATAAGTTATTTTTTTTTGTATATACAATTCACGCAGACCGAGCTAGTCCCAAACTAAGATATGAATCTTGTATTATTTAACTTGTAGAAAGTTTAAAAGTTATATTTATTTTGATTCCTGTCGAAATTATTAAATCTTATTTATTCGTCATTTACTTTAAAATAATATATATATTTTTTTTTTGTATGAAAAGATATATCTGGGTTTGTTATAAACCCAAATACAACCTTATAGACCTTTCACACTAAGCTAAAAGCTTGTGCCGTGAAAGGGGAGTTTTGCCGGCACCTGGGATCGAACCACAGACCCCATGTTCTGAAGGCCGAGACTCTACCTCCAGGCTACCGACGAACTTTAAAATAATATATGCAGGTCTTCATTTGTTTACACTTTTATTAAATGATCAAAAATTTTGTAAAGCCGTAAACCTGGCTTTTGTAATTTTTTCCATACAATGAGGATTAATTCAGTCCCTGATTATTCGTAAGTGAATAAATGATCTTTGAACATAGAATAGAATTTTATTTTTGCTGAAATCAGAGTTTGTATTTGTTCACTTTATTTAAATCATAAATTATCTGAAATGTGAGATCTATAATGAGACCATAATGTGTTGGTCCAGTATTGGAGTAGGGTTAATCACCGTAGTAAATATGAAGGCATCTACATGATCGCCGATTATTCATTTGGCGTATATTTGCAAACTGATGTATCCTGGTAAGATAGACTACTTACCGGTCGTACACAACTGTAGACAATGTTGGGGAGTCTACACTATAATGCTCTCTACAATATCTATATTAGCCAATTCTTGGCCACAGTGAAGATGGCTCATATTAGATCCCCGAGTGTGGAGTGTGAGAATCATTAAATCTCTTTTTTTTTTAATGGCAACATTATTGTTAGTAATAATTATGAAAGCCAACAATATCTAATTAATTGTAGTTGATTTTTAAATAAATAATATGTATTACTTATGGCTAGCTGATATTTTATAATATACATTGTTACTATTATTATAATTACTTAGGTAGCCAATATAGTGAAATGCACAATTGTATTAAATTTATTGTTCATGTTATGTTTGCATTATTGTTGTATTCTTAACTTTGCGTAGTCATTCTTCACAGATGAATATTTTGTTAAAACACATTTTCTTTTGTTACTACATCTTGTGTTTTTACATTATCTATAATAAATTTCAATCGCTATGAAAATTTTCATTATCTAGTGCATAACTAGCCGTACAATGTATGAATAAATATGTAAATGTTAAAAATTCAATGTAAAATTGATTACTAAAGATCAAACAATTATCTATCCCATGTCTGGTATTGGGAAATTTCAATGTGCATCAAGGTGATCCTAATCATGAAATCCATCTCAACTCTATTCATTTTATCTTTTTTATTCTATAAACTTCAAGCTATCCTAACCATCTTACACCAAAATGTAAAGAAGAGATGAATGACCCTTAAAGACACCTACTAGTCTTTATAGATTAATTTATTATTGAAATTGGATGGTATCAATCTAATTTTAACTATAATAATATCTATATAATGGGCTGGTACATGTGTCACTAAAGGATGTCCATCCATTACATTTTCAAAATTGTTGTGATAGGTTGAAGTTTACAGGATAAAAAAAAGACAAAATATAACGAGATAAGCTGAACTTCATAAAAAGGGTCAAATTGAAATTTTGAGTAAGTTATCTGTCAAGACACGAAACTTTAAAAAAAAATTATTAATTAACATGGTATTATGAGGAAATATCTTAAGCACAGTACAGTTTTTATCTTAAATAGAAATTTACAATACAAGCTACTTCCAAATTGATTGCCTTATTGTCAAAGGTACAAATTAGCGTTCTTTCATACAGAAGTTTGACCAATCATTAAATGTAGATTTGTTGTAAAATCTTAGATTTCTAATTTTCAATCAGATTTTTTAATATTCATTAAAACTATTAATTAATTAATTGGTTATGGCAATTCAAACATCATTAAAACTATTTATATAAGGGCTGGTGATTTAAATATTTTTGTCATCTTCCTTCCTCATCTCAATCTGACTCTAATTTTATTGCTTCTTTGACTACTATTATTCTTTGATTTTATAGCAGCCATAGTGGAACAAGTGACAAATTTTTGTTAAACTATTAGGAAAAATTTGTTTGTTCATAAAATAACTTATAATAAAATAAAAATTCTGCAATAAATAATGAAAACTTTATTTGGAGACTTTTATTTGAAATATTTATTTCCTTGCGAGTAGAAGGCGTTATTGATAACATATCTCCTGTTTTCCTATCACATCCACACAACTCATACTGATTTTTCTGAAAACATGCATCCATCTTTAGTAAATCTAAATGGTTTTTGCACACTAGTATTGGCAGCGAAAATGAAGAATAACATTGACCATTTTTAGCATTCTTCGCATTTGTTTAATCTATAGTAGAACCCATCCTAAATGTCCTGTTTTTATGGCATAAAGAGAATGACCTGAACATTTATTCACTGTGTAGGTGTTTAGGTAGTAGAATTCCATATCGAAATAAATAAAACAAGCGTTTTATTCTACTATTGATTTATTCGACGAGAGACGTCTTTCGTCTTATTAGGACATTGTCAATTTCACAATTTTGACCTGGACATTTATTGAGAAATTAGACTACAGACCAGTCCATTTTTTTGAGATGCCGTCTACAATTTGGGAGTTTTAATCAGTTCAAATTTACTCCCAACTGTTCATCAAAACTCCGTCATGACAGAAAGTGAGGGTGTTTTAGATTTATTTCAATTGATTACAATCCCAGATTCACCTTTAATAAGAAAGTCCATCCAAGATAGCTTGACAAACTATAATAGCATGTATTCATATCATTTCGGTGTTTGGATTTCATTCTGAACTGTAATGGCATTTCAAAGAAAATTAAATATAAACTAAGATAAACAACAATTTATTTTATAGTAAATATAGATTACAGATAACATTTCAATAAAGTAATTCATTCTTGATACGATGAATAAGTTTTGTTGAAATGAATATTGCTGGAGAGTAACTAGTATTCATAATATAAATTACAGTAGAAACAAATCAAAAAGATCCAATTGGAGGATCATATTTAGTTGAATTGGGATCTATCTTGCCTTCCTTGATTTTCTTCTGCCTTTCCTTAGCCATATACTGTAAGTAAATCATTAAAGAAATATTATTTTATACAAATGATAAAATTTACGTAAATTGAACCAGGTTAGTCGAAAGCTATTGCATTGCAATAATAAAATCACCATCATGTCACACCCAAAATATAACCTCGAATCTACAGACTATACATAAATAACTTTTTGAATATTAAGTCAAAAAAAATTATAATAATTCAATTTTTTTTTATAATTAAAAAAAAATATCATTTCAATCTACATATTCTAATGTCAAATAGTGTTTTTTTTTTAATAATTCTGCTATTAAGATTTTTGGTACTGTGTGATGATTGATATAGTAACACAATATGCAGTAAGGAAAAAAATAATCACAGCAA
Organism: Athripsodes cinereus; assembly: GCA_947579605.1. NCBI lineage: Eukaryota > Metazoa > Arthropoda > Insecta > Trichoptera > Leptoceridae > Athripsodes > Athripsodes cinereus. Next base: position 5,730,089 of record OX388318.1, read on the forward strand.
ATGAATATACGTGCAGAGTATTTGGTATATATAGTACTTAAATTAGTTTGTACGTACATATAATTATATTTAAATAAGATTCTGAACACATAAATATCCCCTCAAGGGTAAAAAAAGGTTTATAATTTTTATATAATTATGTACTTTCCATAAAAATAAATAAACAAAAATAATGTATTATGATTAGGGTGGAATACTAAGGTAATCATTGAGGCCCAAAAAAGAAGAATCACTGGTGCCCAGGAGTCTGTTGGGCAGGATTTAAACTTTATCCGTTTTTCACTGACAACCACATCATGTTATTAATATTATTATTCTTATATTTGGTTCCTTTGTTCTCAATCATATGTTATCAAATAAATTATTTTTGTTTACCCTAAATTTAATTCTTTCATTTTCTTCTTATTAAATATCCACATGTGTATGTGTGTGTGTATAAATATATGTATGCATGTATTATTGTTTTACGTTACATTGTATCACACATAATTGGTTCTTTGTCTACTGTTGATCATTTGGTTTCTTAAATTTACTGTTATAATATTTAATGAAAATTGTCACTATTGTACTTGTAAGGGTTATGTATACATATATTTCAACATGTAATAGGCTTATGCTGTGAATTTTGTAAAATAAAAAAAAAATAGAAAACCCACTAGCAACAAACAAACTCCATATTTTCCACTAATATTTATTATACTATGCTACACACATACATTACTATCAATCAATTTTAAAAATCATAATAAGTTACTTGTGTGTATTAGAAGTTACAAAACACATAAAAGATTTAGTCACATACCTCCACTCGAGCTTGTTGCTTGTCTTTGAATGCGCACTCCCTGAGATCATCTAAGAGATCTCTGCATTTTCTGGCTCCTCTATCATAACCGTAAGCTTCCAAACATTCCATACTTTTCAACTCAAGGTCTGCACAGTTTCCAAGTAGCTGATGGTTAATCATACCATCAGCCAAATCTGTCATAGGAGTGCGGAAAACTGGTGACACTGGCTCCATGGTTGATTACCTGAATAACATTTTAAATTAAATATCGGCACAGTATGTCACAAGAGCGAATATAAAACATCATAATAGATATAATAATACACAATGACAACAGTAACAAGCATGTTACGTAAAACATAATAAACGTACCTGCAGTCAACGTAATTATAACTAACATTACAAAATAATATCGTGAAGATGCTGTTTTGACTTACCTCGTCTTAACAGAAACGTAAAATTATTAGATTTTTATACGGAATTACCGATAAATTAACTTTATAAATTGACAAACGTTGGAAATTGCGAGGCCGACAATTTTGACATTTGACAGAAAGATGAACCATAGACAAATTATCCACAGACAATAATTCGGAGATCTTCCTTGAGAAAAATAGAATAGAAAATAGAATCTTCCAAAGGGAAAAGATCGAAGTGAACATTAATTTTTGTTCACATATTACTTTTTCATCGTGATTATGCATGTATATAATATATTGAGTCATTTTTTCTTTGCTTGTATTTAAAAAAATACATTTTTCCATTTGCTGACTTTGCGGCATTTTTTTTTAGATTTCTTAAGTTTTCGCATTTACTATAAAAAATGGCAACACTGCGTGTAAGGAAGTGAAACTTGATCGCTGGGACAGCTGGTTTTGTTTTTGGTTTTGGAAATCAAAACAGGGGGTTGTGTCTTTCGAGAAATATTGTACAAAATGTCTGAAATTGAGCAGGAGGTTGTCGAAGCGGCTTCTTCGAGTAACGAAACGGTAGAGGAGCCTCAGAAAGATGAAATCACCGAACCAGAAGCTAAAAGGAGGAAGCTATGTAAAAATGAAAATAAGGCTTCTGAAAGGCTGGAATGCAGACTCGGTGGGATACTGTGTTGTACTGTGTGTCTCGATCTACCAAAGGCTGCCGTCTATCAGGTATGTGCAATTTTATCTTAATCCCAACGTACTTTATGTAATAACATTGATTTCTGTGATATATGATTTATTATATCCTTGAGTAATTGCGTTGTTATACATGACAGTCAATGCACATAATCCTTTGTTCTGTTTATTACATACCTATATAAGAATACAATGGCACCCCTATTTTTTCATATCAATTTGTTCTGATACGCATTATTTTGTTCATATTTATGAATGAAATAAATTCATAATTGTAATGAATATGTTTAGATGTATGTATTTTATTTATAATAAAACAACTGCACTGTGAATTAGGTAATTTCCAAGGCCCTCCCATGTACTTGATGTGTATGTTTGTTTACATACTTAGTTAATAATTTTTACAAATGAGAATGAACTTTACATTAGAGATTTTGACATGTTATTCCTTTACAGTTTATGTATTCAAATAATATTATTTATATGCTATTATTTATTTCTGTAGATTATTGTGAAAAATATTTGTGTATTCTATTTTGTATTAAATATTGATGTTATGTAAACTGAATATTTGTATATAATATAGATATAATTATTATGTACAATTAATAAACTTTCATAAATTAACATACAGATGTTTTTCATTTTAACCCCCAAGCATTTATATCCAATTATTTATATCAAAATGTTCCATAAGTATAAATTTGGGATACCAACTTCATCTGTGGCATTTTATAATTAAATAAAAGGTTTAAATGAGTTAAAAACAACAAAATTTTACCTAAATAAACTCTACCTTGTTGAGTTTTATTTCCCAAAAGAACTCAACTTCGTTAAAATGCTGTTAAAATAAATACAAGTAAATATTTTTCTTTCTCCCTTCACTATTTTTATAATTCCTTTTCTTCATAAAGTTTTAATAATAAAGTTGCACATTAGTATGGGAGTGATTAGGGATCCCAATACACAAACATAAATGCCTATCCATCATGATTCAAGTGATTAAGTCTGTCAAAACTATTTTTATTGAAATTTGATTGCAATGTAAAACAAAGCAGTGAAAATGTACTTTGTCTAAGGGTTAAATCAAATTTAATTCCTAATGGTGAGCACATTCTAAATTTCCTCAACTTCACTGTCAAATATTTGAGGCAATGTTCGGAACAATTTTGAATGAAATTTGAAACTGCACACTTTTTACAAATGTGTACAAATGAATTTTAATAATCGTGCTTAAACTTTGAGCTAACTTTATATTATATTTGCTTTCCCCAGGCAGCGAGTAATATGCTTGTATTAGGGAAAATAATATTAAAAACTACATTACTTAATTTTCTAACACTAATTTAAAATATACCAGCCCTATAAAATTTATTCACTTAAACTTTATGAGAAAATAACATAAAAATTATGTAAACTCTATCCATCAGGATACTCTTGAGATGATTGAATGGTATCTAAATGGCTCCATAGAAGATAATCACCATTAAATATATGTAAAAACAATCACTGTAATAAAATTATGACGAAATGTTAAATCTGATATTCATGTGCTGTATAATCTTAACATTCTAAACTGTTTATATTCAATTTCCAGTGCACCAATGGCCATCTCATGTGTGCTGGATGTTTCACACATGTCCTAGCTGATGCTCGTCTCAGAGACGAATCGGCAACTTGCCCCAATTGCCGTGTGGAAATATCTCGAGACTCTGCATCCAGGAACTTGGCAGTGGAGAATGCCATATCCGAACTGCCATCCGAATGTAAATTCTGCTCCAAAGAATTCTCAAGGAATATCTTGGAACGCCATCAGGAAGCTCAATGTGAAGAGAGGTCTGTTGATATATTTACTTTTCAGCTAGTAAAATAATATTTGTGTGGCTATTGAGCAAAAGAAAGTTTTATATACTTACCATTTTGTAGACTATTTATTTCTCTCATTGACGAAAAGTTGGCAAATCTCAGAATGGTGACCATTAATCATGAGTTGGGAGATCATTCACTTGAGGTACTTACCCCAGAGATCTCTGTCCACTGCTCCTTCCAGATCCTCTGTTCGTTTCAAACCAAGTCTTTCAGCACACATGTTCTAGGCTTGTCCTTAAAAATTATAGCGATATGAAGGAAAAACGCGAATTTACCATATTTATTTGGAGAGTGGCAAAAGTACATATATTCATGCTTAGTATCATACTGAGTAAAAAAACTTTAAATTTCTATTAAAGTAGGTACATTAGTCAGCATACATACTCATCAATTTTTATACTGAAGTATTTAAACTTATCCCGTGGAGCACCCGGTGAAGAATTGGTCTCCCACTCTTCTGCGTAAGTTTTCGAGTGTCCTGTAAAAGGCAGGTGTTCGAAAAAATTGAGACATTTTACATCTTAAATTCAGCGATGAGGTTTGCCACCCATCCTGAATGTCTTGATTTTATATTGGCACGGAGAGGACAGTTTGCATGTTTCTTACATGCAGCTGATCTGCTGGCTACCCCACTTGTGGGATGTGCCGTGATGGTATAATAATAAAAATAATAATATTTAAACTTGTGTACTTCTGCCCAACAGCCACAAATTTCTACTTCACAAAGTCCCGCTTTAAATGTGATTTGTTTTTTTTTCTGTTCACAGTTAATGTGCTAATTTTGTTTTTTTTTTTATAATGGTGATAATATGTATTTTTTGCTTAAAAGCAATCAAAAGATATTGTGAAATCTCCCATGCACCTCATATCTGCTTCGGGTTCCAATAAAATGGTAAAAAACACAAACTGAACAGGTCCTACATATATTAGGAATTGTGACACCAAGAGCCGTAGCAATATACTGACAATATCATGTGTATAAATATTTGAGAACTGAGTATTTTACAATCAGTTATTAGCTCTGTGCATCTAACTAATGTGTTAAACTGTAACATTAGTTTAGTTGAAAGAAATTGATAGGAGGGGCTGTTTTCCAGGTTACATCAGATATGTGTGGGTAACGACATAATCCACAAGACATCCGTTTATGGATTGTTCCGTAGAGCAGCAACGCTTTGCCTATCATTTGTCAACACATTCATGAAGTCAAAAGCGACGAACAGTTCAATGTTAAAACACGATACACATTTCAAAAGGTGGGCTCAATAGATTGAATAAATAATATAAATTATATTACATTTCGTAAAGTCATAGTAATATATCATTGTTTGCTGTATATTGTATTTGTTATTGGTATACTTGTTGGTTATTAACAGAACGCTGGTATTTAACATGTTGCAAGGTTTCAAATCCATTGCCATTCTATTTTTGTACATTCTTGTACAGATACTAGTTAAAGTAAACAATCTAAATAACTCTTATTACAAAAATTATTCATCGTTTTTTATATTAAATCAAAACTGTTTTTAAAATCAACTTATTCAAATTGTTTGTACAAAAATTTTAGTGGTAAATTCACAAATTGGTTCTTGAGTTTCAATTTGTTACGGAATATTATTCACTGCCTGTATACATAAATAATGCATTATGGTATTGCTATACAGTGTGTGATATAAATGCTTATAGAATCATTTTCTGAAAAGTTTATTGAAAACACCATTGTTAATTGGGTTTTTTTTAGATAAAGGTCAAGGGACCTTGCATCCCTTGTGTCACCGCGACCATAGTAGATCTATTGTGACATTTGTTTATTGTTTATTTCCACCTGAAATAAAATACATGATAATTATATTTCAAGATTATAACTTAAAAAAACAAAGCAATATTTAAATAAACCGAAACAAGAATGGCATAGGATCTGAAATAAGAAGCATTTTAACTCTGTAAAGTCAAATTTAATATAACTTCTCTATTAGTCTCTTTATCTATATATTTGACACACCTACACTCTTGTTATGGATGATTACTTACGTAATATTTCATTAAACCATCCACACATATAACGATGTTGTAAATATTACACATTGCAATGTGTTGTTTGACTTAATTTATAATTACACACTATTGAGCCACCTTCATTGTAAGAATTACATGATATATATATATATATATTACTCATCATTTATAGACAGAAAAACATAATTATGTATTGGCAGTTAAAATACATAGACAATTTATTGTTAAATTTTTTTAATAAATCTCAAATAATCCTCAAACATGTTCACAATATATAATATATTGCCTATACGCTTATGTATGTTTGAATGTAGTCCATATTTCAATATTTACATGTGCCAATATTTTATTGGCTTTAGGTTTTATTTTTGTTATTATGTATGAATTACCTTATTGAAATAAAAGGGTAAGGTTGTAGATCATGGGTGGCCAACCTTTTTATTTTCTCAAAATACCTCTTTCAAAAAAGTAACGGGTACTTTTACCGACTATTGTTAAAAAAAGTGTGCATATGCTTCGCGGGTCTAGGAAAATTCACCGACAACAATTTGCCGATGGACAATTTACCGACAACAATTCACCGAGAGGACAAATTACCGAGAGGATAATTCACCGACAGGATAATTCATCGACGTACATTTCACCGACAGACAATTTGCCGACAAATACGAATAATATAATTCTGGCGTGGTCGGAAGTTCTTTTTTTAAAAAAGACAGATTGTTTCTTGTAGTGGGTGTTTAAATATGTTGTTACACAAATACATAAACAATAAAATACAACATTACAAAACGTGATTATATTGTTTTGTATTTGTCGGCAAATTGTCTGTCGGTGAAATGTACGTCGATGAATTATCCTGTCGGTGAATTATCCTCTCGGTAATTAGTCCTCTCGGTGAATTGTTGTCGGTGAATTGTCCGTCGGCAAATTGTTGTCGGTAAATTATCCGTCTCCCATGCTTCGCGTGCCGCACGTAGGCACCCAATGGGCCGCGGGTTGGCCACCCTTTACGTAGATGAAGGAAATAAATAAATATTACTTACTTATGCCTAAATAAATTAGCTATGGAATTCAATTAATGTTTTTGTCTTTGTCTCCTGTCACATATAGATTTATCGCTAGATTTTATTATAACAAAAAAAGGTAGGTTGAGTATTCCGTGCATCCAAAGATGCAATTTGTAGATAGCTAAAAGACAGTGCATACTCATTAAAGGTTTTTATTTTGATGGCTATATTTATTAATTTGTCTTAATGGACTCAAATATTGTAGTACCAGGCTCAAATCCTGCTGCTACAGTTCAAATCCCCTTCTATGTACTTCACCTTAACATTCAAACATATTACTCACTATAATAATATTTGGGGTGTATTTAAATTTATAATAGATTTAGGGTCTTATTTTTTTTAAACGCAGGCCACTCAATACTAAGTGGATTCTGAAAGTCTTGATTCATAGATTTATAAACATATGTATTATTTTCTGTCGATCAATGATGATTATTTTGTTTCACCACGCTTATTTCATATTTGCACTTCATTGCTTCGCTCTGCTTTTTTACGTACACATAAGTTGGCTTGTATACACAATGCTTTTGGTGTTGGTAATGTTAAGTGGTAAGAAAAAAGATAATATAATTTAATTAATATTTCCATCAACTAATATATAAATTTATTATGTACCCTAACCGTTCCTCTTCTTTTGATCTGCCTCCTTTGTTGAGGGGATTTCGAACCTATCTATGGAATGAATTCATTTCACATCACATAAAGAGTAATTTTTTTTTTATTTATTTATTTTATAAAAATGTTACAAAAAAATAAATATTACATACAAAATACAAAAAGTTCACAAAGAAAAAATTCACTCATCTGGCGAAGCTAATACAGCTTGTATCCAGACGGTAATCCTTGTGGACACATTAACTACTTATTGGGTAAGAGAGAACATCCAATATGACGTAGCCATGTGGAGACAGTATTCTGTACGTAGGAGATTGTCTGTTAAGTAAATTTACAGGGTATACCGACTGCTTAGTGTCAAATCGGTGTAACTACAAACGTGAGATAAGTATACCTACAGAAATATTCAACTGATTGAGCTTTATTTATTTTCAAAACGGTGTTACATTCCGACAATTCGACATAACCAAAATATTGTAATGTTGAATTGTCGGAACATAACACCGTTTTGACAGTAAATAAAGCTCAATCTGTAGAATATTTCTGTAGGTATATTTATCTCATGTTTGTAGTTACACCAATTTGACACTAAGAAGTCGATATTGAGGGGATCTACCTAGTAACAAAAAAACAGTGTTGACTATATTCACAACTTAGGTGCAGAGCTCCAGCTGAAACCGAACTCCATGTACCTACAGGGATCACTGGCATAAAATGATAATGATAAAAATGGTGTATTGGGAGAGAGTTTTTTAGACTTATGGTTCCATTCTTAAAGTATCAAGTTATTTACAATTTCTTAATTGCTATATAAATTATATTATGTTATGCTTCTTTTGAAGTCATTCACGTCTCAAAAATATATTGATAAGCATTGAAATGCAATTTTTATAGGCATTTAGCGGCATAATCTTTTAGATTACAACATATTTATTTTTAAATAATACATTTTTTCAGCACATTTATTTCAAATAGCCCTGACCATACCTAAATGAATGGATGGCCTTTGAACATAGAAAAGAATAGAATATTTCATATAAATTTTCAGAATATTAAATAATGTATAATTTAACTGATGAAAACATTTCACATCTTAGTGTCTTTTACACTGAGAATATGTTCTATGTAATGAAAGAAATCTGAATGTATACCATTTGAATTTATTAATTGATGGTTTTAGGATTGTAACGTGCGAGTACAAATGTATTGGATGCCCCTGGAGGGGACCTTATCATGAGAGCGGACCCCACCAAATGGCCTGTACACACCCACAAAAGTCTGCATCTGAGGTGGTGACAGCTGCCCAGGCCATCGAGAGAGCTAGGTGCAACACACAGAAGACACTTGATAACATTTTCAATTTACTCAGTTATGAAAAAATTACATTCAATGGTAAGTTATTAGTTAGAAATTTTTAACTCCACTGTACACTGAGATGCATGCATAGACAATTCACACAGATCGAGCTAGTCAATGCTCTAAACAGATATACATATAACACCCAGACTCGGGACAATTTGAAAAATATCATTCTTCACATTGCCCTAGCCGAGTATCGAACCCGGGACCTCGTGCCTCAAAGGCAAGAGCGTTACCTCCGCGCCACGCCGGCTGGTATAATCAATTTGTCGTTATTGAAAATAGGTCATCAAGGCTCAAAGAGTACTGAATATAACGAACAATTGGATAATTATATGATTTTGATAATCTTTTTTCAAAGTAAGTCATTTATGTACTAATATGGTAAAGCGATCGGTAGCTTACAACGTTGTCAATAGTAGCTGGTAATTATCACAAAGATATACATACTTACAATTGCTTTTCGTATAACATTTCAGATCTCCAGTTCAAACCATACAGGACAGAGGAGTATGTAAACAAATTGTTCTATGAGACTTCCAGGTTTGCCGCTTTCAACCATGTGTGGGTTGTTAAGGCAAACATTAACAATAGCCAAAGGGATCCCACACAAAGCTCGGAGAGGGATATCACTTACCAGGTAAATTAATGAAAATATATTTTCATTTATGTACACATTCTTTAATGTATACAGATTAAAAACAATTATTTAAAAAATATATTCACTAGAATTCCATAACAAAATTAAAAAACAAATGTTTTTTTCACTATATATATATTTTAATTGCGAGTAATGTCTTTCGTCTTTCAAGGACATTGTCAAATGAGGAAAGATGTCTCTCTCAAATAAAAATTGTATAGTGAAAAAAACATTTTTAAATTTCTTCATGAATAATGCACATTTACAGAATCACAATGGAATGAAATTTTGTACATCCAATTTTTTTATTTTTTAATAAAAAAATATTTTGTCAAAATTGGAACATTATTTCGTAATAACCAATTTTTTATAAACACAGGGAAGCTTATCACAAAGGCGATATTTCTTCCAATTAATTTTTTTTTCTAGAAGGCATCCGTGAAGTCCAAATAAAGGGTTTTTCAACAAGGACTTTGTTTTTTAAAACAAAATAAAACAAAAAAATTTGATGAAGATGATTAAAATTTTTATTGAATTACAAAGAGAAAAGTTTGGCAATTATGCATGAAAAATGATATCTGACAAATGTCCACCACGAGCACGCTGACAGATGTCGATTCTTTCATCAAAGTTTTTAATCACTTTTTGGCAAAATGGCGGGACTATTTCGCTAATCACATCACGGATTTTGAGTTTTAAGGCTGCAATCGATTCGATTGGCTCCGTATAGACTCTGTCCTTAACATAGCCCCACAAAAAATAATCCAGTGGCGTTAAATCACACGATCTGGCTGGCCACTTAACAGCTGAGTTTCGTGAAATCATGCGATCGGGAAATTTGGTTTGCAATAAATTGATCGTTTCATTGGCTGTGTGACATGTGGCACCGTCCTGTTGAAACCACATGTCAGTGATATCCACGTCATCAATAATAGGCCAAAATTGAGTTGTCAACATCTTGCGATAGCGTGATCCATTGACCGTTACCGCATTTCCAGTCTCATCTTCGAAAAAAAACGGCCCAATCACGCCTCCAGACCACATAGCGCACCATACAGTGACACGCTGAGCATGCAACGGCTTCTCAATAATTGCTCTAGGATTTTCAGAAGCCCAAATGCGGCAATTTTGCTTGTAGACGTACCCTGACAAGTGAAAATGGGCTTCGTCTGAAAAAATGATTTTTTCAGAAAAACCAGCGGATTGTTCCTGAATGAATTGAGCGAATCTACGGCGATTTGAATGGTCGTTCGGCTTCAATTCCTGCACCAGTTGAACCTTGTAAGGCTTCAAAGCCAAATCCTTACGCAAAATTCGCCATGTGGTGGTTTTGGATAACCCCAATTGTCGAGAACGTCGAGGAATTGACAAATTTGGATCTGCTTCAACACTGTGGCTCACGGCTGCGATGTTTTCAGTTGAACGACCCGGTCGTACACGCGTTGGTGTTAACACATTTTGTATCGAGCCTGTCGACTCAAATTTAGCGACCAAATTCTTAATAGCGGTCTCAGAAGGACGATTATGTTGTCCGAAAATATCACGAATTTGACGAAATGTCACTTTAGCAGAACCACCATTTTCATAATGGATTTTAATTATTTTAATGCGATTTTCAAGCGAAATTGAATTCATTGCAACAATTGCCAATGCATCCACTACGAATACGTCAAAAAATTAAATGTCAAAACTATCATGTTGCTGGTGTTGCCACAATTAAAAAACAAAGTTCTTGTTGAACAACCCTTTACAAATCATAACATAAAAAAACTTAATTCAGGATAAGTGGACATATCTGATCGCTGAATATTTAGATGTTAAATGTCTTTATGTGATGTTTTACAAATATCTACCTCATCATCATATCCGTAGGTCCCTCAATTCTGAATATTGTGACCATCGGTCTCAACCTCCACCTCGAGTGATCTTCCTCCATGTGCAAGACCCCGTGCAGTGAGCTCTGTGTGACCTCCTTAATTTGTCTTATAAGACACTAAAAACTTGTAGAAAAGAGTGGGATGTTGATATATCCATGGTACATAATGCATAATAAACATATGTATTTTTTCAGGTAATATTGAAGAGTAAGACTACGACTCCCCTATCAGTGCAATATGTGATCCTACGTGGTCCCTTTGGTGACATGAGGACGTCTGCGAGACTATACCAATTTGACTTCACAGAGAGAGATACAGAGTCCATGGTGTCGGCTCTACCTCTCCCAGACACTTATGAATGCAATAGGCTTCTAGCTAATAAAATCATACACTTCAGGTATATGTAATAATTTAGATAAATTTTAGAATAAATATAGGGGCATAATTTTTTGCAATTGACGAATGTGTAAACAATCTGTAGAGACTGGAGTGCTCAATGTAATAAGACGCCATGAACGGATATGGTATGTGATAGTGCTGTGTTGGTGTCAGTGACGGAGATTGGTTTAGTGTTTATAAGATGTTGACAGTACATATACATATATATGAACTTTTATATCTTAGTTGCATTAATTTGGTACAAGAGATTTAAATTTAAACTGTTTTTTTCTGTTCTTCAATAACATTAACACAATGTTTCTTTAATTGTTTCAGACTGATCATGTTCCTGGCAAACAAGTAACTTTTGTAACCAGATTCTCGTTACCAGTGATGTCCCATGTGATTACATTATCGGGATCTTTGTTTTAGAAAAAGCAATATTGCATCTTTACCATAATAAGTATGTCTTAATTGTACTGTTGCATTTCAGAAAAGGTTGTAAATAAAACCAATAGCAATGATATACAGTTTTTGTTAATAGTAGTAACACATGAAAAGTAAAATGTAATATGTATGTAATTACCTAGTTGAAAAATTTTTCAACAGTCATACTGAAAAATGATAGTTCATAATGTATTATCACACACATAAACACTACTATTTTAACTTTGCTACATTCTATTATCTTCTTTTGTCCTTTAATGCTCCTCTTGAAAGTGCAAGGCAGAAACCATTCGCCTTCATTCAGAGTGATGCTGCACAAACTGAGTCACCCCTTCCCACTACATTCCTGATGCTCTAATGTTGTTTTTTCCTCTCCCTTTTGTCTGTCTAATATTCTTTTATTCCTTTTATGTACTATCTGGGAATATATTTATGCAATTTATTATTTTGCATTCATAGGAATTAGCGTGTATTTAAATTCTATGACAAATTGTAAATTTTTTTGTGATGTAAATTCATAATTATATATTATATTTATTCAGATCATTTATAACTAATCACTTGCATCCATCTTCGAGAAAGTTCTTTCAATAATGGACTGAAGACGTCCAACCTCCTTTAGTTATTAAATAATATTCAATTAAACATATTTCACTTCTCAATACAGTGTCATGTATTTGTATATAATTCAAATGGAGTGTGTGAATAAACAAAAATAAAAGAAATTAATTGTAAACCAAATATTGTAACCTTGAATATGAATAAAACTTGTATCTTGACGAAATATTCAATTAATAATTTATTCCTGTATTGACACAGCTGTTAGTTTATAAATATGAAAATGATTTATTTTATATATTAACCTACTTTAAATAATTGCATCAATAAAATACTAACATTGCAAAACAAATTTAAAAATATCAAATATGCACGTTGCTTCAAGGCAGTCTTCTCTTCCTGCCTTTAAAATTCCGCTTAAGAATAGTGGAAGGATACAAGCTTATTCTATTTGGTTTTGTGCCATAATGTGTATTAATTCTCTTTTCACAACATTTGTAATACTCATAAGAATGGTGTTCTGTGAGAAAGTCGTGGCAATCATTCATCTTCATCAACACTTTTCAAGTGTTTATGACATGTTTTTTTTTTATTATTTATATTCATCGAATTACCTTGTTCGATGGCCCTGCAGCTCATATTAATTAAACCTTGATCTTTGCCAACTTCTGCTTCCAGCTTCACCTGTCTCCCACTGCAGCGTCCTTTCTCACCTCGTCCTCCCATCTTAGCCTAGGTCTGTCAACTCTTATCCTGCCACCGGGGTGTCCCTCGAAAATCCTCTTTGGTAAAAATGATATTTTGTTACTGTCAATACATTTTGGGTATCATTTGATGTATTGATATCCATTTATACAATAGTAATTAGCAGTCTAACTTCAAACGCAAAAGATTACAAATTCTGTTACGTTCAGTGGTTCACTTAATTATTCAAGAATTTGTATAAGTATTTTCAATTCAAATTCAGCAAAATAAATGCATGATGCTAAAGAACATAAATCTTGACAATATAATTTACGTACAAATGATTTAGAATCTCAAACTTAAAAATTAATGATATTAATATAAATGTGATTAATTATTTAAAAGCAGTTATGAGTAATACGATTTATCTTTTTGAGGTTTTCAGCAGCTTGTTGCTGACATCTCGAGATTTTCAAATATTGTCTATTGCTTGTATTGTCTATTAATGTGGTGCTGCATGGAAATGTATTAAGTTTAAATCAAACTTAGATTTGTTAAAATCTTGGAATTTCAGATCTATTTAATATATCATTATGTTTGATCCTGAAATAATTTTGATGTCTTGAAAATACAAGAGGCAATATTTCAATATTAACTATTGTGTATTTTTTATACAAGGTAGCTATACTCAAAGATTTTTTTATTACAATTTAGGTGTTAGGCAATGAGAGTACCTACTTTCTGATAATATGGAACAGTGGAATCACAATTTACCATCCTTTGATGTGTGCATTTATGACAAATTTATTTTAAAGTCCTATATTTATCTCATCGTTTAAATATAACTTAATCTCATGATATATTCTTCTTACCAAATATATTTTATTATATTATCTTTAGATATATATTTTTTCTGTGTTATACTTAGTTAAATTTATGTTTAAATATTGTATTTTATACATTAATAAATCATAGTTTTATTTACACTTTATTTTATTTACATAGTTTCTTCTATACATATTATTATTTTTCAAGAGATTTTATTTGTTTGCATGGTACATGTTTAGGCATTATTTTTAGAATTATGTAAAAAAAAATACATTAATTTTGTACTATTGAGGACGTGAAGGTAATCTTGAACTCTACCATTAAGTTTTTATCATCTGCCCATTATATCCAAGTCCAGTGAAACAATAACAAAAGTGTAATTATTATTCTAAACACAAGTAAATAGGGAGCAATGGAGAAGAAAATCCAAATTTGTTGCAGACCAATCCAATAGATTGTATCTCACTATATATAAGTATAGTACATCATTTTCATAAAAAATATCATTTAGGAACAAATTAATCACATATTTTATTAAACTTTTATTTTATTTATTCATTCTTTACTGTACATTGATACAAACAATTACATAAAAGGTAAACATTCAAGTCAGATAGAATCAATATACAGAGGGCGAGTTTATCGCAAAGGTGCGATCTCTTCCAACTAACCCTATTTTACAGAATTGTTTCAAATTTCATTCCCTTTGCAAATCATAAATGACCATTTATGCACATGAATTTTTTTAATACTTTCGTAGTTTTAATCAATTCACTTTAGGTGCCAAATATTTGCATTACACATTTTGCTGGACAAATTCTTATATTCGGATAAATATATTATATTTCTCGGCCAATGTGGCGTGGAGGTAACGCTCTTGCCTTTAAGTTACGAGGTCCTGGGTTCGATTCCCGGCCAGGGCAAAGTGAAGAATGACCTTTTTCATATTGTCCTGGGTGTTACATGCATATGTGTGTAGTGCATTGTATCGTCGTGTTAGTACCCATAATACAAGATTCATCTTAGTTTGGGACTAGCTCGATCTGTGTGAATTGTCTATGTATGTTATGTTATTTACACCGTGCCATGTTATCTGTATATTTTTTCTGTAATCACATATTGATTTATAAAACTCGTTACGCAAAAGAAAAACATCATTATGATCATATACGTTATGTGTTCTACCAATTTTGTAACATATGCCAAAAAAATAGAATTGTAATACATATTTCACATTTGAAGAGTACACAGAAATAGCAAGCATAGTCAATGATAAGTATTTTGAAGAAGCACTACAACATTTTAATTTTGTAAACAAATAGGTGCATACTAAAAGAAGCATTTTGAGAATTATACTGACACATTTTTTTTTTACTGTTAATTTTCTACAATGTTGCTTACTGGTATTTATTACCTACAAATTAGCTTTTTGACTTATTCTTTTAAAATTACTGACTTTTGTTTTTCTTCTGTGAATTCTTCATTTAATGAAAATATGCTAGAATATTTTAATCTGTAAAAATGCAACAACGCAAATCACCATGTTAACGGTATCTTAATTTTTATCAATGTTGTTATGTAGCTTTGCTAAATTTAATTCAATTTTTATACTCATGATAATTTTCACAAATAAGGCAAGATCTCTATTTCTTTGCAATAATTAGTTTTAAAAATTTAATTTTATTTGAATAATAAATGCATTTTGTAATTAGGGGTGGTTCATATGTATGTATAATAAATATAAGGCATATGTGTATCATATAAATATATAATAATTTGATTGTTGTTGAGTATAATTTTGTTTGTGTACGAATGGTATATATATGTACACATTATCTAATCATTATTGAATAAATCAATCACATAAATTTCTAATTTGTGTTTTTTATTTGCACTTTTTTCAGTAACATCTATTTAAATGTGATCGGATATTATATAAAAATCAAATCCTGTACATTTTTCATGGATACCAAAAATCATCACTTAGGCTAGCCTGAAGCTAATTAAGAGTTGGAACATCTTTCTAACTTCCGATTTTATTTAACACAGTGTAATTGCATTGTTAACACGATTCTTCAATTATCTGATTGGTTTTGTCATCTCCATATTGCACCAAAAATCAAATATTCTTATTCTATAGAATGTTGCGTGATAAGAGTGAAGAATGAGGATATTAGAAGAATGAGTGGATGCAAGAAGAGTGTTGTGCACAGAATGCGCGTGAATAAACTACGGTGGTTTGGGCATGTTGAACGAATGAACGAGGTAAGAATGACAAAAGAGGATATACTTGTCTGAAAGAAAGGGTGTGAGGAAGCGCGGGCGTCCGAGAACCACGTGGATCAAATTTTCAAGGACGGCCACGTGTTTTTGAGTAAAAGGGACCAAAGTGCGTGTATGAGAAACTGTATGAATGTGGAGGAAGCGAAGGAAGTGTGTAAAGATAGATCTGTTTGGCGTTCCGTTCTCTCTGCCTACCCCACTTGTGACACGGCGTGAGGGTATAGTATAGTATATTACCCTATGTCAGCCATAGCTGCAGTAATACCTATCTTACATTAGAATTGCCCAATTTCTATATCTTATTCATAATTTGTGATAGTGAAGAGGGAGGTTTGTTGATAAAACTATACTATACTTTACCCTCACGCCAGGCGCGTGCCTTCCATACATGCAAATATGCAACGCATGCCCTAAAATTAATAAAAATATTTAAAAAATGTCATACTTTAGTTAGAAATTCATGAATAATCTTAAAATGATATTATACATACTACTATATTACACAATTTTTAATATTATACATTTATTGTAGGGCATGCTTTGCATATTTGCATGTATGGAAGGCACGCCGCTGCCTCATGCCATGTCCCAGCGTGAACGGAGCACCATATAGATCTATCCTTACATACTTCTTTTGCTTCCTCTACATTCATCCAGTTTCTCATACATGCACGCCGATTTCTCTTACTCAACACGCGTCTGTCCTTAAGAATTTGGTCCACTCATTACTTAAATTAGAAAATATTATTACTGCGTTTGTTTCTCTCAGCTAGAGGGATATCAAATTAGTATAATATTAAGACACTCTACAAAAGGGGGTATTTTGCCCAGTCAGCTCTTCAGTTTGACCACTATGGCACCTTCAGTGTGGATGAGATTTGTTAACTGTAGAATTTTAGATAAATGGAAGTCTCCTTCAATGTTGATAAAACTTTGAGAGTGCAATGAGTGTTTTGACTGAATTAATTAGTAAGAAGTTCACACGGTTTGGGCATGTTGAATGGTGAAGAGAATTTGTGAAGTGTAAGAAAAAGTTCAGACAAGCACTTAGTAGACCAAATTTTCAAGCATGTTGAACAAGATATATCATCGAATGTGTCAGGATGGAAGCCAAAAAATATGCCCTCTCCTTACCTTACAGGGGATGTTGCATAAGAGATTGAAAAAAGAAAATTACATTATTCAAATGCTCAACTTTTATTTACTTTACAATTGAAAAATCACAGGAACTTACAAGAGCAAGTTGTTAAACTTGGTTTTTCAAGATCTTGACATCAGTATGGTTTCTCTTTGTGTAATTTGAGTTTTTCCATTCCTGAGGATATTTTACATCTCCTGCTTTTTCCTTGGGAAGCAGGTGATTGTGCTAAAGATTCTTTCTTCCATAAACTCAATATTCCTGATTCCCCACCAGTAATTAGAACATCATTCTGGAATAATTAATATTTCCACATTGTTAGCAAAGGTTAATAAGTCTCCCACTTTTTTTGATTGTAAGAGGTAGGTATTCATAAAACATTCAATATCTTCAGTTCAGCCATGAGGTATGCCACCCTACTTGTAGTTGGTCCACTGATTATCCCACTAGTGGGAAATGCCATGATGGTATGAATGATCAAGTAAGGATGTTAATAAACAGACATCTGAATAAAACTTTTGAAACTAGACATTTTTCGTGCACACAATATTAAATTTAAAAACACTGAATGATAAATATTATCTTTGAATAAATAACATAAAACAATATTTACCCTAACATCAAAGCAGCTGCTACGAACAATTTGTTTATTGCCTTCAAAATTCCATTGAGATTTCAATTTTTTCTTTTCTAAATTAACTTCTAAGCTTCGCAGACATTTTCTGAAAGAAAGAATATCAGTTCAACTTTCACTGAACAACTTTTCATTTGTAATTTACAATCATCATCATCATCGCCCTCAACGCTCCTCTCGGGAGCACAGGGCAGAAACCACCCTCCTCCATTCAGAGCGTCTCTGTGCCAATTGCGTCACCTCTTTCCACGACATTCCTTGCGCTCTGATATCGTTGTCATAGGAACGGTGTATTGTGAAAGAGGGACGCCCGGGCCGACGGAACCCCTGCGGACAGAAAAACAGTGCTCTTTTTGGCCAACTATCATTAGGCATTCTCAAAACATATCCCAGCCAGGACCATCGTCTCTCCTGTATTACGGAGATTACAGGTCTCTGCTGGGTGCGCCGGCGCACAGCATCATTTGTAACATGTTCATACCATTTGACATCCAAAATCCTTCTAAGACACCTGTTTTCAAAGCTTAGTATCTTCCGCTCCTGAGCCTTGGTTAAGTGCCAAGACTCACAGCCATATAGAAGGATTGGGATGATGCACGCATTGAATAAGCGACATTTTGTCCTGATGCTGAGTCCAGACGCCTTCCAAACTTTGTTCATGTTATTGAAAGCCCCACTAGCTGCCCCTATGTAATTTACAATATTAAGAGAAAATATTATTGATTTTGATTTGAAAAAATACATACCCAGTGTTGGAATACGATCCCCCTAAGATACTAATGACATCTGAAGAAGACGTGGATATGTCAATCAAGTAACAGTCATCGACCACTTTTCTCTGCAAAAAGAAAAGAAAAATCAATAAAAAATTGTCTGAACTCACAGATATACACACAGGAAAAAAGTTATTTGTAAATGCCTAGATGATGTAAGTCAAACTGTTCAGAGAAGTGCTGATCACATTGAATACAAGTGAATGTGTGAGAAACAGTATGAATGTTACAATACCAAAATATTTGATGTTTAATAAATTTTTACCGCTCTACAAAGGAAGTGATGTAGTGGTACGTCTGTAAATATTGATTTTTATTTATCAATGAATGTTTACCTTCATAGCCTTGGTGATTTCTTCTCTAGAATACCCTCCGATCTGATCTGCTGTTTCAATATTCCAAAACTGCACATCCACATTGTCTGTGATACAAGCGACTATATCATCAGACACTTGGCACAGTTTGTCAACAGCACATTCTGTATTCAATGAATATTGCAAAGCATCATCCTCACTCAACTCTGTTATATCAAATATATTTATCAATCCGTCTACACCTCCTGTAATCAGCTGGTCTGACTTGTTTTTACTAAATTGAACCTGCAAATGAAAAATAATTAATTCTATAACCATTTACAACTGTTACAATTTTCTAAGTTGACTGGAAGATATTTTACAGGAATAATCCCAACTTTTGATAATAATTACTATTTTTTTTTGTTTATTGTGTTATGTATTTTGATATTGGTCAATTTATTTATTGAGTTGAATTACCAATAGATAAGTTATACTCTATTCATCCCTCATAATTATTTTCGCGAATATAGGGTGGAATCAAACCTACGTTTGGATCTACATTTTTTTTTAAATTGATGATAAAAATACCTGTACAACATCATCAGTATGTGAGTTCCAATAGGCTCCCAAGAGATCAGTCTTCCTGACATCCCAGAAGAGCATGAAAGCATCTCCCTCAGTAGCTTCAGTACCTCCACAGAGGACTCTATCATTACAGGATACATCAAATGATAGGAGAGGCTTTGTGAATTCTTTAGTTTCAGGATTTTCTAGAAAGTAAAATTGAATTGTTCTAGGGTTTGTGCATTTGCATTAAGAAAAAACATTTTTGATTTATTATTATTTATTGATTTGGCGGTAACGTTGTGGTAGTTTCTATACATAATTACGAATGTTTGAAGTCAAAAAACTTTACTAATCACCACTAAAAATTATTATACGCGCGACCAAGGTTTCAACAGGTATCCTGTCATTCTCATGCGCAATATTTGACTATTATTTGACTCCAAACATTCGTAACACATTGATTTATTTACCTTGATATACAGTAACACATTTATTTCCTATTCTCTCATCCCACAACCTAATGCAGCCATCAGGAGAACAACCGTACAGCAGGTTACTGTTCGCAGGAGATGATTTGATGTCACTCAATTTCACTTCATCTTCATGATATTTCTGTACACTCTTTAAATTTGTATCATCGTATGAATAAACATAACATGTGGAATCTGACGTAAGAAGACTTACTTTATTGTCCCTGAAAAATGTTGAAATTATTGATGGTTAACTAGCAAATATTGCAGGGTAACAATAAGTTAACCAATTGTGTATATTTGTATCAAATAACAAAACTAGCTATCTATCTGTACCCTCACACACTATCTCCAGTGGGATAGGCAGAAAGAATGGAACACAATAGTGTATCTCAACATATTTCTTTCGCTTTTTCCACATTTATGTAATTTCAAAATCTCTCCACATAGAGTGAAGAAATTGGTTTGGATCAAATGGTTGTTCACCTCATACTCTGACAGCACTCGCCACAATCTTTCCTTGTCCACGCGATTGCATGACAAGTCCACGAGTATGCAGTAAAGTTTCTGGTGTTAACTCAAAAACTTCTCTACAATCATTCATACGAAGATTTGATTTGTGCACCCTCTACCATTCAACAAAGCTCCTTATAATAAACAACAAGAAAATTTGTTAAAATCATTCTTTTATTATTGGGTTAGTTGGAAGATATTGCGCATCAGCGATAAACTCGCCCATTGCACAAAATTATGTACCTATTTTATTGTTATGATACCATGTTTTTTCTTCTTCTTTGTATACTAATTTTGTGCAATAAAGATTGTTATTATTATTATGTACTCTTTTAAAAGCTAGGAAGTATTGTTTTAAAAGCTGTTAAAATAACGGAGGACTTACCCTACAGAACACATTTTAAGAATATAATTTTTGTTGAGAGATATAGCTTCCTCATCTGATAAACACCATTTTTGAAATTCAGAGGACACACTCTCGTGACTTATAGTATCTTGATCACTAAACTCATCCATTTCAAATTAATCTAAAAAACACACACACAACACAAAGTTATGTTGGGTCATTGATTTATATTTGAATAATTTTAAAAATAATAAAATGATGTCCTAACCTAAAAATAAACTTTTAAATTACTTATTAAAAAGTAACCGAACCACTTGCTAAAAGTAGAGAGATAAATATATACGATTACTATTAGAATGAATATCACAAAATAATTAATCTTTTTGTACAAATTGTTTTAAATAATAACAAAATACACATGCAAGTGACATATAATTTCAAATTAATGTTCTTAACTTTGAAATACCATAGAAAACCAGTAAAATTGAAGTAAGATGTAAAGAGAGGTGTCACAATTTTACAAACGTCACTTCCTTCGCCTAGATTAGGACTTTCTCAAAATTATCGTCATACGCTAATTTTTTTTGCAATTATTTATAAGTATTTTTCAATATACAATTCAGTAAGCATAACAGACTACTAGTTTCTTAGTTTGGGAGCTTGTAGAATTATATTGGTTCTATCTTTTCTAATTATTATTTCAATTTCTAGATAGTCTATGGAAAATTCGTTAAACAATAACCATAGAAGTTTAACGCATGACAGCTGCGGCCTGTCACGAAATTTTGGGAGGTTTTGAGGCTTGTAAACATTTTATTCCAAAATTTTCGTAAAGCTTAGCTCCATTGTGCCTATTTTATTTTGCTAAACATAGGAATAAACAACGTAAGTTATGTTATTTTGCATTTTTAAATACTTGTATTTTATGTTGTGTTTCTACATATTTTGCAGATGTCTTTTTTGACAACGACTTTTATCATTATTTACCATTTCGTTGTATTTTATTTCCTATTTATGTTAGTTAATTAGGAAAACGAGTGGTGTAAACTATATTTATACTTTGTTTTAAAGGACAAAATGACTTCTCAAGCGTTGGCATCCTTAACTGCAACCTATACAGATTCTGAAGGTGAAGAGGACATGGAAGAAGCACAGATTACACCAGAAAAGAGTCATAGTCCTTCACCAGTAGCACACTCTCTTCCCACATCACCCAAACCTCAAAATAAACATCAACCAGAATCTATGTCAGCTCCAGTTACTCCCAAGGCACCTAAGAGGTTAGTCTCATACAATGATGACACTGTAGTATCCGATGAAGAGTCAGGCAATAATGAAACTGAGGAACAAGAGGAGGTACCAATGGATCTGGAGGATAATGAACCTGTGAAAAAACCAGCCATAGTAGCGGAAGACGGTATTACTATACCACCTGAGCCACCAGGGAAATGTTCTGTGGAACTTCAAGAAAAAATAACAACACTTTATTATAAGATGTTACACGAAGGTAGAGACATGAATAAAGCCATTCAAGACAAAAAAAACTTTAGAAATCCAAGCATATATGAGAAACTTATACAGTTCTGTAATATTAATGAATTAGATACAAATTATCCGCCAGAGATATACGATCCACTGCGATGGGGGAAAGAATCTTACTATGAGGAGTTGGCCAAAGCTCAGAAGGTAGAAATGGATAGAAGAGAGAAAGATAGGAAAGAAAAATTAGCCAAGATTGACTTTACAACAGGTTTGGTTAAGAAGGACTTGGATGATGATCCCAAGAAAAGAAAATCAAAATGGGATCAAGTTGCTCCTAACTCCGCTGCAATAAAACCTCCAGTGAAGCCTGCAGGATTGGCACAACCAGCGTTGACCACAGCTGTTACAGGTACCAAAGGAACTGTGATATCTGCTTTTGGTTCCTTACCCAAGAAAGCTAAAGTGTAGTGAAAGAAAGAGTACTGTAAAATGATAATAAATTTATATTATTCACTCCACTCTGAGATATTACAAATGAAAGGCTATCGAGGGTCATACATCTCAAATCATCAAGATAAATGCAAAAAGTAACCAAATCACCAAGAGAAATGCATAAAATCACTTCAATCAATTTGAACCCCTCTTTCAAATTTGTATATCCTCTTTGTGATCCTTGTCCAAACCATTGTACCTTATTTACACGCATTATATCCTCAACACTTCTTTTGCGTCCGCTCCTAATATCCACATTCCTCTATCATATAACCCTTCATACTTAATTTTGAAAAAGTCATGTTTTCTAACCACAAAATTTGCAATTATAAACTTTTTAACCAGCATAATACGTCAAAATATTTTTTTATATTATCATTATATATTATAGCACAGAATAAATAGAAAAAAATTCTCAATAAAATATTCTAATAAAAATCGGAAGTGATGGGTTAACAAGGCTTGGTGAATAATAAGATATCAAAAAATAAATAAAAAATAAAATAAAATAAATGTCTCAGGAAATAAAACGTGTATAGTGAATGAACGGTGATATTTAGGAAAACTATATTTTAATTTAGAAACACTAGATAAGATATAGGTAGCCGTTAAATTTTTTTAAGTGTTTTAGCAATGATTGATTCACTTTTTCTGCTGTTGTTTACCAGGATAATGTAACTTGGCAAAAGCTACAAATTGCCATATATTTAACTCCTTTAGAAATGATAATTTGTAGGTTTCTCACAAAAATATACCCTTGATATCATATTTTTTTTGTTGATGCAGTTGGTATACTATATTTATAATTAGAAAAACATTGTATAGACAAAAAATAATTCCTGTTTCATAAAAGTGTTTTGAGTGTTCTTTTTTTTTTCATTTTATATTATAAATTAATATGCAGGATAATAATGAAACATATTTGTGTGTAACTTGTATATTTGGCACATTCAACATAAAAATATTATTGTACAGATAGTTGTAACTTTAACATTATGTTCTTGAAAATAAATCAATATATATTTGTAATAACATATTTTTCTATGCTGCCCTATACTAAAAAATTAAACTTAATTATCATATTTGTAAATAAACATCTAAGGCTTTATATTGGTACAATATTCTTATCACTACATAAAGTATATAGTGATAGTTAATATATAAATTGTATAAAACAGGATATAGAAATGTTTTGGTTACAAAAAGATAAAATATTGATAATTGGACAACAATATCAATATAAAAACTTTTTTGTTCTGATTTTTCATGTTAACTTTATTTCTTTAGTTTTCCTTTAAATCTGGGTCCGACTCTTTGCATGTTCCCAGATGATAGCCTGGTGGCAAGAGCTTTCAGAGTGATCGGATAGATCATATTCAAGTCGGATGTTTTGTCAGCAAATACCCATCTTATATTGCACTCCAGTATTTTGTGATCTGAAAGAAATAAACTCATGTTTTCAATAATAACATTATTTGAATTTAATATTTCAGAAGTAACATTGTGAAACTACATTTTTTCTACTAATACTGTACCACCACGGCATTAACCACAAGTGAGGTGACTAGCTGCATGTAATAGACATGCATGTTATCCTCTCCGTGCCAAAAAAATGTAGACATTCAGGATTGGTGGCAAACCTCATCGCTAAATTTGTGATGTAAAACTACTTTATTTTTTACAACATCTACCTTTAACAGGACACTCAAAAACTTACGTAGAAGAGTGGGGAGCTGTTTCTTTGCCGGGTTCTCCACGGAAAATTAATATTTGATAAATTTATACAAAATATTTGACAAACATGTTTATATTTCTTAATAATGTGTACTACAAAATGTTTGACGCTTTCATCAGTGTAATAGATTTTTCAGAATTAAATAAAAAGCTGTCGCTTACTCTAGAAATTGTATTCAAATATCATTTAATTATAGGTACCTATTTAATTACATATTGAAATTTTAGGATATTATCGCCAAACGAAATTTCGTTTTTATAAACAAGCTGAATACGAGTGAGGTCAACAATTATTATGTACACACAAAAAATCTCATCTACAGTATTATTATTTTACCAATGTGTGGGTCCACAATAACAAATGCCCTCTTTAGATTGTCCACAGATATAAGTTTATTTTGGTTCTTTTTGCCACCCAATTGTATAATAATTTCTCTGATATATTTTTCTTGAGCCATCTGTCTTTGCCGAAGAAGTTCTTTTGCCAAATCTACACGATCAAACCCTTCTTCATTCTGTAAACAAACATTGAAAATTAAAATACGAAATAATTTGAAAGTTAAAATGTTAGTGGTAATTTGTCTTATTAAATAAATTTAAAAATCAAAATAATATTTCTTACTTCAATAAAGAGTTTATCCATGTCAATTTCTAGAGCGTTGGATTTGATCTTAAGTTGCCTTCTAGCCACTTCTAAAATGTTTCGAATGTCCACTTCTGATTTTAAAGGAAATGTATTTTTCAAACACTTCTCCAAATCATCCATTGACACACATCCCTGCAGAAAGAATCGCAATTAGTTTATATTACAATTTCACCATAATTATGAGTAAAAACTATTGTAAAGTTTGTAACCTTTATTCCGGTAGCAATCTTCATCAAATTTTCTTTCAACATTACCCATTCTGCTTTGTGAGCATAATATATGTCCTGACAAAGGGATCCATTCAATACACCCCAGAATAACTTCACTTGTGGATCTTCCAACATCTGTTCACAGCCGCTACATAAGTTGTAAGCCCATTCGGCACGGACACTATTCTGCTGGTATCTGTAATGATTAATCCCAGACACTATTTTAGATATCATTAATTAACTGGGACGTCTCTGGAATATCATAGGTTTATCACTCTTTTGTGTAAGTTTCACTGTCTTGTAGAGGCCAAAAATTTTGAACACATCACCTGAAAGACATTATTAACTGCTTCAATTCTGCAATAAGCATCCATTCTGAATATGTAATTGTTTAAACCATGGAAAGTAAAAACCATTACAATCATTTTAAGTAGTCAGTATACTAGCTACAGATAGTTATACTAGTGGAGTAGCCGTGATAGTATGTTAAAATAATTTTATTTTATTATTATTATTTGTCGATATTTCAGGAGTCCAAGGATATAGATTAATAGAGAATTTTACATTTACCTTTCATTAAAATATTTGGTGAGGTAATCCTGCATAGACATTTCATTATCATGTTCAGCCTTGGCTGTCCATATATCATTTATGAGAATGCTTATTTCTCTGCGAGGCAGTCTGAGATTTCTCACTTTGCCTTTATACTGAAGATATACTGGAACCACTGGATCTAAACCCTACAAAAAATATAGAATCTAATATGATGTGTTCTTATCCAATTTAATAGAAGTTTGGCTGTAATTTGCCTGTAAATTAAAGTACTAATTTTGTATTTCACCTAGATAAATATTTCTCTGACCATTGAGCAAAAGTACGTAAATCAAATTGTGACGAACCCTAATTCATCGAGAATGTTGTATTTTACCATTGATATATGCAATTCCAAAACCAAACCAAAAATTGAGTCATATTACACTATGTACTTCTACCCAACAGCTGGAGATTTTCTCTCTCTTACCAGTCCTTCAAAATACTCCATATCACTGTTCTGTGCTGCTGGTCCCAACTCTTTCAGTATTACGTTAAGTCTCTCCTTACTTGTGAGTCCTGCAGTCAGTTCCTTCCATCGTCCCCATCCTCCTCCGATAAAATCTGCACATGCCTCCCAGTTGGGACGTGGTGTGCCCAATTCCTCCAGATCTGTACATCTGTCTCTCAACTCTATTACTTCTTCCTTCAGCTGTGTATAATCCCCTCAAATAAAAAATAGTGATCAAAGTTAACTTTAAATATTATGATTTTATCTAGCTCATGGCAGTTTGTACTGCCTCTACAGATTCTTTATGGAAGAGCATGAAGTTTCGCTACACCTGCTCACTGAATGTGGATCTATTATACATACCAGGGCACGAATAATTTTTTTTTTTTTAAATATATAGACAATTCACACAGACCGAGCTAGTCCCAAACTAAGATGTGAATCTTGTATTATGGGTACTAACGCGACGGTACACATATATACAATGCACTACACACATATACATGTAACACCCAGACCCAGGACAATCTGAAAAAGGTCATTCTTCATTTTGCCCTGGCCGGGAATCGAACCCAGGACCTAGTGACTCAAAGGCAAGTGCGTTAGCCTCCACACCACACCGGTCGTGTGGTAGTGATATTGGCAGAGATATCCACCCACAGAAGATACTCAAATTCTTTGGAGAACTAGACCTGTGGAAAAACAACTGGAGACTGATTTCTCAATAAACTACCAAAAAAGTTTATGTGAACATAGCTGGATGGAAAACAAATCATTACCATCAAACATCCCTATTTGAATTTAAGCAGCAGTATCAGTAATGTCATTATTAGCCATGTGCTCATTGAAGGAAATCTTTTGAGATGACCCTGTGTTCAAGGGTGATAAATAGATTATTTAAAGTAATTAGTATTTGTTATAAAATTTACTTGTAAGTTCATTGTGTTTTTCTTTTAACTCATGATGGTTTTCAGAGAGGCTATTGAAATCCTTTAGAAGTATAATGTGGTTTGACTCCAGGAGTTCATATTCCTTCTTTGGTATTGTATCAGCATAGTCATCTGACATTGTGTTCAAATCTTTGATTGCTTTGGATAATTTCTTCCTAACAAAATAACAAGGACAGAAAATTAAGTGAAACATAACATTCAAAAAATAGATTTATCATTCTTTAAGTGAATATCTGTAGCACAGTTATTTAATGTCAACGTAATATAATCATATTAAATTCCACATCAAAAATTACCTGCATTGCTCCAGTGCTATATTTAAAATAACAGGATCTTTGCCTTTCTCAAATTTAGACATATCAAGAATTTCACTTTTCAGTTTATTGTTTTCAAAAAATAGTGCATATCGGGCATCTCTTTCAGTTGATAATGCCAAATTTAAAGTCTGCACTTCACTTTCGAGCTGAAAAAAATAAAACAAAATATTACTAAAGGCTGAACGCCAAAGTATTATGTAAAATGAGTTAAGCCTATTTTTTCAGGTAATGTTGAAATTGAATAGAAGTTTATAATATTATCATTAGTGATAAATATACTTTTCCTAGTTTTTCTTTGATAGAAGTTATTTCTTCTTGTGATTGTTGTATTTCATTCTTCAATAACTCGTTTTCTTTTATTTGGTCTTCTAATTTCCTCATATGTTCGTTCTCTTTGTGGGATTTCCATACAACATTCTGAAAAAAATAGTCACACCAAGTTAAAGTAATTAAATAATAATTTGGTATTTATTAAATGATTATGGATTATGTGTTTTAAAATTTACCATAATGATTTCATTCATTTCAATTTGTCTGTCTCGTATAGATAGAGCATCTTCATAACTTTCTTTTATTTTTATCAACAAGGGCTTAAATGTTGTCAAATTTTTCAGTAAATTATCAAATGCCTCTCTGTACACCTACGGTAAATATCAATAGTGAATTAATTTGCTGTAGTAATATTTATTAAGTTAGTGATTAAATATACTTATTTATTTATTTATTCCAGTAATATAGCAGCTGGAGAGACATGAAAAATATCTTCAGTTTTCCATGTGACTGAACAGTGAGAGCATTTCAGTAAGCAGCTGAACAATATCTAGTAAAGGATAGATTTAGATTTATCTACCTCTCTATACCACCACAGCATATCCATAATAAAAAATCAAAATATATATACATATTAAGGGTGGGTTGCATACATTTTCACTGTACTAAAGATTTTAAATGTTTTATGCAGAATATAAAAGATTCTAATGTTAACATTTTTTTACCTGTAAGATTTCATCGATATATTCTTGCCTTTTCTTAAACAGTTCACTTGAATTTTTTTTTATTCCTGGTATTTTGGTATTAATTTTACGTTCAATTTCTGTTACAAACTTTGGGATAGTTAGTGCCTGTAAGGAAATACTTATGCTATATTTTAGAAATATACAATAGCAAACAATAAGTAAAGTGTATTTCTGATACCTTGGAAGTTTCTAATTTTCTAATATGATTATCCATTTTAAAATTGATTTCAAACAGTAATATACTGCATTTTTTTTTTACAGAAAACTATTCCATATTTTACTACAGGGAAAGTTTAACAATTTTGATAAGAATGCTATGGAAATTATCTATTTGATAAACAAATATTTTTATCATAAATACCTTCTGCAATCAAATTGTTTACTTTACCTGAGTATCAAAATAGTATATTCCTTCATAGCTACTAAACATACTTTAGTATAAGTAATTATTTATTATTATATGAACATACCTACCTTTTATGAAAATTATTGTTAATGTTTTTTTGTCACTAGAAATAAAATAGCAAATTTTATTTACTATGGTCTAAGAATATAATATTTGGTAAATACCAAAGCAATATAAGTTTATTATTTTTATTTGAGTATTGTGTTTTATTTCTACAGAACTCTGTAGTTTACAAGTCTATTTTTTTATTAAAAAAATATTATTATATACTTATTTATTGGTTTGGAGTTGAAATTATGGCCTGACAAGTAACAATAATTTTATAAAATAAATATTAAAGATTCTATTATATTCTTCTCAAGACCATCCACTCGAAATATTAAAGAAAATAAAATAATTTTCTATTTCAAAAATATTTTCATATTGATTTCAATTTTTTTGCTATGGCCACTTTCTATATAAAATTTCAAAGTATAATCACGTCTGTGAAAATTTTTGAAACTACATAAAAACACACGATGGCTTTATTAAATTTTCGATGATAGCGCTTAGTCACAGATATACTAATATTGGTTATAGTATAAAAGTGTTGCCATTACAAGAATCTGAGCGAAGGCAGTGTCATCTTGTGATAATAAAAGGTACTACAGAGAAGATGTGACGTCACGGGAAGGAGGCGGAGTAGTGGGGAATTAGATTAGAAATGGCTGTCGCGGGTAGTGGACGGGAAGCGATGGATTCTCAAAATGGTTCGCAAAGTGATAATATTGATAGGTTAAAACTATTATATCCTAACGTTAACGAAGTAGAAACGCCGTTGCCGAGATCTTGGAGTACGAAAGAGAAATACAATTACATCGGATTATCACAAAATAATCTTCGTGTTCACTACAAAGGTAAGAAGTTTCAAGGTTTTGTTTATAGATGAGAGTGACTGGGTGGAATATTATATGTAATTAAATTAATATTTTTCGTTAGACAATTATGAATATATCAGTAGAGATATTTGTGGAGATAAATGTTTGTTAATGTTGTATGATTATTTCTCATGTCATCGACCGTGTTCTATAGCTGAAGCTAAGTAATGCGATGCGACATGTCCGCAGAGTGAAGAACGCAAACAAAGAAATCAGCTGATTCGCCAAGTTCTGACATGACGCAAAACATATTAGAATACATTTTATTATATTACTTATATATTCTTCATTATATTTTTATCATACATCATTAATTATATTCTCGAATGCTTTAAAATTCAATATCATTTCCTTTGTTACAACTCTTCCTTCGGGGGTACATACTTTTTATTACCTTTTTTGCCACAAAGTAATTGGTAATATTTTGTCATTGATTGTTCTCATTCGCTCAATAAATCTGCATTGCTTTACATCAGTAGTGAGACTGTAGTGTATTATTATTATTTATTATACTTATATGTTTGTATCACTTCACATCACATGTAATCTTTTCCTGGGTTTGCAGTGATAACAGATAGTTATATTCATATACACACACTAGGTATAAGAACATAGCTTCCATCACATATTCATGTTAAATATCTGTCAGCTTTGCTTCTTTGACACTTAATTGTATGTATCTATTTGTTGTAGTCTGAAACCTAACCTAAGTAATTCATATTTGATAGTAAGAATATTAAAAGGAAACTAATGAGATATTGATCCAGTCTTTATACTCCTGAGTAATTATTTTATAATAAATTAACTTGTAATGTACTCAAACCATTCCTTTTTCAACTATTTTAAAATTAATTCACAATGTGGATAATCATAATATTTTTCCATAGTACTATGTATAGCTTTTTGTTTACTTTTTAGTGTTTTTTTTCTTCGAGCATCTCTTATAACTTCTTGTAACTTCTTCATATTTGTATACTAACATCAAATAAAAACCAGTTGCTGGTTTCAAATTTTACTGAGCATCATCTGCTTGTTTAGATGTGATAGGGGCACAAATTGTAATTAATTGTCTAATAAGTAATAAGTCTACATTTCACCTTTTATCTGTTCCTAAACTCCATTATTTTTAAGTGGCCTTAGACGTCTTCAAAAGTCAATATCTGTTATACATTTAGAACAACATAACGCTCGAACATACTTCCATATTTATTTTTTGCATATAATAATTTGCTAGGGAAAATGTCCACTTTCATAGTTTACAATACGATACCTTGTCAAGTACCAAATTTTATTATTTTATGTTCTTAGTATTTAATCTCAGAAATTCCTTCTGTTTGATTACAAAATATATTTTAGTCTATTGACATGTTTTTATGTTCTTGCTATCAGTTTTAATGTTCTAATTATTTTATTATGTTCTTTGTGCAATGTTTATCATTGGTTTGTTTCAATAAACAATAGTTATTCCAAATATTTTTTTATGGTGTTGATTCTTAGTTTAAATGGGTGAACCTATTCTTAATTCAAGTCATTTTTAAATTTGAAGCTCTTCAATATTCAATAAATATGAACAGAGTTTTTATACAAATATATTTGCCTTCTTTCGACAAAGTATTTATCAGGTTTGTTTATTGGATACTTAGATGTTTGCATAATTTTTGTAGGGACTGTAAGGGTGTTAGATCCAATATAGAAACACAATTTCAAAGTAGCCATGAGGTATATATATATATATTTATCGTAGTGTTAGTATATTATGTTATGTTGGTACCTATCTACTTGAGTTACTGAAAGAGCAATGACTTTTAGCAAGATTATGATAAATGCAATAAGCTACTATAAACATACCTAATAAAAGTACATTAATGCATTATTCTTGGCATTCCATTTCAGTGTATGCCACAAAAGCAGCTTTCCTGTAAGATATAGTCGTATTATTTTATTTTCATGTATGTAGTTAAAACACCTCATCTAACACAGCATTATTGTATTGTGATGTGATACTGTTTGTATAATGTACATATAGGAAGGAATGGGAATGTTCCAAGAGTGACGATAATATTATTATCTCCGCAGAAAGTACACAGAAAGTCGTCTTGTGGCGTTATAATTAGATAGGATTAAAAATATCTAGTGGGCAACATATTTATTACGTGTGTATGCTTTTATTCGAATAAAAACATTCAAGTGTTGATTACGTATATTATTTTCAATCTGTCATGTTGGTATAAGCCATCAGCTGGGTGATATGGCGGCCATTTTTGATGTTGTTTTCACCAGTTGTCATTTTCCACCGCGCCGCGGCGCTGGTGTCTGGAAGCTGCTCGGCTCATGCTTGCGCTGATGTTTGAATAAAGTTGTCTTTGCACTGCAATGTTTTCAGTTGTCGAAAGGTGAAATGTATAAAGGGGTAATTCATTACTACGATACTGTATCGACATGCTTTTAATGAAAGTTATTTTTATTGGGCGTATTCATATACTTGTCATTTGTGAAGTTTTATTTCTCCCGTGAGAATATAAATATTAATATGCTTAGATACATACTTGGGTACTTTCAGAAATGTTATGGGTGTTTTCATTGTAACACAAGTAAATTATATATTTGAGCACAGAATTACTTTAGTAGAAAAACTGATTCTCCCACTATTGATCACAAATCTGTGTTTTGATATTGCAACACCGTGTTTTTGTTACTTCAATCGAAATTTTATTTCTTACTTATATATTTTTTTTTATATCTTATTATTATAGTACGAGCCACTCTCAAAATTGAATAGATGATTATAAAAAAATCTATAACTGTTTTAATGCGTGTATATATTTAAAGTGTATAATATTATTTCAATAAAAAAAAATTGCGAGATTAAAGTTGGTGACGAATGTTTGGAGCAAGTAAGTGAGTATGTATATTTGGGAAGTATGTTTACGAGGGATGGAAGATGCGATGGGGACATTGAAAGAAGGAAAGTGGCCGGTGCTAGAGTAAACGGTGCACTTCGACCCATTGTCAGCAATGACAATGTGTCGAACATGGCTAAAATGCTGGTGCACAATACCATTCTGGTACCGTCACTTACGTATGCAAGCGAGACATGGACGTGGTTGAAGAAGGACGAAAGTGGAATAAATGCAGTAGAGATGCGATCGTTGAGAAGAATGGTTGGTAAAACGCTGCGTGATAGAGTGAAGAATGAGGATATTAGAAGAATGAGCGGATGCAAGAAGAGTGTTGTGGACAGAATGCGCGTGAATAAACTACGGTGGTTTGGGCATGTTGAACGAATGAACGAGGTAAGAATGACAAAGAGGATATACTTATCTGAAAGAAAGGGTGTGAGGAAACGCGGGCGTCCGAGAACCACGTGGCTTGATCACGTGGATCAAATTCTCAAGGACGGCCGCGTGTTGAGTAAGAGGAACCGACGTGCGTGTATGAGGAACTGTATGAATGTGGAGGAAGCGAAGGAAGTGTGTAAAGATAGATCTGTTTGGCGTTCCGTTCTCTCTGCCTACCCCACTTGGGACATGGCGTGAGGGTATAGTATATAGTAGTATAAAAAAAAATATTAGGTTTACAGAGAAAATAAATACTATAAAATAATAATCTATACGTAAATAGGTATTTAGATTAAATTTGTCAAAACAATTTGTGGGATTTGCCAATTTAAATTACAAATTTATCGGAAAAGTGCATAAAAATCGTTAACAAAATTAGTGAATAGTAATACTCATTTGCTTATGCACTCCATGGGCTACAAACCTATTCAAAAATAGAATTTCGAATATCATATTTCATACTTTAATCGATCAATAATAAACAAAGCGGATATGTCAAATTTTTATCTGTATTGCCATTACTGTATACATAATAATAACAACATTGTATTGATTCGTAACGGTTTGTATTCTACTTTTATTTGGATAAGATACTTATCCTTATTGAAGAGCTGTTAAAGTATTTATGTAGGTACTCACTATCCAACTGATTGAAAAATACTGCGTATGCATTATAAGCTGTTCAGAAGTATCCATTATTATGTAATGTAAATAATCTACTACTAATTAGGTCATCACATATATTAGTTAGTTAACTATTGGCCTGTTGTATATTATTAATTATAAGTAGGTACTCGGTACTACCTGCTAACCAGCTGGATCGCCATAGATTCCACCATGTTAGTAAATGGGTATGTCCAGTTCATAGATGATTGTAGTATTTGACTGCTAATGTTATGTACTGTGTACTGTCGTCGCAATGACAACGATGTTGGTTAAAATGGAATTATGTTATGAACGCAGTGCAAAGTTAAATCATTCTGTCAATCGTGTCTATAACTTGGCCTATAATATATCTCGGCATAATGTATATCCGATTAAACTTTTATTCTAATTTTGAAAAAAAAATAACAGGTCTCGTCTATTAATTTCCTCCCCGAGATAGCTCTGTTTTTTGAATTTGTGAACGTGTTATTCTTTATTCAAATTATGTATCTTCACTTCGATTCATGAAATTTTAAATTATGGAACACATAGATAAAACGTGATCTCTCGTAAACGAGTGGATGACCTAAAGAATAGTAAGCGTGTAGCCAAGTTTTAAAGCGGGTGCCTATTATTGAATATCGAACGATTCTGATTCATGTCTACCATAAATTCAGGAACTATTTCCTTTACATAATATAGTATTAAATTCCCTAATTAGATTGCCATAATGAAGAATTTCCTTGCCGTAAGTATGCGGATACGGTCGAGTCGAGGTTTATCCGCTGTCGTTAGGTTTTATTGCTGGTGATTCGTATGAAAAGCTTCTAGTAAATGAGCCTAAAAGGGAGAAAAACAATTTGACGCATGGTGTATCACCGTCTATAAACAAATGACATAGGTACTTATACATGTTTTATTTCGAATTCAGCTGTTATTTATACAACAATTTCACAGTATGGAATCTACAATCTTTAATTTTTTGAAATTGTATGTATTATTTTTCGCAGCGCTTTAGTGGTAAAGGGTATTGTTTTACATAACAATGGGAATACATAATATTATTACAATTTAATTTACATAGGGCGAGTTTGTTGCTTTATTGCGATATCTTCGAACTAACTCAATTTTCTCAATAAAAAAGTGACATCATTCAACTAAATTCCGCTCTTTACTTTCATGGCAAATCACCCGAAATCGAGCGATCATGTCCTACTATCTACTGTGGTGACAATATTAAGAGTAGTAAATAATATAACATTGGACAATAGATCAAGAATTACATAATTATGTGTTAGATAACATAACATAACATAAATAGACATTTCACACAGACCGAGCTAGTCCCAAACTAAGATGTGAATCTTGTATTATGGGTACTAACGCGACGATACACACATATACAATGCACTAAACACACATACATGTAACACCCAGACCCAGGACAATTTGAAAAAGGTCATTCCTCAATCTGCCCTGGCCGGGAATCGAACCCGGGACCTCGTGACTCAAAGGCAAGAGCGTTACCTCCGCGCCACACCGGCCGACTTCCAATTCTGTAAATAATAAAGAAATTATTCCTAAGTTGAATTGGATAGGTCAAATTCGGAACGTAAACAATGTTTTCTTTAATTATATTTTTATCAGAACGTTGCTACGTAGGAACGTAGGTGTACATAATATTGTATTCTTATTAATAACAAGCTTTTGTAACCCGGCATTGCTCGGGTTTAAATAAACAGAAACCGTGCAAATACATGGGTTAAAATGCATAACCTTATTGGACTGAAATGGAGTATGCGCTTACGTGGAAAAAAGTAATAAAAAGTTATAGCCAATGAGAATACTTAATGTTTGACTCCCCACATGTTCATATTTAACTAACAAAATTGGTAGGTACACTCATGAAGAAAAGTGTTACAAACATCTTCCCAATGAAAAATCTTAAAGTTTGACACCTCACATGCCGATATTTAATTAAAACAAAAGAAAGTAGGTACCTACATCGAAAAAAGTGCTGAAAAACTTAAAGTTTGACATCCCGTACTTAAATAAGAAAAAAAAGCGGGTTAATATGTCATTC
The DNA here is from genome assembly GCA_947579605.1 of Athripsodes cinereus. NCBI lineage: Eukaryota > Metazoa > Arthropoda > Insecta > Trichoptera > Leptoceridae > Athripsodes > Athripsodes cinereus. The sequence continues at coordinate 5,766,626 of OX388318.1, forward strand.
TGAGAAAAAAAAAATGTTGGTACCTAAATGTTATTCTATTCTATTCTTCTCAAGACCATCCACTCATTGGCGAGTGATTTTGGACCTAAATGTTATGTAATTGCCACATTCGAATTGGTATTTTTAGTTTGTAGTACCTACATAAATCTTCAAGTGATTTGCCATGAAATAAAAAAAAAAGTAAAGAAAAATATTAGGCGAAAATCAATAGGTTCTTATGGCTAGTACCGAGGTACTTTTGTTTATTTTATTTATATTTATACAAAAAATCAATTAACATTGTTTATGGATTTTTTACATAATACTATTCTTATTCTATGTATGGATTTCTATGGTCTCATAATATCCTCCATTATGAAAATAGCTCAAAATGTCAAAAATATGCAATTTTTATTCACACAATTCAGGATTTTTTGTCATTAGCAATCACAATGTTTCATTATGTAAACAGTCCCTAATTATTTAGTTTCAGTATTGTTTTATTTATTGTTACATCCATTTTGAAATTAATTCAATACAATGAAAAATGTTTGACTATAAATATTGGATTTTCATACATTCGCTTGGCAATTTTGTCAAGCGAATGTATGGGAATCTCATTAAAATTGTAATATCTTTATCAATACATAAGATATTTAAAATGTTTTTAGCCTTAAACCTGCCCAGGAGATGAGACCTCGTATAGATTGTATTATTTTACTTCTGTCTTTCCTTATTTCAGAGTCCATTGAGGACATACGCACATACGAACCGACTCAAATATTTATGTGTGGATTTATTGTACGCATTAATTTCTTTGATTTCGGTGTGAATGTAGTTACAAACGGTACTGTTATAATTTTGTTATGTCACACGATGTTGAGGTCATTTTGTAGGCCACGGCATGCTTTGGTTGAACTGTCTGACTGATATTAACCGTAGGATAATAATATTTATTTAAATTCGTATTTGGAACCGAAATAAAAATTGTTCCAATATTGTAAAATCTGCGGCGTATGAATATTTCATTATTATTGATCATGTACTTCAAAATTCTTTATTCCTGTTGTATGAGTCAGTTCTAATTTCAAAATTTAAGATTCTTTTTATAAGGTGCAATGTACTTATAGAGCGGGATATATGATACGTATCATACATTTTTGCTGAAAATAAGATTAGTTTGTTAAAATGTTACTTTGGTAATACTTAACTATTAACTTTCTTTGTTTGATTACTATCTAGTATAATATACATAATGAAGACGAGAAATCACTAACAGAAGTGTCACATTTTATCAGTTAGTATTTGATTGTTTTTTGTTTGTTAGTAACTTACGATTGTATTCGTTTGTTTTACGATATTGTTCTTGTGTTCTTATCTAACCTTTATACAGTTGCATATATACGATTTGTAGAATCGTTCCACAATTTGACGGACTTTTCATTTTGTTTGTTGGTCGTGTAGGTTCGGATATTTCCGTGACCCGATTCCAGTTCGGTGTTGACCTATTTTATAATATCCCAACAAGATATGTTGGTAGGTAGGTACTAGGTATGGTTGGTATAATGGCAACCGTATAATTTTAAAGTAGCTAGAGGGAAAAGCACAGAGCACCCTACGACCTGAAGGTTGCTATAGAATACGGGTGGGAAACCTAAGGTATAAAGGAAAAATAATATTTCTTTGGGTTTTGAATATCGAATGAAATGTTCGTTATACAGTTTTTTTTTAATATAATGAAAGTAAGATTATTTTGTCTTTACTTCTGATTTACACGATATGCCATAATCGATGTTTGCTATCTATCGCAATCCATGAAAGTTAATAGAAAATATTTATTAGTTTTTAGTTTCAGTGAGTTTATTCAGTGGGAATCAATTGAAGTTAATCTTGCAAAGTCGCAGTCCAGCCAGCCGTTTTCACATTTTTTAAATAGTTTTTAGAAACAATAACTCAATATGAGAAAAATAATAAGATTACGTATTAAAATCCGAGATGAAACTATCTATATTAGGTTTACATATATGTGCTCTACAGTATTTTGATTATAGAAAGTCATGTTTGTAAAAAAATACATTTATCGTGATATTCATTATGTTTCAAAATTGACTCATATTATACCTTTCGTTACTTGAATTACGATCTCACACAGTTTCAGACAACAAAATGTTCATGATATGTGGTGTTGAGTGTTCTTGATAAAGTGGTTGTATTAGAGCAGAGGTTGCTATGCTCTGCACCACTCCACACGTCTTTACACTCTCTCCATGCGAAGTATATGTATTCAAATTACTTTTCCCCTATCTCTCTCTCTCTCTTTTCTACTTTGTTCTCGTCAGAGTTTCATGAAAAACTTCTGCATTCATACAGAGCGACATAATCCTCTTAGACAGATTTTCGCTTCTTATATTGTGTAGAATCTAGATTTATTATATTGTATAGATAATTCTACAACTAGTCATAGAGGGGATGATTGAGAGCCGTAGAGGGGTTGGAAGAAAGCGGCTATCCAGGCTTCAGAACATTCGAGAGTGGACCTGGATGAGAGTTGTGGAGGAGCTGTTTCGTGCTTCCCAGAACATAAAAGATTTCTTCCAGGTGAGCGTAAACGTCGGGGAGACCAGACAAGACTTGTCAAGAAGAAGAAATAGATAATTCGATACCTAACTTAAAACTGAATTTTTTGCATTCGATTCAAATAATTTTCTTTTCCGGAAAACGTTAATTTTTTTGTGAATCAACATTTTCATCAAAAAAATTTAATATTCATTAAGTTTATCCATTTATCCATACCTTTACAGTATTTCCCTCAAGCAGGGAGAAAAATAAGGATCTTCGTCCAAAAGTGGGCTGAGTAGGAGTAGGCAGTGACCTCACTGGGTGTAATAAACATGTAAATCATTATTTTTATTGTTGATATTGCACTCCTTTGTGATTAATTTTCGTTAGGGTGGACAATTTTTGGCGTTTTTATTATTTGTCTCTAGAGTAGTACCTACATTTTTTTGTTTCAATTTTTTATCAAATATCTAATTGTTTTTAACCACTATAGCTACTCTAGTTTAGCTATTTTTAGGAATTTTAACAATAGTTAAATTAAAGCCCTTGACTTTAATGTCACAGATTAGGTATATATACCTAGTAACTAAAAATAGTTGCCAGTAATAAAAAAGAATATCTTATTTCCCATATTATTCTGTGCGCGTTTTGTTTAATGACGTGGTATTGTGACGAAGTTGTGTGATTTTTTTGAGTATAAATAAAGATAAAATAATTGTATCGCCTGAAGGGGTTGCCCTTTACAACAATGTCCTTTGAAGTCCTTTTCATAGTATTCAATATTCGTCGGATACCAGTACCATATTTCATTGCCCTCTAACCTTCGACTATTTTGTATGCGTAGGTACGCTATTTTCATAGACGATTTCCCAATTGCACTAGCCTTTTTGGCGTAGTTAAAATAATATTTTCAACCGATTTTGCACCCACGAAGTCCTGGGTTTTTGAAATGTTAACTTAAAGTAACTTAAGTCGACTGATAGTCGACTTAAGTTACTTTATGTGCTTTGTTATTAGTTGGGATAGCTGCCCTATTGTGAGGCGTATCAGAATTACATGTACGTAATAAATTGCGACATGATTCTATTATTATTATTAAATACACTCTTCCTTTGGGACTGTTCTAGATCTGCTTTTTTTCCTAGTAAGAATAGCAGAATGTTTTGTAACAAAATATTTCAAACCCCTTGGTTATTTTTTAGTTAAATTTATTCATTTATTTATGAGGCTGAAAATGAATGTTTGGAGCAAGTGGACGAGTATGTATATTCAGGAAGTTTGTTTGCGAGGGATGGAAGATGCGACAAGGATATCGAAAGAAGAAAAGTGGCCGGTGCTAGGATTAACGGTGCACTTCGGCCCATTGTTAGCAATGACAATGTGTCGAACATGGCAAAATTGCTAGTGCACAATACGATCCTGGTACCGACACTTATGTATGCAAGCGAAACGTGGACATGGTTGAAGAAGGGCGAAAGTTGAATAAATGCTGTGGAGATGAGATCGCTGAGGATGGCTGGTAAAACGTTGCGTGATAGAGTGAGGAATGATGATATTAGAAGAATGAGGATGCAAAAGGAGTGTTGTAGATAGAATGCGTGTGAATAAATTGAGATGGTTTGGTCATGTGGAACGAATGGAAGAGGAAAGAATGACAAAGAGGATATACTTGGCTGAAAGGAGGGGTGTGAGGAAGCGCGGGCGTCCGAGAACTACATGGCTTGAACATGTAGATCAAATTCTCAAGAACGGCCGTGTTTTGAGTAAGAGAAATCGACGTGCGTGCATGAGAAATTGTATGACTGTGGAGGAGGCGAAAGAAGTATGTAAGGACAGATCTAATTGGCGTTCCGTTCTCTCTGCCTACCCCACTTGGGATACGGCGTGAGGGAATAGATAGATAGATTTATTTATGATCTTTATTAATGGATTTCAAGACATCGCGAACCTCGGTAAACTATGATAGAAATATGTTGACAGACAGCGAATTAAATAAATTGTAATTCAGGATAGATTTATATGGCGTTCCGTTCTCTCTGCCTACCCCTCCTGGGACATGGCGTGAGGGTATAGTATAGTAGTATAGTAATTCAGTTATGCAAACGACAATTTGTAATCGAAATGTAACGTTATTGTCATCATCTCCCGCTACCCTTTCGGGGCAGGCAGAAACGATCGTGTCCCTCTTATTCCTATCCTTGCATACACTTTTAGCTTCCGTCATACATACTTTTCTATTCAATGCACTCAACACGTATCTGTCCTGAAGTATTTGGTTTAGAAATTTAGTTAATTATATTTTGATTTTATCATCGATATATATTTCTTAAGCTAGGTTACCGTATCAACTTTACGTATTGAACTTACAGAATGCCTTCTCTGCACCATTTGAATTTGAGACAGGTGCGTTTATACTTCAGAAGTACTTTTTTAGTATTGACATATTTAATCAATTGTATCGGTGCAGATATGAAAACTTGCCAACTTATATTTGATTTTATTTCTTTTACGGATTCCTCTTTACGAAGTAATTTTTTCCCATTATTCTGCTCAGTTCCTTGTAAATGAGATTCCTGAAGAGATTACGATATATTCAGTGATGTTTCTATCAGAATTTCGTTCAAATAACACTGTACAGATTTTCATACAAAATAATATATTGAACATAATATTTTCTTAACAAGTTCTCGTGGGAGTAAATCGTTTCCCGGAATTGGTGGAAGAAAATATTTTTTGAATTTTATAAGTGAGGAAATTCTTTAATTCTATCCGCAAATCTTTTCATTCCTCTTGTGAACAAAGGAAGAATTTTATCCGTATTCGAATTAAGCCTCAGTTGAACTGTTGATTTTGAACAGATCTTAAGTACCCTGAGTGACAATTGTATGAAAGATATGTAAGGATAAGAATCTGCGATACTCTCACTTCTGTCTAGCCCTCAAGGAAAGTAAGGTTATACCTATATGTAGTGCAATTCAGAAATTTGTTGTTAATTTTTGTATGTTGTTTTTCACGGTTACTGCTTACCTTAATTTTTTTACGGTGGTAGAAATCAACATAAAGCAGCTATTATCTTTTATTATAATTCTTTTGCTCCAAACATTCATCATTATCAATGTTAAAGGTTTTTTTTTAAATTTATTTAGTATTTTATAATTATGTTCAGCGATGAGACAAGACAATAGTTCTAAATGCTCTTGTTTTTACAGCGCAGTAAGAATGTTCAGTGTATTATTTCGTGCTTGTCCTGTTTGTGGGAAATGTCCTGATGGCACATATAGATACTAGGTATTACATAGAATATTTACGCAAGCGCAGTTCTTTCAATAGGTACTTACAAACAATAATGCATTCAAATTTTCCAGGAAAATCCCATAGCCTGTTTACTACGGTATGTAAAGGGTGTTTGAGTGTTTCCAACTATATATTATTATGTTTTACGCAGAGAAATATTCTCAGCACTTTGTACGACCTTATTATTACATATTGTCATTATTTTCTGTCATACTGCACTGAGCATGCGTGCTCAGAAAACCGTGCTCTTGTTTATCTGTCGGAGTTGTTACTCATTAATTCCAGCGTATCATCCTTTATCGATGGTGACTGAAGACCTCCCCTCCTCTGTACATCATATTACAAAGAATGCAATATATTATTTATTTTATATGACAGCCCTTCTGAGATTATGAGTGCCTATCTGTTTAAGGTAACTGCATGATAGCAGCTATAGAAAATATATCGGTTTATATTATAAATTGGTCTATATTTCTTTCGAACTAAGACTTACGTACTCTTAGCTTTCGAACGTTTTTTTTTTCGAATATAAGAATGGAACTCGTCCTCTTTACATGGTTTTAAAATAATACTCTCAATTACTATTTTATTTAACAGACCATGTTTCATAATTTAGAAGTCTTCATAATAGAACAGGTTGGTTACTCATTATTTTCTGCAAGTTTTTCGAGTCTACTGTGAGAGGCAGGCGTTCGTTTAGCATCGCGAACAAAACGTTTGACATCTTTAATTCAGTGTAAAAAAGCTATAGGTATCATCTGCAATGCCTTATTTTTTTATGGAAAGAAGAGTACAGCCTGTATGCTTATTTTATGTGATTAATATACTGATTGCCTCACTTGTGAAAGATAGTACCGTAAAAATATGGATAAATAAAAGACAGATCTTTTGTATCTCAACTTGAAATTTCTCATTTCAAGTTTCGCATTGTACGTTTCTTTACATAATAATAATAATAAATAAACTATTTTTGGCATGTTTACATTCAGGTGCGACTCCACAAACAATGTGTTTTAACTTTTTAGTACATTATTACTTACTGGTTCACTACACTTGATTACGGAAATGTTTTGATGAAGCTGAATGAAGGTCACTAACATTAAATTTGTATTCGATTTTTTTTTTCTTACAATACGAACCTAACGATATTTCGAAACATTCATTGTAGCTGTAGAATATGCGTAGATACGTTTTATGTTCCTATGTTCATGTGTATGAATTGGTACATATTGTATGTAAATAAGTAAATAAATATAGTTTGGTATGAATTGCGTGTTTGTGTGTACATGTTGTTGACAAGGAATACAGGTTAATTTTACATATTTAAAAATGCTGGATGTCTTATTTTTATTGGCACGGAGAAGACGACTTGCATGTTTTATTACATTAATTAGTGATGGAATATTAGACAAAACGATGTTTTAGTAATGTTTCATTCATATATTGATGGCATAGAGCACAAATGTTGTAAGTGCAGTTTTCATAGTTTTGATATAATCAATGTTGGAAGTTTGAGATGCCATACCATTTAGTACTTACCAAACATCGTTTTTTGTTAAATAATAATAATATTTTTTTTATTTACCAAAAAAATATTTACAGAACAGAGTATAACAATTTTTCACTATTTAAATTCTCATTTATGAACTCAATATTACCTCACTGGATTTGCACCCGTATCGAGGTATCTATATCTCGTCAATGGCACAGAGTTACGCAATAGTATTCCTAAGGGACATACTTCATATTATGATATAGATTCGCATGCGTATAATAACTCATTTTCGATAAAAACTGCACTTATAACATGTGTGCTCTAAGCCATTGATATCAGCCTTTTACTAAGTTGCACATAATATAATATAATCTGATCTCTAATGCTGTGACTAATGATTATTTAAATTAAATTTCAACGTTGTGTTTGTTTATATGTATGTATACGGATGGTCGCGCGCCATATGCGTACGATTATAAAATTGAGAACATTGACACACTCCACTGATCTGACTGCTATAAACCAGTACTTATTATATTATTATTATAATATGTATCCATTGCCTTGATCTATTCAATATTCACGGACCAAATTAATAAATAGTAAATACTGGTCAGTCTATATATATATATATATATATATATATATATATATATGAGGTGAAGGTTTTACTCCATTTCACTGCGTACAGTCGGGCAGAGACTTGGCTCTTGCCTTTGCATGTGGGACGAGACACGGCCCGTCACCGGAACATGCAGATTGGATTTGCAGAATAGGTGTTGTGTTTCTGCATTATATATATATATATATATTATATTTACTACGTACATACATTCGTAGCCCAATAAATAATCAAGTTTTGTATCTGTCCATACTGATTTTTTGACAAGTAAATATTATTAAAACAAATCTTTTTTTATGTATGTAATATATAACTTATAAGATTTATCAGTGCTCCCTCTTTATTTTGTTTATTGTTTCTTATATAGTAGAAACTTTATAACACTGATTTTAATATTGTTTATTGTGTGTATTGACACGAATAAAAATGTTCATTTGAACGATACTTGTATTGAACATCTATATCTATCTATCTATATGTAATATACCGTCACGAAATCAATGACAAGTGAAGTTCTGTCTATCTCAATTCTGAGGATCGTGACCTCCGTTCCATATTCCGTGCAAGGCTCCGTGCAGGGAATTCTGTGAGATGTAGGTTCCTATAGTGAAAAATAAAACTAAATAAAATTACGTATTTCTATCAATTTCTATCAAGGGAAGACTAATGTAATATACAATATTATGGATTATTGTAATTTGAATTGTTTTATGGACTGTTATTTTTTTAATATGTATGAGATAATATGTTATGAAAGTCTAAGGGCCTACGGACAAAATGAATTAAAAATGGTCTAAGGGCCTACGGACAAAATGAATTAAAAATGGTCTAAGGGCCTACGGACAAAATGAATTAAAAATGGTCTAAGGGCCTACGGACAAAATGAATTAAAAATGGTCTAAGGGCCTACGGACAAAATGAATTAAAAATGGAAGTGAGTCACATTACGTCCCGGGATTCTATTATATAAAATATTACAGTTAGACATCTTGCTAACATCGTACTTATTACCTCTTATAATAATTATGTACCTACATAGTATTGCTTCAGCCGTAGTTACTTTTAATTATTGATACCCGCAGGTCTAGGTAGTGCGTACATTCTCATATCATTGTGATGTATCTACCTGCACTATAATATAATGATATTAAAAGGTTAACTCCATTCAATACTTTCGCACGTTTATCTATTTGTGTATCTATTAATATTATAGCTGTATAATTATTATCAATGTATGTGTGTATGTTGTACCTTTCTATATACATATAGCCTATTGCTTACTCATTATTATGTTATGTATTATCTTACGTCGCTATTGTCCATTGTCTCGCTGCACTTTCATTTCATTGCTACTTCTTTCTATAATATTACGTTAATGATTTCTACATTGAACTGTCAATGACGCCAGCTGTGTTTTGCGCGTCTTTTTTATACAAGTCCAAGATCCATCCATAATAGGGATGATTTTTGTTTTAACTCCATGTTTAATTATGATGATTCTGTTTTCGCCGCATCCAGTTACGACTGGAAAACACAACTAGAAACATGCGAGCTGTCTTTTCCATGCCAACAAGAAAATAAGACATTCAGGATGGGTGGCAAATCTCATCGCTGAATTTAAGACATTAAATGTAATAGTAGTAAGCAATACAATCACTAACACAGCCTACTAACGTATGATGTTTTCAATCAGGATTTGTGATTTTACTTACAAACGTGGATATATACAACGAACAATAACTGAAGCATTGTATAAAAAACTAATTTAACTCAAAATATTTAAAAAATATGACATTTCTATGGATTCAGTGGATACGTTCCATTTGTATTTACTTTGCTGATTAAAGTCATGAGTGTCGCAGATACCATTTTATTTTAATCTGACATCTTTATGACGCGATGTGTTACTCATATTATCTTTGTGTAGGTATACATATTATATTAATACATATCTTTCTTCCTAGATGACACATACTCTTATCATTAATATCTAGTAGTTGACACTAATTTAGGTGGCAATCAAATAAGGCGTTTATCAATGTCATTGTTCATTTTTTTTTATTACATACTTATTATCAAAAATAGAAGGATAAAAAGATACAAACTGCTTTTTTTCGGTAACTATGTTGTTCTTAGAATATACTATGAACATATTTTAAAAAAAAAAAAAAAAAGATATATCTGGGTTTTTGTTATAAACCCAAATACAACCTTATACACCTTTCACAGTAAGCTACTAAAAGCTTGTGTCGTGAAAGGGGAGTTTGCCGGCACCTGGTATCGAACCACGGACCCCATGTTCACAAGGCCGAGACTCTACCTCCAGGCAAGGGTATCTTCATTTTGAATCGTCAGGTGTAGGTAAACCTCGCCGATGTGATGCATTTGGTTGAAAATACAGAAGTTCCGTTCATACTCTTTAGGGAACAGGTAAAAATATTCTTTATTTTAGACGCTATTCCCCATTGTATACATAATTTATGTATGTACGTTTCAGGGAGTTACCTGAGATACAGGTTTAAAACATAAATATGGAAATAAACGCAAAAGCGTCTTCTGTTCCATGCCTTCAAACATCTTTCATAACATCTCCAGGAAGAAATGCTGCATATCGAAATTTCAGCCCATTTTTAATGTTCATTATAACTGGGTGTATAATATTATAATTCTGTACACTTAGATGTACTTACAAGACATTTCCATCTTGTATCGCAGCAGTAGGTAAGCACTTAGAAACAACATGCATAATATTATTAACTGACATACATACCTAATAATAAAATTGTGCTTACGTTTTTGATTTCTTTCCTTGGTTTTTCGCCAGCACATCATGTGTTTCATGAATGCATACTATTATACGATATTGTACCTACATTATGTATATCATGAATATTATTAACATCATTGTTATCATCATTATGGCGATTCTTTAATAATTATTATCTACATATGTACGTAGATTGTTTTATTATGATAGACGATAATATCACGTCGATCCCGTTACACGTTGATCTATTTTTCATCGCTCGATCTGCCAAGATTGTTGATCTTGTCCCAGATTTATTATTATAATACTCACAGTATATTGTTGTTGCTGGTCGTGTATAGTGTATAGCACACGGTACACTTTACTACTTGGTAGAGCGATGCTTACCGTAATCAAGCATAATCGTTAATTAACAAAGTTACTTTTTTAAGCAAAATAAAAATTTATTCCATAGTTTAACTAGTATTATAGTTACCTAAGATTGACATGCGATGTTCTTTTTCAAACTCAGAAAAAGAAATCGCATGTCAATACTTGGGTCAATATTATAAAGTAACTAGTAAAATTTTGAAATACATTTCTATTAAAACTTGTATCTACCGTTTACCTATTGTCTAGATATGTTTATATCCACTGGGATACAAAAGAATCTATGTTTTTAAATTAAATTATATACCTACCATAATATGCACAAAAATAACTATAGCATATTAACTATAACACGAGTCATAAGTTATATTATTTTTGTCTTTGAATTTAAACCATTCTAGATAAATTATTTCCGTACATTGAAATCACAAAAATCATGTTTACTTCGGGAATCGAACCCACGACCTTTCAATCACTTGTAATAGTTTAAATCAAAATATGATTAACATCTACACTTCTGAGAGCAAGTAAATTCAAATATTTGTTATTCAATTTTCGTTTACAGAGTTAACGAGTAACGAAGTTTACTATTTTATTAACAGTACCCAACCAATGATAATATTGGAGGCAAGGTTAACTAACAATGCATGTGATTTCTAGTTTGATTGAATTGTTTTGACCCACTCTATGCGATTCGTATTATAATAATTATTATTAATATTACTAGTCAATATTACTATCACGCTATTTCTTACAAGTGAGATAGCAAGTGAATGCGTGAAGATAATAATATGCTATAATATACAGGTTATCTATAAAAGCTGTTTCTTTGTAGATTGTTCTATTGATTTATCTATTAACATCATCTTTTGCCCTATAACGTTCTTCTTAGATACTAAGTTTGAGGAAGGAGTCGCCCTCAATCCAAGGGATTTTGTGCCAATTGATATACTACCTTCTACCACGATAATTCTAAATTTCGTGTATTTTTGTCTTGTGACAATGTATTGTGAAAGAGGATCTTTCAATATAATAATATAATTGTTTTCTATAGCCAAGTTTGTTCGATTATTAAATATTTTAATTCGAACTCATGGAATGGTATATATGTATTTTGGAAAGAAATGTAAAAAAATGCAAAACCTTATTTGCTTTAAAAGCTTGCTCTTCAAGTTTTTATTAGCACCCTTTAGTATCTTGTAGATAACTGAATTTAAAAGTGATTCGTAGCCTGTTGGCAGTGTCTTAGAATTAGAGTCCGAAGTTCTAATTCACCTGGCTTCATGACTGCCAAAAATATATTTCTTATTTTGTCACTTTTTAGGCTTATTCATCTTTCTTAACTCTCTTTTCGTTTCTCATTATAATTTACAACCAGTTTTGGGTAGAAAGAGAGAGTCTTCATTTTTCTTATTTCTTATTCTAATACCAAACATAAAATGAGCTCTTGTTCAAAGTTACCAACGATTAGCCAACTTAATAATGATGGTAATACCGCCTCGGAAATTGTATACTAAAACTCGTTTTGAGCTCATTACTTTCTGCGTTATTTCAAATAATATATAGTATACCCACCTAATAATACTTGTGTTGTTATTATTATCATTTAGTATGGAAAGTGATTTCACTGTGAGACTATAAAGTGGAAATGTCACCCTCATCTAGTATTTTTTATTTCATGTAATTTTCATCTGTTATTTTATCAAAAGGAAAAAATATTTTGAGATTCGTGTTAAATAAGAAACACAACACCACTTGCTGTAAGAAGCAGAATATATTTGCAGAGGATTAAAACCGCAGATCTGATAAAGAAAAATACTCTTACTACTATCAAGCTACAAAGTGACCAAATCAAGTAGCAACAATTTTAACAATTTATGTCATGTAATAATCTGATCTAAATTTATTCCAAGTGTTACCAAGACAACCTAACTATGCTTTTAAAGGAGAAGTCTTTCAAAGATTTCATAACCTTTTTTTTCCTAATCTTATCATTATACAATCAAGCAGTCGATCTCACCATAAATTAAACCAATCTCTTGGTCCTTGTATAACGTTTTTTTTCTTTATTTTTACATTATGTCTTGCGTTAAACTTAAAATTACAAATGTGTTAGATTGTGCATCAGTTTGTTTACTGCTATTTCCTTACCCTTAATATTTAGTCATTGTCATATTAAATTACTATTCAGTATTATCGATTTTTCTCCGCTTTGCATTCTGCCAATAGCAATGTTATCAGTCGTCCGCAAAATCGAAACGCCGTCGAACTGATGTAAAGTGGCTGTCCTGTCAACAGTAATATGCAATACATACAAGTACTGCGTATCATAAATACGTACGTAAAAGGAATGCGATAACCCTGTCTGACATTTCCATAGATTATAATCAACATCATCATAATAATATTCAGTCGGTCGATATCATTCGTCATAATGTTGTGTTAATACTTCTGTATTTAATATTTATCTAATACCTACTGTGCGATATGTATTACTAACAATATTATTACCAACAATTGTTATAATAATTAGTCAAAGTGCGTAGCGTGCGAATTGATTTCATCATTATCCATAAACTCGTCAATGAAATTTCTATATTTACCATTATGGTATCATTCATGAGTGAAGCAGCCTGTGAATTCACTACATGTAATAAATATTCCGTAATACAGGTCAACTCTCCAAGCTTAAAGAATAACTGAATTCTTTACCCACATATATTTCAGTTGCAAAGTAATTGCCCAAAAGTCTGTTGGTGGTTGGATTTTCCATTCATGATGCCTGGGTTCCAATTTTACGGTTAATAAGTTAACTCATTCCTTTTCTGTGACGCATCGATCCCATACGCAGACTTTTTCTGAAAACGTCATTCAACTAATCAACACATTTTTTAGCTAGAGTTCCAAGCTATTAACTGATTTACGAATTATCGGGTGAAATTTTAAAATTTTCCAACGTGTTTCTAAAATAATCACATTTTTGCTATTAATTAATTAGTATTCACTTCAGATCGAGTTCGTCGGTAGCCTGGAGGTAGAGTCTCGGCCTTCAGAACAAGGGGTCCGTGGTTCGATACCAGGTGCCAGCAAACTCCCCTTTCACGGCACAAGCTTTTAGCTTAGTGTGAAAGATGTATTAGGTTGTATTTGGGTTTATAACAAAACCCAGATATAACCTTTTTTTAAAAATAAAAAAAACTTTAACACTTTTGAAAAAGGTAACAGAAAAATCAATCCAATACATAATTTCTCCTGATTTAACGTTGGGACTTCAGCAGCTGTCTGTCAATCATCATCCGACCAGTTTGTGTATACTCAGATAGACTAGCAGTACGCCAACAAAATGATGATATTACACAGGTATTATAAAAATGTAAAGTTGCCTTATGTACGAGTATGTACTTACTATACGCGATAGTGACGCTGCCTCTACTACTACTACTTATTCGTATCAGACACAACGTGGAATAAATTTTATGTAATGACTGTGACGCGATGCGTCGAGTGACGTCGAGCGATATATTGTTTTTTCGTGAATGAAAGTTAATTGAAAATAAATATTTTGATTTGAATATATATCTCATTTCTATGCATAACAAATATTACCAAAAATACATGATATAATAAAACATAAAATATACAAAAGAAAATTTATAAAGTATATTTTATCCTGTATGTATTGTTACTATTGTTGATAGCTATCGGCGTGGGAGGATGTGTCGGATTAAATATTCTATATTGGAGTACTTTTTTAACAACTTCTTTATATTTGAAAAAAGAACGCTCAAAATAATTTGGTCTTATAATAAAAACTTTTAAAAAATCTTGAAACTAAACAATATTAATTATTAAAACTGATATCGAATAAATGGTATCTTGATCTATTTAACCCATAATTTCGTATAAGAGAGATAGCTAATACATTTAACGTTTTATATGTGCTGAAAGAATGAAAATGTTGAGGATTTAAAATTGGCTATTTCCTTAGGAGTGTCAATTTACTTGTAGTGTCAGATCTTGGAAAAATATTGAAGTAATACTAAACGTGCTTTCAGTGCAGTGACATTGATGGCAGATTAATTATTCTCAAATATAATACCTATATGTTTTTAGAATATTTTGAACATTGATAAATTAATGTATCTGTCATTTTCTTACAAATGCAACGGCGACAGCTTTATCGTGCGTATTTAGTTTAAACGCAACTTCATTGTTTCGAATAACACACTAAGCAGTATGCACTGTCAGTGTATTCGTGTACTTACTGTAGGTATTATTAAAATAAATTTAACTATGTACGACACACACAATAACTTATTAGCTTATTATAATTATGTACCTATGTATTGTAACGATTGTAGTACGCATTACTGTGTATGTATATTACTATCCTTCCGACCGCACCCAGGATGATTTCAATAACTAATGTCGATACGCTGTTGGCAATGTCGATACGAAACTAATATTTTATTGAATACCTACACTTCCTGTGACATGATTTGACAGTTTATAACCGACAACAAAATCGAATTTCGACTTCAAAAATGTATTTTGTTGACAACAACGTACTCCCAACAATTTCCAATACTTGTTTTGGATGCGTTAAAAAAATAATGATGAGACTAGGGAGTTTGGGAGATACTTTTCGAGTTATTGTTGGAAAGAGAAAATTGGGCTTGAACTGAACACCATTATCTATTTTGAGATGTTATAAAAAATAAACATGCCTATATTATGAACATAAAAAGGTACGACAAGTAGATAGATAAATGTGTTTCAATATTAGCACATATCGTTTGAGGTGCTAATAAGGTTATGCAAAGGTAATAACAGTTTCCGCCAATGAAAAATTATTGAAAACCTTAAATAAATTGATGCTATAACAAATGAAATGATAACAGAAGTGGTTAGACGGACTTGGGAAGTTAAATCTGTGCCTACGAGTGGTACATACACAGGATAATATATGATATATGACGAGTCATGTTTGTCCTACACATGTATAAGTTACCTTATTCATTATGACATCTCTAAGCATATTATACGTCGTGTGTTCGCAGAATAAATAAACTGTATAAATGTTAGATTGGCTGTTGCATTCTAGGTCAACTTATAAATCAACCATATTATGGAAATGATAGAACGCAACGATGAAAATAGAGGTCTGGAAAATATATGGTGCCCTTTATGAATTAAGTTTACAAAGAGAGTTTCAAGTACCTACCTGAAAATTATTTAACAAGCATACAATTAGATCGAAATCATAACTTGTTCCTGGAGAGTCAATTAAATCATTTGATACTAGTTAACAGAAATATTGAGTACCTATCAAAGATAAAAGATATTCCACTGGATCAAAAAGAAAGGAATTTTCTCAGCCTTGATTGATAATATTCGCCTTATTTGAAGGACAAAATTACAAACGATTTCACTTCTTGATTTACACTCCACTGCATTAATGTTTCGTATGTTGTATTTGTTGATTTTATTTTATTATTTTCCTATCATTCATTTCAATCGATCTGATTGCCATTATTACCACTTGATTTCTATACATTATTATGACAATATTAACATGAATCGCATGTTGTTGAAACATAATATTTTCTGTAGTATAGTATTTTACTTTGTGTTGCACATATTATTATTTAAAACTTATATTAATATTTAATTAATTACCTTGTTATCATTATTATTATCATCGTCATTGTTATGAAGGATTTTATGCAATATTGTTATATTTTTTATTATTCAACATAATAAATCTGTTTTATCCAACATTTGCGTAAATATTATTTTGTTGTATTAAAGTTTTACAACCTACGGTTACGTAATTTGTTTTCATGGGAACACATTTGAGTGTCTACATAATTACCATCTTGATAATTTATCGCAAAAGCCCTTTCACTGATCTACGTACAGAATTCATGATGTAAAAAATTCACGGGGCCCGGAGAACTATGTCTATTTATTTATTCAATATAGAAGCACAAAACAGATAATTATTATATATATATTTTTTTAATATTAAGAGAGATTAATTCAAAAGTCAGCTGTCGTCCAAACCATGCGCTACAGATGTTGCCATAGTTCCAAATTTAAAAGACCAAGTATTGGAAAATTTGATTTTGAACCGCACTTTATATATTAGACATAGATGTAATGTGAATGATGAATAGATTGTCTTGAAATGTGAACTACATTAAACGCATGTATTTCTCAGCATGATAATCTACATACATATTTATTATTTACTACAATTAATTTTCTATACATATTTATCAGTAATTTCTTACAATTGCTCACCTAATAGCTTTATTTATAACAAGCGAACGTTTCTCTGTTAAATTCTTATTAAATATTGTTTTATAAATTATTATTATACTTGTAAGTCGCATTCTTGAAATTTCTCTGGGCCGCAAATTTCTGAAATAATTATCTACGACTCTAAACCACTTTTCCTAAGATTGAAAATAAAATATTTTATATAAACAGGCGTGTTCACAAACAATGACGAAATACTACTTCGACTTAGCATTGTTCTAATTTTATGCTTGTCTTATATTATTCCTTGTAGATAAATGACAAAATTTGAATTTTGCTAACATATTGAGTAAGTACACCATAGAAAAAGAAATGTTTTGTTGTTAAGGCTTTAATAACTGGAAATTGTTTTATGATACAAGATGTTCATTTAGTCATACCTAACTTTAGACGTGTCTAATTGAGTATAAATATGCGTTTTCTTTGAGTACGGTTTTAAGAGGTTTCTCTACTTTTACTGTGCGTAGGCAATTGTACTTAGTTTTCTTTCAGTCTTATGAAAATTTTACAATAGACTTAGCACTCTATTATTAGGGATTTTGTATAGAATCGAAATTCTAAAGGTGTAATAAGAAATAACATACACACTCGTGTCAGGTGCTACTATAGAAAATTATAATTACGTACGTATGTAACTATTGGTCATGTTCATAAAATATTTTACCAGTGTTTTGAAATACACAATGTGAATCAATTTAAACTCATTGAGAACACAGGGAAGAATCAATCTTATTTACTTTCCGTACATTTTATTTATCCCGTGGAGTCGCCAGCAAAGAAATGATCTCCCTCTCTTTTCATGCAGGTACTCGCCAAACATCCCGCACAAAACATGTTTCACTTTTAAGAGCGACGAGATACAAGACCCATCCTTAATTTCTTAATTTTTATCAGCATGGAAAGGCTGGCTACCCCACCCGAAATGTCGTGATATTACGGAAGTATGAATATTATTTTTTATTTTATTTATTTAAATATCGATTTATCACAACTTCTCATCACTATAATGTGATTTCGGATGATCTTATTTAGACACTGTTTAACTGTCTGAATGGCGCTGTTGTATCGTTGTTGGTGTTAAATCACAAGTGTAGTAAAGTAGAAATTTGCTTACGTTGTTAATTCGATTTATGTTATCTTTTTCTAGAATTACGTGTATTTATGCAATACATAGTTTATGATTTTGTCGCATAAACATAATTGAAGCTTACCTTGAAATCAACAGTTGTTCCCTGGATACAACCACCCCAATCAATATTTGCCGAAAACCGCAACCACCGAAGTGATGCTTACATTTCGGCTTAGTCAGTCGCCTTTGTTCAATAGTAATTGTACTATTACATTAATAATGCTATATCCAAATAGGATTTGGGTTAATCAGATTTAATAAATTTGGTATCCTTTAGGTTCCTGGACAGTTTTATGATAACAGCTTTCATCTCTATGTGATATATTGCATGAAATTATGTATACCATGTTGTTACTACAATTTTGGTAACAGGTACTTATTATTTCTACGATGATTGGATACTGGAGACGAATATCAATCTTATGTGTAATAAAATGTGGGTTTTAAGTTACTTGAGTAATTGTGGAATTACTCGTGGATCATTGATATTCTATCTCTATAATGAAAGAAACTTGAGATTTGAATAACTCAATTTTGTTTTGATTTGTTTTTTTTTTTTAATAATATACGGTTCTTGCCTTTTATAGTACATAGATAGACATATTTTATTTATTTATTGCCATTCCACCCAACATATTAGTGATTTAGCAACATTGTGACATTTAACAAATGAAAAACTGTAGATACACATGTACAAAACTAAATAACATTACGCGATACAAATCAAAAACGAAATGAACATAATTATTTCACAGAAGGTATAATTGCTATTGCTTTTTTTGCGTTTTCGAAGGTATAATGATAAATTGAATGTATACCTTTTATGTAATTGTTTGTAATCAATGTACAGTAAAAAATGAATAAATAAAATTTAATAAAAAAATTGATCCTAAAAATTCCTCTGGGATTAAAATAAATCCAAATATGCATTAAACACCCTCACAGTACGTAATGTACTTGTGCCGTAGAAGTGGAGAAGGTTGATAGTTGGAAGGATTCGAACCCGTAGTCTCCAAATTGACAGGCCGAGACTCTATCATCAGGCTACCGACCACCTAATATTATAGGCTACAAACATGAAAGAAAGTTACCTATATTAGTGATATGCAAAATATTCTAATACAGCTAATTCTGTCCACATTAACTTCTTCCATATTTGTCCAGACGTTTTCGTCCTGGATTTTTGCCACCAATCACCAGCAATTTTTGTAATATTATCAAACCATCTGTAGGAGATCTTTCTCTACATTTATTAAAAACAGGTGTCTACTCCGCTTCTAGCTTTTACTCAATTGATCGAGTTGGGATAGATTCATTTTCTACATTAAAACCAAAAGTCTATTCTCTATCTCTGCGTGTAATTAGGTAATTTCATTTTATATCAATTGATTTGGACAACCTCAATCAGTTAATACGAAATGTATACCTACTTAAATTTTATGTTAGAACATACATCTCGTAAATTATTTACTTGCGCAGTCATTCACGTAATGAAATTTGTACGAAAAAACCCGCCAGACCTTTTGTAGGTTTCTTTTCAGAACATGTCTGTGAAAGAGTCAAAGGAAAGCGGCAGGTAGGCCTTTCATAGGTCATTGATGTGTAGTTTTTATGTTATTTTATTAGTATTCTGGTAACTATATAATTTTTGATTACAATTTTTACTCTCCGAAATAGACACTCAAAATATTTCTTTCGTTTTCCACTTCAATCCTCCTCAAAAGTACAGAGTAGAAATAAATCCATTGTGGAAAACCCTGCGCCAATCGAATCACGTCTTTCGGCAACATTCCTAACACTTTGATGTTGTGTGAAAGAGGATAGTCTAGGCTGCTCTCTCTTTTCTTGAACTATTATTGGACATTCTCGAAACATGACATGACCCAGCCAGATATATCTTCCCGAAATATTAAATGACTTTATTACAGTTAGAAGGCATGTACTTACTTCTTATTTGAGTATAAAATTCGGAACTGTTGTTTTTAACCTTTGAAAATGTTTATTTGTTTATTTGTTTTTTTTTCTCATCACAACACTAAATTTGACAGACGTGTTTTTTTCGCTTCTACAAACATTTTTAAATTTAAATGTAATTACTACATATATAGTGATCAAAATCTATATAACTGACAAACAAAACACTGCGCATCTTCTCAATATATTATTACAAATATACCACACGTATAAGGTACGAAATCATATATTATTATTTTGAAATAATTACATTGAAGAGCCTACATCAATAATACCAAAAATATATCGTGTGGGTAGCTGTACATAATTTCAACTGCGGTATCGATACATATAATACACTGTTTTATTCCGCCTACGCTACAAGCGACCGTAGCTGAGTTGTCTGGAGCGGCAGCCGCACGTACCTATTCAGTTTGTTTGGACGGCGTGAGTTCGAATCCAACAGAGATCACTTCAACAACTTGTTTTTTTTCAAGATATTTAATACATACAAATAAATACCATGGAATTAGAACCCAAGATCAGAACCAGGGCGAGAAAAAATATTAATAAAAATAATTCTCCAGCGACATCTACTGCAAAATTAAATAAGCGGGAGGCGCCTATCGGTATATCAAGTAAAACATTGGTAAGGAAATCATCACTGCCATCTAGTGATGGCAAAACGAGACAAAGCATTGATAATGTGAAATCTTCTATGGATGACGGTATTACCATTGACGAAACTTTAAAGGAATACCTTAGCAGTTTGCACCACAGTGTAAACGACGTAAAGGAACAAATGGTATCTCAAAATGAAAACCTCATCACTAAAATGAATGAATTATCATATAAATTGTGTCTCATTGATGAATTAATGGCCGAGAACCTGCTTCTAAAAGAAAGAATAAATAATTTGGAAAATAAAGTGAACAAATTGGAGAACAGCAAGACTAATGACGTCAGTGAAATGGATTCCATGGCTACTGAAATCGAGGAGAGACATAGAAGAAGGAACAATGTTATCATCTGTAATATGGAGGAAAGTTTATTGACAGAGCGAGATGAAATTATTAAAGATGACAAGATGAAGGTGTACAATTTACTAAAGCATGCTGACCAATCAATATCTAGTTCGGAGTTAAAGTGTTTTAGATTGGGTAAAAGGTATAGTAATAAACCAAGACCAGTTAAAGTTTTACTTAGAAATAGTAACCAAGTAGTCGAAATTTTGAAAAATAAAATACATTTACCTAAAAATATTAAATTGTATAAGGATCAAACTGTTATCCAGCGAAATCAATATATAAGGTTGAAAGAAGAACTAAATGCAAGGGTTGAGAATGGCGAAAAAAATTTGGTGATTAGGTTTATTGGAGGTAGTCCTAAAATTGTAAACATTAAAAATTCAAAAAACTCCTATGCTACCTACAAAACGTACGGGGCATAAACACCAAATTGCATGACCTTCGCCAGTCTCTTCCTCATTTTACTTATGAAATAATTCTACTAACAGAGACCTGGCTGAGCCCTTGTATTGGTAATTCTGAAATTGGTTTCTCCAGCAACTATAATGTTTATAGATGTGACAGAAATCCGCTTACTAGTGGTAAATCGAGGGGTGGTGGTGTACTCATAGCAGTATCAAAAACTTTATCAAGTAGAATATTGGTTACCAAACATAAAAATATTGAGCAGCTTTTTGTATTAGTGAAACTCCCCTTTGAATCTGTTGTTTTTGGATGCGTGTATTTTCCACCGGGAGCAGATATTTCACTTTATAGAAATTATTGTGAAGAGGTAGAGATATTGCGATCAAAATACAAAAAACATAAACTAATTTTAACTGGCGATTTTAATCTACCTGACTGTGAATGGAGAACCGTACACATAGCTGATAATGAACACTGTCCTGCTGAGTTACAAATTGCTAATGATACTAACAATGAAAAAGCTTCTGAAATAGTTGATTTAGCTAACTTTTTCGGACTTTTGCAAATAAATAATGTTGTTAATAGTCTTGGTAGAACTCTGGATCTTGTTTTTACCTCAGATTCTAATGCAACAGTTGTCAGCAAGTCTTCCTCAGTTCTCCTACCGGTTGATAGCTACCATCCCCCCCTCGATATTGTAATTACTTCACGTTTGCGAAATATGGACAACAAACTAATCCTTAAGAGAAATTTCCACGGAGCGGATTACCCACTAATAAACAATTGTTTGGAAAATATGGATTTTACTTTCTTATCGAACATTGCTAATCTGAACACTGCTGTAGAACTCTATTACTCCAATTTACAAACTTGCATTGATGCCTATATCCCGGAAACGTGTTTTAAAACTTCTCAATATCCGAAGTGGTTTAATGCAGAACTTAAACATCTAGTCATAAAAAAGAAACTAGCACATAAAAAATATAAAGAAACTTTAGATACAGATGACTATAACTATTTTTCTGGTTTACGCAGTCAGTGTTCTGAATTGTCAAAAAAATGCTACTCTCACCATATTGAAACTATTGAAAATAAATTGCCTGGAGATTCCAGAGATCTGTGGAGATTTGTCAATAAAATGAGGGAAGATCAGGTTGATATACCTTCGAAAGTGTTCTATAATGATCAGCATTCTGAATCTGCTCAGGGAGCAGCAAATCTGTTTGCTTCTTATTTTCAGAGTGTCTATGATATTCCATCTACACACTCACATACTGAACCTGATTTTACCTCCAATAGGATTATCGATCTGCCCTGCATAACAATTTCTCTTGACGAGGTAAAAAGTGCGATTCTTGCCTTAGACGCTTCAAAAACAGCGGGCCCTGATGGTATTCCCAACGTTTTTCTTAAAAACTGTGTAGATATTATTGCCAAACATTTACATATTTTGTTTTCCTCCTCACTAAGATTGGGTATATTTCCAGATATTTGGAAAAACGGTTTTATAAGCCCAATACTTAAGAAGGGTGATAACAGTCAAGTCATAAACTACAGACCCATATGTATCTTGTCCGCAATTCCTAAGCTTTTTGAGTCTTTGATTGTAGGGAAGATTAAACAACCTGTCAATAATGTAATTACTAATCTTCAACACGGTTTTGTTCCCAAAAAGTCTACTCAAAGTAACTTGCTCATATATCAAAATTATATTATGAATACTCTTGCAATGAGAGGCCAAGTCGATTCCGTGTACACTGACTTCTCTAAAGCTTTTGACAAGATGTCACATGACATGCTATTACGTAAGTTACGTGGATACGGAGTCGACGATATTTTTTATCGATGGTTAGAAAGTTACTTAAGTGATAGGACTCTTAAAGTAAGAATGGGTAGTTGTATATCAGATGCAATATATGCATATAGTGGTGTCCCGCAGGGATCGCACTTGGGACCAATGCTGTTTAATATATTTATAAATGACATAGTTCAGATTTTCAGAGACATTGAGGTATTACTATTCGCTGACGACTTGAAATTGTATAAATCTATAAAAAACACAGATGATTGTATAGTTCTACAACAGAACCTTGATTATTTGAATAATTGGTGTAAAGAGAATAAACTTAACCTTAATATAGCCAAGTGTCAAGTCATTCAATTTCACAAGACCAGATCTAAAGTTTCATACAATTATACCATAGATGGTATGGTACTTGAGTGTGTCTCAAATTTGAGAGATCTGGGTATTACCTTCTCTGAAGATCTGACTTACAACTTACATATTGAGGAAATTGTCAGTAAGGCCATGAGAACTTTAGGGTTTGTTTTCAGACTGGTTACTGATCTCCGTTTGATTCAGTCCTATAGACTACTTTTTGTTTCTCTCGTAAGGCCATTATTGGAGTATAACACTGTAATATGGTCTCCAAATTATAATATCCACATCAGTGGCTTGGAGAGAGTACAGAGAAAATTCTTGAGGCTGATCAACTATAAGTTAGGGTTACCGGTGGAAAATATTGACTACCCGGCTTTGATGAATGAGCTTCGACTCCTCAGCTTAGAAAACCGTAGAAAAGTGTTTGATCTTTGTTTTCTTCATAAGCTTCTCAATGGAGAAATAGATTGTCCCGAATTAATTGAACTGATTCAATTCAACATACCTACCAGAAGTACCAGACAAACAGTGTTATTTCGAGAACACAACACTAGGAATAATTACTCATTTTTCTCTCCTATGGTTAGAATTCATAGATTAGGGAACCTGGTAGGAGATAATACAGACATTTTTGCTGACAGTTTACCTAAATATAAACATGACATTATAAATTGTTTTAATGTATAAATTAACAATGGGCATTTCGAAGTATGTTTGGCTATTAATTTGAATTTTTGCATTTGTATTATTGTTCCTTCATCTACTAGTGACAATTTATTATATAATTGATATATACCTATTTAATTTCTGACATCTTGCTGAATTATTTATTATTTTTTTTTTGACATTTTAATTATCTATTACAATTCATATATATAATTTTTTTTTCTTCTATCTACTTGACATCTCCTTACTGTATCAAAATAATTGTTCTTGACATTTATCAAACCTTTGTTGACATTTACACTCTCACCACAATGTTTTGACTTTTCTAATTGTTTTGTTTTGACTCATTTTATAATTGTTATAGTTTGATTTCCAATTGTATTGTTTCTTCGCCAGTTGTTGTTCTGTTCCAACTGTGTTGTAAATGAGAATTATGTTTGTTTTTGTTTTATATTTTTAACATGTAAAAGGCTCACGCCGTGGATTTATGTATAAATAAATAAATAAATACATTTATCAAGATAAGTTGGGTCCTCTTCATTTAGTATAGTTTATTAAGTTACTGTATGTAATTAGTAAATTTTTGATGATTTTCTAGAACAAGGGTATCTTTCTCTTTGGTCTATGTATGTACTCACAATTGTAAACATATTTCATATAATCTCATCATTGTATTTTTTTTTATTCAGAGTTCATTTATTTATCTTTTTATATATTTCATTTATTATTAAAAAAAATCACCATTCAACATCATCTAACGAACTTTTTAACTGTCTATTATATTATTAAACAATATTATATTGTACCATCATTATTTACAATGACAATTCACAACCTCCTGTATTGTACAACTGGTATCTATAAAAGTAGGTATATTTATTTTAGAGAAAATTAGTTTTCTGAGGCCCATAAATGAGTACACTCAAAGTTTTGATTTTTCTGATTAATGTACGGTTATTAAACAATATTTTCATTTGCTGCTCAAATGTTAGCTTTTTGTTGTTTGTTGGCACAATAATAATAATAATTCTTTGACCATACAGTTGATATTGTACAATGATAAGAAAAATAAAAAATCGATAGATAACAACGTATAATATAATAATATATCAACATTGAGCAGTGAAAGGAAGTACTTGTTGTAATATAACATCTTTCAGTCAACCCTAATATATATAAATAAAAGCAAATTTAAAAACTAATTTAAATAAAAAAGGATGAATTTGTGGAGAACAATGCTAAACTATTGGTCCATAATATTAACTTTCGCTTGTTATTTATTTGTTTTCGTATTTCAATTGTGACAGAGAAATGTTCGTACATTAGGTATTTTGCTTTTTAATATTTCTCTTAGACATTATCATTTTTCTTTGTATTTATTGTAATAATGATATCACGATGATGATGATGATTATTGGCAATATTATCACTGATTGGTTTGTTTTATTTTGTGTTTGCCCCAAAGGTGGTCTGCAGGAACCGGGCAAGCGCTTACATCTGCCCTACCTACAGTTGCGCCTCTGGATGTATCGTACGTCTCAGATACTAATAATATAATTTTATTCATAGTTTTGCATTTTCATCCACCTAAATTGTATACTTGACTGTTGAATAAATGTTAGATTTCTTTTTTCGTGTTACCTGACGATTCTTTTTAGCGCAAACGAGATTCGACCCTTAAATTCTTGAGTTTTGTTTTTTTTTTGCGATTATTACCATTATAATATACTATAACATCACGGTATCTCTTACAACTGAGATAGTCAGCAAATTAACTGTATGTAATAAACATGCAAGACGTCCTCTGTGTGCCAACAAAAAAATCACTTCGGGTAAGGTGGCATACTTTATTAATGCTGAATTAGATGTTTTTCGTCTTATACGTGATGTCTTACGAATATGTGCCTTTTACAGGACACTCGAAAACGATTATAAGTTTGTGAATAAATTATTGTCTGTCGTTTCTCGTTTGTGATGACATCGTTTTGGTAACATTATTACTATTATTATTTGTCGAGTTTGTCAAACTCAGTTTAATATCAGTGTTTGCCAATTTCGTACATAAAACACGTATTGCAATGTTTTGAAGGCTCTCTCGTTATCAAGTTTTACGTATGTACGGCACTTATATTATGAAATATTATTTTTATCGATTTTACGATGTTTTGCGTTTATCGATATGATTTTACGTACCTACCTAGTACCTAAGTAGTAGTCGATACGCAAACACAATTAAATAATTTCTTATACCAGCGAATTTGAACTAATTGAGAATATAGTAAGCATTTTGATCTCAATAACCTCCATTACCCTAAAAGGGACAATGTTTGTTTTTAGGGGTAAACCTACGACAATAATTTATAACTGCGGTGTATTTGTCGCGTTTGCGTATCAGATTTATTCTAAAACGCGAAATGTAAGGGGAATCGTTCTGTTCCGTAATTTCTTCAATAAAATTTGTCTGGTATTTATTTATTTATTTATTCTTTTTGCACATCATCATTACATAACAGTGTTAATAAAATAATATAGAATTTTAAAAACTAGGACGATGTGCAGTGGCGAGATTATCACTATAAAGTGATTTCTTCCATCTAACCACGACACATTGACATGAAACTAGTAAAAAACAAATTTACTCACAAAAAAAACATACAAAATATCAAAATATCGTATCGGTATCGTGGACGAGTATTTCCTATTTTTTAGTATGTAT
This sequence comes from Athripsodes cinereus, assembly GCA_947579605.1. Lineage (NCBI taxonomy): Eukaryota > Metazoa > Arthropoda > Insecta > Trichoptera > Leptoceridae > Athripsodes > Athripsodes cinereus. Next base: position 5,794,093 of record OX388318.1, read on the forward strand.
GAATCTGAAAATAAGGCGTCCAAAAAGAAATCCTTCACAAAATATCACGTAATAAATAGTCTTTATTATAATGGTAAAAGAATATACAACAAATTCAATCAAAATAAAATGATTTTTCAGTCGACGGTTAGCATCGATTTAATATTATGATATTTGTAAACATGAATAGTTTGATTTTTGCAGTTAGCTATTAAACTGAATACATAGTGTGTTCGTCCGCACTGTGAAGCACTGCGAATCGCAAGGTCGTTGACCTTCAAGGTGATTCAAATATTAAACTGAAAACACTGCAAATTACACGTTTCTGCTCTCTGTCTCTCTTGCAGTATTATTATTTTTTCTTTTGCTTTGCATAATTTTTAAAATGAATTCTTAACAAAAGAACGGCATATATTATATATTGTGAATCACGTCGTATTATATGTAACTTGCTGTATGTTTATTATTGGTATAATGTATGAATGCGATTACGCATACACAATTTATAACAATAATAACCAAGTTGACCCTCATTTGTTTATGTAATTATATCTATCGATTATGCATTTAGTTGCAAAATAGCGCGCTACTGTTATTGGACTAGAATAAACAAATGAACATAGAAAATAAATACAAAAACGCTGACTTCCGTGAAAATTTAAAATATGATGATTGTATGCAGAAAACTAACAGTTAATTAATATCTTTTCATTTCGAAATGAACAATTTGCATATTTATATTTCTATGTAGAATCGTACACTTTGAAATTGAGAGCCGTAAAATTGCACTACGTTTTTCTTTTTTTTTCAAAAATATCAACATCCATGCATCTCTAACTTCAAACACCTCTTTGTTTTTTTTATCCCACCATTCATGTTGTGCTAACATCATTTTTATTCTGTACGTGTATCTATTTTGTGTTGCATAATTAATGTTAGTTCATTATTTAACTCATTTTTTATTTTATTTTTATATTCTTTGTTAGTTGTGTACTGTGTATATTATAATTGTCTTAGAAAACCCAAAATAATCTTGATCCTTTGCAATTCAATATTATAGTGAAAGTTATTATGAATGAAGTACGTGGTTGGTTATTTGTTAATTTTCTGGTACGGTTTAATGACAATCCGAAAACTCCCCGCGTATTCCGTTAAGAATCTATTATATTATTGGTTTTATAGGGTATGCATTTAAATAACATATGTTTAGTTTATACTCGGATTTAGTTGGATTCAGAATGACACCCTAATTTTTACAGATTGCTACATTATAAATATATTGTTGCACGTTGTATTCATGTGAGTCTGTTGGCTATCTCAAATGTGAAAAGAGACGAATCTTGATGTGATGGATTCATTACTAATCATGTACAAACATTTTTTTTTCTTTGTTCCAATTAGTTTACAAATTATCAGTTAAATTGAACTATTGTAGGAAGTAAACTTTCCCTTAAAATTTTCAATGAAAATTTGTTTTCAAAATGGACTGTTGTTATTTTCACTGTGTGTTTCACGCTACAGTGGGCGCTAACTGAAAATAAACCTTTTAAAAAAACGGCTCAAACTCTCCTTTGATGTGTTGTTTATCGTTTAGTACCTATTGCTCCACCTCTCGCTGAAATAATGTACTAAAACTATATTGTTGAACATATTATGAAACACGTTCAATTTGTCACTTGAGTAAGTTTGGAACAATGTTGACAGCGGCGCCCTTAATACGCCCCAAATGAGGGTAACTAAAACTTTGGAAAACTTCGCATTTGAACTTGTGACTAAAATCTTTTATCGCCTTTTGTTGCGTAGTACTCAGTCGTGGTACTTGGGGCCTTAAGGCGCGGACTGTGCGTACCATTTATCGGGCGACGTATGTGGCTCAGGTCACTTATGGTGCTCGTGTTTGGTCGCACCGTCTTGCTGTTGGTTCTGTGTCCGCGGCGGTCTTGAGGGGACAGAGACTCCCCCTGCTCGCCGTCACCGGTGCGTATAGAACGGCCGCTAGCGATGGCCTTCCTGTCATCGCTGGTGTGCTGCCCGCGGATTTAGAAATTTTAGATTGTGTAGCCAGGCGTAAGCTCAAGGCTGACGGCAATGTTGAACATCTCGGAATCTCCGTTCATGCGGAGCCCGGGACTAGAGGGCTCAGTAGGGCAATCGGCGTGATCCGAAAGAGAACTTTGGAGGTCTGGCAAGATAGGTGGGATCGGGGGAGAACTGCTAGATTGGTCTACAGTTTTCTCCCTGACGTATGTGAGAGAATGAAAAGGCGATTCCTTTCCCTCAATCACCATGCCGTCCAGCTTGTGACGGGACACGGTGATCTAAAGGGCAGGTTATATGACCTTGGCCTAGCGGAGAACCCGTGGTGTGTTTGTGGGTTGGGGGCGCAGTATGCTGGGCACATCCTTTGGGAGTGCTCCGTGATGAATGATGCTAGAGATGCAATGATAGATGATATGAGTGAGAGCACTCCCAGACCAATTTGGTTTGGGGAGGTTCTGCAATGCCCGAGGAACCTTAAAGCATTTTTGGTGTTTGTGGATGTATGGGTATCTCGTTGGGAGCTTCTGCGTCAGCCGGGTTCACCCCCGCCTGACGCGGGAGAGTCTTAGGGTTGGTCATTTGCCCTTTGTGGCGTTGGCGCGATAGTGAACTCGTTTTCTCGTTGTATCGTCCTGTCTCCCTTGGTGGAGAGTAGGTTTGGGAGGTATGTCCCTTTTGGGAGGGTTTAATGTTTTCACACCATTCGGCACTGGTGATTCTCGGGCTCGCGCCTTTTGAACGCCAAATAACAAGTTTCTGGACACCTCACTTCGGCTTTTGTTACTCAGCAATTTTTATATATCATATTTACTCGATGTTATCTACCTTATATTAATTGTACTTTATTTTGTCCTGTTTTATGCTTTTTTATATAATTTTGTATTTTTTTTTTATTCAATAAAATAAACATACTTTCAAAAGGGGCATTGAAGAGAGTGTAGTTTAAAAGATTCCCACGACGGCGGTTTTAGCCGGTCGGTCCTTCAGACCTGCCCAATGGCCCGCCCGTGAGGACAATTTTGGTTTGAATGTGCGGATAAATAGGAGTCTATGACTCCTGAAATATTTTATGATGAAAATTTATATGTATCATTAGTGTAAAGCCACGCTATAGATTCATTCGTTTTTATTATGTTAGTCAGATTATTTCTTCTATTATTTATATTTTTCTCACACCTGTTGACTAATTCATTATAACTAACTGATACAGTGTTTACTTTACTTTAATTTGAGTTCATATCTTAAACTAAACATTTTTACAGTCTAGTCAATGGTTCAAATTTTAAATCTATCTCAACGAAAAACTAGATAAGTAATAAGAATGTCAGGAATTATAAAATGACATCAAATTTAACTGAAAAAAATCAATAGGATTCAGTTAAAGATGTCGAATATTAAGAATGTAAATCATTCAAGTCATGTTTGAAATTTAATGGCATTGTCAAAGGGTAAAAATAGTGAATTAAAGAATATAATATAATTATTACAATAGTAATGATAACAAAGTATATAAACACAACACATTACGAATGATTAATACTGTATTACGAATAGAAAACACGAATAATAAACTACAGACCTCAGTTACAGACCAGTTTATGCACATAAATAATTATTGAAATGTCAGATTCTTCTTTAAGAACACTGTCATCAAAAATTCAGTGCGCATACTTACCAGACTACCCCCATCGTATTCTTGTCTTTTTTAGTATTTTCTACCACGTAGATTTTAGTCAGGATTTTCTACCATTTTTTTATCATCAATTGAATGAAAATAATATTATTTGATGCATGACACAGCACATACTATCTCAGAAATGAAGAAACATTTGTATACAGGAATGCATCAGGCAGGATCTAACACAGAATGTGCTAGATTCAATTCCTGTTCGACGAGGGTATTTCTTTTGTCTTTCCGCAACCAGCTTTGAGCGCGTTGATTAGCTGTTCATAAATTAATAATCACACAATTTTGATGGATGTTAAGCAGATTACAGTCCGTTACTGTAGTCAGTGCAACATTGTGTCGCTGTGTAACTCATGACATACTATATCACCTATTTATTGAAAGTTTCGATCAAGGCGAATACTTAACACAGTGAGGTAGGACTATTGTTATAAAATTATCATATAAATGACAATTAAATTTATCGTACAAATTGAAGTTGCAGACAGAATTTGATTATGAGCATGGTTACGCATAAAACGGCCATCTTCCAAAAAAAGTCGTTTGCAGAATATGTAGTATTTTTCTGCCGTGTATCTGAAGTATAAGTACATTGTGGGCTGGTTGCAATGTAAAAATATATTTCTGAACGCAATTTATATGTCTGAACGCAATGGAAGCTTTGGAAATATTTTAGCATCAGGATAATATTGTAAATATCCAAATTCCCGCTAAGTCCCCATTACTAGTTTACCCTGTCTCACCTAATGTTATACCTACCAATGCCACTCCCCACTCTTCTATTGCAATCCCTGCACCCACCACCTCTCTCCCCCCTCTTTGACTACTTTCAATTTTTGTAGGTGACATTTTTATTGTTTCAGTACTCTTGAGAATGCCCATTGAAGTGGGCGAAAACGTTAGAGTTTGAATAAATGTGGTGAAAATTATAACAGTGTTTTGATTGTTTCATAAATATTGAATATGAATTTTCACAGTGTGAACACAAACACCCTTCAACAATTTTAAAAATATATTGTTATGTACGATTGTCTGATAATGATTGATAACCGTTGCATAATAATGAGTGGCTTGGTATCAAAAGTACACAAATACGTTTGTGGCAAAATGTTAGTAAAGTGCAAATATTTATTAGTTTTTGAATGATTTCCATACTAACGTTAATTTTATCCAAAATTTTCACTCAACTTCATATGTATGATTCGACTGGTGTGGAAAATTTTAGTTTTACAGAACTCAACACAAAGAATATTTATAAATTATTTATTTTTAATATGTCATTATTCGATTAGTCTGATTTTGATATCAAACCACTTACACTTGAAATCTATAAAAAATTATCAGTGACAGAAATTAACAGGTAGCTAGAGCTGCAAACACTGGATACCTACATACTTGGCACACGTGTCATTTAATTGTTATTGCTATTTAATGCGTAAATGTGATACAAGTGATTATTATTATGATGATGTAATGTCGCATCGGTAATGTAATATTATGCATATTATTATTGTTATTAGCTATTTATCATCCGCTCTAGTCACTATTGCTACTAATACTATTAACTTTTCTAGTAATGTGTTAAGGTATGTTTGTGCGCGAGTTGTGTTTGTAATAATTAAAATGTCAAACTGCTGCTCGCTCCGATGGAAATGTTACGGATTCATGTAATAACATATTGTAAAAAAATATCTACGAATAAAATATGATTTTTCTCTTTTCTTTTTGCCGAATGTACAGCGTCAAAATAGTTACTTATTACGGCCGCTCCGCTGAATATGCGTTAAAACAGATAAATTTCTGATCTGAAAAAAGCACGTTTTGCACACACGCAAGTGACAATCTTATTAAATCTTTACATATATTTGTAGGATTGCCATGATTGTATCTAGTTGTTGTCTGTATCCTTATAATACTAATTTATTATTAGTAATTCCATAATTCAAATGGCAACATCGATTCACAATGTGACATTTCACTATTATTATTGCTTATGCCTACGACTACTTCTGACTACTATTGCTACTATTCGTGCTGCCTGCTTTTGTTTCAAGGCTTCATTATAATATTTTATAATATGTATTTACTAACCTATTGTTGTATTTGTAATGAAATCAGACTTTGGGCATTAAGTCCAAGAGTTTTTCAATTGTCTTCTCGATATGTGTTAACCATAGATAAAACATGCATCGCTACGCATATTGTATCAGAATGAATATCATTTTTATACGACACTCGAAAATGAAAAAGAGTGCGAAACTTAAACCTACTTTGTCGGATGCTGCATGGCTCTGAGTAATATTTTTTTTAATATATGAATCTGAGTTTTCGATAAAACCAAACACACTCGAAACACCCCCTTACAATACGTTTTAACAATTTTTTGGTTATGGCCAGTCGGCCCTTCAGACCTGCCCAATTGTTCTTCCTTGAGGACAACTTTGGTGTGAGGTGGGTCTCTTCTATGTCTTAACAATAATAATAATAATAATAATAATAACAGCTTTATTGATATAAATAAATTCAATTTTAACATATTCATTATATGATTCACCTAACTAGGCTACAGCCCGTACTAAGGTAGATCAATTTATGTGTGGTCAAAGAACATTGCTCTTAGTTAAAGTAACGTTAACTAAAAAACTTAATTAATTAACATAAAATAAAGAAAAAACTAAATAAAAAGACAGAATAATAATATGCACATTATATACATTTACACCCATGCACACACATGTACTACAGACACACACACACACACACACACACACCCGCACCCACACACGCCCACACCCACCCACACGATGAGTGTTAAACATTTATAAACGCGTATAACCATATAAACATACACAACACATATACAAACCCAAGGGCACTGTATGAGAGACTCTCGAAGAGGCTAAGCCGGTATGTAGTTAAGTATACGTTCTGTCTCGCCGCGTCCAATTTTAAGCAACCAGTCCGTAATGAGTCTTTTAGGTAAGGAGTTGTTTGTCATTTGTCGTTTAGTCAGTACATTGTCCTGTATTTTGTTAAGGAGTCTTGGTGCCTGAAAAGTAAAATGTCTTTGTGCAAATTTGGTCCTCGTTTTTGGTACTTTGTAAAATTGTTTATTTCTGCATCTTGTCGATAAATTGTGCGTTATCTGTGTCTGTAAGTGCTTGTGCTTAATGTAGTGTAAGATTATATTTTTTGTATATGTCTGTCTTATGTCCAATACACCGAATTGTTGGAAGAGAGCAGCTGATGGGAATCTGTAAGGTTTTTTGTTGATTACTCGGATAATTGATTTCTGAGCCTTTATTAATGGATCTAGAGCTGTCAGTGAAGCTCCCCCCCAACCAAGAATACCATACGACAAAATACTATGCACCAGAGCAAAGTATACAGTCTTCATCATACTGATAGGCAGCATGTTCCTCACCTCTTTGAAGACGTGCAAGGTACTTCTGAGTCTATTTGCTGTATTTGCAATGTGCTCTTTCCAGCCGAATCTTTCATCGATCAATATACCGAGGTACTTAGCATTTCTTACTTTTTTAGTGATTGGACAATTGCATGGTAGTATGTTTGCGGTAACAGTGTCACAGTTGTGTATTTTAATTGTTTTATTTTTTACATAGTCATCGTCTCTGTTTGTTATATTGATTGTCATGTAATTAGTTTTGTCCACGTTGAGAGTTAGTAGATTAGAGTCCAGCCATTTCTTCACCAGACTCAGTCCCCTCTCTGCCCTCTCATGAACACTGTCCCATGTTCCACCATGAAAAATAAGTGCCGTATCGTCAGCAAATGACACTACATCTCCGTAATCCAGGACAATATTCGTCAGATCGTTGATGTACGTGAGGAAGAGAATTGGACCCAGTACGCTTCCCTGTGGGACTCCGAACCTGATGTGCGCCCTGTCACTCAAGTAATTTCCAATTTTTGTTTTTTGTGTCCTGCTAGTCAAATAGTCAGAAAACCACTTATGTGCCGTTCCACGAATCCCCAGTTTCGACAGCTTTGCTAACAACAATGCATGGGAGACTGTGTCGAAAGCTTTTGCGAGATCAAGAAATACAGTAATACATTTTTCCCCCTTATCTAATATATTGACAACTCTTTGTGTGAGATAACCAATCGCCTCTTGTGTACCCCTGTTTTTGCGAAAGCCAAATTGTTTTTCAGATAAAATATTATTTTTTTCAAAGAAATCCAATAATCTACATTTAGCGGCTGTTTCAATTACTTTCGATAGTGAATTTAATAAACTTATGGGTCTATAGCACCCTATAATTTATATCTTAAGAGTAGTTTTTGTTTATTCAGCAATAGTCGGTGGATGGCGCCCGTAGTGGCTGCCTGAAACCTCTGACGTCTCACTTTTAAAAATTAAAATATTATCTAATAATGATTCAAAATAACAAAATTTTAATACAGTGTTTTTAGTTTCAATAGTTTTATAAAGATAATTGATTTTTGAGTGTTAAATTACTTTCAAACTAATTAAAAATTATAAATTTAAAACAAATGAACTACTGGATAAAATTTGTGACAAATAATACCTGCAATTAGAACTCACATAATTGTTTCATATTTCAAATTTGTGACAGTTAGAAATGCATTAATTTTTTTTAATAGTTTAATTAAATTTATAAAATATATTAAAATTTGATCATAACAATAAATAAATTAAAAAAAAAAAACTGAAAATGTGCCCTTGCGGTGGTTTGTACCTACCACAAAACGGCGCTCAATAATTTGTCCAGATTATTAATGAGGTTTGCCACCCTTCCTGAATGTCTTGATTTTGTGTAGGCACGGAGAGGACAGCTTGCATGTTTATTATATGTAGGTGGTCTGCTGGCTACCCCAATTGTGTGATATGCCGTGATGGTACAGTAGTAGTAGTTTATGTAGGTTTATTTTTTTCACAAGGCTGAGAGAGATTTTAATTAGTGAAGGGGACAACCAAATAAGGTGACGTTGTCTTCGTAAGCATTGTGTGATATAATAATAATACTAAACTTTATTGCACAAAATATTTAAACAAAAATAATGAGATTACAACATGGTGTATACAAATATTTTGCACAATGGGCGAGTTTATCGCAGGGACGCGATATCTTGTTGCTAATGTTAATTTTACATAATATTATGTAACATTGAACAATGGTTAATTGTAAAATTAATTTCACAAAAACTATAGACATTTGGAAAACTCCACCTATTTTTTACCAGCAATGAGTCAATTATTTTAATAATGTATTATGTTACCCTTGTCATGGTTCATTAATTATGACATAATTAAAATAAGAATTGAGTTAGTTAATTCATAATCAATTGCCTTGTAAACATAATAATAATATTATTTAGCACGTTTTACAAATCAATATTCTAAACGACGCAATGGATTATCGTGTCGATGTATATTAATTTAAATAATGATAGTGCGACAAAATATATTATATTGAAAATACAATGTAGGTATCTATATCAGCGGCCTCCAAAGGGTGTCGTATCGCTTCTCCCCACTCTCACTGGGCACTGGAGTCTTGCTAGAGGGCTGTAGAAAACCCAGAAATAATTAAAGATTGCTAAAGAGATGCTGCCTCCTTAGAAGTATGCCTTGAGGAGGAACTCTAGTTTGGTTATCTCACACAGTGGACGGTAGTCAACAATGTTGGGAACCTCTGATACTATCAATGAATTTCTTAAAAGTTGGGTAGCCAGTGGATCGACTGTATGCAATAAATATGCAAATCGTCCTCTGGAAGCTTACAAACGTAAAGACATTCAAGATGACAGGCATGCCTCATTGCTGAATTATAGTTTTACGAATACCTGATTTTTACTAGACACTGGAAAAATTATGGAAAAGAGTGGGAGACCCATTCTTTTTCGGGGACGTTATTTATGTCAGTCGTCAAAAACAAACTTGTCACTATCTATGTTTTAATTTAGATTATAATTTCATTGTTGTTTGCTACTGTAGATTAAATTATTAACACATTAATTATATTTTTATGTTAATAATATATAAATAAAAAAATCACGCTCAATAACACTGCGAGATTTTGCGAAGGTCGTCTTAGTAATAGATAAACAAAATTCAGGATTTTGTTGGTCGCGTCGCGGGAAATCGTTACGCTGTTAAGTTTTGCGCGTTTGAACCAACTGACTATTTTTACGACATTTTATCTATTAATTAGATCAATAATTTAAACTTGCCTCCTTCTCGCTTCCGTTGACTCGAATTTGTTTTGAATCATACTTATTTTAATTGTTAATTATATTATATTGTAGACGCCGTTTCACGATGTACACAACGTCATAAAGAGTTTATTCAATTAGAGTAAACTGAAGTAATATGTGTCACAAATCTAGTCTAGTATTAGGTGTATTTGTACAAGTTCTAGATAGCGTACTTTTTATTTGACGACCGGCTTAGGGTGGAGGTAGGGCTCTTGCTTTTGAGTCACGAGGGTCCGGTTCGATACCTGATCAGGGCAAAATGAAAAAATGCCTTTTAAAATAGCATTAGGTGTGTGCTTATTGCTAAATATGTGTGTATCTTCGCGTTAGTACCCATAATACAAGATTCATATCTTAGTTTGGGACTAGTTGTGAATTGTCCACATATGTATATATTATAACTGTTTACCTTGTTATTGATTAACACACTACTTTTAAAAGAATAGTAATATATTTATTACCTTGAAATAATTATCATGTGAATTTTGTATACTTTCGTTATCATAGAAATGCATGAACGATGGCATAGTTTTTTTTTGATGAATTGATTAGAAAAATACACTCCTTTTTCTACGCAATGATTTTAATCAAATGTAATCTAAGAATATTGTCAATCGCTTAACTTAACTTATTCGGTAGTACAATAAGAAAAAACATCTTCAGGGAGTTTACTGACCTGTGAAAATGGATATCACGTAAAAAATAGTTTTGGGTAAGGAAAATATTAGATATTTTCATACGATACACTTTCTCTATAAGCTCGACCTTGTGAAATAATATGATGGATCCCTAGTCTAGTTTGTATATAGATACATAGTCCCTATCGCATAAAATCTCATACTAGACCCCACAAGTAAAAGTTTATAGCTTTATCCTTTTGATCCCTATTAGTTTATCCCGAGTTTAAAAGGTTTTATTTTGGGCGTGTTCCACGAGATATTATGTACCCTACATGGCTAGGAATTTGCTAATGGGACCTAATTTGAATGAAAAATGATAAAATCGCTCACATTTACATACTTTGTCTCGTTTTAATTTTGCAGTGTGCGTTGTTCTCATTTCCTTCTAAATGATATTAATTACTTTTTGTATGGTTTCCTTATTGTCACCTAGTTATAATATAATAATAACCATACAATTTATTTTGTACTTATTAATTTCAATTAAGTTCTTTTACATAAGGTCATATGGAGTTTTATAAAATAAATAAACGTCAACTGAATCATTTTGTTATTGTTAGTTCTCTGGCTGTTATGTACGTATATAATATTAAATATGTCATTTCCGGATCTTATGCTTTCATTTGTTTTGGTTTTTCGGGCTTAGAACTGTAACGTTCGCTTAAATTATTTGAAATTGAACCCAATTATAGTTTTGTGATATGATAATAATAATAATTTATTTCCCAAAATATTTTTACAGTACAAAGTATAGCATTTCTAACTATTCAAATTCACATTTATGCACTTAATACTACCTCACTGAATTTGCACCCGTATCGAGGTAACAACCACAAAAAAAATACCATAAAAAAATAACAAAAATTGATACAATAAAAAAAAGATGTCGAGAAAGAAAAGTGCATTTACTTATTTTGGTAGGATTGCCTGTGTTATGTCATTTAACACCTTCAATTCAGCGTCGAGATATGTCACCCAAGAGTCTTCTTGAAAATAACTTATTTGCACAGGACGATATTCATGTTTATTACGTGCAGTTAGTCCACTGGTTGCCCCATTCATGGTCAATGCCGTGATGGCATGAAAAAATCCCTATGTTATAAGCTCACATGGGAATTTATGTTAGTATGTGTATTTTTCCCCTGATTTTCTCGTTAACGAATGGCCTTTGAACATAGTATAGAATTATTATCTTTTTGTAAATTTATTGTCTGGCAGAACTCTTCCATATTATGACTCACTTATTAACGATAGAATAACCCAATAAGAAATTAGTAATTTTATTGTCGAGAGTAAAAGCTTTGGTTAATGTGTCTGCGAAATAATATGTATTGTGATTTCATTTTAGTTCTTTTATACATATTTGTTAGGCGCCTAGTTAATGTATTTATCCATTTTCATTTGTCAAAGGGATCATTAGTTTTTCCCAAATGCATTGAAGGGAGTTTTTTTTAAAATGAATCTACTAATTTTCCGTATCTTAACGTTTCTAAAATGAATAAAGTTTGAATAGCAACGATTATGATTATGAAATCAAATTAGTTAACTCGTTTTGTAGAAAGTTGCAAAATTCGTTTTTGAACTTTCTAAATATGAATCAATTTGAACATTCGTTAAAAGTTTAGACGACCTTTAAGAGTAAAGTAAAATCTATCGGAAAATGAAACAGTTTTTTTTGCGTTTTCTCTGTATTTTTCGGTAGTATATAATATGTTTTACTTGCTAATAAATAAACGGTCGTCGATTCGGCTGTAAAATGTCAATGAGCATTTTCATAGCTTCAGAAGCCTGAATATTATTCTGATTTCATTATTTTTGTTTGTCACGGTATGTGTCGTGCGTTCTTTGGATGAAATATTAGACACTATGTTTGTATTAATACAATAGTTACTCACTACCAATACATTTGCTATTACATCCTATGCAGATATTATAAAGGCTAGGATAATAATATATAGATGTTTTATTTTATGTAATATATATTATAATTTGGTTTATAAATTCTTGCCGTATTATTGATTGATTATTTCATCACTAAAGTCAGTAAACACAACGCAGGAACTTGTATATACATATTGTAGTAATATTATTTTATTTAATTCAAGGTTGAAATATGTAGTGATTGGATTAAGGAATGGATGCACTACATAATTAATAGATACAGTGCCATGAAAATTGCAACACTGGCCAGTAATTCTAATTTATTATGGTAGGATCCGCTGTTCGAATTTCAAAGTTTTCGCAATATTGTTTTTCCTTAATTTCACCAAGTTTTTACAATGCTATGCAGTTTCACCGATTGTATTTAATGTTATGTTTTATGAAGGGAATAAACTCTGAAATATGACAAAATACGGTGATGGAGAGGAAGACTTGTATATTCGCCTCATGTAGTTACAGTAACGTTACATGCACTTGTGGGAGATGAATAATAATATAAGATGAATTTATATTGATAGCTCTTGAATTAACTTGACATGTCTGTCATCCGATCTGTTTATTGAAAGAATCTGTGAAAAGAAATCGAGAATTTTTGACACTTAATGTAATATTTAATATATTTTCTTCTATGTCAAGGCGATTGTTAAGGTTCCCTTTGTTGTATGCATATATCTAGCAGATAATATTCCTTTGCCTTTTGACAAACGAGTTACTGCCAACTCCAAGCATATTATTCATTAAATTTTTTAGACTTTCATTTTGAAGTAATTGAAATCAAATTATTTTTCCAATCATTATTATTCATCAGTCAGCCATCGAGAGGACAAGCGAATCTGTTTTATTTTATCAAATAATTTATTCGTTTGTAAGTGTTTTAGGTATAACTTCTTTCAAATCATTCAATTTGTGTTTCATTTCTTTTACGGATTATCTTTTTTATGAACTCTACCCTTTTTCTCCGGGGTTATTAGAAGCAGATACACTTTTTATTTACAAAAAAAACAATTACAGATTTCTATTCCGCTTTGAGATAAGTTATGTACATAACGCTATTCTTCAACCTCTCTTTTTTGCAAGAGTATAAAAATCTAAAATGTCGATTATAAAAAGTATAGCAAACCATACAAAATAATTTCAAAAGTTTGATTACTAGTTTCTTGAAACTTACTCCAAAGAACTTTATGTACCTATGTTTGTTTTCACTTATACGACATTCTAGTGTGTAAATTTTTGACATTTATCTTCCATTTCATCAGTTAAAATTGACGGTAAGTTAAATATGTTAATTCGTAATGCCCTTTACACAGTCGTGTCGTCCTTTCACAATATTACTCTATCATCGACATTATTAAAAGGATTTCGTATAATATAATTATATCATAGTGTTTGCACAACACTACTCTTCTATTGTTTGTGCAATCATATCGTTACGTTATCTATTCATTGTGTTAACCTTCGGAACACTGTAATGAGCAGCGATGGAAACCAACGCCGCGATGTCTATACACCCCTCTTTGCCAATAATCGAATCGATTATGTCGAAAATAACCAAACTTTGGTTTATTTCGAAAAAATGATTTATTCAACTTTCAGAAGCGTCGTTCTTCTTTTGTCTTCAGCGTCACAACAGCTTGTGTGGTTTGTCGTGTCTCATTGTTTATTGCTTTTCGCATATTGTGTAATTTTATATGTCAATCTTGCCTTTACTGCACTTATGTGTACGCAGGTATTCTGTAGTTGTCAATATTTGCTGTGTCTGTGCTGAACTCTGTTCCATATTATTTGTATATCGCTAGTGATGTTGACTGTAGTTGCTTTTTCCTTTTGTATGTATATTTATGTGTCAAAGATTACATGCATAGAGTATTCTTTGTGCACCAGTCTATTCTTATTATTACGGTATCCAGTAGATGTGTAGAATCACCGTAGAAGTAGGAAATAAACATTACATTCCTTGCTTTTTGGTTATCCTTTTGTGTGATAAAGAAATATAGGATAGAAGGAGACAATATCATCTTTTGGAAGGAAATTGATATGCGATGCCGTTTTGTCACTAATCAAACATTTCTTTATGTATTTTTTTGTAGAATAGAGGATAAGTGTCTTTTATAGTGAATAAGGTAGTGAAATATTAAACAACTCTTAATATGAAATCAGAATACACGACCGGAGACGTGGGCTAAAGCGTTTATTATTTTTATCTTCTGTGAAAGCTAGGTGTGTGCTTAGTTAAGTATGTAATGTTGGTACGCTTTGTAAGGGAAGCCATATGGTAAATTACATTGTTTTATGTTCAGATACTTACATAGGTAATATTGTTATTCACGTTCATTACTCTCAAGTCTAGAATTGCATCGCAGCCACACAGAAGACAAGACAATCCTTGTATTGTTTCAAGCTTACCTGTTGTCTGCCATCGTCAATGGTGTTTATTGTTGTTCATACATAACCTAACAAAAACCGCTATAATATCCGCTGGTAATGTAATACGGACTACTGTATGTTACATACATATTATAATACATGCCATTATGTTTGTGCCATCTCGATCAGCTGTTCATTAGTACATAATATGTATATACATAGTTTAGTCAGCAATACCTATGGTATAATATTGTATCTGTACGCATGCCTACATTTATTATTGTAGTATTGTTAATACGATCTGTGTGACTATACAAAAGATACGATTTGTTGTTGGATGAACAAATTCCTAGGTTTGTTTGTCTCTATGTATTATTATTATTATATTGGATGATTTATTCGGCGCCGTTTAATGAAGTATCCATCTCAAGGGCGCGGGAAACTATGTTGGAAGAGCGAAGTCTTCAGCTTGCTCCTGAACGTTGTAATCGGCTGGTTTTTACGGAGGTCCTCGGGGAGTCGGTTCCAAATGACGGGTCCTGCGACGCCGAAAGCCCTATCATAGAAGCAGGACTTGTTTGCTCTGTTGTTTTCGTCCAGCATGTTGGTGGATGTCTTAGCTGAGCGTAGAGGTCTACTTGCAGGTGTTTTGAGAACACAGAGTTCAGAAAGTGACTGAGGTGCCATTTTGTTCAAAGCTTTGTAGACTATAAGGCACAGTTTGTATTGAACCCTTTCACCTGCTCTTAACCAGTGTAACTTTTCCAGCAAAGGTGTGATGTGGCAACCCTTATCTTCGCGGAAAATAAGCCTTGCAGCGCTATTGAATGCCATTTGTAGACGATTCAGTTGAATTTGCGGCAGTCCTACATATAGTATATTGCAGTAGTCAAGTCTAGAGACTACAAAAGCAGAGATTAATGTTTTTATGCTATCAGGAGTGAGGTTTTTCGACACGGAGCGTATTTCGCGGATGTGGTAAAATGCAGAGCTCACCGTCTTTGAGATTTGGGATTCCATAGACAGTGCGCTATCGATTCGTGCCCCAAGTATCGAGACTTTACTGGACGGTAGAATATCCGTGTCGGCTATCGAGATGTATGTGTATAATACTAGTTTATCTGATGTGAATTTTTGAAAAATACTTTCTGTTCGAACCTCGTTTCTTTGAATGATTTTTTGTTGATTATTAGGTATGTAATTAATTTGATGAAGCATGCCATCTAACTTAAATGTTTTTCTTTATGAGCGTAGAGAGGACAATCTAGTGTTTATTATACTCAGTTTGCCCGCTGGCTACCTCACTTACGGGATATGTCATGATGGTATAGAAGTAGTAACCGTTCACATATTTGGTTTGAGTTTTAAAGAGCGTTCGTATATTTTCATTACGCATATTTGTCACAAGAAGAACAAACAACAACACAACGGAATCATTTCATATGAGATGTTGGAGAGCGCCCAAGGGAATACCTACCTATTTCATAAAAAAATATATTGAATTTGGAATTTTTATCAATCTATCTGAACCATCATGACATATTTTACATGTGGAGTAGGCACGAACGTACAATCAACATCCACGTTGTCGTCGTTGTGTCATAAAAATAATACCAAATGGTATCAATTGAAATGTCAACCCAGAGTAGACCGTAAGTGTAAAACGCTAGCGAGTGTTATTGTTATAGAGAACATTGCGTAACCAGAATAATGCCAAGTAAGCAACTAACTACTCAATTGCTTGTATGGAACAGTATAATGTTTATTAGAATTGTGTATACCCACCTACCTATTGCACAAATTGTAATGTAATGTATCTAATAGCAAGCTCGCTTCGTAGTGATGCTAAGTAAATGGCTGTCATACTAGCAATACTAACTATGTATTTATTCATATTTACAATGTTACGGAACAACCAACTTGATATTGTCCTATATAGGTATACATGAGGTAGACTTGATTTTTTTTTATAAGTGCCCTAGCACCGCTACGCACACAGTCACAGGTAGGTAATGTGTATTACAGAACACGTGATTGTATTAGTAACCGAGTAGCATCACTGTGATTGGGTGGTGCATTGTGTGGTGTGTGTAGCATACTCATTACTGAAGGATGTGTTAGTAATCATTTACCCATGAGCGGAACACTCTTACAGGAATTCTACTTTATGTTATTTAGCAATTCACGAAAATTTAGTTACAGTTATTAGTGTCCTAAATTAAACGTATAAACTATTTTCTTACTTTCCTAAAAATAATCTGTCTGTGCCAGCGGATTAACTACATGTAACGAACATGCGGGTTCATCTATGTTCGCTAAAATAATTGACTACTAACTGAATCTGTCTCTAATTGTGTAGGCTTCAAACGTTGTTTTATCATGTTATCCACATAGTTGGTCTAACTTAAGATAGAGCTTGTATAACGGCTTTATTTTGATTATAAATGTTTGATTCTTAACGTATATTTACCATTATTGTATGCCCTTTATCGAAATCTTTATTGTTGTACAAATGTACAGTTATCAGTAGGTACTTAAGTGTTGCATAAGCGTACTACCTACATATTATTTAATACTAACCATTGAACACTTTCATATTTCAGTGTAAATATCGTCCAGATTTTTTTTGTTAAATTCCTTTTGGTGCCTACACAATTATTTTGTTAGAATTCAAGCAACAGACAAGTTTCAGATATCAAAGTTTCGATTTCATATCACCAAAGGTTTTTTTTTACCAATAAATCACATATGTATACTTAGGTACAACTCGATATTGATATTGTCATATTATTAGCACATGCATTTAATTCAGTGCTCATTCTTTTTGACTAACTAAAATTTATGCATATGCAACGGAATCTGAGAACTTTTCAACTTAAATTTATATGTTCAATGAGGGTGTTAAGTGATATTACCACACCACCTTCGAAGCCTTTTTTTTATCTGCTGTTAACTGTTTAGTCGTTATTATAATTTCCGTTTCTTTGTGTGAAAGAAGATTCACAAATAATTAATAATGATATCAAATTACGTAACGCGATTTTCAATGAGAAGGTAATACAGAAATGTAATGGTTACAGATTACTTGTCTGCTTAATTTGTTTATTATTAACCAATTGACCCGAATAGGAAATATTCGTTTTAAATTGAAATCTAATTAATACGTTTTTTACGACTTCAGTGGCGTGTGATTCTAATCAATTTTATTATACGTTACGTAACGTAAGACTAGCTTTGACACCCTACATTGTTCGTAACGTTAAGATTATGATCTAATTTGCTCGCATATTTTAACGTGACGTGTTGTTTTACATTCCAGGAATCTGTGTCTGATATTTCCATTTTCACATTGAAATATTCGCAATACTCCGAGATTGGTTAGTGCGAAAGTAAAATATTTAATTTTTATGATCAATTTTGTTGGTACATTTCTATGAATATTCTAGCAAAAAGTAAGTGAAATTGATTAAACTATATCGGGAAATTTCCGGAGTCATTTCTTATATAACCCAATACAAAATAACTTTCTGTGCATATCCTGATGTGTACCTAGGCTCTTACAAAATCACAGACACTTCAGAGAGTAAATTACGTTTGTAAGCTTTTTCTATAATAAGCATCGAATGGTGCAAACATGATAATTTTATTTGCTTTGTTAGTACTGTACATAGTATATAAAATAACAACATTGTATAAATTATACTGTATTGCCATCATCAACTCAACTCTTTGCGGTCCACGGCCATATTCGCCCACTTGATTCTGTGTTGTCGCTGTTGTAAATCTGTCATGGGAAAATGAGCTTTGTAAACACGATGAAAACTATTGTTCATTGTTTGTGGCTGTGGGTTGGTCTCTAAAGGATATATTACCGTGACAGTATTAGGTCTATTGTGGTATACCCCAATATTTCTGAAACTTTTATATCCGCAGACCAATATTAAGTTAAAAATACATTTAACAAGCCTACACTACAATTAAATGGTAAATAAATAAATTGATTATTTTTTCGCAGCACGCCTCGATACAGATTAACCTAGTGAGGCTGCTGCAACTTAATTGTAACCATGTTAAGAAAAAATGTATGTTGATATTTTGTATTTGTGCGCAATAAAAGAATTTCTATTATACCTAATTCTATTATTATTATATTTAACTTTATATATCCTGATTACTTGTGAACAATTACAGTAGTAGAAATAATTTCTTCTTCTAGGCTTAGTGAAAAAAAATGCCGGTCTTGAAGGCGTATAATCATATAAATCACAAAATAGAACATTTATTTTTTTAAGGGTTTCATACCACTTCATGCAAACTCAATGAATCATTTTTTTACTAAAGGATTTTTTTTTATCTATTGTTGAAATAACCTCTTTTCCCGTATGTTTCAGGAGTACAAGGACTCCTATTTATCCGTTTGGGTGTTAATTTCTTTATTCTTTTAACTCTCTCAGTACCACTAAGCCAGCATTGTGAGTTACGTCAGTGGGCGAAGGACCCGACTGACGTAGCAGATCCCACCTTGAGACCCACACATCCACGAATACCTTAAAGTAAAATAACTTCCGCTTTTATATTCTTTATTTATTTTACTTTTTTTTAAATTGTCAAGTTATTATTACTCTATACAATACGATAAATCTTGCTGGAATCATTACAGCTGTAAGCTAATGAAATGAGATCCCAGAAAAAATAAATATCAGTTGTTGAATATTATTGTTATTCACAATTTTATAGACCTTCGGAAACTACCACGGACCACAGGTTTAGCAATATTGGTACATATATTCTACCTAGTATTATTTTATATCATCTCATATCCACGTGCGTTGTATTACAATGGATGTAGTATAGATTCACACGTGCAGTATCCTTGAAACGAACGTTCTGTATCTACTACTACGACAGTATGGTAATGTTATTGCGCATTGTCTACCAAATACGGAGGACAGGGGCGGTTCGCGGAATCGTTTATTTAATATGTATTTTGTTAGTTGTTGTTGTTGATATTGTTTTGATTTTTTATTTTTCGTTTAAAATAAGAACAATTTCAACCCACAGACTGCAAATCCGTACTATTGGTCATCGTTATTTAAGCGATTTTTTTTATATGTTTGTTTTGATGTAATTAATGAATTTCCGTGGAGTTCCCATCAAATAATTGATCTCCCACTCTTTTCTAAGTTTTGAGTGTCCTGTGAAAAGTAGGTATTCGTTAAACATCAAGTGTGAGATGTTCAAACATCTTTAATTCGGCGATAAGAATGCCACCCATCCTTATGTCTCATTGACACTTAGACGACAATAAGCTTGTTGATTACATGCAGGTTGTCCTTTGGCTATCTCAACTGCGAGAAATACTTTGATGGTGTTAGTGAATTAATGTTTCTGCATTTTATTTGAAAATTTAGTCCGACAATAGGTGATGTGATCTAGGAAACACAATTCATGGGGCTAGCATTGAATGGTGGTGTTTTTCTCTCCTGAAATTTGTTGGTAACCTCACCTTAACCGGTTCTTACATAACATTTAGTTAAAATAATATATTTTTTTAAAACTGATACGTTTATTCCATACTTAATTCTGCTTTTCTTTGTTTGAAATATAAAAAAGTAACACGGTGTATAATAATGTATTGTATTATGTAGGTGAATTATATTATATTTTGTTGTGATGCACAATTACATTGTTATTTTAGCGGTTTTACAATTAAAACAATACCAAATACCTGTTATATCATTTTCGACAAGTCACTTTAAGTAGGTAGTTACTCCGTAGATAAATTAATACTCCGCATTATTGTTATGTGAAGCTACGATATCGTATTCCATGCTTTTTCAATGGGAAAGAAGAGGAAAAACACTTGAAGTATTATGTTACCGTACAAATAATTAGTACCGGTACATATTTATTTATATTTGTCATACGTTCCTGAGTGTATAAATATAATATGTGGAGTAATATGAGAATCATCGTGCTAGAAGCTCGAGAGCTTATTGTCTAATCGCCAGTACTATTATGAAGTATAATATCAACCATACATTTTTATGTATCACTGTGTGACATATTTTATTTCTTTATATAAATAGGGTAGACAATACGAGACTAAATGCGTGCAATAAACGTGCAAGTCTTACTCTGGGTGACTTACCTCATCGCTGAATTGAAGATGTTAAGTGTCTAATACGTAATGTTCTACGAATATCTGCCTTTTACTGAAAACTTGCAGAAAAGAGATGGAGACCAATATTTGTCTAAGACTTCACGGCAACTCATCCTTTGTGTATTGCTTATACAAAGTTCAAAGTAAATAACACATATAACTATAATTTTATTGAGGTAGTTTGTAAGTTTATGTCAGTGTCCCTTTAGACTTTCAATTAATGATTGAGGTAGTTTCTAAACATTTATTCGGTTACATATTACTGTATCCCGTAATAATGTAGGATAAAATCATTTTAAGTTAAATCTAATTTGTTTTATAATTACATTGTCATATATTCAACTCATTGTTTAGCCTTGACTTTATTCGTTCAGTTTAACACTTGGCCCGTCTAATTCGTATCTACCTATCCTGCAGCTACTTGATATTACATAGACGAATTTGTACTACCAGCCTCAATCACTATACTTCTACTAACTATTACGACTATGCAACAATGTGTTTAGGTATATTGTATTTGTGTTGTGTACGTGTGTTACAATAATTGTAGTAGGTATATAATAGGCAGCACTTCGTTAAAATTTCGTTCAAACAGTATTCGCAATAGTAGTAGCGGCAATTACAGCACCAGTTCGCCGACCGCTGGACACAATTACAATATACATAATTGAACTTGTTCATATATTCATATGTTCACTTTGGCAATCTGGAAGATAATATTTGATGCAAAAAATACCCTCTATACGACCTCTCATGTCTACAGTTTGTATTTTAACTGCGGTTAATAAAATTCATGTGATACGTTAATTAAATCGCATTTTTTTTAGAAACTTGGTAGAGGGTATGGAAAATATTTGTCGCAAAGAGGATATTTGAATAAAAGTGTGGACATTTTTTAAAACTACTTTTCGCCGTTTTCTCATGTAGGCATATAAAAAGTAGTTAATGTACAAAGTTATGAAATGAACTGTGTTTTGTTTTTGTTTGTTTGACGGTGATATCTTATATGAAGCCGGGCTTAAAGTTAATACTTAATAATATCATGAGTACAAATTCAAAATTATTATATTAGGTGTGTGAAATAATATATAGCTACATAATAATAAATATAGTCATACAGTACTGATGTGTGAGTAAAGGCATGTTGGAACATGGTAGAGTAGGTAGTGAATGGATGGATGCCTTGCTCATTGTATCTGTATGGGTGTGTAATGTATAATGTGTAATAATGTATGGATGATATTGTGTATGTGTTGGTAGATATATGGAAACGGCTCGCGGGGTATAAAAGGAGTCAGTGGGTGTTTGGGAAAATTCCGGTGAATCATTTCTAACGAGTGTTTTTATTTCTTCTGTTACAATTTGAAAATTCAACGTTGACGGGAGATATTTTAAATTCCGTGAGTCACTTTGAAGGTTTCGTTAATTCTTTTCTAATGTGCGTAACAAACTTTACATTCATAGCTACATATCTGCCCGTAGTTCTTTTTTTATCCCGACTGTGATTTGTTCTTTTTTCAATGTCTATCGAATAATTCAGTGTAAGTATTACCTAATTACGCTTCGCTTTAGTTTTTCTATAAGTTACATGTCGTCTTGTATCGAGGAATTTTCATTGAACATTTTATGTCTATTTTTATTTTCATCGGCATATCAACCTCGAAGAAGACCGATTAAGTACAAGAAATAGCTCAACGGCATTCAATTAACAAACGGTTATAACATTGATGATTTACTCATTTTTACCTGCCATTGTGAAATGGAGTAACTGTGATTGTAGCTTCATAATTATTTTTTCAACAACGCCTTCAGAATTAATTTCTAATTCTTCAAACGTATGCAATTTCTATATTATCACATCGTTAGTTATCTACAGTTCTGTCAGAATTGGTATGTTATGACTTATGAGCAACTTTTCCTTTTTGTGTTCATTTTAGAGTGATCTATAAAGACAGCATAGAGGTATGACACCCACCCTCTGAATAGGTACATCTTGTTTTTTTGAATTTTTTGATATTTATTTCGTAAAACTCCATTGTATACAAATAAATAATAATGTATTATTATTTATTTTTATATCTTGTTTTTTATTGGCATGGAAGGGTAGATCTGCACATTTATTTCATGCAGTTAGTCTATTGGGTGCTTCACATACGGGGTATGCCGGTATGCCGTGATGATACAGATGGATGTAAGGATTAGTTAATAACTTGATTGGATCGTGTCCTTAAAAATGAAACGATGTTTCTCTCATTAAAACTACAGACTAGATGAAAACGCTGTTTTTTTTTATTTGGTCTCCAAAATTATTTCAACTCTTTGATCGCGTGCAAGGATATATATACAATTCCTATAGTATCATAGATCGAGAGTGATTTGCAGTTTTGACATAATTCATAATATATATATATATGTATATCCATGATAATCCATAGATATTGCATTATTATCATAGAGTAGCTGTGTACTGTGCACTGAGCATAGTTTGTATTGATTTCATCGTCCCACCAATGCTACGTTGTTAGTATGTACATACATACAATACAAAATGACATAGTATAGTGTATAGTGCAGTAGGTACCCACTATAATACTACAAACAGTGATATTGCGATAAGGGATGCAGATAATAGTAAATTCATCGAACATCATCGCATAGTTCTGATTTTAAAATATATTTGAATTTGATAGATATTAGAATCTGTTCTTTGTTGAAACACAATAATTCATTCTGTTTTTCAAATTTCACAATTTTCTTATTTTGAATTTGTGACCCTTTCTGTAATATTTTTTTATTCATTTTAGGGTAAATTGTCAAAAAATGTGTATAATGCTGGTGAAAATTCATTTCACAATGTGGACGTGTTATGTACATAGCGAGTTTGTCATATACAAACGACCACTGTAGACTTTTTTTAATTTAAGTTTTATATCCGCATGTTGTGAATGCGTATTTTCCAATGTCGCTCTTGTCACATCATCAATATTCCCAATCGGAAAATTTAAGTGATAGTGGGAGTGGAAGGGGTAGAAAAATATAAAAGGTTGAATTATAATTACTGGTGGTTGACAACACTAGTCGCGGTGGCGGCTAGCTGAGCGCGATAGCTAGGACGAGGACAATCCTTGACCTAGGCGATGTGTTCTTGCACTATATTACTTGCTACTAATAAAATAATGCACATTTACATATTAGATACTATTTTATGTTCCAGTTCTATCTATACATACATTACATATTTTATATGTTATCCAATCCAATCGCCCTTGAATGGTCCTCCCGCGAGCACTGAAAGAAATGATCCTTCTCCATTCAGAGCGTCTTTATTGTAATTGAATCACTTCCTCCCACGAATTTCCTGACGCTCTGATGTCATTGTCATAAAAACGGTGTATTGTCTAAAGAATATTACTTTTTAGCGCTTGTCAATCATAGGATAGTATTCAAACTAGTGACAAAAATTTCTCGGCAATTGTAAAAAAAACGTATGAGCATACTGAATTACTGACTGTGCGTGAACAACGAACACCAAGTGAGCAACAACAATACTAATCTACGCGACCATTTATACTGTTTTTGTAACCCTATAACTATTTAGGTGACAGCGTTGTAGTGAAAAAATTAATCTAAAATAGTCAGACAGTAATTTAAAACGAGCTGAATCTTATATAAATGAATTTGTTTATGAAACAAAAAAAAATGTGAAATCAATTATTGTCAGCATAAAAAGGAGCATTTAAATGCACATAATTTAAAATAAATAGCCAAGTTGAAGAATAAAAAAAATATTGACTTATTTGTTTTGATAATTCCTGTCATTCACTCGATATGGGAATTTAGTAGCTCACCTACAACCATTGTTAGTCAACTATTTGTTTTTTTATTGCCTTTAAATATTTGGATTCTGGAATCTTTACTGTCTAAACTTCTGTTCGGAGTTGCAACATTTACTTTAGTTATAAATATCGTCGTTATCGTCGTGTTAGTACCTATAATACAAGATTCATATCTTAGTTTGGGACTAGCTCGGTCTGTGTGAATTGTCTATACATGTTATGTTTATGTTAAAAAAAAAAATACCAATTAAAATTAACTCCTACTTCATAAGTAGGGTAGCCAGTGATAAATCGTCATGCACAATGATCATAAAGATGGTTCTCTTTGTGATATGATATAAATGCGGATGATAACAATTGTTTCTTATATTCGAAAAAGAGCTTGATGTATCGAGTAATGAGTAAAAAAATAATTATATCAAATCTAAAGGAAAAAAGAACTTCACACAAAATATTGTCTTATGCAGTCAGTTGCCCTAATTTTCTAAACATCCCCGTTAGGAATCGTTGACCTAGATTCACCACCACTCTGATTATAATATCAGCTATAGTATCATTCAGTACATTGTGTAGCAGCACGTGTCTAGTTATAGGTACAGTCATTGCTGTTATGCAAAATAGGAGAACGTCCTATTTGTCGTTGCATATCAAAACACGATAAGCCTACTCGTGCGTTTTGTTCTCTTTTGGATCAAAACCAACTGATCGAAATCGAATCTCATTTTTTTAATAATCACTCCAGTCACATAATTTATTAACATTGCGCATTTTTTATTCGATACGCGCTATCGTTGCATTAGTTTCAATTGAAAAAGAAACGGTGAATTTGAAAATGGAACAACCGGGAAAAACTGCAAAACTTGCAGAGTTTATGTAGGTTTGGTAGCAATCAGGTGAATGGCGGAAGTTGTTAAATCACATAAGTTTAATATTTAGTACATATTCCATATTCTTCCCGCTTTCGATGCTCTTAGATAAAAGTAGAACCTTCATAATTTATATGTTCGAAGCAAACTATATGTACACTTGTACAATAGGTGGTACACTTGCACCCCTCCTGCATCGTCATTCTCTACCTTCTTGTACCCGTGTCTCTAATGTTCCTTTGTCTTTATATTCTCTAGCTTATAGCATCGTATGATAGTTTTCAGTGTTGTTCTTTTCCTTGTTTCCTTGTTCTAGCAAGCTGATGAATAATGCATCGCAATGTTATTATTATTATGCACATAGTGTCGTAGTGTTAGTATACCTGTATATACTGCTTTATATCTATCTATCTGCCACTTTGCAAATTGTTTTTTCCAATTGATTAATTTCCACGGATAAGTTACCTACTGTGTATTGTGTTGGTTTTTCCTTGAACTAATTCAGTCGAAGTATTCATTATTTTGATTTCATCAAAAGGGTGGTTTCTGGATTAGTTATTAAAATAAAATATTGCACTACACTACTATAAATTTACTCTCAATGCTTTGAATTTTATAATATTTTCTAGCTTTATGGTTCTTGGCGATACTTTATATCTATAAGTAAGAATCCTTCATAACCTCAAAAAAGTCAAAAAAGGAACTTCGAGTAGTTGAATCTATAAAACGTACCTACTTTACATCCTCACAATACCTAAGTATAAAAATACTTGGTTTTAGTATAGAGATAGCAAATATGTATAGTATTAGTATATCTTCTATTTAAATCGTGCATAGCTGTTCTTCAGTATTTTTATTCACTTTCAAAGCACGTTTTTCTTACAGAAAAAATACGACATATTTTTATTATAGCGAATCTACGTTGCATATTAATCCTTTGTGGTTAGTCATTTCTCTGTTCTTATTATTACTATTTCAGTATTAAATTTGCATAGAGTAAATACACTTAGCTATATTACTTTCTTACTAAATTGTTTGTTCATCTCTGCGACTGGCTAACTGAGTTTAATAGTATGAGTATTTATTGTGAGAAAAGGTGATAGTTACCGAGGAAAACGTAGTATATACTTAACCACCCGCCTGCCCCTGGGCAAAATTACCTATTTAGCCGAAAGGGAAGAATTTGCATTTTACACGAAATCCGGTCGGTGACATTGTAAGTACCCAAGTACAATGAAATGTACACGAGGAATATCGCCGACCTTTTAAAGCCATTTTTAAACGAAGGGACGTATTAGCGTGTTTGTAACTTCCGTGAAAAAGTATTTAGGCAGTCGCAACATTCTAAAGTTTATCAATTACAAAAAGAAGTAAATCTAAATCTATACCGTCATGGTTTTTTCGAAAAGTGGATAGTGACGCTGTTTTTATGTGAAACTGTTCGCACAATGTCAACTTCATGTCGCAAAAATACGGCAGATATTCGGGATAGTCGAGATATCTATTATCGTCGATTATAAATCTTGGAGATTAAGTTTTACCACACATGATACTCAATATAATCATTTAGACAGAAGACGGATTCTATTTTGGAACTCTACGGAGACTCACCTAACAATCCTTCTCCTTCAGTTTCAGATTAGGATTAATTTCCTTTGCAAACAATATCGCGCTACACTACAAAATATCTGTGTATACCTAACTACAAAAGTTATATGTATCAATATACGTATTTGATAAAACAATGAACTACAAAGTGGTTCTGCTTTTGCTAAAACTTTTGCAAATCGTTTTTGGTAGTTGGTAGACGATTATTGCACTCTGGGTAGGCAGAGGCTGTCAACCCTCAATGCGAACGCTTCGAGGGTTATTGCCTTCCATTTAAATTTCAAAAGGGTCTAGACTCGATGCTGCGACACTCCTGCCAAGCATACGAGATATATAACTGTGTAAAATACCCATTCCTCATTTGAACCATTGCCTTATAGTTCAACACTTTTAGGGTCAAATGTTGGATATTGGGTCAATCGCATCTGCACTTTATTTTATTCATTCGTCTATATTAACGTTAATAAATCAATGTGATGTTTGGATAGTGTTAACATTTTATGCACGATAGTTGTTCTCTAGGCTATTAATTAGTCATATGATTAATGTTTGAGATATTCCCAAAATAACAATCATGCTCTATATCTGGTTGTTTTACTGAATGTGTCAATTTATTATATATTAAAAAAATATTATTGCTTCCATGGTTTTGGTGGGTCTCCACTCTGTCTTATCATTTTCAAACGAAATTTTAAATTTCTTCTCTTGAGTGATTTGTTTTATTTTCTTATATTATGTTTATTCTGAATCTGACAAAGTTAGTCTATTTTTTGCATTAAGAGGAGTTACGAAGTTGCTCGTTAGATTTACGATACGTTCTTGTAATCTTGAAAATCAGTTGTTAAACAACACGTGAAATATTCGAATACACATTCGACACCAAATCCTGGGATTCAGCGGTGGATTACCCTTAATGGACCATCTATCCTTAGTAGCAGTATTAGTAATATAAGTAGGTATTTAATTTTATTGTTAATTGTTTTCTCGAAGTGCGATTTACTTAAATGGGACCCTCGTAATTTCACTTGGAGAACGTGCTGTTCCTAGGGAAAATTCTAGTCGATTATTCTTGGAGTACATTATTTGTTGTATTCCAGTTATTTATAGGGATAATAAATTTATTTCTGCGGTACTTACGGTCCGTAGCACGGGAAGAAAGTCTTCTTATGTAATACTTTTAATTTGTTTTATGCTGTAAATTAGTTCACGGTAACAGATCTGACAGCTTTTCTAACATCTGTGTTTCAGATGTAAGTTTGTATACTTGACTGACTTATTTGACTTTGAAGTCTTTTTTTGTAAGCTTTACTATTACTTAAAAACTAAAACTTGAATTGATTACTTTTAAAAATAAATTATTTTAAACCTATTCCTTGGTATTTAAAACTAATCCACATCTTGTTTTTATGTATGTTTTCATTTTCTGTTTATCTTTTGATCTAAACTCACTTTATAGTAAAACAGTTCTCAAACATTGTAGTAGGTTTACTGGAAGACATTGCCTCAAGGCAATATGTACGCCTTTTGTAAAATATTTGTATATTTGACAATAAAGTGTTTATTATTATTATTACTATGTATTGTCTTACTTGTGTGTTTCAAAAATTATAATAGTTAATTAGCTGCATTCGTCCACCGTTGAACAGCACTTCTCCCCATAATTCTGCAGGCTTTTCTTTTCTAGGCCTTTTGCAACCAATTACCAACAATTATTTTTATTTTGTCTGCCCATATGTATGGTGTCTTTCGCTAATTTTTTTTAACCAAAAATAATAATTATCACATTATTTCACAATTTCGTATTGCTGTAGAATTCCTCTGTTTTATTGGCTTCATTCGTAGAATGGTATTGCCCGTTCATACTCAGATTTTTAGGATTCGTTTATATGTATGTAAGATGCAGCAAGCAGTTGTGATGATGACAAAACGAACCGAGTCGGGTGAGCCGTGCGGCTCAGCTGTGAAGAGACTATTGAACGAGAAGAAGTGTATTGAACTAACTGTACGTAATGGTATATTAATACATAATATAGCACATTACTAGACGAGGCAAGGGTGATAGTTCGCCTCGCCATTATATATTACTATGCCTGGGGAAATATCCTCTATACATTGTAGCTATTAACTTCAGATCTCGATGAAGCTATACATAACTTCACACTATTTTTATCGTACTACGTATATTCCTATGCCACCATAAAGGTATCATAAAGTATTGTCGTACTATGATAGGTGTTTGAACTTCTTGAAACAGGTTTATCAAAAATGTCTCATCTTATGATATATTTTGATTAATAAAAAAAACAATTAATGTAGTTATAATGCTACAAGTGGAATTGTTAGTGGACTTATTGCTTATGATGACCACGCAAGTCGTCCTCTTTGTGTTAAAAAATATACATTCAGGACAAGTGATATACTTTGTCTTGACTGAATTGAAGGTGTTGATTGACCTATATGTGATGTTTTACAAATACCTGCGTTTTCATGTAATCGAAAAATTGAAGTACAGGAAGGGTTGGAGAACATTTAATTTATTCTTGGTGTCGCAATATGGAATCACCTCTGAATCTGACTATCAATGTCTTCCCAAAACAGGGTTAATCTTTTTTCCCATGGTGAAGCTGTTAAAATTTAATACGTGTATAATTTAATAGTTCTTTGTTTGGTAAGGGTTATGTCAAAACATCGTTTATTTTCAACTTACCATCCCGTACTAAATTTCTTTCATCTGGGAAGCGGTAGATGTTAATTCTCTCTTGTAAAGTAACTGTTTTCCTCGTGGAATGGTAATGGAAATGTAAAAAATAGGAAACGAATAGTAGTTTTAGTTTTTAGAAAGACATTGTTTTCTTGTCTTAAATCATTTTTTTTTGACAGACGGTCTGTTTGTATATCGCTTTTAAGTATACTGGCAATCTTCTCCGTCACGGCATCTCCCACAAATGGAATAGCCAATGGGCAAGCTGGATAAATAAAGAACATAGCGGATGTTCTGCATATGCCGTTTTGAATTAGGACATTCAGGTTGAGTGATGAACTTTGTCGCTAATTTGGAGACGTTAAATGTCTTATTTGTGTTGTTTTACGAATGTCTTCCTTTGACTAAACACTAAAAATCATACAGATAAGAATAAAATACTATTTTATTTAGACCCACTGTTTTGTTTAATTGTCTAACAGCGGTAAATATAAGGATGCTTCTTAATAATTAAAATCATGCATTTGCTATTTGAAACTGTCAAAGGTTCGTTATGTTGTCACTCAAAATGTACGGGTGTTTAATTTAAAAGTTTTAATAGTCGAAAATTTCTTTGTGTTTTGTTAGCAGTGCAGACAGTGTTACATTTTGCGTTAAGTTTTCAATTTATGTTTTGAAATCATTTTATTTTTAAGTGTTACGTATTGAAGACGTTAGTGATAGTGAAGATGGATAACGTTAATGAGATAATTAAAATTCGAATGACGATTTTATCCCGTTACGAATTTGCAACATGATGATTATGCAAGATTTTATCATCTACTTGGATTCAATACTTAATATATTTTTTTTTATTATTTCTTTCGTAATTAAATGTTGTAAAAAGGATAGTTGAAAAATGTTTATTTCAAATTATTCTGGGTCTGGGTGTTTCTTGCATACATGTCTAGTTCATCATATGTATAGTATAAGATTCATATCTTAGTTTGGGACTAGCTCGGTATGTGAGAATTATTTGTCCCTATGTTTGCATTAAAGCATCCGAAATCGAGTAACTTATAAGCATTTTTTAATAAATTATATATTTATGATTTACATAAACGAGGAATTCGCTAGGAGATACCGTGATGCTATAGGTGACCCTTACAACTGTTAGTGTTGACTTAATACAGAACATCGATAATCCGAGTTTGAAGTTGGTGTGGTTTGAAACATTATTAAATAACACAATCCACTTGTATAGTGATAATAATGTGGATAATTTCCATCTTTACTAACTTTAGAAGCAATTTGAAGACTATTTATTTTATTTTTTACGTAAAACACCCTAAAATCGCTTGAATCATCCTTCAGTGGCACTGAGCCAAGTCATCCATCATTATCGTTATGGCTTAATGGAACGATAGTGAATAAAGTGATTTTTTTTATCTTTTCTTAATGATGGATATGAAACTTTATTTAAATTAAATAAGGCATTCTGAAATTCTCCCATCTTCAATGCTGTATTTTTTACTATTAAGTTTTCCAAAAATTACTTAAAAAATGTGTTGCATCTTTTTGTTGATTAAAAAAGTCTTCCAAGTAATACGCGAAATATCTGAGAACGCGGGAAATCGTCTATTTTTATGCAATATGGACTGCTTGATGAGTTGTTAAACTGATTGTTAAGATCTCTCGATTAAGATAATCGAGAGATCCCGGGTTCAAATTCTCCTTTTACTATATAATAATAAATATTTATTTTATTTTATTATATAATTCTCCTTTTACTGTTCTACTCGACCGTCACGTAAGAATAATTGAAAATAAGAACCCTGTGACTCTGGCTACGAAAAAAAATAGTTTTTTTTTTGTCTTCTTTGTTGTCGGTCCCTCAGTGCTGAGGATCGTGACCATTTTTTTTGTCTATCTCAATGTATTTTATCAAAATTAAAACGACTCGACTTAATGATACTTACAATATTCGCTGTGATTGACACATAAGTGGTCCTGTGTATTACTTACTTGCAGTGTAGGCGTTGGATGCTGACTAGTGAATCATAATAATAATAATATTGACAATATCAAAACATTACCCAGTGTATCATAAAACCATCAATTTATTAATTTAAGGACACTGAACTCTGGTAGACATCAAAGTCGCACGAAACTGACGAAAAGGTCTAAACGGCTTGTGAATTAAACATCTTTATTATAAATCATCTGGAATGACATGCAGAAAACGTAGCATATTATCTAAATATTGTAAATCCCGGGCTTTTGTGACTTTTATTGTACTTCAAAGATGAATCTGGGTTTATTTATTTAAAACATAAAATCAGACCAGTAGAACACAGGCTCTCTAAGTTGGACCGTAGCTTTTTGTGTCTAAGTGTAAGACTATACAATAAGCTTCCGGATACAATTAAGTGCGACGATGTATTGATCTTCCGGAGAGGGGTGAAGTCGTATCTGGTTGATAAATCGTTTTACTCTATTGACGAAATGATAAATGAATAATATTTTCTCATTGAATTAATACATATTTTAAAATTTGACGTTGTGGGTCCGGACTCTTTACATCCGTGACTACATAAAATTATTTAATTTTATTTGATATTTTATATAACTTTAATTGTTTCTTTGATTGACTGTATTTGAAATTGTGATTAATTATATAAATTTTATATATGACGAGTCCAAGTGCCTCCATAATAGGGGCCTAGGGACAATAAGAAACAATAAACAATAGAAAAGTTATTCAAATACATATATCCATAAACCCGGGCTTTTGTGACTTTTAATGTAGGTACTCTAAAGATGAATCGGGGTTTACAGAAAAGTTATTCAAATATACCCCTAATCCCGGGCTTTTGTGACTATTAATGTATGTACTTCAAAGATGAATCTGGGTTTATAGAAAAGTTATTCAAATATACCCCTAAACACCCTAAGCGATGTTTCTAAGATGGTACTTCTGTAATGGCATTAGTTTTATTTTGAATAATTATCTTTTCGATGGCTTTTTGTGGATACAATGTGTGTAAAATACGTTTTCTCAACATAATATGACCATCCATATGAAACTATTTATAATGTACCTTCCCTCAAAACAATTTATTGTAATTCTCTCTTTGTTGACACAGTGTGTTTTGGCATTTCAGTGATAATACCAATTGTGTAAATATATGTAAAAATTATGACTTAATATGACACGATATATTCGTAACATATTAAAAAAATCGTATTCCGTTCATATACCACTGTGTATTCAGATTATCTGATCTTTTTGATAGGTCAGTGCATTAAAGTAACTCTTTAAAATCACGCAAAATACCTATGTATTTCACCCCTCACCTTCATTCAGCTAGCTCGTGTTCACGAGGAAGGCTTCCAAAAAGTTGGAACAAGGACAGCTGATTCAGCGATGAGGTTTCCCACCCATCCTGAATGTCTTGATTTTATATTGGCACGAAGAGGACAGTTTGCATGTTTCTTACATCCAGCTGATCTGCTGGCTACCCCACTTGTGGGATATGCCGTGATGGTATAGTAGTAGTAGTGTAGATAGTAATATTATAGTCAGTTCATTGACTACTCAAATAGTGACAGAAGGCGTGATGGTATAGATAAATAGTTGATTGGATACAAAAATTAAATCAATAAATTTCAATATTTCTAGCTATGTATAATGAATTTGTGGTTTTTCATGATTTTAATATCATAGTTCAAGTGGTAGGTAACGGTTTTTTGACCTAAGATGTACTGTGAATTAAGTACGTAATACATAATTATTTTGTATCACTGTTTTTTTTTTATTTACGTATACATTCTCCCGCCTATTCATATTGTTTTCACCTTATAGGTAGTGTAAAATGATTGAACTTATAATAACGTGTAATTATTTAATTAAAATTATAGTTTCTCTGTATCTTTATTAATATAACTAACCCACAGGTATTATTTATCGGTTGTCGCTACCTCGAGTTTTTTGTAGGCTGTATACCAATATTTTATTATGTGTTGTCTGTACTATGTTTTGTATTGTAGTTCGATACTTTTTATTCGCAAATAGATCCTAGTAGTCTTGCCTGAATGCTATTGAACTCGGCGTACTATTAATCATCGGCAGTTTTTTTTGTCTGTTTATAATAGTTGTTGTATTTGACGTGTTTCGTCAGGATTCGTTTTGCGAGATGCCATTGCTCTTATTTTGTATTCTATTGTAACATAACAGCGTAGTATGATCACGATGCACGTTATCCTCACCCGAATCGAAGTGAGTTTGGTTGTTTCGCCACTTAATTATTCTCCATGGTTCTTTCTGGCTGGTAAACATATTCGTTTTGATTTTTTTTTCTATTGCTTGCTGTTTCAGACTTACGAGTGAATAATTGATTTGGCATTTTAAAGTTATCGTATTTAAATTTTCATAATAAAAGTGTTAACACTTAATTCAATGTCATGTCATAAAATGTATATAGTCGACTGGATCACTAACAAATTTAATATTATATTATAAATAAATAAATAAATTATTATTTTCTGCACATAAAGTACCTAATGTTATTTATGGTGTACATGAGAAATTAAATTGAAAGGCAGCCATACTGATTTTTGGTTGTTGATATTTTTTTAGACTTATATAATATTTCAATATCTAATAAACGAGCATATTTTATTACAACAAATCATAGTTTCTTACTGGGTCCATATACCTATTCTTTTGTATTACCATACCTATTTAAAAAGTAATATCTCTTTCTGTCTATACTATGAAGGCATATCCCACACGCAGGGTAGGAGAGTGGGAGACCAATTCTTTGCCAGGTGCTCCACGCCACAAAAAGTAACACTTGTGTAATGTTGGAAAGTATGTAATTGTTTCACACATTTTTATATTTTTTTTAGTTGTACGTACTCTGAAACACTTGAAAATAATAATCTTTGTTTACCGTGATCCTTTTGTGATGATCAAAAAGGTCGTGGACATTAAATGTTATGTAGGAAATATTATGGATAATTGTTAGGAATGTATTATAAATTTTATAATACATTCCTAACAATTATCCATAATATTTCCGTGTCGCAAGACAGACTTACCGAGAATTATTCTTTTAATTCTCTATTCGCGTAAAATGACGCGATAACCCACCTTCCTAGTTTCACATAATGTAAAATGTTGTGAAATTTAATGTGCCGATAAATTATCTCATTTTCAGGATGAAAGCCTCTTGAAAATATTTTTTGTTTGTAGGTAATAACGCCTGAAATTGGAATACGATAAATCATTTACTACGTTCATTTAACAATGATTAACACACTTTAAAATTAAATTTTAGTGCTGGACAAATTTGACGATATTCAGGGACCCAATCCACCTCGTTGAATCCATTATATTTATTTCTACTCTCCAGTTCCATAACTCAGCAAGTCGAAATGTCTTATTTTCGAGTAATCGCCATTTTTGTCACTTTAGTATAGATATGTATATTATGCTTTAAAAACACAACAGAAAGTGAAATATACTGTCCGTGGTTCGATTCCAGGTGCCGGCAAACTCCCCTTTCACGACACAAGCTTTTAGTAGCTTACTGTGAAAGGTGTATTAGGTTGTATTTGGGTTTACAACAAAAACCCAGATATATCTTTTTAAAAAAATAAAAAAATAATCGCACTGTTAGAATCAATATGTTGTTTTTGTTCCATTCAATAGTTAAACAATTCGAAATATTTATTTGTGTTGATGATGATTTTGGATGATTTTATTTTATTTATGACGCCGTTTTACAGTCCCTAGACCGTCTCAAGAGCGCCAGCGAAAAGTTCAGTTTTAAGTTTGCCTCTGAAGCTAGTGACCGTCTGACCATCTCTCAGCAGCACCGGTAGGCGATTCCACATAACCGGTCCAACAACACCAAAGGCCCTCTCGTAGAAGTTAGACTTACCGGCTCTATTGGGCTCAGTAAGTCTATTCACGGCCAGTTCCATAGAGCGCAAAGGTCTTCTAGTGGTCGAGTCAAGGGGACAAAGCTATTGACCAAGGTTTTGACATGCGATTTCTTTTTCTGAGTTTGAAAAAGACATTGCATGTCAAACTTAGATTGAAAATAGATATATCTACTTTTTTTCATTAACTAAATATTTAATATGTAAAGGGAACCAATATTTTTATAGTTATTTCTTTGTGGCATCGATAGAGTGGAGTTGCTTATATGTATTACAAATTCAATCAAAAAATTTGTAAATTTCGACTTGTTGAGTTGTGGAACTAGACAGTCGAATTTTGTTCAATTTTAATGGATCAATCGAATCAAATGGATTTTTATTTAATCATAATTTTTGACAAAATTTCGTCAGGGTTTTATTAGTTAAGGACAGTGCCTTGTTGTTCGTCTCATTGGTGCGTCAGTCGCTGGGAAATAATAATTATTATAATTTTATGTATGTTTTCAGTTTTGTCCTAATATTTTTTTTCTGAAAGTTGGCATCATGTCAAATGTACCCGCATACATGCCAATATAATGATTATGGTGTATAAATTTGGTATTAAAAGTACTTATATCTATTGTTTCGCGCTGCTAAATAACATTAATTTACCTTTTGTTACACGGTAATCGAATAACAAACGAACATCATTTGTACTAATTTGTGATGAGATAATTATCACTTGTATTTTTTCTCTCTTGTTCTTTTTCGTCCACTTTAGATCTATTTTAGAACGGATTCTCCCATTTGATTTCTTTATTTATGTAGATATCTTTATGCCCATTTCTTCTCTGTGATCTTTGATACATCATCAGAATATATATATTCAGAGAGGTCTTCCAGTGCATTTCCCTCAGACTCTTGACTGTCAATCTAGAGCTCTTTCTTCCATCTTGAAGTGGAACACGTGCCTACGCGTCCTGCCCATCTCCAAATATCTATCTATTTAGTGAATTCCCTTTCTGGTTAGTGGCTAATGTAAAGACCCAATAGATACAGACATTCGCTTTTACAATTTTATTAGTAGGTAGGTAGTTGTAACTGGTGCACTTATTTCTACGAAGCAATATGCCTTATCGGGTTATAACTCTGTGTATGAAATAATTTACCTATTACATTTTGAAACTGATAGTAAAATTCATGCATTTTTCTCCATACACTTTTGCAATCTGTTTAATCCCAAAATCGCATATTTTACTGTTTTGTTGTTTCTTTTGATGTTATTGTATTTTTGTTCCATCCGCGACAGACGACGGCGACTATGAATGTATGTATGTAGGTACTTATAGCGAATGGCGAAGTTCAGTGTCCTGAGGTCGCCGAACCGGTCCGGGATATAAGGGAACTGAAAGGGAAACTTGGTTGTTGCTGGTTACCTACCTACACCTGTATCCATTTAATTGTACTAATTACACGTGATAATCATAAACATCGTGTTAAATGCACATGATGTTAAGCTTCATTCTGTTCATATCAGCTTATACGCTTACAGTTCCCCAGGAAACTGTTAAACTTTCTGTCTATTGAATCACAACAAAATATTAAGCATTTTATTTGTGTTTTTTGCGTATTGTGATAATAATAGTAACTAGACTTCTTTTTAAGATGTGATATTTAAAAATTATCATTCTCCCCATACACTGCTTGTCTGGTACTGTATAATTAAAGCAACTAACAAGTCTCGTAGCTGAATTCTAAGTGTTAAATATCTTCATCACAATTCATATTAGAAATAGGAATAAAAATGATTCCTTAAAATAGTTCAATATAAAAGCAGTCAAGGTGCATCCGTATTTAACAATTGCCTTTAGAATTCCAAGATTTATTGAAGCTGGAGAGGGTAAACCTTTATAGTTAGAGACACCTGCTTCATCTGCAACAGTATTTACTGGATATACTGATGTATGTATGTTCATCACTATGGTGTGTTGACTGTAGTATTATAATTTATGTCCACGGTTAGTGGTGTTGTCCGTTTCGCCATCAGTCGTTGGTTCCGGTCCGACACGTAATGGGCAGGTTTCGACTTGCCTTCCATCTATAATGCCGCATTATTTACGGCCTGCAGTACAAAATGGCTAACTTCAATTCAAAATAGTTGGTTGACACTGTTAACACTGACTATTCTTTTTTGATAAAACTACATAATTAAGTAAGTGGAGATGTTCGATCATTGTGCATCGTATTTTTTAAAACTTGTAGTTCGTTTTCGTGTCTGGTCTAAATCTTTCTACTGCATTAGGAAACGATAAACATGGCCTTGTTGTTATTGCCCAGAGTCAGGCTTGAGGACTACAGCCGTCTTAAAAAAAATGAAATTTTCAAAACATTAATAGTAGTTTTCAGATACTTACTTTTGAATATAATGCTATTAATTTTCTTAAATAAAAAAAACAGTTTTCTTAATAATTTAGGTGATAATATCTCTTTGATGCGACTCCCTTTTTTCAGCTTATTCCCGTCCACTTTTGGACGGAGGCCTCCGTTTCCTTCCATATTTTTCTGTCTTGTGCCGTCCGCATTCAATTTACACCAACATGTTCGACGAGGTCGTCTCACCATCCCAAATGGTAACTTTCTCATGCTTCAGGATTGTGATTGTGAGGTCTTCATCCAACGCCAACAGTAATATGATATTTTTCTTTTTAATTCGTTTATATATAAACGTAATATTTATTACCATAAAAAAACACGAAGTGGATAATAATTTCATCCGTAATACAGTACTCTAGTTCAGTTCACAGTACTGTACACATTGTGTTATTGCTGTGCGGGAATTGTCCATTCAATGTTGTTTCACATTTTCATTATACCTCTATTATTATCACCCATGCATATTGCATATTATTATTTATATGTTGTACTTGTACTTAATTTACAGTTTTATATCTCAATGAAATGACTTTGTATTGTGTGCGCGTTTTAATATTATATATTAGCGAACGGATAGTGTTTTTTTGCCGTTATGTTGACGCTCTATGTGTCCAATGTTGATTATATATTAATAGCATTTTTTTATAGTTCACTCAACTTCACGTCGTGATGTTATTGGGGTAGATAGCGATGACATATCGTCTTGATGATTTTATTAATTTTTCGTAGACCCACATAACTCATTTGTAGTCATAAAAAGTATTTACCTGCTTACTTCTTGAAAATGTGAATTTACGGGAAATATTCTAAACTTTTATTTACATATTTATGTTTCATGACTATTAATTTACTATTTTACTATATGTATTGTTATAAATAAGCAAGACAAGTTTTCGTCTTATTGTGTCATTTTCTTTTATAAATACAAAAAAATATATACCTACTTTTACAACTAATGTTCAGTCAATCTACATTCATGTACATATTGTGTAAATGGGAGTTTTATAAAAAAATCATCCATTTCTAGTCGTTATTGAATTCATCACTGTTTAATAAAATATTAAATGTCTCATATTTGATATTTTATGAAAAGTTTTCTTTTATTGGACATTCGCAAACTTACAGAAAACAGCGAGCAAAACGAATTCAGTTGGCAATACATAATTAGAATTCAACGCAGTATCGATATCTCCCGACGCGTGAGGTTTACGCTAATAAATCGATTTGATATTATTCTCGTGTGGTTTCTACGTACATAACTATATTTATTATGGTGATAGGTAATACGTAAGTAGGTTCATGTGTTGATGTAATTTATCACTATCAGCTGATAGTGTTAAATACTTATATAGTTACTAAACTTGCACATATATGTTATGTTATGCATCGTTATAACATTTTTCTCTCTTGTTATAAAGATGTTAATGTCTACGATGTGTGCTTTGAGAATATCTATAACAAGCTTTTAGTTTACTGTGAATGGTGTATAAGGTTGTATTTGGGTTTATAACAGAAACCCAGATATATCTTTTTAAAAATGAATCGGGCATGCGGAAAGAATGATTGAGAACAGGATGTCTAAGAAAATGTGTGTGTCTGTGGGTGCTCGGAGACGTAGCCGTCAGAGGATTAAATGCCACGATCATGTAAACTAGACGGACACTTGTTGAGCACAGAATAGGAGGTATGATGAATTATAATATGACGATGACTGAACCGAATAATGTATACAAGGATAAAAATAATTGGCGCTCGAAGCGGTGTAATGATGATTTTGATAAAAATACATACCACTTGCTTCTCTTTACTATACACGTGTCATTTTGAGTGTCGATGTGTGCGTAGGTATATTTTCTTTTTGTACGTAGAATGTGCTGTTGATAACAAATACCTGATATAAAACAATATAATATAAATACATACATGCATACTTAATGCTTATAATATAATATAGATATGTTTCATACTATCATTGTTATTGTAACGGTATGCAAATAATTCAAATATTGTATTTTACTCCATGTTCAGTTATTTTACGCTAACACAGGAAATATTATAATTATAATATCAAGAAAGGATTATTCCTTTGACATCACATATTATTATATAATATTCTTTTTTGTGTGAAATTTCGATTGTCTTATTTGTAAAACACCATTAATTCATCAAT
The DNA here is from genome assembly GCA_947579605.1 of Athripsodes cinereus. Taxonomy (NCBI): domain Eukaryota; kingdom Metazoa; phylum Arthropoda; class Insecta; order Trichoptera; family Leptoceridae; genus Athripsodes; species Athripsodes cinereus. Next base: position 5,834,708 of record OX388318.1, read on the forward strand.
AAAACACTTATTTATAGTATATCCACAGTGACTTTTTTATTGGACGCGAGCCGGCTTTCAAGAGCTTCCGATCTCATCATCAGGCTAGCGAAAAGTAAAGTGTTCTATTTATAATTAATTCATCATGAATTTCCACCAAGTACCGTCGGTCGAAAATATCAACTTTAACATTAATTCAGTCGTGATGGGGTGTGCCATCCATACTGAATATTTTATTTTTATCGCATTGAAAGGATATATTATTATGTTTATTACATATCGTGAGTCTACTCGCTAACCGATTTATGGTAGATGCCTTGTTAGAACAAATAGATTGACTTAATACAGTATTCGAGGGATTATGTCGTTATCAGAGACAATGTTATGTTAGATTTGCATCGACTATCCACATGTCTGCTCCTCAATAGTAGTCATGTGTTGAAAACGATGCTATAATAAATATATACTATATGGCTCCACTAGGCGTTCCCTTCTAAAATACTCGATATTTTGTGTGGGGCAGTGGATCCATACATTAGATCTTGACCAAGATCGCGTAGGTATTTAATAAATGACAAAGATTAATTAAGCCTCGTAAAAAAGATCAGATAAAAATATTTGATTACCTTCAAGAGATTTAATTAAATTTAATTATTTTCTTAGTTCGAAAAACCAATTCCCCGAAATTCTTATTTTTTTTCTATAATTAAGTTTTACAGTTACTTGTACAAAGCAAGTATTCGTTGACATTGGATAAAAGACGTTGAACGTCATCAATACAGCGATTAGGTGTGACATCCATTCTAAATGTCTTATTTTGTATGGTAACGACAGGATGACCTACCTGTATGCTAATTACATGCAATTGTTTAATAGGCTATTTTTTATGGGATACGCTGTGATGGGAGAGATAAATTGTTGTTGGCAAAAGAGTGTTTCCAAGTTGTTTGAGTCCAAAATGGAATAATTATGACCCACGTCCAGAACATTATTAGCTTGTTATCTTGGATCGATCTGGGAAGTCTGTTATTCGGTGTGAATTGAAACGATCATGATAGATAACGTCTCGTAAATGGACTTCCTAGTTTCCAGATTGCCATGGCGGTGGTGTGTCATTAATATAACATTTACATTATTGCGCGTGTGCAGTGTGTTTGTGGTTTTGTGCGCATGTCTATACGCAAATCATAATATTATGCACTATAATAATATGGCTGTGTGCGATAAGACTACCGTGTTATTATTAATGTATGTAAGTATTATTATTCTGTAGTGTGTTTTAAGCGACGATTTTCAAAATTCTGTTCGTTTAAAATTTAAATGATAGGTACATCGAAAAAAAAAACAGGTCGCGAAATTACACAGATTTTTTTTTCATTTTGTATCCAATTCATTCGTTGCAATTTCATTCAATTCCAAAAATAATGTTTCATACGAAATTACTTTACAATAAAGTAAATGAAGTGTCCTCGCCTTGTCGTTCGTTACAAATGTGGTCTAATTAATGTTATTGGCGCTATCCCGTGTTAAAAAATAAGCCTCGTCATTGCACTTATTAATTATTCACGTGAAAACTCGTTCTAGGGGTTAAGGTTTATATTTATTTAATTATTTTAATATTCCTACCCCACATGGATACGCGGTGAGGGTATAAATAGGTAGATAGATAGATATTTTAACATTTAAAATTTACTGATTAAACCATAGGCCTTATCTATTATATATTCAACTCTTGTATACGCTGTCGATGTCGGTCATAGTTTTTATCAATTGTGTCGTTAAAAACTTTTGCGACCATCGCCAATTGTCGTATCAGAAGCCTCTGATTATTTTCACTTACCCTCGAAAAAAAAATATTTTCCTTCGCTACCGCGTCCAAACGACCTCACATATTTTTCGTCCGAGATTATTAAGAAGTCGGCATTTCTCTGAAACTTGAATAATGCACTGCCATATAGTTTTCCGTGGAATGTAAAGGGAAGGTGAAGGTATGTAATTTACTAACTTTGGGAAGCTGCGATGTAGTAGGCAAAACACAAACATAAACAAAGCTTTATGTAATGTGTTTTTAACGTCATAAGTTTATCATGACGGGCGTCTGTAACATTTGGGGTGAATACAATATAATTATCATTTAAGTTAACATAATCAAGTAACAAATATTAGTTACGATGATTTTGTTTTTGTAAGTTCATCTTCGAACTAAATTTTCAAACACTTCATTTTCTAATTTAAAGTGCAGTTTAAATATTGTAACCACGTTAAAGTGATGTACCCGTGTTTATGGCACAATCGTATTATTAAAAAATAAATTGGAAAAAACACTGTATAATACTTATTATCTCGCAGATCGCCATGAATTTCGTAAAAATTACCAAAATTACTTTGCGAAACTGAGGTAGTCAAAATTCGGACACTTATCTTTGTTATATTTATCCGTAGGCGATATTATACATTTATATATATAAAAAAAAAACATTGTTGATTTATTTAAGTATGTATGTATTTTTTTTCTTCGTAGGCGTCTTTATCCTGGTAAAAGAAATACTCTATTAGTGAAACGGACTTTCGCATTTGACCGAATTTTTACATCTACTACGCGAACCAAAATCTTTGAGATATTTTTTTTCATTTATTTAATTTGTTTCGAAAACCAAAGTTCAGTTAATTCTGGAATGACGATCGTGTGGAACGGTCCAATATTGTATTTTGGCTATGATCCAAGTTTCCTCTTTTGCAGCATCTCCACGTTATTATGTTCTCCTATCATACATAGCGGCACATTGGCAAGTTGAAGAACTTGGGCAGGTGCTTTCTCTCGTGGTCACCATCATAATGGGGATAGGTCATACTGGAATTCCTTGCCATTAAATTCCATATTGCAAAATATGTATTAAGATACGGTTATACTTATTCCTTTATGGGGTTAATAATTAATTTTTATTTCAAAACTTCGTCCTTGTAGAGCAGACAAAAAGACATACATTCATCCAAGGAGGTTTCGGAAATTTCATTTCACTGCATATAATAAACATACAAGCTATCCTCTCTATGCCAATATAAAATCAAGACATTCAGGATGGGTGGCAAACCTCATCACTGAATTTAAAATGTAAAATGTGTTAATTTTTTCGAACTTAAAATGTAAATTTATTAAAATAATCATGCAATTCAATAAATTTCTCCGAATTTGACAAAATAATTTTCTTCTTTTTCTTCTTCCTCGTGTGATAGATCATCGATCTGTTGTTTCGGAAGTGATTCCCTCTTGTGACTCTGAGGACCAGCTATCTTTCCATCTTTTTGGTGGTCTTCCTCGTGAACGTGAGCCAGCCGGTGTCTTCTTGTCAGCAATTAGGGCGATCCTGTTTTCAGCCATCCTGTCTACATGGTCTCTCCAGAATCATCTCCTCTTCCTACTCCATTTCACTATGTCCTCCGTGTCGCATATCCTTCTAATCTCAGTATTTCTAATTCTATCTCTGAGAGTTTTTCCCGCCATAGCACGTAAGGTTTTCATCTCAGATGTTCTAAGTAGGCTTTTGGTTCTTGCTGTATCTGCTCTTGTTTCGACGCCGTAAGTCATTATTGGCCTGATACATGTTTTGTATATTCGGACTTTACTCTCTACAAGCATGTGTTTGTTCCTCCATATGATGCTTTTTAAACATCCAGCTGCGACTGAAGCTTTATTAGTTTGCTGCCTCACTTCATTGTACAAATCGCTATTGCAAGATATTTCTACGCCGAGGTACTTAAATGTTGCCACTTGTTCGATAGGTTTATCATCGATAATAATTTTCAATGTAAAAAAATATCACCTTATTACTTAAGTATGGTGCCGAGTTTGATTTCGGTTTTTATTTCACTATGAAATATGATGTAGGTATGATAAGTTCAAAATACGATAGAACTAAAAAAAAATCAGATTGTGGGTTAGGCTTTTGTTGCATTAAACAACTCATATCTCTTTTAACAGCGCACTGCCCTCAAGCTGTAATGATGTGCAAAGGTAATCTATGGTTAATAGTAACATGTTCTTTACACGCAGTTAGTCTGCAGGTTTTCCCATTTGCATAGTACCCAGAAGGTGCCGTAATGGTATGAATAGATAAATAGACCCCCTTGTAGAGTTTTGATCATTGTTTGAGTTCTTGTGATTGTGATTCTGATTGTTTGTGTTTGATTTGTTTCAGGTCATGGCAAGACCCATAAGGATGCAGCGAGTGTACGCGCCACACATCCCATCCCCCCGGCTTGCGGGCTTTATTACTTTGAAGTCAAAATCGTATCCAAGGGTAGGGACGGATATATGGGGATTGGACTCAGTGCACATGGTGTCAACATGAACAGATTGCCTGGTAAGTCTCTTGGGTAATATGTTCAGTGTAACATTTTAAAATTTGCTGGTATCATTTCTGTATCTTAGAGATTACAGATCTTTTTCAACCTAAAAGGTTCTGGATGCCCTGGATAGGCCTCTTTCATAATAATTTTCTATACCAACAATTTAAGATTTTGAAAGATGAAAAATATTTAATTTGACTAGAATTAGAACCTTGCATGAGGCGCTACGAAGAGCGGAGGATCGAAGTCGCTGGAAGCATTTTGTCCACACCTATACAAATGATGGTCACGATCCTCAGCACTGAGGGACCGACAACAAAGAAAGAAAGAAAAGAAAGAATTATCTTAGAGATTTACTAATATTGTGAACAGAATATACTTTGTTGGTACAGAATAACTGGTAAACAAATATTTTCTCATGTGCCCAAAATAAAAGTTTAAATAAATAATCTATCATACATTTTTAACATTTTTTGCATTTATTTACTAATTTTACATTTATGTTTATTAGATTGGTAAGAAAGGGATCTTAATTGGTTTGCTCATTGTTGTTTTTTAATGTTTGTACTTATTGTTTCAACTGTTTGAGCCATACAGAATAAATAAAAAATACATATCCAAATGGCCCTTGGTTCGTGCATGGGTTTTTTATTTTTTATTATTTATTTATTTATTGTCTTAAGGAACACAAACAGTATTATCATTAACATTTAATGAATTTCAGGATGGGATAAGCATTCATATGGTTATCATGGAGATGACGGTCATTCCTTCTGTTCATCTGGCACGGGTCAGCCGTATGGTCCTACGTTCACAACGGGAGACGTGATTGGGTGCGGGGTCAACCTCATCGACAACACATGCTTCTACACGAAGAACGGACACCATCTCGGCATAGCCTTCAAAGATTTGCCTGTAAGTGTCGAACGCAGATCAAAAAGAAACGAACGAAAGGTAAGAATTGTCCACAGGACGAAAGTGTGATGAATGAATCCTAAAGTGATGTTTGTAACACAACCAGTGGCTATTGAATCTTGCTTTTCATATTTCACGTTCATTAACTATGAAACAAAGCAGAAACGTCTTTTATTCAGTGTATATGCATTCCATCTACTTCTCATAAGTTGATTTGATGTAGGTATGATGAAATCTATCAAATTCAGTTATATCCTTCAGGGGATTACGTTGCTAGTTGGAATATGTGTTAAGCTACTCTGATGAACCCCATCAAACATTGTTAGGCAGATAAATCTGTTGACATCCCTTTTCTTCAAATTATTAAGTCTACACAGATTCTTTTGACTCGAAACTCTTTGTAGAGAAGATTTGGAGTGATGCTTATTAGTTTAGTTTTCACTTTATGTATCAGCTTGGTCACTTCCTTCAGATACCTGTCTATTTTGTTATATGATTCCAATCAAAATACCAATATGTATCATACTCTGATGGAGTCTCCGGGAAGAATATATCTCTCGCTCTATTCTGTGAGTTTTTAGTGTCTTGTAAAACATCTCCAATTCAGTGTTGAAATACGCCACCCATCCTGAATGTCTCAATTTAATTGGCACAGAGAGGACAACTTGCGTGTTTATTAATGCAGTTAGTCTTGTATTGTGATGTATAGGTATAGGTAAATATTCAATATATAAGTACGCAGTGTGCTCTCAAACATTCTGTTGATATGTGGAACTGTGGAGACAAAATCAATAAAACTTAAATTTACCATACAAACACTGTATTACACTAAGTTTGTTTGAATATCAAAGTCAAGAGTAAAACTAAACGTGAAGTCTTCAAACCCATCCCAATACTTTTGTTATGTCATTGGCGTTAATTTTATTCTTTATAATTTCTTTCGAAACTAAAAGGGAATCAAGCAGCCACAAAAAATTCATTACATTATCTGAAAAGTCCTTGGTTTTTTATACATGTTTCTAAATGATATTATTTATTTAAGTTAGCGATAATAAAACTTTCGTTATTTACCTAAGTTAGTTAATAAAACTTTAATTGGTTGTATCTACGTAATATGATAGTGGTGTTGTTATTTTTTTTATTTCAATCAAAGTATTGAAAACTATTTGCTGCTTCTGTATTAGCACATTAACTAACCAATTTAATATCATTCCTCTCTATTTATTGTAGTTTTATTCAATAGGCAAGTACCTCAAACATCTTAAACCTCGGTGCAGGAGATAGGTCTGAATGTTCTCGTTCATATACATTCTATCAGTCGTAGAAATAACCTAATAATTGGTCAAAAAATTACCTTTGGTTGGGTTCAGTCAATCCTGATGTTTTAATTCCAAACTGAAAATCAGTAGTGGTATTGATGACAATCAAACTATGTGTGTGTGAAAGATTTTTTCCTTTTGATAAACTTTTCAAAGCATTTTGAAAGAGCTGTGTAGAGCCATCAATATCAAGTGCACATTGATTCATTGTTGCAGTTAATAGTTACAACACTAAACATAATAATAATATTTGCAATAGTTTTGATCTTGTTGTATGTTGTTTCTATAGAGAATGATTCAGAATTGGAGATTTGCCCAACGAATAAAATACACCTATAAACTAAATGTAATAAAATATGCAATACCATTCAAATTCAAAATTTATACATTAGTACTTATGTATAAAGTTCCGATAAAGAATGTGAAGAAGTTTGTCTGCCTCGGAAGTAAGATCGCCTAGGATTTTTAGTATAAAAACAAGGTTGATAGCCGTATACACCACCTAGCAAGACTTGCATTGAAAAATGATGTTATGGAGCGAAACATCAAACGTTTTGTCTTGTTGTTAATTTTGGAATCTGCTTTCAGAGAAAACTAGTATTGCGTTACTAGTTTATGATTTAAGTCTATGGTCAATATAAGAGTATAATCTAGACAGTAAAAAGAATTTGTATTAATAGATATCCAATATGTTGGTCCATACTGTTTACTAGCACTATTTTGATGTCCATAAAATTTTATTTATCTATTTACTTTACAATTTTTACACGCAATAGCCACTGGTTTGATGATAATATTGAATCTGAGATATTAATTGACCTCTCCACGACTAGGACTAAAAAATATTGTGTAACCATGAGCAATATTTTCTCTCTTTATTATCAAAATATTAAATGTATAACACCCTCAAAAACAATTTCATATTTGAAATATGCATTTGCTGATGATTCATAAAAAATACCTACTGATTATTTATATTTAATAAAATAATTAAAAAAATATAGGTATATATAATTATATTTGTGATAGAGCTTTACTTTATCTAATGACAGGGCCTGAAGCTTTTGAAAGCCTGTGGAATTACTGAATATTATGTATTATATTAATTTTAAAGCATTATGTTGTCTTGGATACGTCCATGTGCCTTTGAAGGCATATTTTTCAACTTAACGTAAGCATTGATACTCTTATAGAGGGAAATATTTTCTCTGATTTAATATTATTTTTACTACCGTTACACATCACAGTTTGTTAACAAAGTGAAACATATAAAAAAAGAGCGCTTAAAACCTATTTAGGGTAACCATACATTATCCAACGTTTCCAGAACACACAAGGTAAGAGAGCATTTTAAAAATTAAAATTCCTTCTCTTATTTCTTGTTTACACTTTTCGTAATATTATGATTAATAATAAAGTATTTGTGATTAATTTTTATATTTAATTGCAAATTAATTTTAATATTCTCTTTCCTGTTTTCCCATATTATTTTTTTTTATTATTTTACAATTTTTATTTTTTATTATTATTAACATTTTTGAATATTATTGATGATAATTAATTAATATTCGGACACTTGACAGAGGTGACTTTAGGGATCTGCAAGACATTTTACCGGCCCATTGGGATTATTTTGATTAAATTTTACAAAATTCATAATCTTTCGTCTATTTTAGATTTTCCCTATTTTATTGATTATTAGTTTCAAGCCTGGTAGCTAAGGATATACTCATTGAATGAACAATTTAATTCAATGAAATTAAATTTGCAATATTTTGTTGTATGGTTAATACACATGATTGTACTATCTTCTGTATAGAAGGCTATGTTCTGATAATTTAATTATGAGTTCTCCTGGCAGTTAGATATTCTAATATAGAATTCATTAAGTATTTTAATATTTAACATTATCTATACTAATATTATAAAAAGGAAGGATTTGATTGTTTGTATTGAATAGGCTCCGAAACTACGGAACCGATTTGAAAAATTCTTTCACTGCTGGGAAGCTACACTATCCCGGGTGACATAGGCTATATTATATTTTCAAAAAACAGGGATCCTTACTAAACTATTTTTTTAATACCTATCTACCCGTGTGAAGCCGGTGCGGACCGCTAGTTAGATATAAAAGTAAACAGTATTGTAATTTGAGAATGATTTCGTGCAAATAAATATAAATGATAGGAAATATTACATTTTGCTATTAGATTAAGTGAGTTGTTGTGTTGCAACACGTTATCCATACAGTTGTTAGGTTGCATATTAATAATATTTGTACCCTCTCTTAATAAAAAAGAGATAATAATAAAACTTTATTCAATAAAACATATAATTTAAAAAAAAAACTGCAACGAGCCATCTCAATGTGCGCCGCAGCCTGTATGGAGACATTGAAAAATAAAATAAAAAGGAAAAATACCTTAAAACTGTATTTTTTTGGAATTTTGTCATTAATGTAATAAAAATAATATTCTACCATATTTTTTTTAATAAAGCCACTCGAATAATTAATATAGAATGTTGAGACTTTTAGAAAACAAGGTTTATCGGAATTGTACAGGTTTGTTTCTTTCCTGTGTCACCAAGAGGAATGTTATAAGCAAAATAATAAATAATAAACTTGGAATAAAAAGTTCAGCCACCTCTGACTTGTGATCTTAATATAAATTAATTATTCACAATCTCCAAATAACCCAATATAATTTTAAATGCTTTTTATTTATATTTTTCGCTGTTTGCATGTATGTGTGTAGTTCTATGTTTAATTTTACTTTTAAGTTCCCTTATTAACAATTTTTTTTCTTATTAATTTTACCCTATCCGTGTAGTATTGCAGATAAAACTGTTCAAGTGTTGTACTAAAAAAAAGTATTTTACTTAATTCCATTCGCAATACATATCTCCCATACACACATTTTGTGCGGCAAATATGAGTCGTATAGTAACAAACACAACAATCTCCATTGTAGGTATTTTTACAGGAACCATAATAAACGTTTAATTTTAAAAAGTTCAGCGAAATTGTAGAGATATTTTTTAATTCCAAACATATCTATCGATATTTTTTTAGTTTTTGGTACTGATTTAATATTTCAAACAACTCTATAGTCTGAGTTCTATGCGATTCAACCAAAGTGTAAAAATTCGATTTTGTATGGAGATTGTTGTGTCTGATACTATACGACTCATATGTATTGTCACCATATGGCCATGGATGTACAGTCGATTCTGCTTAATTGGAACACATCGGAACTTGGGCATTTTGTCCCAATTAAGCGGCTATCCCAATTAAGCAAATTTCACCTTTTTTTTAAATTCGTTTATTTGGTTTTGGCAACTAAGGCCAAAAATTAAACAATGCATATTTTTGTCAATAATTTTATTTTACTAACTCTTGGAAATTGTAAATTACATATAGGTAATATAAATTATAATGTAAATTATATGTATGTAATATAAACTTATAAGAAAAAAAAATTCCTAATTAAAATAATAAGTGGGTAGGTAGGTACATACAATTTAATTCAATGCAAAAATGAGAATTCTTTGTACATATTTTTTATTGAGAATATGTGTAACATAATATATGTGCTGTGATCTTAAATTTACTGTCCCAGTTAACCAGAAAGTTGTCCCAATTAGACAAGTGTACTATTGGTTTCTTGGTTTGGTTTCTGTTCTTTTACATTTGTCCCAAATAAGCAGCTATCTCAATTACGCGGTGTCCCAATTAAGCGGAATCGACTGTATTGATTTAGACAAAGTATGAATATTGAACTTTTAAATGTTTAAAATGTATCTAAAGTATATTAAAAAATGAACAATGTGCTTGTATACTTAATATACTTTATTTATTTTATTTTTAACCTATATACTGTGTCCGTGTTTAGACAGTAGAATTCCATTGTGAAAATAAAAAGAGATTTTTATTGAGAGACGTCTTTTATTTTTCATTGTCAATCAATGAAGAGATGGAGATTGACAACGCCACTGAAAAACGAACGAGTCTTCTCTCAATAAAAATCAATGTATTAGAAAAAAAAAATATTTGTCGTTAATTTCATTTATTCTTAACATTTAATTGGTGTTATAAATATTAGTGAATGAATGGTGACAAAATGAACGCTGAACGTTTTTATATAAATTGTCTTTGTAAAAAGACTTCCTTAGTGCAATCATATCAATCAGTATAATATTTTTAATGGCACGTTTGCAAAGTATTGCAACACCAAAACTGATGGGAGATTTCCTTTGGAATAGTATTATTATTGTAAAAATTTATCCCAGCTATGTAGTTTGATTTAAGTATCTAGTAAAACCATTTTATCTGGAATATTTTGTATTTTCACTGTATGACTTAACTGCTTTTAGTGGATTATTGATTATTATTAGTATTTTTCTTGAAAATATACCTATATGTGTCTAATATTTTCAAATGTTTTTTGTGACTGTTTTAACATTTTCCTAAGCAATTGTCTATGTTGGAAATCGATAGCAGAGACAAAATATTAATGTCTGTATTGAAATTTTTTAGTTTAACTAAAATTTAAAAGACGAGAGAAGAAAATACAAATGATTGCTTCCATTGAGAGATTTCTAATTTTCTATTTCAAAACTCTTTATTTGTTAGGTGTTTGAAACTATTTCATTTGTTTATGAAAATATAATATACTATACTATACCATCATGGCATATCCCACAAATGGGGTAGCCAGCATACCAGCTGCATATAAAACATGCAACCTGTCTTCTCATATATAATATTGTAATTATTAATTAAATTCTGCGTTTTGTATTAACAATTTTTTTTTGTTTTCTTTTGTTTCCAGCCTAATTTGTATCCCACAGTGGGTTTGCAGACTCCCGGCGAGATTGTGGATGCCAATTTTGGACAGCAGCCTTTTGTATTCGACATTGAAGATATGATCAGGGAGTTGAGAGCCAGGACAAGACTCACAATCAACGAGTTTCCACTACCAGAGTCACAGGGAGAATGGCAAGCTATTATGCAACAGTGAGGAATATTTTATTATTTATTGTTCTTTAAAAATTTCACCACTCACCTTTACAGTCTTTTACCTCTGTAGTGAGTGATAATACTATTTTATCGTAACATTTCATTCAGACTCATAGATATACTGAATTCATCCATAGTGTGGTCACACCAATGCACTAAAAATGGATCTGTTTTTTCCTCCAGTTTTTTTGTTAATATGTTTACCTGTTTATAAAGAAATCAAGTCCAGTATTTTTATTCTCTCTTTTCCTTACTATATTACAATACAGTGTTGATTTAAAACAAAAAACTTATCATGTATCCCATCTGACCTAAATGTCTTGTACGTTTTTACATGCAATTGTTTCACTGGCTACCTCATGAGAGGAAGGTGCTATGATGGTTCAAATAGATACATATTCATTTTCTTTTCTATACTTTGACATAGAAAACAAACTTTTTTACATAATTTTTTTTGTTGACATAGAAAACAAAAAGAAATAAAAATACTTTACACAACATTTTCCTATCCTACTTGTTTTCTTTCCTTTTTGTTTACACCATGTTTGCCAGCATTTCCTAAGTAAAAATGCCCCAAAGTCTGATGTAAAAGCAAACTAATTAGGCTAAGCGTTTTGTATAAGAGCAGCATATTCAACAATAATTATAGATTTGTTTGATTGGAGTTTCATGTAATTAGTAATAATGTTATCTGTGTGATTACAGAATGGTATCTACATATTTAGTTCATCACGGGTACTGTGGCACAGCTGAAGCCTTCGCTAGAGCCACGGGACAAGTGTTTGACGAAGAAATAACTTCCATTAAAAATAGACAAAGTAAGTTAAACTTTATAAATTAGAATATTTATTAACATACCTATTATTTTTTTTTTATCAACATTATACTTTCCAAATTAAATTTATTCACCTCGAACGTTTTCACCAAGGCATCTACTTTTCATCATGGAGGACTAATTTTTTTTTTTTTTTTAAAGATATATCTGGGTTTTGTTAGAAACCCAAATACAACCTTATACACCTTTCACAGTAAGCTAAAAGCTTGTGTCGTGAAAGGGGAGTTTGTCGGCACCTGGCATCGATTAGTTATTAGTTCATATTATGTAGTGAGTCTGTTTTCTAATACTCTATATGCCTTAATATTGGAGATAAATAATACAAATCAATTCTTAATATAAACTGCATTAGTTTTAATAATTTTAACTTTTAATTATTGTGAGTTACAACCCAAATACAACCTTATACACCTTTCACAGTAAGCTAAAAGCTTGTGTCGTGAAAGGGGAGTTTGCCGGCACCTGGCATCGATTAGTTATTAGTTCATATTATGTAGTGAGTTTGTTTTCTAATACTCTATATGCCTTAATATTGGAGATAAATAATTAATACAAATCAATTCTTAATATAAACTGCTTTAGTTTTAATAATTTTAACTTTTAATTATTGTGAGTTCTATCGAAGTGTAATTTTTAACTACTCATTTTCATGATTTTTGCCTTGTTTTTTGCTTTTGATTAGAGTAGGGTGTATTATTATTATTTACTAGCAACGTGTTTGTCATACGCTTCGGTAATTTGCGGGACCTTGATTAGTTTGTTTAATGGAGAAATATAAATGTTAATATCTGTTGGTTGAACTGTTTGTGTCCCTTAAGAATATAAAATATAAAAATACTTTTTCAAACTTGTACAAAAATGGCAGATTGTCATGGAAACTATTAGATATTTTATGAATATATTATGAATTTAACCCTTTCCACTCTATTTATTTTTGATATTAAATTTTAGCCAACTCTAATTTAAATAATGGTGATTTTTTGTAAGATTGATAGGTAGTTACAAAAACGCATGTAAAAAAATTAATTATAATTATTTTTTATTCAAATAAAAAACAGCTTATTACTAACATTTTATTTTATTTATATTTTTGTAAGGTATGGTATTTTTTGAAGCAATCTCCAGGATGTAGACCAGGTTTCCTGGAGCAGGTTTCACAATACCAGACCGTTTCACGTCTACCCCCTGGGATTTTTCGACAACTACACACCGTACAATCTTTTGAACTTTTCTCAAGTTTGGCTATGAAATGGGGCTTATACTCCAAACGCTTTTCTGTGTCCATGGTACTCGGGCGTCCCCTTTTTCTGGACTGCTGCCCAGTTCTCACATCTCCTACTAATTCAAGAATTAGATCTTTTCTAAACTTTTTGTGAGAAATGGGTTTTGTTATCCCCTTTGCCATGCGGTCTTGCTTAAAAACTATAAATGAATTTATTATGCAAATATCCAGGAGCCAAAAAAACATCTTTCTCCACCATTTCAAGGTTTTTTTTTGGAATGGATAGCTGCTGGCATAATGGTCAGCTCTGTCGACTGCTCCCATTTTTTCTGTGTAATCAATTATAGCAACTGGTTTTGATACTTGCTCAGTTGATTGTCCAGCTTTAGTTTTGTATCTTTGAATCATTTTAGTGTCACCATTGTGGAATGATGACAACATATGGACAGTTCTTTTATCTTTCCACGCTAGTGCAGTTATGTTGTTTCGGGTATATGCTTTCACTTGGTGTTTTGTTAATTTAAGAGTTTTCTTTTTTAGTTGTTCAGGCATCATCTTCCTGTTTGGAATTATTGTGCCAGTAATATGTATGTTGAGTTTTTTCAGTTCTTCTGCCAGTGTTACGCTTGTATAAAACCTATCAGTGAAGACGTGGAATCCTGCAGTATTACTATTTTGAATCATTTTATTTACTAAGGTCAGTACAATTCGAGAAGTGAATGGTAAATCTGGTCTGATAAGTGCAGCGGTAGTTTCTTTGCCAAAGTATGGTTCGAAAGTTGACACATATCCAGTTTCACTGTCTGCCAGAACGTAGACTCTTATTCCAAATTTTTGGGGTTTCATGGGATTATACACCTTGAATATCACTCTCCCTTTGAAACCTACTGTAGATTCATCTACAGCAACATTCCTCGATGGTAAAAAAACTTCGCGACATTTACAGTCAATATAAGTGGCGATGTTCTGAATTTTTTGACCCCTGGTTCTTGGTGTGTTTGCATCAGGTGGCGGACTTACGTGAAGACCCCAAAATATTTGGAAGAATCTTGATCGCGACATTACATCTATAAAAAATGAATTGGAGTTGATCCATTCACGAGAAAAAAAGTCCTGTTCAGTTTTGTTGAGGTGCAGTCCCATATTCAGAATTATACCTAAACACCTTTTGAATTCCTCCACAGTTACATCTTGCCAAGAATTCCATATTGAGTTCTCAGGTAAGGGTTTTTTCTTATTGATCATTTCCACTGCGTATCTGTTAGTTTCTGTTACAATTTGATTCATCAAATCTTCAGTAAAAAATAACTGAAAGAATCCTAAAGCAGTTCTTGGTCTTTGATGTTCTGGAATTCTGATTCCAGAAGTAGCGGGAGAGTATGGAAATTCAGGAATCGTAAAACTTTCTGTCATTTCGATCCAGTTATTTGATTCGGCATTCGTTATATTACTATTATCATTATTATCTTCGACGCTGGTATCACCATCACCATCATCTTCACAATCTTCGAAATCACTAGCAATTGATTCATACTCGCTATCACTGTCATTAGATTCTTCATCAGAAAAAACTTGGTACTCGGATGACGTATCACGCGATGTTCCCGCCATTTTAGGTAATGTAAATTTGGAAGCGTTATTATATTATAAATAAAAACTGACAACAATCAAAATCGTTCTAAAATGACAGAATAAATAGTTTTTTATTAGGTTATCATAAGTATCAAAACCGTGGATATTTTTTCGCGCGCGAAAATACGTCGCAAACACACGACGCACTTTGTCGGGTGTCGGCCGACAACTGAGTTGTACCGAACAGGTAGCGATGTCGGCTGGCACCCGACAAAGGAGCGGTAAGGGTTAAGAAAAATAAAAAACAATTGGTTAATAATTACTTAATTTTTTTCCTATTTTACGTATTTATTTTTAACAGTAGGACTTAATGCGCAGTAAATTTTTAGCATTGAAAACACAACTGAACGATAGCAAAGACCTTGCGAAACAGAAAAAAATTTAATATACCTGCTTTAGTGCCTTTTTTCATTTAAACAATACATGCTTACATTGTGGGTTTATATATGGCCGGTTTCAATAATCTATCTATCCGCTACTGTCGATTGAAATCTATTGTGTTCTATATTTTAAATCATACATTTCAATCGACAGTCACAGATAGATAGGTTATTGAAACCGGCCAATAGTCAACACCAGAGTTACTAAGAAATTTTTCGTATTGGCATATTGTAGATATCATATTTTTTTGTTACTTGTTGTCTGAACTTTTTTTATTTCAAAATTATTAAATTTTATTTTCTTTTTCCTGATCTTAAGGATTTTTTTAAATTCAAAATATTGTTTTTGTTATTTGTTATTGGAGGACATTGATATTGTATTTGTTTGTGTTTGTAATTATTTTGACTTTACATAAGTAAATTATAATATTACTTTTACCAACTGACATCTCAATATTTTTGTTAATTTTATTATTATTATTTTTACTTGTTATTTTGATTATTGGTTTTTACTACTTTGAATTTGCTTGTTGTTATATTTTATTTTGTGATGTAAACATGTAAAAGGCGAAAGCCGTGATTGTGCTTAAATAAATAAATAAAAATCAGAGTGGAAAGGGTTTATATTTAAAAAAAAACTAGGTATATAAAATCAGACGTTAGAATTAATAGTCTTGTACCATAGATGCTGCCTTCTTGGTAGCATCTATGGTAACAGAATACATTTACATTAATTGTTTCTTATATACTATACATATTTTTTTGCATTCTCTGGAGAACAAAAATACGTTTTTACCCCTCCAGAAAGTGCACAAACACTTGTGTAGGAGATAATGTAATGTTATTGTTTTTTTGTTTGCAGGGATATTAAAGTTGGTGTTAGCGGGTCGCATGGGTGAAGCAATAGAAAGCACGAGAAGATTGTACCCCAATCTATTGGAACAGAACCACCATTTATTATTTATGCTCAAATGTAGACAGTTTGTTGAAATGGTCAACGGGTCAGATTCAGAGGTAAGCACGTACATACATGTAATAATTCTAATTGGAGATAAAATGGTTAGCCATCATGTTGTCAAGTTTTACTGTCCATACAAATATTAGATAGTAACTCGATGGGTGAGAAAATACAAATATATTACCGCCAATATAAATTTTAACCTAATGTTTCTTCAATTTAATATTTGTTTAAATTAGGCATGTTGACATTGATTTAAATATTTGATTGTGAAGTGAAATTTTGGTTATACCAACTCAATATTCAGTCAATTGTGAGATAGAAAATACATTTTTATAAAAAAAAACGATGCAGTTTTCTGATATCGATTTATTATCCTGTATTCACTATTCACATGGACTGTTCACTGAAATTGTAATAATAGTATTTTTTATTTACAAATATTTCAGATAAAATTTTCTACATACATATAACCAACCAAAAACTATGCAATGTTAATGCTGTATTGTTTTCAGATGTGTGTTTCACGTGGCGGAGGAGGTACCACAGGATCCAGCAGTACTGGACAGACCTCTGTGATACTACACACCAACACAAGTCCCACACACAACTCTACTACCACTAATAATACAAATAAACATAATCATTATATAAATGGTAATTTTTCATTTATTTGTATCTTTAATATACTTTTTTATTTCACTCTACTTCACACATTCTAATGTGCCAATTCTCCCAAGTTGGTCACTCTCTAACTCAAGTTAGTCAATTTCTTATATGGAAAATATTTACGATGTACAAAATGTCCTTTCTCCATCCATCATAAAACTTTACAACTCCATGAAGGTTGGCAATACTTAACAATATAATTGAAGAGATTATGCGTGTTGGCAACATTGTTTTTGCAATGTACATTTTATATAAACTAAACTTGGTAGATGTGGGTGGGGAGTTTTGTCATATTCTGAGAATCCATGAAAAAGTCTTCATCCTAGGACCTTGCCCATATGGACGTTCATTCTGAGATACAGTCTTTAGATGTCTTCCTACTAACCGATATCCTGAAGGATATTAATCTGTTCAGTATCAGACACTATTAATTATGGCTCTAGTATGCATTATTGATTCACAATTTGTGAATTAATGCAATGCTGTTTCTATGGGAGGATATTTAACACTTTGTATGTGAATTTATTATCAATTAAATTAGGTTTATTATTTTTTTGTTAAATTAATATTTTTATTTAAATGTATGCTCAATTTATGTGGAACATTTCAGGTACGACAGAAGAGTTAAATAACCAGACAAACTTAGCCATGAATGGTGCGACGGAAGATAGTTCAGATATTATAAAAAATAATAACTCCAATCAGAGTGTCACTAACAATAATAGTAGTAGTAATAACACTAGCAGTAGTAACAACATGATGAACCACAATAACACCTCGCAGCCCCTCTTAGCCTCGGGGACAAATAATAACATCAATATGGAGGATAATATCAGTGATCTCGACGTAGACATGGAGTCCCCGACCAACTCTACCAATGGACTCGGATCCACAGCTAGCAATGGTAAATATAAAAAATCTTATTCTATGCTTTGTCTGCTTTTTTAACCACTCAATCCAAACCTTTCGTTGACTGTACATGCAAATTAAACTGTCTTCTTATTAAAATTTACATTTTTTTGTGTTTGTATTTGGGAGTTGCTTCTATAATTTGGCGCATTTGCCAATAATAATACAAACATCTTGTCTGGCATAGCTCCTTAGATGTTCCACTGTTATAAATATCTACAATTGAATTAGATAATAAAAAAAATTATTGGTTAAAAAACCTCTTAACATGCAGATTTTATGGGTATACAGGCCGATGTATATTGTGTGTGTATAAAAACTTTTATCGACATCTTTCTCTGTACACCTTCTTGCTTTTATATTGTGTAGTTCATATTGTGGTTTATTATTTGTAAATAATTAGCTGTATACAATGTACGAATTTGGTTATATCTCCATCATTCTGAAATCATCTTATCCCTCATGTTAATATTGTAAGTTTTCCTTTCTCCTTCACATTCTTTCGCAGAGCCGTCGTCTTTGATTCATCTTTTAAGAAAAATAAATATCTCCGGTTTATTCAGTAGACTTACAACGAATACTGTATCTCAGCCAGGTTAGTTCATGTTTAGGTGCGTCTTTTCAGCCAATGCAGAACAGCAAAGAACCACCACATTTTAATTTGGTTTTCAGTAGTTCTTTTCTTTATCTAGATGTTGCCATCGTATCATTCTCATGTACCATCAAAAACAAGATCATCTGTATTCGAAATCAAAATCCTGTGCACTTAGACGTAATATGCTATTCATGTCAGTTAGGCAATCACCAAGAGATGATTTTAACCTAAAATAAGCATATTATTCAATACGATTGAACACAAATAATTTGTAAATGGTTAAATAAGTGCATGGGAATTTGAATCTAATTATATTTCGTTATTTCATTGTATAATCCTTCAGGATCTCGTGCGTCATTGACATCACATTATCTAAAACAATTCATTTGTACATCCCATACCATTTGGTTTTACTAAAGTTTGTCTTCAATATAACTTGCATGAATATAAATATGGCTTCAGATAACAGTGTAGTTACTTATTGACTTAATTTTTAGTATCTCATTTTATGAGGCAATCAATGGAGTCCTGGACAGATGGATTTCAGTTTATAAATAATCTAGGTTCTTAAAATTATTTATTTAATTCTTCATTTTGCATTTGTTAAAAGATCAATGCACGTAGAGTGAGTTTAACGCAAGATTTCAATATCTTCCAACTAACACAGTGAGATAAGATTTAAGATAGTTTTATTACTACCTCTTTGATTAAAACCGAAGGATTAATTATCATGTGTTAATTAATTATTAAACAATATCTCAAGCATGTTGGGTGACTGGTTTACATTATCATTATTCATATTGGTGGAAGATTGTCTTTAAATTTCTGAAATTTCATTAATATATTCATCTTAATCTCTTATGTTACCATATTTACCTTCCTGGTTAAACCTTTTTACTTTTTTCTACATTCTTTGGTAGTTTTAACACACTGCTATTAGTTAATTGACTTGTCAAATGATCATATTTTTTTATAATTAATAGTCATTATTCTATCAAAGAACTTACAGTCCTTTGAATTATTACAAATTTGCTAGCAAGCAGGGGATCAACTACACATGATTTTCAGATGGTTGGATTTCCTTCTTTTTTTGCCAGATATACTACCTTTCGTGGATATTCTTGAATCTTTCCAAATGCTAACTTTCTAAATTTCACTAGTGTATTGTGAATATTAATTACGCATATTTAATCAATAAAACAATTTACAAACACAATATCAATTTCAATTATTTTCTGTACATCTACAGTGCATCGAAGCTCCTTTGAGAAAGTTTTTTTTTGCCAATAAACTAGATTCAGATACTCTTTCAAAGTTGAGCCATCTTGTAATCACAGTGTCATTCATAAAATCATCAATTAATAATGATTTATTGCAATTGTTGTGTTTTAAGATAGTTATTATTGGTGATTTGATGAAAACTAAATGGTTTGTGTGTTTTATCTATGTGTTAGGTATTTTTAATTCCTTAGGAACCAACGGTTCAGTGAGCAATAGTACCAACGGGTACCAGGCGCACAGGATCAGTCCTCACGTACAGAAAGGAATGCCCAGCATCACCTCGACAATAGATGCCACCGCAGACCCTGCCATACTGCAGGATGATGATATGGGTAAGTGGACATTTTCTATGTGACATCCTGAATGTCTTGGTTTTATATTGGCACGGAGAGGACAGTTTGCATGTTGGTTATATGCAGCTGGTCTGCTGGCTACCCCACTTGTGGGATATTCCGTGATGATATATTTTCTATTTCAATATGTTCGGAGTCAGTTTCTTGTATATGAAAGAAATTAAATTGTATTTTGTGATGACTTTCTTTTACAAGCTTAGTTAGATCATATGTTTCACATGGAATTGTAAAACTAGGAAATAAAGTTTTCAAGCAATATTACACTAAAGTTACAAAAAATAGTTGGCCAGAAAGAGCACGGTTTTTTCATCTGTGTTGCGTGCAATTTGAATGACTAAATGTTTTGTTCCTGTGACAACATTGGAATATTGTGGAGAATGTTACATGGCTAGGGAAGTAAAATGTGATATGTTTCTGTCCTATGCTCCTGTCTTCATTTTGTTTCTTGTGATGCAAATTATGTTTTTTCACATGACTGACAATATGGATTGATGCACACAAAGATTGGATATAGTATAGAATATTGTGATTTTATTTTAGTATTTTTTTCACTTATCAAACTTCATACAGCTTTACATTAGCTTTTACATAAGAAAACAATACAAAATAGAAAAATATACTTCATGCTTCAACATTTTCATTATCAACCATACTTTCATAAATGCACTCATTTGTATTAATGTTTACATTGTGTTTTCAGAAGTTGACAGCATGTCTGTAGGAGGTGGTAGACAGGTGTGCGGAGGTAATCGTGCCTCAGTGGAGAGGATGCTGGAATTTGGCAAAGAGCTCTATACCATGAGTCAGAGACTGCCGCAAGACAATCCACACACAAACAGTGCTAATAGGAAGATGCTCGAGGTAACTAATCAAACATTAGATAATTATATGGATCTATTTCTTATTTATTATATTTTACTGTCCCATGGAGCTCCTGATAAAGAATTACTCTCCCACCCTTTCTGTAAGTTTACGCATAGAAGGCAGGTATTCGTAAAACATTTATTTCAACAATAAGGTACACCACCCAACCATAATAATTATGACTCAACCTTATTGGTGCTAAGAGGACGATTTGCATGTTTATTGCATGAAATTAGTCCACTGGCTACCCCACTTGAGAGAAATGCCTTAATTGTGTGAATGAATGATTTATATTTTTTTTCAATTTCAACTTCTTAGTAACATTCACATCTAGGAAAGTTAGTTTTAAGAGATCACAATACTGCATAATTTTTTTTTCACTGTACACTGTATTATTGTGCTATTGTATGTATACTTGTCTGATAGCGTATTGTTACGTTGTATAGAAAATAACATAATACAGTCATATACATTATATTAGCAATTAAGAAGTAAAATATGATTTATATGGAGTTTTAAAAAGAAAATACCAATAAAATACAAAATTATAATAGCATTTAAGATTTGAAAATAACAAGACGTTTAATGTAAGAAGTTCTTGACAATTTGAATAGTCACTCACTGTTTACTTTTTGAGTTGTCAATTAAGTTCTGACAAAAAATTATGAATTTATATCTACAAAGGTCTGAAATGGTATGGATAATAATAATGTATACATGGAGAATTTGTAATGCGCCATTTACTCATAACATGACCTTAATGGTGGCATGTTGTGTGTCTATTGTCCAAAGCTCCCAGCATATAAGATGCTACTCATCATGGTTTATTTTTTTTTATCATAAATTAATTTCAATGTTGTTTTACTTACAGGATGCATTCAGTTTATTAGCATATAGTAATCCATGGGCCAGTCCCGTAGGATGGCAGTTGGATCCAAGTAGAAGGGAGCCAATATGCTCCGCACTTAATTCTGCAATACTCGGTTAGTCCAAATCTAATTTCACCTCTATTTCTGTAATATTTTTAAATATCAAATTACTCTCTCCGCCTGTCTTTTATTCTTACTTCACTTACTTCATTCACTCTTATTGTTCAAAATACACTTATCTTTAACTTATCTGAAATGTATTAAAATACCTTTGCTTCTTGAGAAACCAAATTTAGCGACAAAATTATTAAGAAATTGTTTAAATTTGTGTGTTCCCTATGTTTATTGAAAATATAATAGAAATTTTCATCCATTACTTGTTGCTAACATTTTTATTGTATTTTAGAATCGCAAAAATTACCATGGCGTGCGCCGTTAGAAGCGTGCGCATCTCACGCAGCCGGCCTCCTCTCTCTTATGGCTGCCCGGGGGCTCGGTGCGTGTGCCTTTGCAGACCTACAGGATCTCCTGCGTCACTGACACCACATCTTCATACTACCTATAATACACTCACACTGATGATATACATACACATACATATAGATATATAAATAGTTAGATAGATAGCCTCTGATAGCCTATACACACACCTCTATACATATGCATACTATTACTGTAACATTTACTCTATAAACTGACACTCAAATCATAAGTGCGGGGAAAAAGTTAATCTTGAGTAAACAGTACACATACTAAGTTTTGTGTAATTTTTTTATCTCAGTCTGTTTGCAAGAATAGGTTTACCTTCATTTTCTGAAAGCTTTTCAGTGTCCTGTAAAAGACAGGTATTCATAACATCACGTATAAGATATTCAACAACTTCCAGAATTGGTTTCTACTTTTTATTGTAAGCTCTGATGTGTCCTATGGGATGTATGTATTCATACATATAAGACATTTAAAACCTTCAATTCAGCAATCATAAGATATGCTTTACATTCTGAATATCTTAAACCTAAAATGTTCACTACATGCAGTATTAATTCCACTTACGAGATATGCTTTACATTCTGAATATCTTAAATCTAAAATGTTCACTACATGCAGTATTAATTCCACATACGAGATATGCTTTACATTCTGAATATCTTAAATCTAAAATGTCCACTACATGCAGTTGATTCCACTTATAAGATATGATGTGATGTAATTTTTGTTTTTTTATAGAGCTTACTTCATCTTTCATTACTTATGTATCAAATTTTGAAATATTGTCTGAATATTGATATGATTTAGCAATAAATAATCACGTAGATGCCAAAATTCATACATAACTTAATTATAAAAATATATTTTACTGCATTTATGATTTATTTGTCAGTAATACTGTACAGCTAACACACCATATGTAGTTACATTTTACATTACATATAAAATATAAATAAATAAATATTTATATAATAATAATAATATTGATTAAATACCTTAACTGTAATCTATCTAATTAATTAAAACAAAGAAATTGTATAGACGAAGTAGAAGACGTCCCGATTTTGTGTCTCGATTATTTGTTAATAGTTTCTTTTTATTTCAACATATAACATCCTGATATTTTATAATTATTTTTCAATATTATTCAGACCATGAGGTATTTAAACCATTGTTCTTTCAAAAATCCGCTCACTATAGTTTATTTTAGAGTAAAGATTAATAACTTTACTTAACTTGACAAAGTAATTCAGATTCGAATTAGACTGAACAACTGTACTCAGTTACACACTCTTTAATGTAAATGCAAATGTTTGGGCAAGGTCTTTGGATGGAAGAAGAAAAAAAAAATGCAAATGTTAATTTGTCACCACAATTCAATACACCAAAGATTTTAATTAATATTTCATTTCAAACGGCAACCGTTCATTAATGAGTGATTTATTTCAAAGTTTATACCTGCATTTCTTTATGAGTGTCATCACTTGTAACTTTTGGCACAAAGCCAGATGTTTGTTGCACAGTGTAAACAGTCACCTCGTAAAAAAATAATTTAAACCATGCACACAAAAGTGAAAATAGATATATTCGGATCAATGGTGAATTTATATTACTTTGTGTCTCTAATATTTGATTGTGGAACTTTATTTCCATAACTGTGAATCATACAAATGTTTGTATTCACAATTGTGGGTGGATTAATGATTTACAAACATTATTTTAGATAACAAAATGATTTATATTCCCATTTATCAGTTTTGGAACTGCAATTCATACTCAAGATATAGTAGTTTATGATGTTATTTTTTCATAAAGATTTTGTTGTAAATTTTGTTCATTAGACATTATTTTAGCTACACAAATATTCGAGACAGGGACATTTCCATGAGTTTAACAATTATGTGTGAAAATATGATAGCTGAAAGTCACAGAGTCCTGTTTTCTAAACATTATTTATTTGCATCTTAGTTTGTCATTTACTGAGATGAATCATGCAATAATGAAGAGATGGCATGGGCTAAAAACCCCATTCCAATTTTTTTGATATATCTAGTTCTGGAACTTAGCTATATTGCATTTGGCTATATTGACATAATATGAAGTATAACAGGAATGGCATCTTACTCTTGAATTAATTGTCATATTTTTACAGAATGTTGTTAAAGGAATGGAAAATCATATAACGACTTAATAATTTAATATGAAATGTAGCCTTGTCACAGCAATATGTATAATTATGTATAAAAAATTGCTGTGTATTTTATGTAGTAACGGGTTAAAAACGAAAGTCTAATTAATAATTGCATTTGTGTTTCATAAACTGAAGTGTGTTATTATTATTATCATAGTAATTCTTCTATAAACTATTATAATCAACAACTCACTGATATGTTTATCTATAATAAAAATAATATTCATGTCTTGAAACATAGCCGTTGAAATTTTTATACAAAGTTTGATTGTGTTACCTTTTAATATTTAATATGATAGCATTGTGGTAGATGGCGACACCAAATTATAATTGTAAAAAGAAGTAGACACATTTTAACAAACTATAATATATTAGAGGATTTAATATTTCAATTTTCTGCTGTATTTAAGGCCGTATCGTTTATTTATATAAAGTATTTATTCTGTAGGAATTGTTCACTCTTAGGCTCTTTATTTCAATGTGACATTAGGATAAGCCTTATTTAATTAAATGTCCACGTTGATTTGATTAATTTACTTTTTTTATCTAGAAAACTTTAAACTATCACCACCATCTTACACTGAATTGTAAAGGACTGATAGGGTAATCCTTAGTGTCACCTACTAGACCTTGTGGATATGTATTTTTATAATTATTGTCTTGCTTTTGATAATAATTATAGAAATCATAATAATACATAGCCATAAGAGCTAATAGATTTTTGAGGGCCACTCTATCGCTCCATTACATTTAAGTGTAAAATGGTTGTGATTGGTTGAAGTTTATTGGATGTGAAATACATAATTAATCAAACTAAGGTGAACTTCATGAGAAGGGTAACTCCAAGAGCATATTTTAATATTGGTCCTAAATAATGCCTATCTATTGCTATCTTTGATTCTAAGCCTTTTTAAAATTGTAAGTTGGTGTCTAGAGTTGGTCCTAGGTGTGTCCAAGTTTTGGTGTTTATTGTATGTTATATAAGTGTTTGGTCGTTGTTCGTCGTATTAAAAAAATGATGATAAGTCAGGACAATTATTACTATTAAACGATGATGTGTGAAGGTAATGATTATAATTTAAAATCTTTTAAAAAGTGATAAAAAATATAATATTACTATAGGTAGGACTGTAAGGAACTCAGAAACATAATTTTATTATATCGTTGACATTGAAGAGATAAAAATAAATAAATAAGAGAAAATGTATTGTTCACGCGGCAATAATTTTCAGATATTTTTATAAAGAGAGAAAAAAATTGCAGAAATTATTATTATTAGCGATAAAGTGATTTCAAAGCCGTGCATGTTGCTTTATCTGTTTATATCGTATAACTTTGTGTACGTGGAAGATGAGTTACTTAATAATGTTTGACTCTCTTCTTTTTTGGGAAGTTTTGATATTAGTTTGTCTGTTGCATCACCTATGCCGGAAAGTGTTTGTTTGTCTGCTTGGCTAATGTTACACATTTACCTCGCTTCTTGTTGATGGGTAGTAATAATAATAATCATAGCTGGACATCATTAATGATTAGCTTTGGAAATAATAATAATGATAATGTTGAAATAATAAAGATTGGTTTATTATTATGGGTAAAATGTAGGTAAGGAGAGTATATTATTCATTATTATTATATTAATATCAAAGTAGCAAAGTGGATGATATGATGTTGCTTATGTTGTTATCGTAAGGTTCTAAAAATATCTATGGAGGAAATAATAAGTTTGAAATAAGAATAGAATGTAGTAGAGTGGTTTTTGAAAGTTTTGTGAATCATTATTAATTATTATGCTATTATTATTACTGTGAACTGTTTTATCATAGATAATGTGCGGACAGGAAATACATATGTCACTCATTCAAATTAATAAAATATTGATGATACGATAAAGAAAACATATTTACAATGATTCTACGGATTTTTTCATTGTTTTATCAATCTGTATTGCCATGAATAATTTATTTCCATCTCTAGCAGATTTGTTTCCAATATTTAAAGAATTTTTAAAAATCAAGAATTTTTAAAACAATTCAATAATCAATATTATAGAAAGAAGTATTCCGCACAAGTCTATGATAAAATAGATTGTTTGAGTTAAGCTTTGGTAAAAATCAAAATGTACACTGTAGGTTACATTATACATTTCAAATTATATGGGCAGAAATAAAAATGTTTGAAAATAATTTTATAGCTTATTACTATGATTATCATTATTCTCCGACGTTTGGAGTAAAATATAATATAAAAATATAAGAAGTATATTTTTCAAAATAAAAAAAAGTCTTATCTTATATATATTAATAATATAAATAGTAATTATTATGATATGAATGTAATTTTGTGCTAGTTATGTGATCAGTAGCGGTAAACATGTAAATAGTGTATTGAATTATAATTCTTAATCATGCAAGCTTCGTTGTCATCTTATTATATTATCTTTGTCTCAGAATTTAATCAAATGTGGTTGTATTCCGTAACTTGATTATACAATATATAGATAGAACCAATGTTATTACTGATCTTTTGTTAACTTATTTACTTACTTCTGATGAACTCAACCTCCGAAACAATAGCCATTCCATCTTGTGTAGCGGGTTTCCATGCCATTTGATCTTGTGTAGTGGATTTAAGCCATCTTTGATATTTAGTTCTACAAGACGTTAGTTGATGTTATGATATCTTTCGTTAATATTACAGCATAAAATACGTTATGAGAATTGATTCGAAATTTAGCCAAAACAATAATATCAACAGGTCACTATGTTTTGAGAGATGATGCCACAATGAAATAAATTTCTAAATATAAACAAAGATAATGATTTTTACTCATAATGAATCTTGTAAGTAAATTTTTCTTTGCTCTTTTTTGCACTCTTATCATATATTAAAATTTGGTCCAATATTCTTCATCTATAAAATTAACCAAGGCAAACTTATTGACCTACTCACACTACCACTAGAAACAGCAGTAAAAAAAATTACCGATTATTTTATCTTCATAGAGATGCAGGGCATCTATCTCTGCAGTATAAGAAAGAATATTGCCCCAATGGAAGATGTTGAAATATATTTAATTATTTCTAATATTAAGTGCAATAATTGAGTTAGATTATTTCTGTCAATAATTTACAAACATTCAGAGAAATGCAGCCATTTAAATGAGTATTTAATTTTGTGTTAGATACAAGTCACCACTTTTATGTAAGATTTGCATACCCAACAATTATATGAAATAGGAACCATTTTAAATAAACCAATCCGTTCTCCGTTAATTCCATTACTAATACCTTGAATGTGTTTTATTTATAAATAAATCTGAAAATTTAATCTCTTTAGTTATTATTGTATGAAACACTACAGAGTTGATTCTTGCACATAATAATATGTAATACAAGTGTGTTACTTCAATGACTATACTATATTAAACTTTTCTGTTTTGAGTTCATGATATTATAGAAGCTCAGAAATGGGCTATATATAAAAAAAATAACTGTAATCTGAAAAATTCAATACCAATTTTCAGTTGGTTAGGTTTGATGAAGAAAATTTTTAGAAGCTTTTTTTTGAAACAGAAAATTTAGCATCAATTTCGAGATACCTAGTTCAGTTTGATGCAAATAAATTAATGTCAATGTTAAGTGAGCTTAGTTAGATGCGTAAAAATAAACATAATTTTGAGTTAGTTTCAGATAACACATAAGTTAAACATCAAAGCCGATATATAAGACATAAAAAAAAACAAATCTGGAAATTATGCATGGAATATTCAACACCACTATTGAAAATTATGCTGAATGTTGATTTTGAGTTAGTTTAGTTACGGAATATTTCTACTATGAAAAGTTGGTTTCAGACAATCAACAATACTATGGATTTATATACATTGTTGTTCTTGATTTGATGATTTTCTTTATAATTTTATATAGAAATACTATTAATAATAATACAAACTATAATATAGTTGTTTTTTTTTAATTAATTATAACAGTATATATACAACATATATGATAATATTATACATATATCTATTTGTTTTAATAAAATAAAGGTTTTTTGTATAAATAATGAAAAATTGTATGTATTTTCCTACATCTATCTATTCCCTCACGCCGTATCCCAAGTGGGGTAGGCAGAGAAAATGAAATGCCATATAGATCTGTCCTTACATACTTCTTTCGCTTCTTTTACAGTCATACAATTTCTCATGCACGCACGTCGGTTTCTCTTACTCAAAACATGGCCGTCCTTGAGAATTTGATCTATATGATCAAGCCATGTAGTTCTCGGACGCCCGCGCTTCCTTACACCCCTCATTTCAAAAAAGTATAACCTCTTTGTCATTCTTTCCACATGACCAAACTATCTAAATTTATTTACACGCATTCTATCCGCAACATCCACTCATTCTTCTAATATCCTCACTCTTATTACGCACAGTTTTCCTACATAACTATGTGAAACACCTTATTTTAGAAAAATCTTTACAGACCTGTTTCTTGAAAACGCCATTCGTATTTTGCAACTATTTATTAAATACGACAATTTTTTACAACAATTTTGTTCACCAATGGTAACACTTCTGCTCACAACTTTGCATCTGATACTGTCGTCAAAAGAAAAGTCATCTTTGTGGAATATTGTATTAAATGTCTTATGTCATAAATAAGACATTTAACATGTTCTATTTAGTGTCAAGCTATGTCACTCATCTCGATTTGCAAGCAGAGGACAACCGCAATCAAATTATTACATTGTGAATTGTAACAGCTATCACCCTTGAGATGGATGCTCCATTAACGGCGCAGAATAACTCATCCAACATACAGATCAAACAGAAACATAGATAGTAGGGTACACTTGATTCATGGGAAAAATGACATGTTTCTTGTACAAGGCAGATAGATAATTGTGAAGAATGTTTGATAAATAAAATGCACTGAATACAAAGAATCAAAATATAAATTTATTTCAATAGAGTATAAATAATTATTAATTAAAGACACTTACAATATTACTGTTTACTTATAATGTAATCTTAATGATAAATTATACATGTTCTAATACAGGAAACAATCCTATGGAAGCAAGGAAAGGGTTATCTGGCTCTTGGATCTCTACGTATCTTAAAACGGAAGGAATACATAGAGCAATTTAAAAAATGTATGGATAGTAAATTCTCCTGTGAAAAAAAACCAATGCACTTGCCAACAAACTTCTGCACGAGATAAAATGGAAATCTGAGTTTTCATAATAATGCTTTAAAATAATATTTAAATGTTATTTTATGCACTCCTAAATATTTTGTTGGTATTTCAATAATATGATATGTAAAATGAGAATCTTCAAAATGTTGATAACATCTAAAATTCAACTAAGAAAATATTACTTCTGAAATATAAGAGACACACTTGTATAGCCAAATTGTGTTTGATAATCAGTGTTAAATATTTCAAGAAACTCATTGATTGTATCGGTATTAACATTGTTTTGAATTATATACTAAAATGAATAATATCTATTGTTTGGTGCTACTATAGAGTATAACTAATGCACGACCGGTTTCAGGTGCTGACTATAAATTAGGCGTCTTGAAAATATATTCCTAGTCTCGAAGAGTAACAGATACTATGCGAAAGTGTAATTTATCTAAACTAAATAAAACAAAAATATTTGTTTTATTTAGTATAGATCAACATCAAAAACAAATATAAAATAATTCACTACGTCCATGTTTAGGTATATAAAATATAAAAAAAAAACAATGTTTTTCTACTGTATTGTTTATTATTTAGTGAGGCCTCTTTCGTCCTAAGGACACTGAATCTTGACAAAATTGACAATTTTCTAATAAGACGAAGGACGTCTCTCTCTAAATAATTAACAACATAGTAAAAAAAATATTTTTTAATTTCATAAATATATGCAGTTTGATAAATATTATTCATTTTATTATATACCTCAAGAATTATGTTTGCATTTTATCATTGTTGATAAAGGAGATCAATAAAAAACTTAGTTTCCGTATGTCTCAATGAATCCCATACATTTGCCTGGATTAAAGAAGAACATGTTATTATGTGGAGGCTCCTTTTGGCTCACTGCTTTGATGATCTCTTGCCCTAAAACTCCACCAACAATGGCACAAGCTGGTGAAACTTCTCCGAAAACATTTCTCAAGCTGGAGTCTGGCAGAAAGTCCAAAGGAACACCACACTCTTCTAGGATGGAGTTTCTGATTGTCAGCAAGGTGTTAATGTCTTCATTTCTTTTAGTGGGATTCGGATCACGGCCTTGCTCTGTACGGAAACGCAGCAGAACTGTAATAAAGATGAAATAACAATAAATGCATTTTATTAAGTATTCGTTATTAATTTGCAGGATCTGCACCCTCATCGTCAGGCAAATGTAAAATTAACATTTGTCAAATTACAAAATATATAATATGTACCTTTCATGATGAAGTATGAGGGGTCTCCTCTTTTGCCCAACCTGGAGACGTACTGTTTCTCAGTCCAGTCTACATCCAGTGCAGCCTCAAGTGGTACAAAGGTAGCCGTCTTCTTCACAGTATTCACTACGGCCTCTCCCTTGTTACCCACTGGTTGCCCATCTGCCTTGTGTTTAGCTGCTTTGTAGTGAATCACATCTCTGGAAAACAAATAACTTACAGATTATTTTACTGAAGTTAGCGAGATTGAAAATATTCTCAGCCTTGTCTACTATAATGGTCAAAAAAATGTCAGGAGATAGATCAATTCATAATTATGTTGTTAAAAGTAAAAACATTAGGTCTTGGATTTGATTTCTATTTGGATAACAGATCTTTTCAAAACGGATCTTAGCTTAGACCATCCATTACATCCGAAAATATAATATACAAAGTTGACTGGGAAAACTCCTCAACATCATAATTCATGAAAGTAGCGCCAATAACATACATTTATCCATTAGGCAAAAACACCGTCGTTAAATGAAGTAAGAGACAGAGAGATATCAATTAACATATTATTGTATTATGTAAAATAAATCTATAACATGTTTGTGATTTTTTTTTACTCACTCTGCATATTCATGTATCTGCAAATCAGCGAACATGTATCCAAACATACCCCAAACTTGTCCACAGAAGAACTTGACTCCAGCAGCCCTACAGATGCCATTGATCCTGATAAGCTGTCTCTGAGGGCACTCTGTGACACAGACCACTTCAAAGTTATTGAAATATGAATCTGGGAGATTTTCCACTGGTGTCTTGTCCACTGTCACATTGACCATTGGATTCAGGGCCTGGGCACGCTCCCTTGAAGCTTCAGCTCTCTAAAATATGGAGAAATAACAAATCTTATAATAGGATCAAATGACAAGATCATACAAACCAGATTCTACAGGACGGTCGCGTATTGAACACATGAACAGGAGAGCATGCATGAGGTATTGGATGACTGTGATGGAAGCGAAAGGTATATATGCAAGGATAGAAGTGGCGCTCGATCCTTTCTGCCTACCCCGCGAGGGAAGCGGCGTGATAGTATGTATCAACATATGTATGTGTAAATATAACTTGAACATACTTACATTACATCCAACCTTATCACTAGGCGCTAAGAACTGGGCATATTTCTCAATTTCAGATTCTGAGATGTTTTCACTATCACATAAAGTTACACTTTTGACTCCTGCTAAAATTATGTTCTTGGCAATCTCCGCTCCAAACCCTTTAAGTCCAATCAGTAAAATGCGAGCACCTCTTAACCTAAAACATAATTATTTTTACAAGCCTTAACTAACTGGTATCAACGAAATAAATAAAAGTAAAATGAAAAAGAGATTATTATATGTCATAGCTTTTACAAATCAATTTTTAGATGCTATTAATCATACCGCGAAAAACGTTTTGAATTTGTTAAATCATAACAATATAAAGTGTACAAAAGATGTTACCGTTTCTGAGATTCGAGCCCCCACAATCTTATTTGACGATCGTACAATTCTGCCTCAGCTTCAGTTAATTCAATTTTATTATTTTCAACCATTTTGACAACAATTTATAACAAACACAATACAGACGCCAAAATATTATTCAGCACGCCGGCAAAAAATGACAGATGAACCACAATTAAAGTAGAGACAATTATTCAGAGAGAATCATAGACGAAAAATTTATATTGGTATTGCCATACGAAAAAGAAATGACGAGCGGACTCGGGGCACATAATATCTCCACAACGACCGGAAATTGAGGGGAGTGGCCAAATAGAGGGGAGTGGTCATGTGTCATTTCGTTTCGCGTTTGTTCACGTATGGTTGTCCTTCTCGTCTCGTGGTCAAGCAATAGAGTGCTAACACAAAGAAAGCGGGTTACCTGCTTTCAGAATTTCAGATGCCTGCGTCTACCAGCACCGAGAATGTTTACATGCATTTCAATGGACACGAACATAGTAAAAGCAGGAACGCCGATTGCGATTTACTTTGCCAGCACTTATCGGCGCTGGCAACCTGCTTTCTTTGTGTTTGCACACATAGTCTCACTCTAACTCACAGTAAATATTGCATAAATCTTTGTACCTGCTTAGGCATAAAAGAAAACATAACGAATGTCAAACTTTCATATTTATTACGTATGTTCAATCAACCTACTGGCTACCTCACTTGTGGGATATTATGCCGTAGGTTTGTTACAGATGTCGCTTTACGGTCAACAGATATGGATGGAGTAATTCTGTTTTGAGGATGCAGATTTTAAAATGATTTGAATGAGGATGTTGATAATTGAAATAAAAAAAAAACATAATAATATTATACCGCACATATTGATTCGCCCGGGCCCCGCAAAAGCCAAGACTTTTACTGTCCTATAGTCTCGTACATA
This sequence comes from Athripsodes cinereus, assembly GCA_947579605.1. Lineage (NCBI taxonomy): Eukaryota > Metazoa > Arthropoda > Insecta > Trichoptera > Leptoceridae > Athripsodes > Athripsodes cinereus. Next base: position 5,868,404 of record OX388318.1, read on the forward strand.
CTTATGATTTTAGTAGGTAAGAATTATTTTTTTTGAAAATTTGTACCACGATAGATAGCTGGAAAAAAAATCCCGGAGAAAAAAATATAAAACTTCTATGAAAGTAAGATAACAATACTGTATTTTTAGGATTTTTGCCGGTTTTGTTAACATATGTTACCGGGTGCCGTGGAGCACCCGGTAAAGAATTGGTCTCCCACTCTTCTCCTTAAGTTTTCGAGTGTCCTGTAAAAGGCAGGTGTTCGAAAAAATTAAGACATTGTACATCTTAAATTCAGCGTGCCAGTATAAAATTAAGACATCCTGAATGTCTTAATTTTATACTGGCACGAAGAGGACAGCTTGCATGTTTCTTACATGCAGCTGGTCTGCTGGTTACCCCACTTGTGGGATATGCCGTGATGGTATCGTATCGTAGTTGTCAACATATTTTGAAAACTGTTTTATCCTGCGAATATTGTAATAATAAAAATAAATATTAATTACTCTTTAAGGCAGTAATTACTCTCTGGAGCAAAGGCAGAAACGAGCCTCCTCTATTTATGGCGTCTCTGTGCCAATTGAGTCACCTCTGTACATGTAGGAGTACCTACACCAGTAATATTAAGATCAAATATTAAATCTCATTTTTATTTTTATTTTTCACATGAAAATAGCAATCACTCTTCGATTCGACGTGTATAGTTGCTTTTGTCATGCTTTTGTGTTAATTTCATAGTCATTTTCATTTCATGTAATATAATAATTATATCAATATAATATATTAATCATTGGAATAATTTGCCACCTGAGCTGGTTGAGTCTTCACTCTTCAGATTTGAACAGCTTCAAGAATTTATACGATTAATTGAAGTTGTGATAATTTTGTTGGGCCTGATAGTTTGTTGTTATTGTGACAGTAGTGTTGAGATCATATAATTATATCAGCTAACCTGATAACAAACTATAATAATAATAATGATTACTCGTCCGGTATTAGGTTATTTTTATTAATTATTCTTATGTACCTAAGTATCATGAATTGGCGAACATGCATTATTTATTTCTCTTATAAGATTTTTCTTCAATTATCTTAAAACCCTCTTCCTTCATACATCTTCGATCTCTGCATTTTGGGAGATACAACGGGAAGGAAAAATTACTCAAAGTTCCCCAGTGAAAAAAAGTTCAAAACCCAGTTGTACAGGATCCTTACGGTGGTTTTCCCACGAAATGGTGCATTTATTTTAAAACAAGTTGTATATTTTCAAATATATTTTATTATAGATCTAGGTAGTTAAAATAAGTAAATTTATCGAAATATTTAAAAAAATGCGTTTGAAGTGTTCTAGGTGTTGTTATTTTTTTAGTCATATCTAGATATCTATCAAAGAAAATAATGAATTTTACTTTTCTATGATTTTTATGTAAAAAAACAGCAAATATCATCATTATTATTTTTTATGGAGATAATTTATATCTTCAAAAATAATGCAAAATATTTCGAGGCAGTCTTTATTATTCTGAAACTACTCAAAGTTTTATGTGATTGAAACAAGTGTTTCTTTCTACTATAGATTCTACTACAGTATATGTAGGTCTATAGTAGAAAGAAACACGTGTTTCAATTACATAATTATAGAATTCTACTACGTGTGCCCCGACACAATTAACAAATTAGTCAAAGTTTGTTCGTTAACGAAAATATGCAATTGTTAAGGCCTACTATCTGAATAGGTACACATAGGGATATTAATAGGGATCACTTCTGAGCTCTGTGTTCTCAAAACACCTGCAAGTAGACCTCTACGCTCAGCTAAGACATCCACCAACATGCTGGATGAAAACAACAGAGCAAGCAAGTCCTGCTTCTATGATAGGGCTTTTGGCGTCGCAGGACCCGTCATTTGGAACCGACTCCCCGAGGACCTCTGTAAAAACCAGCCGATAACAACGTTCAGGAGCAAGTTGTAGACATTGCTCTTCTAACATAGTTTTCCACGCCCTTGAGATGGATGCTCCATTAAACGGCGCCGAATAAATCATCCAACATATACACATCGAAACAGTTATACAAATGTAGAGAGTATACCTTCAAAATTCGGAATAATGCTATATTGGTGGTTCTAATGATCACAAATATCTTCAAAATAAATTAATGAAATGTAATGCGTTAATTACACAAAAATGCAGTAAAATCTTAAAAATGAAATGTATAAGGTTGTATTTGGGTTTATAACAAAACCCAGATTTATAATAATAATAAACTTTATTGTACAAAACATAAAAAAAAAATTAGATTACAACATGGTATATACAAATATTTTGCACAATGGGCGAGTTTATTTATATATATTTTTAAAAAAGAAAAAAAACTTTGACACAAGTTTATCTACCTGTATTAAGTATTTAAACTTGTGTCAAAGGCAATAATTAATGTATGAGTATGAAATGACAATAAATATAGAGGAATAATCTGAAATAGAACGATTCATTGTTTTTGACAGTTTTTATAAACAAAAAGAGATGTACCTCAGTACTTAGCAGACTCTCCATTATAAAAACTTGTGGATTGTAAAAATCTTAAAAACGATATTATGAATAAAATACCAAGCAGACGGAAGACAATGATGACAATAAAAAAAGAACCAATATGAAACAATAATAATTATTGAATTTTGTTGGTATTTATTTCGGAAAACTCCATAATACACTAGTAAATAATAATATATTATTAATGGTTTTACATGTACTTTATTTAAAGTGACTCGAGTTTCGACATGTAATGTTGAGTCTTAAAAAGTCATTACATGTCGAAACTCGAGTCACTTTAAATAAAGTAGGTACATGTAAAACCATTCATAATATATTATTTATTTGTGAATAATAATTATGTTATTGTTAAATGCAGTACCTAGCGAAGGATGACTTATTCGTTATGGTTATCAAAGTTTTCTCTTTTTGTGGTTACGCAATTTAGAGATCACCAAAAAATGGTCACTCGATACCATTCATAAGGCCATTGTAAAACTATTATTAAAAAATAATGTATTATTTTATGTTGTATTTAACATATTTGTTTTTAGTATAATTGAAATTGACATATTGCCATTCATCGAGAACGTCTTATTTTTTTGTTGGTTCGGAGAGGACGGCTTGAATGCTTGTTACATCCGACTGATCTGCTGGCTACCCCACTTGTGGGTTATGCCGTGATGGTGTAGTATGTATGTTGGATGATTTATTCGGCGTCGTTTAATGGAGCATCCATCTCCAGAGCGCGGGAAACTGTGTTGGAAGACCGATGTCTTCAATACTTGCTCCTGAACGTTGTTATCGGTTGGTTTTTACGGAGGTCCTCGTGGAGTCGGTTCCAGATGACGGGTCCTGCGACGCCAAAAGCCCTATCATAGAAGCAGGACTTGTTTATTAATTTTATTATTTATTTTATTTATTTCATGCAGTTATATACCTACAATACCAGCTGTCAATTAATACATACCTACATTGTCATTAATAATACATACAAATAGGTATTGTACCTCATGAGGACAAGTCCTGTGAAGAGGTATTATAAATACAAAATATCTTATATAACACAGATTCCAGAAATAGAAACAGATTTAAAATTTAAATAGTAATTACATAAAAAAAAACGCCAAACAGAACACAATATTATTTTTTACTGATGAATGTGCACATATGTAAATATGTTTATGTAGGTAAATATATTATAATACCCACATTTAATATGTTGCCTTTTTTCTTACATTTTTTTCATTCCCACAACACTGAAAAAAATATCTCAGCCCAGTCATTAGATACTTATAAATTCTGTTTAAGATTTATTATGTCAGTTATTATTATTATTTAAACATCACCTTGCACTGAGACAATGCCTCCTGGTAGCGTTGACTGAGATCATAACAGCTTTTGGCCAAGGCAGTCTCAACAGGAAAAAATGAAAAAACAAAAGAAAAAAAAAGAAAAGCCAAGTCGAAAAAAAAAACAAAAGATATCATCAAAAAGAAACAGAATCAAAGGAGAATCTCTATCCTGGCGATAAAGTCATTACAAAAACATTTTTTTTGCTACAGAATTAGTACCTATAATAATGTGACTATTCTTATTTCATTTTACGGCAATGCACCCGCAATCGAGTGAATTATGAATGTGACTATAGACATTAAAAAAAAAACAATGCTTACTTACAAAATTTTGAAGAAGTCATCACAGCTGGAATTCATAAAATATAAATTAATACTGAACTCAAAAAGTCAAAACAGCTGAAATGTGTTGGAGATTTTAACGGCCCTAAAGGACTGTCTTCGTATGACTCATTTATTATTTTTATTTGTTTAGCTATGTAATCATTTTGGATTCATAATATTTTTTTACCTTCATACAGTGGCGAAACTAAAGGGTGGCAGGGCTGGCTAAATGCCACGTTTTAATAAAATTTAGTAAAAACTATAAATTTTATATACCTAAGTACTTAAAGTTTAACACAACTAAAGACCATACACAGGATATTCGGAGTTATAACAGATTAGGGAATATGGTGGGAAATGCTATTGATATATTTGCCGATAACTTCCTCAAATTTAAAACTGACGTTGTAAAGTTTTTCAGACATTGAATGACATTGGGCAGTCGACTCTTATTTTCTTTGTTACCATTTGTATTATCATAGTCATTTCATTCGGAACTTGTGACTTATTTTATTATTATTGTTGTTCAGTTTGATCATTATAGTTTAGTCTTCATTTTTTTAAATGTTTATAATCATATTAATATAATTATTTTCCTTTATTGCAGTTAGCAGTTATATTTTTTTTCTCACTTAATATAATTTTATTATTTCATAATTACATTATTCCTGTTATTTTGATTATGCATGTTCAATTTTGTCTTACATGTCCTATTCATTATTGTATTATTCCTACTACCGTTATGGATTTTGTTCAATTTTAATTTTATTTTTATTCAATTTATCTGAAATAAATATACTTTTAATTTCCTGTTATTGCTACATTTTTCATTGTTTTAGTTATTATTGTTTTTAATTGTCAGACTTTTATTGATTAATATTACTTAATATTTTATCGTAATTTACCTACTGACAACTATATAATTATATAATTTGAATTTAATTATCACCATATACATAAATTTATTCCTAAAGTTTTTTTGTTTACCGTTGGTCTGTTGGTGCTATAAATTTAATGTTTTATCTTTTTTTTATGTCACTGTTAATTTTCATATTAGTATAATTGTATCCAAACATGTAAAAGGCTTGTGCCGTGTGTTTTTGTAAAATAAAATACCGGAGTAAGTATCGGATACAATGATTCGAGTAAATATTCTTTAAGAAAACCGAAGAGTTTTTGAAGTATTTCAAATTTGTATATCATTTTTGTAATATTTGTATTATTTTTTTTTTATACCTACATCATCATTACATAACAGTGTTAACAAAATAATATAAAATTTAAAAAACTAGGACGATGTGCAGTGGCGAGATTATCACTATAAAGTGATTTCTTCCATCTAACCACGACACATTGACATAAAACTAGTAAAAAACAAATTTACTTACAAAAAATATACAAAATATTAAAAAACAACAAAAGAAAATTATTGTATTATGTGTTATGTATTATGTACACGTGTAGAATGTACAAATTTTGATACAGGGCCGTCTAATGCAGGCTTCGCCACTGAATACTATCTATGCTTTTGGCAATAAAAATAAAAATTTATTAGAAATTTAAGTAAAATACACACAATATTAGATAAACTGTTAGGTAACTACTTAAGTAATTTATTAAAATTTAATTAAAAGTAACGATTTATTTTTACTTTCGGGGCCCACCCAATGAATTTGCCACGGGCTTCAGATGATTCAGGTACCTATGTACAATTTATGCTACGTACCTACCTTATCTAATATGGGGTAGATAATTTTATTTATCTAAATTCACTTGAAATCAATACTACTACTATACTATACCCTCAAGCCATGTCCAAGGTGGGGTAGGCAGAGAGAACGGAACGCCATGTTGATCTATCCTTACATAATTCTTTCGCTTCCTTTACATTCATTACGTTTCTCATACGTGCATGCCAATTTCTCTTACTTAACACACGACCATCCTTGAGAATTTGATCCACGTGATCGTCCGCGTTTTCTCACACCTCCTCTTTCAGATAAATACTCCCTCTTCGTCATCCTTTCATCGTCCATTCGCTCTACATGTCCAAACCATCGTAGCTTATTTATATGCATTCTATCAGCAACACTCATATCCAAATCAACTCATTTTCCTACTATCCTCATTCTTCACTCTGTCCCGCAATGTTTTACCGACCATTCTTCTCAGTTTCATTTGAAAGGGATATAAAAAATATTATTTATGAAGGAACACACTAATACATAGATAGTCCATAAATTACATCTCTTCTTCGAAGGATGTCTTGAAAATGTTTTTTTTTCAGTTAATGTCAAGGATAAGAATCGTTTCAAAATTCCTTCGTCTTCCCCATGTGTTATATTATAACTTTAATATGAACCACATGTTTCTCTTGTGCGAATAACTAATAAGGTCTGTTTGTTTGTCGATTCCATAATAATTAAACGACGATTAACATAACATTATAATATAATTCAGTTTATTGTGTTAGCACTATTTTGCAATAATACCTATACATCATATTGAAAGGACCCTCCACACACCCGGATATCTCAGGAGTCAAAGACTCCTATTTATCCGCACTTGCAAACAAAAATTTGTCCTCACGGGCGAGCCATATGGGCAGCCTGAATGGCCGGCCGGCCAAATCCGCCTCGTGGGAATCTTTTAAACTACTGTAAAACTTTCAATATCCCCTTAAGGTAGAGAAACACCAATATTTATATTTTTATTAAAATAATACAAGGATCCGAAATAAACACATAGGAAAAAAAAATAACAATAAGTATACCCAATAATCAAAATTTGTTACAAAAAGCAGAAATATGATGTCCAGAAACTTTTAAGGATCCAATATAGAGAGCGCAGGAGTCACCGGTACCAGAGTAATGTGAAAACTATTCTCCCTCCCGAAGGGGACATCCCAACCAATGCTACTCTCCACCAAGGGAGATAGGACGCACAAGAACGAAAAACGAGTTCGCCACACGAAAAACCGCACTCCAAATCAAATCAACCTGCAGATTCACCCGCGTCTGCCGGAGGTAAACCCGGCAAACGCAGGAGGTCCCACCTAGATACCCAGGTATCTACAAACTTTCTGAAGGCTCTAAAATTCTGAGGACACAACAGAACCTCACCAAACCAAATAGGTCTGGGAGTCCCTTCACTCATTTCCTCGAACATCAGATCCCTAGCATCCGTCATCACCGGACACACCCAAAGGATGTGGTCCGCATACTGCTTCCCCATCCCACAAACACACCACGGGCTCTCCGAAAGCCCAAGATCAAAAAGCTTGCCCCTCACCTATACATCAATCAGTAATTTCAATTGTTTCACTAGTTATTGGGTAAAATTGCATAATACTTCACTACAAATCGCTCTCCCAACATAGTTTCCCGCGCCCTTGAGATGAATGCTCCATTAAACGGCGCTAAATAAATCATTATATTATGCCTGTGAATACTAAATTAACCTTAATTGTGATAACTCTTAAGAAAATAAAGATAATATATTTTATAATATTGAGATCTGTAATTTTTAATGAGAAACTTTAAACTCAATTAATAACAGAGCGCCGAGTGAAGCGCGCAAACTGGCTAGTTGCACTAATTTCTTAGTAATTCCTTTTTACACTGATTCAAATATCGATGGCATAGCGCACAGAAGTGGTAAGTACAGTTTTCATAGTTTTGAGATAATCAATGTTGAAAGTTTGAGATGCCATACAATCTAGTACTAACCACACATAGTTTTTGTTAAATATCTCGTGAATGACACAGAGTTACGCAATAATATTCCTAAGGAACATACTTCAGATGATATAGATTCGCATGCGTATAATAACTCATTTTCGGTAAAAACTGCACTTACCACATCTGTGCGCTACACCATCGATATATACCTATGCAACTATATGTGATATACGAACGTCTAAGGGTCATTTCGGGATAGTGCAGGTCTCATAATAATAATAATAATAATATTATATTATATTATATTGTGTTCAAAATGTAGAATCAAATATTGTTTTGTTATAAATGAGATATGAGATAATAATAATAATGAACACACAATTTAAAATACCTGCTGTATGCCGTTTTGTGGAATAAATTCCCTTCAAAAACGCATCCTAAAATATTGTGTTGATACTTGTGAATTAAGCCTAATATACAAATTTTTGAGCATATTATACAACTAATTAGGAATATTAACAAATAACAATAAATTGTACAATTGATATCAGTTATGAATTGTGGTAGAATACCTACGTAGAATTAAAGGGACCCAAGTGAGGTAGGCAGAGAGAACGGAACGCCATAAAGATCTATCCAAGATCTATCCTTACATACTATTTTCGCTTCTTCTACATTCTCATAAACGCACGTCGATTCCTCTTACCTCTTACTCAAAACATGGCCGTCCTTGAGAATTTGATCCACGTGTTCAAACCACGTGGTTCTCGGACGCCCGCGCTTCCTCACACCCTTTTATTACAGCAAAGGATTACTTTTATTCATTACGGTTTTCAAAATAGCTCTTTTTGTGGTTGCACAATTTAGAGATTACTAAAAAAATGTTCACAAAAATGTTATAAAGCCATTGCAAAACTATTACCTATTCAAAAATAATGGTCATTTCAGTGTTTTGAAAAAAAGGAAGAAGAGTGCATTGCTATTTTCGTAAATTATTATTTGTGAACTTAAGAATATAATATTCTACGTAATTTCTACATAGTTCTAATTATTCTACATACCTAGTAAAACTGAAGCGGCAGCCTTTTGAGCTTTTTCTTTTTTTTAATTATTATTGAAATATTTAGTGGGAGTAATTATTGTTGCTTATAATTTACACCCGATTTGACGAAAAGGAGTGGTTCTCATAATACTACTTTTATGGCGCGGGGAGGACGACCTGTATAATATATTATAAACAACGAATTCAACAAGTATCCTAAAACCAATACATGCCAGCATATAGTATTTTATACTACCTACATTATTAATGAGTTATTTATAAGGTCTTTAACTGACACGGAGATGGCAATTTGTACGTTTATTACACGCAGTTTATATTTTGTTAACTCTTTTAATGGGATTTGTCTTGATAGTACTTATAGATAGATAAGTTTTCACAATTTTCCTGTAATACATATATACCTATGTGTGATTCGGCGCCGTTTGATGGAGCATCCATCTCAAGGGCACGGATATGTACCCAATACCCATAATACAAGATTAATCTTAGTTTGGGACTAGGTCGATCTGTGTGATTTTCTTTCATAAATAGACAATTCACACAGATCGAGATACTGTAGTCCCAAACTAAGATGAATCTTGTATTATGGGTACTAACTCGTCTATATGTGTTACATTATGTATAATTCTTCTTTAAAAAAAATACCTCTCTATTCATATATGTTTCTGTTGAAATGTTTCTTGGATCCATTCAAAGACTTTTACAATAAAAGTCTTTGGTTCTTATACTATGTCATCACTTGAAATATTATAGTCATATGAGGGAGGGTCCGTGGCCGCGTGGAGAAGCCGTCGGCACCAGACGGAGTCTAATTGGTGTTCATTGTGGTTATTTACTTGGATGTATTGATAACTGATTACGAGTATAACTGTTTTCTCCATTCATCTAATATCGTATGTTACACTTACGACAATTGTCGCTAGTATTTTCACGCAGAAAACAATCGTAAGAGTATTTCCATAAAATCTATGGAAAAAATCTTTAAAATGATTATTGCAAATTAAAATAACATAATATTATAATAACAATAATACGTAGAAGAATATCCAACAGTAAATGTAAGTATAGCAGCTATTACTAACTTTAAACAGCTCTACTGAGAATTGTAGTTTTCAACATACGATAGTTTACGTAGGAGGTATCGTTATGTTGGATTATTTATTCGGCGTCGTTTATGGAGCATCCATCTCAAGGGCGCGGGAAACTATGTTGGAAGAGCGATGTCTTCAACTTGCTCCAGAACGTTGTTATCGGCTGGTTTTTACGGAGGTCCTCGGGGAGTCGGTTCCAAATGACGGGTCCTGCAACGACAAAAGCCCTATCATGGAAGCAGGACTCGTTTGCTCTGTTGTTTTCGTCCAGCATGTTAGTGCTTAGTGGATGTCTTGGCTTAGCGTAGAGGTCTACTTGCAGGTGTTTTGAGAACACAGAGCTAAGAAAGTGACTGAGGTGCCATTTTGTTCAAAACTTTGTAGACTATAAGGCACAGTTTATATTGGTCCCTTTCACTAACTCTTGACCAGTGCAACGTCCCAGGTGGAGTAAGCAGAGAGAACGGAACGCCCTATAGATCTATCCTTACATACTTCCTTTACTCTCATCCAGATTCTCATACATACACGCCGATTTCTCTTACTCAACACGAGGCCGTCCTTAAGAATTTGATCTACGTGATCAAGCCATGTGGTTCTTGGCCGTCCGCTTTTCCTCACACCCCCTCTTTCAGATAAATATATCCTCTTCGTCATCCTGCATTCGCTCAACATGTTTAAAAACCATCGTAACTTGTTTATACGCATTCTGTCCACAGCACTCCTCTCATTCTCCTGATATTCTTATTTTTCACTCTATCTCGCAACGTTTTACTTACCATTTTTCTCAGTGAACACATCTCCTCAGCATTTATTCCACCTTCATCCTTCTTTAACCAAGTCCAAGTTTCTCTTGCATGCATAAATGTCGGTACCAGAATGGTATTGTGCAGCAGCATTTTTGCCATGTTCGACACATTGCTATTGCTAACAATGGATCGAAGTGCACCATTCACTCTAGCATCGGCGTGGCGACTTTTCTTCATTCGATGTCCTTATTGTATCTTCCATCCCTCGCAAACAGACTTCCCAAAGGACATACATACCTACTTAGATATCAAAAGAAGGTTGACCCCAGCCTTATAAAATAGTAGGTAGAGAATTAAAGTAGGCATATCAGACCTCTTATAGCCTGCTTCTGAAGGAAAGCCATACCTACTTAGATATCCAAAGGTTGGCCCCAGCCTTATAAGAAAATTAGGTAGAGAATCAGACCTTTTATAGCCTGTTTCTGAAGGAAATACATGCCTACTTTGATATCCAAATCCAAAAGAGAAACCACCTTATAAAAAAGCAGGTAGAGAATATCAGACCTCTTATAGCCTGCTTCTGAAGGAAATACATGCCTACTTTGATATTCAAATCCAAAAGAGAAATCCCCTTATAAAAAAGCAGGTGGAGAATTAAGAGAATATCAGACTGAAGGAAATACATGCATACTTTGATATCCAAATCCAAAAGAGAAATCCCCTTATAAAAAGCAGGTAGAGAATATCAGACCTCTTATAGCCTGTTTCTGAAGGAAATATATGCCTACTTTGATATCCAAATCCAAAAGAGAAACCCCCTTATAAAAAAACAGGTAGAGAATATCAGACCTCTTATAGCCTGTTTCTGAAGGAAATATATGTCTACTTTGATATCCAAATCCAAAAGAGAAACCCCTTTATAAAAAAGCAAGTAGAGAATATCAGACCTCTTATAGCCTGTTTCTGAAAGAAATACATGCCTACTTTGATATCCAAATCCAAAAGAGAAACCCCCTTATAAAAAAAGCAAGTAGAGAATATCAGACCTCTTATAGCCTGTTTCTGAAGGAAATATAATATGCCTACTTTGATATCCAAATCCAAAAAAGAAACCCAGACTTAATGAAAAAAAGCAGGTAGAGAATTAAGAGTAGGTATATCAGGGCAGGGGAAAATACTTTATAAATGATACACGATGATAAAAATTTAAACACGATGTTTATTTGCATTATTTTATTTATCAACATATTTCATGTTGCCTGCATATGCATAAAAGCCATAAAAAATATTAAATATAAGTTGAAAACATATAGTTATTTCCCGGTAAACAATTAAGAAGTTACATACAAAGTTACAGCAACATTTCGGTGGCATACGAAGTAGTATAGAGTAGTGAGTACTATCAGATATTTGCATCGCAGTGTGATGCCTGAGCCTGACAAGAAGGGAGTAGGTAACTAACAAGTAGTTTTCCATTCACATCTTCTATATTGTGAACTTTGAAAAAATATAAATAATTAAGATCATATATGCAAATATGAAATTATAGATTATATACTTATTCTATTTGACTTAAAAACTAAATTAAAGAATTATCAAATAAAATAAAAATTTATTATTTTTGTTTCGTGTTACTGTTGAGTAAGACTAACGCACGACCGGTTTCGCGGACTCCGAGCACCTGATGATGCGAACTCGGAGTCCGCGAAACCGGTCGTGCGTTAGTCTTACTCAACAGTAACACGAAACAAAAAAATAATAAATATTTATTTTATTTTATTTGATAATTTAAAATGAAGTGTTACAAAGTAAATGCCGATACAATTAATAAATTAAAGAAGCTTATAATATTCCTGTAACATCTATATTGGTAAAGGAGGGGAGGTTAGTAAGTAAGAGTTTTACTTAGATTTTACCGTCTCTCATTTCATATTTTACATATTTTTTTTAGTGCGTAGATCTCTCAAGTGAACATAAAATATAAGTGGGAAAATAAAAAATGTTACTTAAGCTTTTTACCCTGTACTCTGTTTGCATTTTGAAAATCAAATAAAATATGATTGAAGAATATACCTTCCATTGAACTGAATGTCAGCTGTTGTATGTGATCTTGGTAGATGTGACTATCTGTTAGATGAACAATCAAACACTTATTTTGACATTGTAAACTGCAGTCAGGACGTGCTATTTTTTCTGTCAGTTTTTGAGGAGGTGGATGTATCTCAAGATTTACTGTGTGCATCAATAATATGTTTTGTTTCAAAAAATTTCTGAAAAATAATAATGTGGAGTTGATTAATAGTTTATACCTATATCAATATTCAATAAACAATAATAACAAAAAACATTTTATAAATCAACTATATTAATTTACTATGAGAGTCAAAACATTTTGGAGCAACCGTTCACTCATTCTCAGTATTATTATTATTTGGATGATTTGTAAAGCGCCGTTTTGTGAAAAAAATCCACCTCAAGGGCGCTCTTTGCTAACTAAGGTTGTGCTTGAATTATTCCGTGAGATTTCTTGAATAGATAAGTTTTCAGTTGGTAACACAATATTTAAACTCTAGCACCCGTATATAAAATCTTTATATCAAGTTATGAAAATTAATATGATTGATAATATTCTCTTTATAGAATAACCTATGAATTAATCAGTTGTGTTAAGAATGAAATATAAATGTTACAGAAAAGAGAATCGCTGAAAACATATGAATGAGATAGAAGTAATAATATTTGTAAAAAGAGAAAATACAAAGCAAGATAAGTTTTATAATTACATTAGTTTATTACATGCAGCTAGTCTGCTGGCTACTCCACTGGTGGGATGCGCTGTGATAGTATTAGTAGTACAATGGTAGTAATAATAGATTAGTAATATAATATATATTATATTTTATATGTACCTGTTTCCAATACTCTCGTCAACTGCATAGGAACGATTTGAAATTCTTTATAAATTCATTCATCTTTTCCATGTGTCGAACTTTGGAATCTTTTCTGCTAAAGGTTTTGTCGCATAATATATCACAAACAAGAGTTGGATCCATGGTAGAAGAGTGTTCAAACAATCTGAAATAATATGAAACATTTATGTAAACTTATACAGCAGATGATCATATATGCATAAATAACACAATAATTATATCAATCTATTCCAACACATGGACATAGATGCTTACAAAGGGTGAGGATCAAGAATACAGGTAATGGAAGCTGTAGAAGAGGACAGAAGGTCAGTAAACAACTCAGAAGAAGCTGGTGAAGATACATATTTTTTAAACATGAGTTTTTAAAGAATCTCTAAACAGTGGCTAGGGAGCCTGGAAACAGCAATGGACAAGGAAGAACCTAGGCACATTGGGCCCCTGACCCGATAAAATACAGGTAGTGGAAGCTGTACAAGAGGGCAGAAGGGTGGTAAACCATCCAGAGAAAGCTGGTGAGGACGCATATTAAACAAGTATACTGAATGGATCTCTACAGAAATTTTAGGGAATCTAGACACTAAAAAAGAAATAAATAAACAAGCACGTCACGTGAGACGTAACCAATCAAAAGAAATGAAAATCTACAAAGAGAAATAATTAATTGAATACACAAACGCATTGATTGTTTGCCAATAATGGATTATATTTGTTTTTTTTATTATATAATGTTAAATACCACGAGAATTAATAATCTTATCAGCAATATTCGGTTCCACAATGATCAATGTCCACAATTAGCCAAATTTGAGGTCAAACCATGTATCAATGTGGCGATGGAAATACAAATTTACAGTGTGAAAGTAAAACCATCCAAATACGTCTCTTTTATGTACCTACTGGCAATCACGAAATAAATTATTGTATGAATAATAGATAATTTATTAATAAATATTGAAAACATTATGTATTTTTTAACATAGGTACTATTAATCACAATTAACGATCTTTCAAAAATTATTCGCACTATAAATATAATGCACCTATTTTTACCAGCAATTTAAATATTATTTCAAACTATCTTACCTTTTTCACTAACTACTCCAACACTGCGTGATTAATTGGGCAAAAAAACAACAATAAACAGCGAGCACTAATATCGACGACAGTAACGACCGCAAGCAACTGGACCAAAAACGAAATGACGGATGCACCGGCGCCCCCTCTCTTTGACCACTCCCACCAATAAAGTATACATATCCCCCACCCCGTACTATCCTGATGACGTTTTCCGGTATGTTGTGGCTTTCTTGTGCCACGAATCGGCTCGTGAAATGTGGCATATCTTTAGTGTGGCCATGAAATGTGGCGGCAAGTTTAACTTTTGGAAGAGGGATCTAATGGGGATCTAATGCGTTTTACATCGCATCGTCGCGCGTAGAATTATTTTTTACTATTTGCGAGTTAGTATTTCAATTTTATTTTAAGAACCTTTTGGGTGGTACCTTTAATGGTCTATAAGACCATTAAAGGTCACGTGGTCTTGTCTATGGATTTGCTTTTGCGTGGGGGGCAAACAATCAAATTGCGCAAATCATACTTGTAGGATGTTATGCCATAAGAGAAAAAAAAGAAAGTCAGACTACAAAATTATAACAAAATCGACACTGACAGTTTTTTTTGATTATTAGGTATCTATTCTTTAGGCGTCCCACCTAATATTACACCGTAAACACTGTGAATGTGTTGTGTTGGGATGCCTGATGCCCCTCAAGGATTTTTCTGTGACGTCATCCTTTAATGGTCTATTGAATGTTTGAAAAGTGGACACTTACCTTGATATTTTAATATAATTATTTTTTTCATTCGAATATATTCGACATTTGAAAAGAAAACAAACGAGAAATGTCATTTTTATACTTCGATTAATTTCTATGATTTGTTTTGATTAATTTGTGAAGTTCGCTTATAGTTCGCCATCTGCTTAATTTACACATAATTTACTTTTAAATCTATTTTTAAGTTTTCGTAGTGTTTTAATAGACGCGAACCAATTATGTCGGAATCACCGAAAACCGAAACTTATTGGGAAAACAAAGTGGATAAGTATACAAGTGAAAATTCACGGAAAAGCAGCGGTACAGACGCTACAGTAATAACTGCTTTGAGAAGGAATTTGAAACACATGGTAGCCGGAGAGACACCTGATGATACGGCTACTCATTATATCGAAAAAAGAAGAAAGTTACTTAAGTATATATTTTTATTTACAATATAATTATTCTACTCACCCCAAAGTAGAACCAAATTTTTTAACACTTAAAATACTTGTTATGACCAATTTACATTATTCTCACTTACTTTATGGAACATAAAACTCATTGCATACCTCTTATTGCAAGCTGTGGTTCAGAACATCTGACTTTGTATGTATAACTTTTTTATCTCTATCTATAATTCTGCACCATCAGGGCATCTTTCATAAATGTGTTAGCCAGCAGACTTACTGCATGTTATAAACTTACAAATTTTCCTCGTGAAACCAATAAAAAAATAACAATCAGAGTGGATGGCATACCTCATTGCTGAATTGGTTTTTGTTGTCTTTTCGTCATTGTTGTTAATTGTCTCATTTGTGATGTTTTACGTGTAACTTTTAAGACCTCAAAATGAATATGTACCGCTTTAGCAAATCTATTATAAGTTTCTTAGTATTGCATACAGGAATTATTAATCTCATAACAGGTATGGGATCTCATGAAGCGTTTCATTTTAAAATGTTCTATTGTTTTATGATATTATTTATTTTATTAATAAATTGTGTGACTTTTGTTCTTAGTGCCCAGAAAATTCTTGTGTCTCCAGTGTCCAATAAATCTAGAATTCTAGCTTCCCTCGTGCCAGATGAAGTAATATATAATCCTGATGATTATAACTCCAGACATTATTTGGCCGCACTTATGTTTGCTGATGTTTCAGGCATGTTTACAATACAATATAATATTTATTTTATAATTTCGAACCCATCTTACATATATCAGGTGGAATACAGCTCTGTTGAGTCCCTAGAAAGAATACCACTCTTTTTCATAAGTTTTCAAATATACTGTAAAAACCAAATATCACAAATAAGACATATATCATAAAATCTTCAAATCATCGAGGTAAGTTTCCCATTCTGATTGTCTTCCAATTTTTTTTGGAAAAGAGAAGATGACCCTACATGTTTATTAAATACCTATGGTTATTCTACTAGCTACCCCACTAATGGGATATGCTAATACAGTATAGATTGACGAATCTCAAAAACACCTGACAGTAGGAGGGTAATGGGTCGCAATGCACAATGTACCTCATTTAATAAAATAAATAAATAGTTAAATGAATCATGTATAGGTTGCAGTGGTTATGCTGCATGTATCAGACAACTGGAACACCATATTTGTGACTAAATAAATTAATACAATGAAATAGGTGACAAGCCTCTACAATGAAATTCATATTTATTATCTTTTGCATGTGAAGTTTTTACGAATAAATGCCATTTAAAATTTATATACTTTGGCCATTGCCCCGTTATAATTTCTCCGATTTCCTAATAATAACAGTTGCGAGACATTTTATAGTATATACTATACTATACTATACTATACCATCACGGCATATCCCACAAGTGGGGTAGCCAGCAGATCAGCTGCATGTAAGAAACATGCAAACTGTCCTCTTCGTGCCAATATAAAATCAAGACATTCAGGATGGGTGGCAAACCTCATCGCTGGATTTAAGATGTAAAATGTCTTAATTTTTTCGAACACCTGCCTTTTACAGGACAATCGAAAACTTACGCAGAAGAGTGGGAGACCAATTCTTTACCGGGTGCTCCACGGGATAGTATATACATAGTATATAGTGTAGTGTATAGTATATACATAGTATATAACACTATATACATAGTATATAGTGTTCAAATAATGTACTATCTGTTACATTTCTTTTAAATCGATTGAGATATAAGAATATATACACATTATTTATTAAGTTTTTTTTATTGTATTCGTAATACTTCAATTATAAAACATTTTAAACCTTCAATTAAATATGATGAATTGTGTTGGCCACTCAATATTTTAGGTTTCACAGAACTATGTGAACGTTATTCCACCAAAGTTGAAGATGGTATATCGACTATGACACAAATATTAAATTCCTACATTGGTGCTATGGTACAAGAGATTGTGATGCATGGTGGGGACCTACTGAAGTTTTCTGGTGATGCTTTCCTCGCAATGTGGAAGACATCCCCCAAGTTGTCTATAATGCAGGCCGTCCAGACAGCAATAGATTGCGGACTCATAATACAGAGAGATTATGGTACTTTGCAGACAGATATTGGGATTGTTTTAAAGGGTAAAACACTTTTCAAGTTTTTTTTTGTCAATGCATATTAAAAATTTTCATATCTGTTTCTCTGTGTTAATTGCTTTGAAATTGAATGAGAGTTTTCAAAATTTAGAACACAAGAGAAAGTATTTAAACATGGGTACATATTGAAATATGAATACCAGAAAAAGTAAAATAACCACATATTTTTCTATAATAACACTTGATATAAATATAGTTGGTAAATTATTAACCACTTCTGTGGAATGTTGATGTGTGCACGATGTCTGTGTGACTTGAAATTCATCTATGTTTGGTTAATGTAACTTCGTTTGAAAAGTAAATAAATTATTATTACATACTAAATTTTCATGTTTACTAATCAATATTTTTCTTTTCTTAATTGCTACGAATGTAGTAAAAGTGGCCATATCAGCTGGGAACGCAACATTTAGTATTATAGGGGACGCAGACAATTCACATTGGGTGACAGTGGGTCAACCTGTCTGGGATGTTAAGGTTTGTGATTATATTTGTGTTGTTGATTTGAAATACAGTTTATTTGCAACAAACAGGGTGTACGGCACATACTCAAAGGTCAGCCGAATAGAAAATATCTGTAGGCAAAAAAACAACACACTGAAAATATTTTTTTAGTAACTTTTTATATGAGTGGATTGAGATACAAATCAGACATATTCTTTTGTTGTAAAATATCATCAGTTTAAAATAATAGAAAACAAAATAGCTAGATGATTTTTCTAGGTAATAAATTAAAATTTAGAAACATTACATGAAGTTAGGATTTTAAAAAATCTCGAATCTTTTTCAGTGATTTTGAATCTCAAAATAATTAAGAATATTTTTTTTTTGTTTCTACCTCAAAAACTTTTACATTTTATCAGTTATTACTTGAAATAATTGAAATTTAGAAACTCTGTAGACTTGCTGAAAAAATGCTATTAGTAAGTGAATAATGTTTGTAGAATGCGGAGTTGATCAGCAAAGCAGGTGATGTTATTGCTGCTAGGAGTGCATGGAATTACATGAATGCCAGCCGTTATGTGGTGAAACACATGCTGGACAATATGCACTTTAAGATAGTGGGACTCTCAGCAACATGGAGAAATGTTGTATTGCACACTGTGGTCTCCGAAGCAGAAGGTAAAAGTGTACACATTGAATACTATTTTGATATTTTTGTTCATGATAAAATGTGTTTTATCATCTTGAAAACATAGAAATAAAACAATGTGTATTTACTTAGCGAATTCGGTTTGAAATTGGTAAATATGTATATACAATGAATTTGTATTTTCAGATGAGCCATGTGAGACAAAGTTGAATTCTAACAAATCACTCCCGACCATGTCCAATAGAGATTTCTTTGCCCAGAGCATTGATACAATAATGCAGATGTATACAGACACCACCCTCAAGAGCTGTAAGAATTTATTATTAATAATGTTTGTAACACCCATGAAATTTGCAAAGTTTGATTTTGTCAGAGACTCTTTCTCACAAAAACTTTTTACTTAAAGGCAGTTAACAGCTGAAGATTTTATTTGGATCTTTAGCTGCTTGACATTAAAATAAACCATGCTACATCAGAAACCTAAAGGAAGAATTACAATGTGATGGATTAGATCAAGTAAAGCAAGATCAAGGATAGAAGAAAATTGTGCAGGAATATATACTTTATTTCTTAGGATAAATAACCTGTAGGATTTAATCTTCATACTTTTTTCAGATAGACCTAGTGTCAGTTACGCCATGCAAAACACCCAATTGGAACTTAGCAAATTCATCCCCCGCCAGGTGCTGAAGACTGTGGATGCAGATGAACCATTAGAGAGTCTCACGGAGATGAGATATGTCATTATAGTGTTTTTAAACATCATACCTCATATCAGAGAAGATAAAGTACTCATAAGTATTGTGAAGGAAACTTACAACATTGTAGTCAAGTAAGTTATTGCATTCTACTACAATCACATAAAATAATAACTAGAAAAAGATTTTCAGGATGGCTTCCATTCCTCCTCACTTGGTATAAGATATAATTAAGTTTTACCAGCACCTATCTTCATGAGGGTGTTGGTAAAATGTAAGCGTACTAATTTCTGCCCTGTTCTACAAGGAGAAGCATTAAAGGACGATTAAACTGGACTTACTTATATAAAGTTGGTGACGAATGTTTGGAGCAAGTAAGTGAGTATGTATATTTGGGAAGTATGTTTACGAGGGATGGAAGATGCGATAGGGACATTGAAAGAAGGAAAGTGGCCGGTGCTAGAGTGAACGGTGCACTTCGACCCATTGTCAGCAATGGCAATGTGTCGAACATGGCTAAAATGCTGGTGCACAATACCATTCTGGTACCGTCACTTACGTATGCAAGCGAGACATGGACGTGGCTGAAGAAGGACGAAAGTGGAATAAATGCAGTGGAGATGCGATCGTTAAGAAGAATGGTTGGTAAAACGCTGCGTGATAGAGTGAAGAATGAGGATATTAGAAGAATGAGCGGATGCAAGAAGAGTGTTGTGGACAGAATGCGCGTGAATAAACTACGGTGGTTTGGACACGTTGAACGAATGAACGAAGTAAGAATGACAAAGAGGATATACTTGTCTGAAAGAAAAGGTGTGAGGAAGCGCGGACGTCCGAGAACCACGTGGCTTGATCACGTGGATCAAATTCTCAAGGACGGCCGCGTGTTGAGTAAGAGGAATCGACGTGCGTGTATGAGAAACTGTATGAATGTGGAGGAAGCGAAGGAAGTGTGTAAAGATAGATCTGTGTGGCGTTCCGTTCTCTCTGCCTACCCCACTTGGGATACGGCGTGAGGGTATAGTATAGTATAGTACTTATATTTCTGTATTATGACCCGAATAACTTTATTTCACAATGAAATTATTTGGGTGAATGTTTTCTTCCTGTAACAACAACATCTGATTATATATGGAATTTCGCAGAAAGATGTGACTTGTTTGGCATAGAATTTTTCCAAATAGAGGTGGCTGTGCTTATGAGAGAAGTGTTAAAAGGTCGAAGGAAGGAAAACAAGAGTATATTATGTTATGATGTAATTGTGATTTCTTATTTTTGGTATAATGTAATATTGTACAGGCTATTTTGTATTTTTTAGGACCCTGCCAGAGTACCAAGGTGTTCTGGATAAGTTGTCCATGTTTGACAAGGACCTAGTGTGCTTGGCTGTGTTTGGCATCAGAGGATTCAAACATGAACTCAATGTGCAGCAAGCTCTCTCATGTTCTGTGGCACTCAAGTCTCAGTTGGATATCATAAATCACGTGGATCATGTCTCCATTGGGGTTACTGCTGGTAAAATATATAATTTAATTTTTTTAGATAGAAGTTCTGGACGGGTGATACATTCTGAAAAAAAGTTGTGAAATTACAGTATCTTTTTTACGGATCACAATATTTAACATCCACTTTAGTTACAATAGAGTTTAATTCTTCGGTAATACTGTCAATAATTGTGAGTTTGATTTGAATACTTTGAATGTTCCAAGGTTTCATTTACTGTGGCGTAGTTGGACATGTGATGAGAAGAGAAATGTCTGTTATTGGGATGTGTGTAAATAAGGCAAGTAATGATTATATAATTATTTGTTTATTTACATACTCTTTACTGCACATGCAATCATATTTATCTTATTCTGTTCTGTCTTGCTTTATTCCACTGCATTCTTCTCATTTATTATTTATTTTTTCTCTATTCCACTGTATCCTGTTTAATAACAATTCTTGCTCTGCCCTGTTTCAGACTTGTATTGTTTTGCTATGCTTATTTTATCATTGGATTGTTGTCATGGTTTTTGACTGCTTTGTAAGTTTATATATATATATATATATATATATATATACATTTGTTTTAATATGCAGTCTAATGGTTAAAAAGTCACTGTAAATTCTATAAAAGTGTATATTCCTTAATTATACACATATTTGAATTTTATTTTTTTAATATGAACTACAATCAAAATAAGATAGTTAAATGCAAAGGTACAATTACTTTCTATCCAATCTACAAGAACATCGGGTTTATCCTTTTTTATAAAAATTAAAAATAATATGCTGCAATTTAATTTAGGGTGCTCGCCTGATGGTGGCTTATCCTGATAGGATTACGTGTGACAAGGAGGTTTTCCTCCAGAGCCAACTGCCTTCTTCGCACTTCACACTCCTGCCACACAAAGATCTTAAGGGATTCACAAATGTAGGACCTGTCTACGAATATTTAGATAAGGTGTAAGTTTAAATTGATTAAATTTAGGCAACATGAATCTTTTAAAAATGTTTTATTGTTTCAATGAAACACACTTTTCTTTTGAGAAATAATAAATCCTTTTTGTGATTTTTTGAGAATTCATTTAAAATATTGCAGTTCTCATCTCATTGTCGGCTTACTTATAATTTCTATTCTTCTTAAGGCCATCCACTTATTTATGAGTGACTTAGACTTTTATGACTTGTATATTACATATAATATTGAGGTTTGACATTGTATACAACACTATGTTGGTTTCTATTTTAGGGTTTCTGATACAGCAATAATTACCACATTAATTGGAAGAGAGAATGAACTGAAAACATTTGATAATTGGCTACAAAATATCATAAAGGACCACAAAAAACATCGCTATAATAAAAATTTCTTGATAATCGAAGTGAGTTTGAAAACAATTAATGTGGAATAAATTTATTTAATTGAAAACGTGTGTGTAAAAAATATTGTGTGATCTGTTCAAGGGTCAGTTGCGAGTTGGGAAAACAAGATTTGTTGAAGAGATAATGAAATTAATACCAACGGAGTATCCCATGACTAAAATGATTGTCGAGAAAGCAAACGCTAAGGTGAGGGATAATGGATTGTATATTGTCTATATGTACTACTTTGCTAACAGAATTCCTAGAAAAACATAAGATTTTATTAAACATTCAATTTACCATAATGCATGCAATCTGTTAGATATTTCAATAGTAGTAGAGGGATGAGTGTTACACTACACCTACAGTAGGTGACATATGATAAGGTAGAGCATGAAAGGGAAAGACAAAGACAAATTTATGCTATGATAGTGTGAAAAAGATGGAGAATAAAGGAAACAGCTCAGCTCAATCCATGTTAAAATGAAACACTTGTTTCAATTACCTATCAGTTACCCCAATAGTGAGAATTGCCAGGATATTTAGATCTGTTCATGTATATTTTATAGGATTACAAAATTATACAAAGAGTAATATGGTCAGGAATCCAGCACATTCTACCTGAGTTCCTTGATTTGGAGTCTAAGGTGGCAGCACTGCTGAACAATATAGTTCAAAGGAAGTTATGGTATCTGCTCAACCCGATACTGGGTACCAAGTTCCCGGGGCTCAGTGAAAAAGATATCAACCAAACCAACAATGCTGGCTTAGACAAACTTACTGTGGAGGTTTTCATAAAACTCTGTTCCAAGGTAATTAATTATAAGTTTAAAATAAGTTATTGTATTTCTAGGGTCCTACATTACCATAATGTGGAATTTGGATCTGCCACTTTGCAAATATGTCTTTGAAACAGTTTGAAGAAATTATATTTTTGCGACAATCTCACCCTAATTTTTAAATGCATAATTTTGTATTTAGTTGTATTTAAGCAGTTTACAGTAATAAAGTACACAGGTAACTGTATGAGAAAAGAGTTAGGTAGTCAGTAAGTAAGTAAGTAGTCAGATGGTGTAGTTTTACCCAAAAGTGAGAGAAATCTATATGAAATCTATTTGAAAGAGATATTTTTATTGGAGAAAAACTGTCTCAGTAGGATTGAGATAGCACTGGTTGTCTGGAAAAAAAAATACATATGTGATAAGCCCACCAGCTATACTGACATCTGTGTATAGAAATGATTAAAAAATATTGTATGAATGTGGAGGAAGTAATGTAAGTTATGAAGAAATATTTCTGTTTATACTAGTAGATAGATTTATCCATTCATTTATTCTGTAACTATTAAAACACGTTCATTGTTATAAAAATAGTGATTTTGTTTTTTTTTTGGTAGATCTTTCAGAATCTCCACTTCTTCGTGTTTGACAGAGCGGGAGAGATAGACATCCCATCCCTCACACTGATGTCTGTGATGTTAGATAAGCTCCCGATAGTTGCCATCATGGCCATCCACACACAGACCCTACTGAAGAATGAGGTGCTAATGGCAGACGCCAAGAAGCCTCGCACCCTTGTTATACACATGGAAGGAGTGGATAGATGGCATCATGCTACCATAGTCTGCCAGCTTATGAAGGTGGATGCCATATCTTCTGAACTTGAAAAGTAAATATATGTTCATTTATTGAAAGGAAGGATTGTTTGTGTTGCTTTTTGCGATTTACGGATTTATTTTCATTCAAATTGTTTTGTATTTAACAACTTCACTATGAACTGTTTCCTTAACTACTACTTATTTATTGAATTGTATCAATAATATTATTTTTTATCAATCTCTTTTATTTCAGAGTTGTGCAGCTTTGTAGTGAGGGATACGTGAGTTGGATTGAAAAATTCATAAGGATAATGATACATTCAAAGCAACTGCAAATTGTGTACGAGTTATTTATAATTAATATGCACCTATAATAAAATTTATTTCTTATATTCTAGAGAAGAATAACTCTTCACAGGCTTGTTAAAATTGTTTCAATTTGTTTTCTTATGTATTAAATTAATATTATACATATGTGGAAAATTCACATAGATCGAGCTAGTTCTAAATTTAAGATACAAATGTAATATTATGGACACAAATGCAATCATACACATAAATACAACCCTCCAAACACATAAACCCAGATCCAGGACAATTTGGAAAAGGGCATTATTCGTTTTGCCCTGGCCAGGAATCTGACTCTGGAACCCTGAGCTTTGTGATGCACAGGTTTTACCTCTATACTGGCCACTAAGACGCATTAATAATTTTGTAACAATCTACAGAAAAGAATATGTATGATAATTAAATTGATTATACTGTGATACATTTATGTTTGTAGAGAGTTGACTAAAAAAGAAGTTTTGTCAATGGGAGCCATCATATCATTGGAAGAGGATACTAAGAGTAACAAGGGCAAGATATCTAGTAGGAATAGCTTTAATGATTCTAAGGAGTGGCTCGGGGGATGGGAGGTGTTTCGTTCCAGTTATAGGGTGAGAAAAGGGCTGTGTTTTTATTGAATTGTGTCTCCCATCCTTTCTGTAAATTTATCAATGTCTTTCAAAAGGCAAATATTCATAAAACATCTCGGTAAAGACATATTTGACCAATGCAGTATCAGTTAAAATTTTGATTCATTCTATGCCAGAATGAATCACTAAATGGAATGAAAGATTTATTGATTGAGTTGACGTTTATTTTGGAAAAACTCCATTTAAATGTATGGAAATAAACATAAACTGATTGAGTTTTACCATATTTGATAATAGGTACAGTAACTTAGTTTCGACTTACAAAATCACTGTCAAACGGTTTAGACTTAAATATAGTAAAACTCAAACAATTTGTGTTTATTTCCATATAAGAATGAATGGTGTTAAAACTTGTATTGTCTCGAAAACATTTCGTAATGTGTTTGAGATATCGTCGTTGGATCAATGAAACCTCTTATGTGTCAATTTTTTTCGAATATGAGATATTGGTATCAAACAATTCGTCTCGTCGGGCCGAACAATTTGGTACCAATATCTCATCTTCGAAAAAAATTGACACATAAGAGGTTTCATTGATCCAACGACGATATTGTAAATGTTTACAGGCAACAGATGCAGAAAGTCGCAGAAGTAATATAGTAGAGAAGATGAGAGTGGCAATATTGAACCCTTCATACAAATTTGACGACATGCAGATAGAAGCCACGTCTTATGGTAAGAAAATTTACTTGACAAATATTTATTTTTTGTCAAAACGAAGCAATGCAAATTCCTCTAAGCGATATATTTATTAAAATGATATATTTATTTTGTTTTTTTTTAGTAATTTTCCTCAAGACATATGATAATATGGCAGGCTTTGAGA
Organism: Athripsodes cinereus; assembly: GCA_947579605.1. Classification (NCBI taxonomy): domain Eukaryota; kingdom Metazoa; phylum Arthropoda; class Insecta; order Trichoptera; family Leptoceridae; genus Athripsodes; species Athripsodes cinereus. The sequence goes on from OX388318.1 coordinate 5,894,567, forward strand.
AATTGGTGCTGAAGTGTAGCTCTGCAATGGGAGAAATATTCCATACAACTCTCCTCATACAAGTCCTCAGAGCTGAGAAGGAGGATACTATAATCAGAGGTTTCATCATTATATTATGTGGTCTATTGTTTTATATTATTTACGATTATGCTGGGATAACATGAAATGAGATCTGGAATAGTTAAATAAGTGAAAATTAGAAATGTTCACTGGGTTTTGACAAACTTTTACAAATCAATTTTATAAGCCAACAGCTCTAAATTCTAATATTCATTAGTAGGTAAGTAATGTTAAAATTTTGATAAACTATTACCAACCAAACACACTTACTAATATTTGCTTCTAATACAAAAAAAAAATTGTGAAATCAAAAGAATCACACTTTCTACATAGGATTTTCATTAAAATTTTTGATTTGTTGATCAATTAATGAAATGGATAATGGACATGTTTAGTACAGATTAAGTGGGAAAGCTCAGAATGCGTGTTTGTGTTTCAGGAATCCTTAAACTGTTTGATCTGGGAATATTTGAATTTACCGACAAGGAATATTTGAATCTCAAGACTGAGGTCAACATACATAAGTCTGATACCACTGTCACTACTCAAGGTATATCAATAATAAATTACAATTCATGTTTATGTATAGCTAGTACTTTTTTTAACTTTTAAAGTGTATTTTGTATTGTGAAATTTCAGATAGAGAAAGAGTCTCTGTTTATTTGCGCAGTGCCTATATTAGGTTTCGGGACCCTATGTTTTTCAAGTATGCCTACGACCTTTTAACTGAAAATCAAAAAGTAAGTTAATTATATTTACATTTCAATAACATTATTCCTTAACCTGATAATGAACCCTTTTCTTTAAAGCAATAAAATGGATACCCATTATCTATGTCGCCGTAGTGGTGCCAACAGAGTTCTTAAAATCTGGGTTAGTTGGAAGACATCACATTCTAGCGATAAACTCACCTCTGTACATTGAATAACTGATATTTTTATGATACTTTGTACTGATTTGAAATGATGTAACCAATTTACAGTGAAGAATAAAATAATAATAAAGTATTGGATATGTTGACATGGTGGCAGCAACAACAGTGAAAATGGTTAAAGGCATTCAGAATGGAAGGCATACCTCATCGTTGATTGAAGATATGAATGTCATATGTGATGTTTTACAAATTCCCCGTGTTTACTAGACGTTCATAACTTTAATGGAGTTTAATACTCCTCTTTCTTGAATAAATATTGGCCCTTCATTTTTCAGAAACATTATCACAATAAGGCCATCTCTGTGTTGAGAAGTAGTATCAATAAGTGTGATACATGCGGAGGAGGTGCATTCAATATGATATTGGGCGTCAGAAGAAGGGATGTAAGATACATCACTTACAAATTACTACATTCTACAATTAGTAACTCTGAAATTACTCACCTATTTTAATATGTAATTTGCCTAATTTAGATTTTTAATGAGAAGCAAGAAGTCAGGGAAAGAATGAGTGAGTATTTTAAGAATGGAGGTTTTCAATTCAAGTACTTCAACAAAGGAAGACCGTCTAAAGTATCAGAAGTATGTAATTAAATATTGTTAGATACTCTTTTATTTTATTAATCAAGTAGATAAAAATAGCAATCCACAACAGGATCAGCTTAGGTGCTTAAAAATATAATTAACTGAACTATTGTAACAATTGTTTTTGTCATTCCAGGCTACGAAAAGAACAACTGTGTCAGCTGACAATGAACCAGTGAATATGTCAAGTGAGTACATCTTTTTTACTAATGTCTATACAGTAGACAATTGAACAATTGGTATAATGAGATAGTTATAAATTTCGCTATGCCTCTCTATATTGGAAATGACTTCTACGACTAAAATCAAATAATTAAAATTCAGTGTTTTTAAGTTTTTTTTTTTATTTCATTCATTGCAGTCAGTGAAAGTGCGATAGTGAATTTGAAGCATCTTACAAAATGTGAATGTGAATCGTTACTCTCGTCTATGTATTTGCAAATTATTCGGCACTGCAAGAAATCAGGTAAGTGTAATCAAGTTCTAAAACTGTGCTGGGAGTTTAAAAATAATAAAAAGTGTATATTTATTTATACAAACATGCCTGTCATGTGTAGCAATCCAAAGTCAAAAGTGTGTACATATATCATATTTTTCTGTCTATGTATATATCAGAATCCCACTATGATAATGTGGATTTGATTTTCCAGAGAAAGTCCAGTCACTGATAGAAGCTTATATGGAGTTTACTGATCTTAAAATTCATTATTCTGACGTAAATGAAGCAATAGTGATCATCAACGAAGCAGATGAATTTGTTAAGGTAATAATTTGACATCTATCTAATATCCCTGAATGAATGGTTTGTCATTTTTTAAATATTAGATGAATCCAGTTTGAAATAAACCCAAATACCCCTCACAGTAAGCTATATGTGTTGTAAAGGTGCAGCAGTCAACAGCGGGATAAATCAAACCTGGGATCTTTCAATTGCGAGTCTGAGGCTCTACAATCAGGCTACCATTGACCACAGATTACATTTATAGATGTTGATATCAAACATTTGCGTGGTTTTTACTTGTTATGCAATGTATTAATTGAGTTTAATGTAAACATTAAATTTAATGAACCAGAGTCCCAAATTCAAGTTACCCGATAATAATCCCAGAATGCTCTCTTGGCAAAGGAACTTCATCGAGGGTAGGATTTCAAGTAAGAAGGGGAAGATCATGTATGAGTTTGGTAATCTTCCTGAGGCCAAAAGATATCTGTATGAAGCTATGGCTCTTTTTGAATATCCATTCCCTAAAAATACGTAAGTGGGGTAATGATCATTTGCTTATCTCGCTATATTCATTCATTTACCCACAACTTTTTTAGGTAAGTACAAAGACCATTACCCATATCAATATTCTAGTGGATAGTTTTTTTATGTTTATTATTTTGTGTTTAAAAAATTACAGTGTTTATTAAATTAGAGATTGATAATGGCAGCATCACTCATGTATTGGGTGCAATGCCAGAGAAAGAGTTTTTTTTTGAGATGATGAATCTGGGCTTTCATAATGAATATAATAATACTCACAATAAGTAACATGTGTTGGGAAGTTAGGGAAAGTCGGTAATGGGAATCAAATTTGGGATCTCTTGATTGAATGTTGGAGACTACCATTATTATTAGGCTTGTAACTGTCTCAAACAATTGAATTGTCAAGGTATTGTAAAAATATTTTTTTTTCTATTTTATGAATTACAGAGAACTATTTCAATTAAAATTCATATTGGAAAAGCGCAAGCAAAAAGAGCTGTTGAGATCAAAACCGGAGATGTACCTAGGAAAACCAACGGGAGTGGTAGAGATCATACACAACCATGTGTCAGAGACTCTATACTATCTATATGATTATTTTATGGTGAGAAAAGTTGAAAATACCAACATGTAACATTATCATGATTGTATTTAAAGACATCACTATCGTTTACACAAATTAATACACATTTAAATTTAAAAAAATGATATTGTTACAGACTGTGGGTAAATACAAAGAGGCTCACTTGGCTGCCATATGGTCCTTCAACACAATCCTCAAATCCAACACAGACTTCAATCTCATTTGTGCAGCCAGTGCCAATATGATATCTCTGGGGCGACAGCTTGTACAGGTAATGAATCATAAAAAAAATAACGTTAATGTTTATTTTTTATAAAGGCAGTATTGTAAATACAATCACCTGTATTTTTTTGACATCATTCATAACATTCAATCTAACTCACCCTCTGTCCATTGAATATTGTGAAAACCATGTAACTTGCATAATGATTGGTCAAGTGAATGTATGAAATTGGAATGGAAATTGGTTGATTTGTTTCTCTAACTTTCAATAGTGATGGAATCAATAATTCAATAGTTTTTTTGTTTATAATTCTGTTTTTTAGTGGGACTTATGTTCCCAAATAGAAGAATTATCAATGACAATGTGTTTGAAGAGAGTACACAATTTGGATATTACAGATGTGAACTCTTACATACAACTCATTACAAGTGTACTGCTCTTTAGGTAAGATCTCTCTCTCTTTTTCTGGCATTGCACCCAATAGTTGAGTGATGCTGCCTTTAGGTAAGATCAAACTACATTGATTACTGCAAACAAAAAATAAATGCTATTTAACACAGTGCTCTGATAAATTTACTTATTCATTTTAGATTGACCAAATCTGATACAGACACCTGCATTAGGATAGGACAAAAACTGATAACAATATTTTCTTTCACAAAGGCAAATTACAATTTGATATTTGCTATGGCAACACTGGGGGAAATGTTGACAGCCAAGAAAATGTTTAGGGCTTTATTGGCTTTTTATACAGAATTCAAATCTGTCCAGCACATGCAGGACTTTATCTGTGAGTATGTTATGTTTAAAACACATTTTCATAAATAAGGAATAGAATAAATAAGAGACTTCTTCAATAGCACAGAATATTTAAAATAGGATAAAATTTGTCTAGTTTCACCAACAAAAAGAATTTTTAGGAAAACGATGAAAGTTAGAAAGTAACATGATAATTGTGGATAACAAATCTGTTTATTCATAGAGTCCCTGGAACATAATAGAATTCACTTTCTTCTCTACAAGATTTGTTTTGTAAAAGGAAATTATACTTAAAACATTATGTATAAGATATTTAATATCTCCAATTAGCTATGAGCCGTGCCACCTATACTAAATATCTTTTTCTTTATGGCAACCTGCGTACTTATTATTGACAAGTAAATGGAGAGATTTATATAGGTATAAATTGAACATTTTCCAAATAAGTGTGTAATTTGTTTTCAGGTAAGACATTCTATTATGCGGGTGTGATGGATATATATCTGGACACTGGCTACTGGATTGAAAATTACTCTGCGTGCTACAGCTTCTATCTGGACAACAAGGATGAAATATACTCCAATAAACATGTAGATCCCGGCTGGTATCTCATAATAGGACTAGGATTATAGTGAGTAACTATCTAATATCATGAATATAAAACAAAATATCTGTTATTTGGATGACATCACTACATAACACATTTTCTATATTAGTGAAATTTACACATTAGCAGTGTACTGTACATTGATCACAAACAAATTTGCACAAAAATACATTTAAAAGAAGTACAATCTACATACAGAAGATGAGTTTATTGCAGAGACGCAATTTATTCCAACTAACCCAAGTTAACAATTCACAATACTCACATCACCCCAAAAATCTTTGAGACCTCAGTCTGTTTGTATTTATGAATAGATGAAACCAAAAATGTTGTAAAAAAACTCAAGTTGTTTATAAAATGCTGTTTTTGTGCTCTTAAATGCATCACAGTGAGGTCTTTTCAAAGCAATCTCAATGTAAAAAATGTGATATTTTAGTGCAATGAGATCCAAGCAGTGGGATTTAATAGCAGAGTGGAAGGAGACTTACTCCAAGTTCATGAGCGGTTACCATCTGATGTGCAAGTATCCCATGACCCTGATGAGGTTCCTGGAGACACAGCTCCTGTATCTGGTGTATCAGATCAAAGAGAAGAGCGCCTCGAGGTATCAGAAAATCAGACACACCATCACCATTGTGTTTGATACTTTAGACAGAAATGTACAGCACAATAAGAGTTATAAGGCGGGGTAATAATATTCATATGATATCAACAGATAATTAAGTTACTTGTACAAATAATGCTAAGGTTGCAACACTATGAAATGCAATGCCAAAACGTGAATTTTACAACAGAGGTGAAAAACTAAGTAGAATATATTAAGAATTATATCTATGAAATACTTATGTGAAAAAAGTTTTATATAACGCAGTAACATAGTTGCTGATCGATGATCATGTTGGCATTGTGGATACTGTTTTATTTCATTCTATATGATGAATTAATTAGATTATGATGAAACATATTGGGATTGATCCATATGTTTATACTAGTTTAAATTCCATCTTTAAACATAGGACTAAAGGCAAACACTTGTAAAACATCACACGCAACACATTTAACATAATTCAGCATTGACGAGAATGATGATGTCACCCTTCCTGAATCTTTTTTATGGTACAGAGAGGACTATCTCCGGTATTTACTACTAACTCATTTGTGGGAGATACAGTGATGGTACAGACAGGCAAATAAAAAGAACACAAGTTGTGTAACAGTAATGTTATTTTCCTTAAAACGCTTTTATTGTGTATGAACTATTTGTGGTGTACTGAATTTTTCTGTATGTTACTGTTTCAGGGTGTATATGCTGAAGGGGTATTACAGTCACATTAATGGGGACAACAGTGAAATGCATCAATACATGGACAAAGGACTAGAGCTATCCAAGGAGCTAGAGTTTCCACTCCTGGTGGACCTGTACACGTTTCTAACTAAAGTAAGATTTGTAGTGATATACTCGTAGATAATTAATACCTTTAGAAAATTGCATACAGAATATATACCTATGCATTTTTGTGAATCAAATGTTGATGAAAAGATATGACAAAAGCAAAAGTATAATGTATTTATACATACTTTTTTTAAAAGCTGTTCCATAGAAAATTAGCATCTCATCAGTCTTTCAAAGCAAGTCTTGCGACCATGTTTGAAATAAATGTACAAATAGTACCGATATTTTTTTTATTTGGAAGACTTGAATAATACAAATAAGATGGCATGGACAATTAAGTAAATATACTTGCTTATATAATGGCATGATGAAGTTTCATTCTTTTGGCAATGTTTTACAATCCTTTAACTGGTTGAAGGGTGCTGGTAATTTTATCTAGAACATCCCGTTTCAAAGCCAAACATACTATCATCAAGTTGCTAACCACATCAATCCTTTGGACTGTTTTTCACTAAGAATTATCAAGTATTCTTAGTTTTTCGAGTGTGTCCTGTAAAATATAGGTGTTAATATAACCTCACATATAAGAAAATTAACATCTACAATTTGGAAATGAGGCATGCCACCCATCTTGTATACCTTATTTTTTTATTGGCACGGAAAGAATAGTCTGCATGTTTATTACTTGCAGTTAGTTCACTAGTAGGTATAGAAATAGTAATTTTTTTAGTGTTAATGTTTCAATTATATGAATTTCCCATTTTTTATATTTGTTTCAGATTCTGGATGAGAATCATAGGGAGGGCAAGATATACGAATGGATAGGAAAGAGTTACAAAGCAGAAATTACCGCTATCAAAGCTAAGCTAAGAGCAAATGAGACATTCTCTAATATAATCAGTGATTTATAATATTACAAATATATCATACCATAATAATTAACAATTCATTAAATATAATTGAAATTTTAGTTTTCACTTCTCCAATTAAACTTATGATTGAGTGTCCTGGAGTAACAAAAATAAAATATAACTTAATATTAAAAGATCTTTATTTTTTGAGAAAAAAAATATTATTGATATTAGGATACAAGTAGACTGTAGTGATTGTGAGCATTCATTTTACCTTTTTAAACAAGTTGTAACATAAATTATTTTTGATTAACAAATTGCTAAACATGTCTAACATATCAAAACTGGTCGCAGACCTATTAAAAAATAATAAGATAATTAATTTTATATATACATAGTCAAAAACTAATTGTTAAATCATGTCACGTAATTATCACATAGTGAATGCCAACAACAATTGGGTTAGTTGGAAGAGATCGCGCCTTTGCGATAAACTCGCCCTCTGTATATTGATTGTATTTAATTTGAATGTATACCTTTTATGTAATTGTTTTTTATCAATGTACAGTAAAGAATGAATAAATAAATAAATAAAAATAAACAATCGAAAATATTGAATCATTCACATTAAATTAAATTTTGAATAGAAATGTTCTATTTACTCTGCATATTGAACCCACAAACCCTCATTTACAAGGCAAGTGTATTAACTACTAGTCCACCTGATTTGAAATAGGAATGACTAGGCAGGTGTGTTCTTCCTTTACGAATGTTTGAATTGTTTTAATAGTTGTAAATTAACAAATCACATTTTAATTAAAAAGGTAATATGAAAACTCATGACCACTAATCAGATTTATATTGTACAATTATGTCTTTTACATAACAATTTATAAACTTGAATATTTCTTCATACCAGCCATTCAATGTAATATATACAAGGAATAAAATTCATTTTAAGTGTTTACAACACATTATCTTGGGAACTTCTTTACCTTAACTAGTAGAATTAAATATTATTTCATTAGCTGGGTCCACACTATCCACAAACGAATGTATGTTTCTTTTCTTGAGAGGAAAAGAATTAACATTTATTTGTTTGTTCGTTAATGTAGTTTGAATACAGCTACTAAGAAGAACTCTTAACATGATACATTAAATTAAAAATTAAATGCTTCTCGACCAAACTTAATCATAATATTATGCACATTGGATTATAAGAAATGTTTTTTCTATGTGTAGTAAGAGTTACTCAGACAATATACCCATGGAGCGCCTGGAATACATTATATTTTCCACTCTTTACTGCAAATTTATTCAAAATTGATGCAATACCATAGTAGAATATAAAATAACAGCACCACAATGAGTTTGAATTAATCTTCTGTATATAAAAAAAAACTTCTTAAAAAAAAACAGTTATTATTACACTTTTGTCAATGAAATATACATTATATTCCAGTTTATATTGGGTATATTTGTATCCTATCAAAATACATGTACTATGAATATGTTTATTATTTTACAATTCATGATTTAATCTTATAAATTCAAACAAATTTCTAACAAAATTTGTTCAAAAAATAACATATTTTTTACTTCAAGTTTGAAATGGGGGAACAAATTTCAATTTAGTAAAAATCATCAAATTTGTAGCAAAATAAATACGGAAATATCAATAAAAATAAATATTTCACATGAAAACAGTTCTTCACAATCAACTTAGCATTTGCTGTTAAAATGCATTTAGTTTCCAAAAATATTGAGAGCATTTATGAGCAAACTAAGCACTAAAAACATATTTTTAGGAATTATTTAACTAAAAAAAAAAACAATTGAATCACAGAACACAACAAGTTTCTATAACAAAATAATGTAAATATACATAAATTTTGTAAAATTTATATTGATGGGCCCTAGAAACAAAGTTGCAAGCACAAAAACGCAACATTGTTTTGGAATTTAATGATACGTATTTTAGTTAATATAAGAAATAAAGATTGTATTTTTGCACATACAGTTTTGGACATACGGCCCATCAATATGTGAGATATATGTAATGTAGGTAATTAAAATTAAGAATGGTCACTGAGATTTTCGTAACAACGCAGATAAATCAGAAAATATTTCTCATGAAAAATAAAATTAATATCACAAAAAACACGACACATGACTGAAGTAAACTAGATTGAAGATAATTTTTTCTCTGCGCTAGGAAAGCCCACTGTATGAACAAATTAATATTCTCTCCATCTTATCTTCCCATTGTTAATTTTGAGACAGAAAGAGACAAAAACTATTAGTTAGTTCAATAAGTTTGGATCATTGAAATATTGAGTGAAACAAATTATAAGTGTCAAAAAACAAGTGAATATTACTGTAATCACTCAAGAAAGAAAACAGTGGTAGTTGTTACCACTCAAGGATACGAGGAAGATCTATTATTATTTTTTTGTTTTGATATCTTATTTATATACAACATAACTAAAGAGTCGTCTACCAGAATCAACTGAATAACAGAACAATCCTGGTGCTTAACATAACTTCACATTTAAAACAACTTAGAGGCATTGCTGCCTTTGAATGTTACCAACTCTGTTTACCACCTGCCTTCCCAACGACATTAAGTTTATATTTTGATTCCGATCTTGTGAAGAGATCAGTTGCCCTCATGATTCCAAAAGGAACTCCTTCAGACATTTGGGTAGTGGTAACTTTTCCACAGAACCAAGGCTGACATATTGAAGTATAGCATCTCTACACATGTTCTGCAAGGATCTTACTGGAAAAAAAAGAAGAAAAATACATTTATATTTGCTTAACAGAAAGATTTGATAAAATATAATATTTTTTCATAAATACTAGCACATATTGACATTAAATAAGTACTTCTTTCATTTATCATTTACACCATATACAAAAAAGTTTTTGGTAGTAAAGAAACATTTGATATCTTTAAAAATATTGAAAAAAGGACGAACATATATCTCTACTGGAAGTTGAAATCTTATTGCAAAAGAAATATACCTATTTTTTTTATACACCATTCTTAGTGTAATTATAAATCTTTATTTCTTAATAAATCAGTTTCACAGAATTTTTTCATCTTTTTTTAGAAAACACCAAAAATATGATGAAACATCACTCATATGTTATTTTAAATCAAAATTAAAATTCTGTCATATCTCTTTTTTTTCAAAATGCACTGCACTGCACTGTCAAAGTGCTTTGTTACAAATTGTCATTGCAAGATTTATCATGTTGAAGATACTATGCATCATATTAAACTGCACCAGTCTAGTGATGTAACGAATATTCGCATTCGCATTCGCGAATATTCGCATATTTCAAAGTATTCGCATTCGCAAAAAAATATGCGAATGTTTTGCGAATATTATTTTAGTAATAGAGTATCTGGTCTGTTCCGTGTTGGCCACATTTGTTGTATTGTTTCCTGTGTTCGTTTGCTTGATGATGTTATTATTATTAGGAGAAATATGCATTTGTGGAGATTTAATTTATATGTTTGTTTTAAGTATTACAACTGCTATGAGTATAGGGCCCTACAATAATTTTATATTCTATTTAAGGAATATTTATATCATACTACAAGGTGAACCACACTAAAGTATTCTCTCAGAATTTTCGGGGCTTGAAGACTAAGATCGAGGAGTTTAGAGCAAACTTATTTGCAAATAGTTATGATATAATTGTTCTGACGGAAGCTTGGCTAAATTGTGGCATATTTGACAGCGAACTTTTTCAAAACGAATATACAGTTTACCGCAAGGATAGGGATTTCATGTTGAGTGGTAAAAGGGATGGAGTCTTAATTGCTGTGGATCGGACACTAGGATATTCATCCACTCTTGTTTGGGATGATACTGGTGAAAGTTTTTTTTACCAGTATTCGTTTTTCATCGGTAACGCATGAAAAAATGCTCACCGCTACTGGGTGTAGTATATGTATATACCGCCTTCCACATCCTTAGATACTTAAAACATCTTTTTTTTAAAGTATATCTGAACGTTTAATCAGCTATTACGGCAAAACGGATATTTGTCTTATTGGAGATTCCAATATCCCAGCAATCCAATGGAAAAAAGACCCCGATGTTAATTCAATCTTTGTTCCGTATTCTTATTCGTGTCCTGTTGCGCAGTATTTGATAGAATCTATATCTTTTCTCAATATGTTTCAGTCTAACGGAGTTTATAACAGCAATCAAGTTATCTTGGATTTAGTTCTTTCAACTATTCCGTGTTCTGTTACCAGATGTGACTCTCCACTGGTTGGTAAGGATTCACACTATCCTTCACTGTTGATAGATTATGAGTTTGAAATTGCTGAGGATTTGTCTCAAAATATGATCCAGAAATTAATATACTTTAAGTCAAACTTTTCGGAAATAAATTTTGAACTACAAAGTGTTGATTGGGTCAGTGTTTTGGGAAACGGACCGGTGAATAAGATGATTGAATCTTTTTATGGTTATGTTTTGCCAATAATTGAGAAGCATACACCTACATATGAAGAGGGTGTCACCTAATAATTTTCCCAAATGGTTCTCTAATAGAATTCTGTTATTGTTTAAGAGAAGTCTAAGGCTTGGCGTAAGTTGAAGATGAACCGTAATGATTCTGGCTACAATTTATTTTTTCAACTAAGAGCTCAGTTGAAGTTGTCGCAGAATCACGATTATAGGTCTTTTATTAATAACACTGAGAAGTCACTTAAGGGCAATGTCAAGTCTTTCTTTTCATTCGTGAATTCCCTTAAAGAATCTAGAGGCTATCCAAGGGTAATGGGTGACGGTGACCAGACTTCGAGCGATCCAGAGGGGATTGCAAACTTGTTTTCGACGTTTTTTGGTTCTGTATTTTCACTGAATAATTTGCATGATTCTAATACTAAAGAATTGGAAAATATTTTAACTAACTCATGTTTATCCATGGTTAATATCTTGAAATCTGATATTCATAAACGTTTATTAGGTATAGATGAGACAAAAGGAGTTGGCCCTGATGGTCTAGCACCAATATATTAAAGAGATGTGTAAGTCGTTTAACCAAACCATTGTATCTGACATTTATTAGAACACCTTGCTGCAGGAGGCAATCTAGACTATGGGACATGGAAAACCCTAAATCGACTGAGATCTGGTGTAGGAAACTGCCGCGACAATAGAGAACGATTGGGCTTCCTACAGGACGAATCCGGAGCGTGTGACTGTGGTGCAGCACAGACTATGCCACACTTGTTGGAGTGTCCATTGTGCCCTGTCACTTGCACTATGGAGGATATTTTTGACGCATCTCCACCTGCTGCGCGTTTTGCGCAGTACTGGAAATCAGTTTGATGGGTTTTTTCTCTGGGTTTCGACACGATAAATAAATTAGGAGTTTACAAGAAGGATGTTTTCCATGCAAATGGAAGATGGCTAGTATTATTCCTTTGCATAAATCTGGCAGCAAATCGGACGTTCGTAACTACAGACCAATTTTAATTCTATCACCTATTTCAAAAATATTTGAGGGTATGGTTCGTGAACAAATTACTTTTTTCCTGAAGCCGTATCTTCTTGTAGAGCAGCATGGATTCATGAGTGGAAGATCGACAGTAACAAATCTGATTTTTTTTCTCAGCTATGGACAATCGTATACAGTTGGATGCCATTTATATCGGCTTTCAAAAGGCATTTGATAAAGTAGAACATCGACTTTTTTCAACTAAGGTGGATTGACTCATATATTTCTGATAGATTGATGACAGTTAAACTTAACGGTTACTCATCTGGCAGTGTCAGTGTTACATCTGGTGTCCCTCAGGGGTCTTCTTTGGGTCCTTTACTTTTCACGATATTCATAAACAACATAAAAAAGTGCTTTGACCACTCAGAGCTTCTATTATTTGCGGACGATTTAAAAATATACTGTCAAATTCAATTATTGTTTGACTATGAAATGCTTAACGAGGACTTGGAAAGACTACACGAGTACTGTAAAAGAAATAACTTGCACTTGAATCTGGAGAAGTGTAATCTGATCTCTTTTACCAAAAATAGAAACAAAATTCGATAAATTTACAATATCCATAATCATGATTTAAAAGAAGTAAATAAGATTAGAGATTTAGGTGTGGTGTTTGACTCTGAGCTTCACTTTGATGATCACGTGAACAAAATTATCGAAGAGAGCAATAAAATACTGGGATTTATTCTGAGATCTACAAAGTCATTTAGGTTATATGAATCGTATTTGTACTTGTACGCTGGAGGACTGTTCCTCTGTATGGAATCCACATTTTAAAAAAATATGTCGATCAAGTTGAGAGAACTCAGTCTAAATTCATTCGTTTGGTTAGGAAGAGATTGCATTATCCTGTATTTATTAAAGATTTGCCTAAATTGGAATTGTGAAGAGTTTTGCTGGATGCATGCAACCTGAGAAAAATATGCTTGTCCGAATACGATGTGCCTAATATTTTAGATAGGATTAACTTTAGAATGCTTCCTTTAACAAGATCTTGTTTTCCGTTCTACATTAAAAAAAACAAAAACGATTGCAGACTCAAGAAACCCTGTTTATAGAATTTTAAAGTGCCAATTACGTCAGGTTTGTGAGAAAGGAGAGTTGAGGGTAGAATAAGATGAAATAAATATAAAAAAAATGTATATGTTTGATAAAATATGAAGTGTTTGGGATAGTATTAATTTTTAGACTGTTTTTTAAATTTTTAAATTTTTGATTTTTCTTTTTTAAGAGTTTTTTTGTATTGTTATTGCATACATTAGTGAAGTGTGAATGTGTTTGTGCGAATGAATGTATTAGGTATGTGTGCGAAATCGGGTGAGCAGCGATTTGTAATAGGAATGGGTGATTGGATGTATTGTGAATTTGTGTATATTATGTGTAAGATTTTCTATAATTGTTTTGTGTGTTATTGCTGAAGTATGCACTGTTTCGATGTAAGACTATTGGAATGTTTTTGTCGCTTACATGTTTATATTTATATGTCTTTCATCTGTTGTGTACCATGTAAATGAAGAAACAAATCAGTAATTCGGTGAAAGTACCGGATACTTACCCGGTACATTGTGGAAAAAGGTACTGCAAGAAAATATTCTTTAAGAAAACCGAGGAGTTTTGGAATATTTCAAATTCCTATACCATTTTCAAGTCAATATTCGCATTCGCATTCGCGAATGTCGGCATGAAATATTCGCATTCGCATTCGCGAATATCCAAAATCAGACATTCGTTACATCACTACACCAGTCACAGAAAATAGAATTCTATATTTTCATAAAGAATGTTATATGATGAAATATACAGATAAATTAATCATCACTTAATGTTAGGAAAATTGTTGGCAAAAGTTTATGAGATTATGGGGGAGGATGTGCTATACCTTCTCGTGGTCTCCCCTGTAAGTAGTGCCCAATTAAGCGATAAACAAAAGAAAGAAAGAAATAAACTATTGAACTCACAAAATGAAAAAGACAAGATAATATATTAAAATGAATGCACAAAACGAAATAGTACAAAAACGGCGGCCGTACATCAGTGTACCTCACGGCCTTATCGGCAAGAAAGGTCTTTTTAAAGACCAACCTGACGACTCCTCTATGGACGAGCATCCCAAAACAAATTCTTTTAAATATACAGACAAACCGATCAAATCGGCGAAAAAACTAATGACAAATTAATGTGGAGGGATTGACCGGAGCAAAGGCAGAGATCCTGGGAAAGATGATGGAGCAGGTGGAAGTCTTGACCATCCAGGAGACCCACGTCCCAGAAGAGGAAACACGCAAACTCATAATACCTGGCTTTGTCCTAATACACTACAAAGGGCACAAAAAGCACGGAATAGCTACAATCGTAAAGCCAGAACTAGAATCAGAAACTTACGCTGTAGCAGAGGACGAGTTTTCGATAACCACCAAAGTTGGAAACCTTTACATTGTGAATTTTTACAAACCCCCACCTGGGAAATGGTCAGGAAACATGCTTAAAACATGCCCACACCTGGCCATTTATATCGGAGACTTCAACTCCCGCAGCACCCAGTGGGGATATACTGACGATGACGAGAATGGAGAAGCACTGAGTGATTGGTTTTCTGAAAATAACCTACACCTCCTGTATGACTCTAAACAGGGAGGAACATTCCAGTCTGCCAGATGGGGTACTAAAACATCACCCGACTTATGTTTCGTTTCCTCAGACACAGAAGGCATGCCAATAATGTCAACCAAAGAAATTATGAAAGGATTCCCGAGGAGCCAACACCTTCCGGTAATAGTGGACTACACATCCCAGTACTGGAACAGCCTTATCTGCCAAGATGGAACCTGAGAAGAGCAAACTGGGAAAACTACACCAAGTGTATAGAAAAAACCATAAACAGAATAAAACCCACTATACAAAATTATACACGCTTTGAAAGACTAATAAAGGTTGCGGCACAGAGAGCAATTCCCAGGGGACACCGAAAAGCATACATACCAGGATGGAATAAGGCGTGCGAGGAGAAAATATGAGGAGACTGGAGATGAGCGAGAAGCTAATAACCTCATACGTTTGCTGGACGAAGAAAGAAGGAGGAGATGGACGGAGAGCGTGGAGAGTCTGGATTTTACACATTCCAGCCGGAAAGGCTGGTCACTCCTGAGGAAGTTGGGTGCTGCTCCACCTGCTAAAAGAGAACCCACAGTTACACCGAACCAAATAGTGAACAGCATTTTCGAAACGTCCAATATCAAGCCCTCTAAAACCCAGTCGAAACACCTGAGCGAACAGCTGAGAGAGAAAATGAGAGTGTGTTCCAACTCTAACCCAATAACTAACGAAGTGACAGTGGAAGAGGTGAAAACAGCCATTAAAAAACTGAAATGTGGAAAGGCAGCTGGTATGGATGGGATCCTCCCAGAGTTTCTTATTAAAATGGGTGAGAGGGCCATTAGGTGGACTGCCTCCTTTTTTACATCTGTGTTGCTTACCGGCGATATCCCAAAATCATGGCGAGAAACCAAAGTCATAGCAATTTTGAAACCAGGAAAGCCTGCCAATGATCCAAAAAATTACAGACCAATAGCAATGCTCTCAGTAGTATATAAACTATTCGAGAGAACTCTGGCAGATAGAATGTCCCCATTCATTGAACCTCATCTGCCGGTGGAGCAAGCTGGTTTTCGCGAGGGACAAAGTACATGCGAACAGGTTTTATCACTGACAACCTGCATTGAAAATGGATTCCAAAGAGGAGAGAAAACTGGATTGGTCCTGTTGGACTTGACGGCGGCATATGATACAGTTTGGAAGAGAGGCCTCTTGCTTAAGATGATGAGTGTAATAGAGAGCAAAAATCTCATAAAACTCTTGGACAATATGCTATCCAATAGAAAAATTAGAGTTTTCCTGGGTGGAGAGGTCAGTAGAACAAAGATTCTCCAAAATGGGCTACCACAAGGCTCAGTCCTGTCTCCGATACTTTTTAATGTGTACACATCGGACATTCCGCCTACCACCTCCAGAAAGTTTGTATACGCGGACGACATAGCGATTGTTACTCAGGCTAAGACTTTTGAAGAATTAGAACCTGTATTAAACGCTGGCTTGCACATCTTACAGGAATACTTCGAGAACTGGCACCTAAAACCGAACCCTAGAAAAACTGTGGCGACCACTCTGCATCTAAACAACCAGCAGGCGGACAGAGAACTTGATATTTTCATGTGTGGAGAAAAAGTTCCAACCGAGCGCAATCCTAGGTATCTCGGAGTAAAGTTGGATAGATCACTTACATTTGGCCCTCACCTCCAAGCATTGAAGAATAAAATAAAGTCCAGAAATAATATAATCATGAAGCTCACAGGTAGAACATGGGGCAGCACAGCTGAAACGTTGCGTACGTCATCAATCGCTCTCGTTCACAGCGCTGCAGAGTATTGTTCGCCAGTGTGGGCAAGAAGTTCCCATTGCAAGATATTAGATACGGAAATAAATAAAACAATGAGGACTATTACCGGATGTGTTAAGCCTACCCCTCTCCCATGGCTCCCAGTACTTTCAAACATTGGTCCCCCTGACCTGCGAAGAAAACAGGCCACCGCAAGAGAACTCGACAAGATAAAGAAGAACCCCATGATCCCTGCTTTTCGGGACATCTTTCATCCTCCAAAACAGCGACTTAAGTCCAGAAAACCCGTATGGACAGAAAAACTAGAAGATTTTAATCTGACCAGGGCATGGAGAGAGAAATGGAACAATGTAGCCTCGCTGACAAACAAAAACATCATCGTAGACCCTACTATCAGGGTCCCGGGCTACAACCTCTCCCGAAAAGTCTGGGTTCAACAAAATAGAATTCGCACGGGTCAGGGTTGCTGCAATTACCAAATGTGGAAATGGGGTAGGAGGGAGTCTCCGGAATGCGACTGTGGAGCTCAGTTCCAAACAATTCAGCATCTGGTGGAGGAGTGTCCAGGTAGAAGATACGAGGGCGACTGGATGGACATCCATAAATCAACCCCAGAGACGGTGCAGTGGCTTTCTGAAGGAGAACCAAGAATTTGATATGGAATAACTATTATTAATGCAAGCCGAAGCCATACAAAAAGTAAAGTATGAGATAATGAACGGATGCAAGAAGAGTGCTGTGGATAGAATTCCGTGTAAAAAAGTTATGATGATTTGGACACGTGGAACAAAAGGATGAGGGAATGATGACAAAGAGGATAAACTTGCCCAAAAGGAGCATGAGGAAGTGGGGACGTCCGAGAACCATGTGACTTGATTGATGGGTTCGTCGGTAGCCTGGAGGTAGAGTCTCGGTCTCGTGAACACGGGGTCCGTGGTTCGATCCCAGGTGCCGGCAAACTCCCCTTTCACGACACAAGCTTTTAGCTTACTGTGAAAGGTGTATAAGGTTGTATTTGGGTTTATAACAAAACCCAGATATATCTTTTTTTAAAAAAAAAAGAAAAAAAAAAATGATTACGTGGTTCAAATTCTAAGACGGAGCCAAAGAAGTAGGTAAGGATAGATCTATATGGCGTCCCGTTCTCTATGCCAACCCCCATGAGGGTACAGTAGTAGTTGTTACTTAATGTATTATCAGTATTTGATCCCGGTTAAAATCTTCAGAATGACAAATATTAATTCAAAATGATTCAACAGTAATTCACCTTTGACGCTGACATGTATCGCTTGATGAAAATACAAAACACAGTGGATATCATGATGAAAATACAAAATAATCTATACATTATTATCGCCGTGACCCAAATCATACTGTGACCTATATGTGATTTAAATACATTTAATATAAACAGCAGTACACACCTGATATTGGGAAATATTACATAATTTATTGTTGATTTCTGTTATCAAATGTATATCACAGTGCAAGGTCTTTAAGTTGGAAAACAAGTCCAATAGCTATATAAACTGCAAAGAAATATATTAATTCTATATGTTAATTTATTAATTCTACATATCATGTTTTTTCCTTAAAGTTGGGTAGCCAGCAGAAATATACTTATTATCAATATATTAGAGTGACTAAACATAATCTTGTAGTCTTCATTATGGTCGTTCTGATGGCATATTCGCAGATAAAAATTAGACAACCATGTATAAAAAATTATTTCCAATTTTTTCTTAAGCAAAACTTAATATCGTGATGGAATAGGCATCTAGTAGCATCTTAGGAATCATAGACTCCTCTTTATTTTAACATTCAAATCAGAATTGCCTTGAGGTAAACTGTTGTTATGGGAATTGTTTAAATTAATACTTTCTTTTTAATTGGAGTGTACAGAAAATGTAAGTAATCTTATTAAAAATAAAACAAGACAAAAGTTGGACAAGAGTAACATAATATAAATAGTAAAAATATGCAACAAAAGAGAGTAAATTACACATAATTCAAAACTTAAGATTAGGCTAAGTAACAATGATCTAAAATCAATTTTGTTAAGAGTAAATACAATATTGTTGAAAAAAAGTATGAAGGGCCATATTAATAAATGAAATCTCATGACATAGTATAGGTAAACTTTGACATACAAATATATGCATAATTACAGGAAATACAACTTTTATAATAATTTGCTTTTGTTGGATGAACAAGAGCACCAGATTTTGAACCTGATGATGTTTTTAACATCAGCATTTAAGAGTGGATGTAGTTACTTACTTCCATACAGTTGAACTATTTTAACTTGTTTAGTGGTCCCATAGACATCTACCACAGCGTGAAGTGGGCCCTTCTTATAAGGAATGTCTCTGGTACATGGGCCCTGGTCCTCTCCATTAATAATGAAATGCATCTCTGCTAAATCATTCTCATCTCCATTTTGTTTACCCAACGGAACAAAGAAAACTCCTATCCTACTTCCCGTATCTGTGGGCAATATGTCTCTATGGACTCCACTCTGTGTAGGAGGCCGTAATACAACTTTTGATATAAATCCTCTTGGAGTTTTCACGGCATGTCCATCTCCCAGGAATGAACTGTTGGATCTCTCTTCTCTATTGCGAGGTCTACCATGATTCATTAATTCTAATAAAACATTGTTTTGTGTTTTTGATATGGGAAATATCCACGACGTACCCATGTTAGCCAAGTCTGGCAAAGCATATTGTGGTAGGCCGCGATTTCCTTTGGCTGCTGACTGAGGATCTAGTAATGTGAGACCCAGTCTCATATACCCGCTCCATCCTCTCTCGTTCACTTCTATTTCTACGAGGAATATTTCCCCTGGTAACAAAGGTTTCTCACTAAATGTTAAAGCATTAGCAAAGCTTGCTTTTCTGTAAGCAACCGTGTTGTCATCCCTAAGTATTATATTAGAACCATGAAAAGGATGAAAACGTGACAACATATTTAAACAATTACCAGTACTACTATAGCATTCACTACAACTCTAACATATCACATTAACCAAATTACGTACTAAAATATATTTAAAGCAATACTTTTAATAAATGATACATAATTATTTCCTATCAATCCGCAATCATAAAACATTGACAGTACGGTACGATTGTCTATGACAAAATAAATTAGTGTTGCCAGTACCATATATTCGGAAAAAAGAAATGTCAAATTAAAAATATTGTTTATAGATAACCTCTATACATTTTGACATATTTTTAGAGTTATAAAATAGTGCTTATATATTAGATTTGTTTCTAGCTTTAATTTATTATTACTCTAGAGAATTAAAAAAAGATACGAGATGAGAATAACGAGTTATCTTTTGAAAAATAGATCTTCTCGTTTGTTCCAACGAGAAGATAAAGTTCCCTTTGAAGAAATCCTTCCACTGATGCTGAGAAATCGAGTATCTGGGAAAGGAGTCAAAACAAGTAATGTGTGTTGTCTTCAAGAAATGTTTGTTTTATTTTCTTGCCTAAAGGATAATGATTTCAAAGAATCCCCTTGCGGTAAAGAAGTACAGAATTTCCAAAAATGTTATGTGGATAATATAGCAGCCAGAGAAGAGAAAAAGGAAATGGAGAGAAAAGGTCAGCTTGTTCCTGGAGCAACAAAAATGGGACATTTACAACTTAATCAACTACTCAAAATGTATCCTACTGAAGGACCCAGAAAATCAAAAGCATGAAGTATCCAGGTTGCAAAGTTTTCAACTGGTTATTTTCAACAGATGCGAGAAATATGTGTATTAAGTAGTTTTTTATTGATTAGAATTTGTTAAACTGGCTGAATATCATTTTCTGCAGATTTTTTGATTCAAATAGTTTAAGTACTATCGAAATCAATAACAGTAGCACAACTCTCCAATTCCTAACCAGATAATCTGTGGTTTGAATCCCGCTGTAAGCATACTTCAAGCTATCAGGTTTTATTCGGTTTGTTATATATTTCTTTTTTTAGTGTTGAAAATACTTCATAAAGCACTGATCGACATCATCCAAGAGATTTGTGTAGTCCAATACATTTATTTAACTTTATTCATACTTACGTAAGATGTGCATTTGTTACTAGTTAGGATGTTGTTAATATTAAATATTATATAAAATCAAGCAAGTGTGTTTTATTCCATCTCTTTATTGCGTAACAAAGTAATACAGCTTTTGATATTTTACAAATATAATTACAGATTAAAAGAGTAAATTATTTTCTTAATGGTATATGAAAAAAGGTTGACTTTCAATGCAGTAAAAAATGTTTTGTTTATATTATGATGACATAAACAATCTCCCATTCCATTTACATTTAAAACTTCTTTCGGGAGCACAAGATAGAAACAAGTTTTTTTTTCACTTTTGACACCAAAATATATGCTGCGAAAGAAGATTATCTATGTCCCAGAGAACTTAGTGGATGTGAGCAATATTTTAGTATAAGGAAATTAAACAAATAATTCCATGTTTTTTCAAATCAGCGTCGATGAAGAAGTTTTAAAAATCATTATAAAGGGTTTTTCAACAAGGACTTTGTTTTTTAAAACAAAATAAAACAAAAAATTTTGATGAAGATGATTAAAATTTTTATTGAATTACAAAGAGAAAAGTTTGGCAATTATGCATGAAAAATGATATCTGACAAATGTCCACCACGAGCACGCTGACAGATGTCGATTCTTTCATCAAAGTTTTTAATCACTTTTTGGCAAAATGGCGGGACTATTTCGCTAATCACATCACGGATTTTGTGTTTTAAGGCTGCAATCGATTCGATTGGCTCCGTATAGACTCTGTCCTTAACATAGCCCCACAAAAAATAATCCAGTGGCGTTAAATCACACGATCTGGCTGGCCACTTAACAGCTGAGTTTCGTGAAATCATGCGATCGGGAAATTTGGTTTGCAATAAATTGATCGTTTCATTGGCTGTGTGACATGTGGCACCGTCCTGTTGAAACCACATGTCAGTGATATCCACGTCATCAATAATAGGCCAAAATTGAGTTGTCAACATCTTGCGATAGCGTGATCCATTGACCGTTACCGCATTTCCAGTCTCATCTTCGAAAAAAAAAACGGCCCAATCACGTCTCCAGACCACATAGCGCACCATACAGTGACACGCTGAGCATGCAACGGCTTCTCAATAATTGCTCTAGGATTTTCAGAAGCCCAAATGCGGCAATTTTGCTTGTTGACGTACCCTGACAAGTGAAAATGGGCTTCGTCTGAAAAAATGATTTTTTCAGAAAAACCAGCGGGTTGTTCCTGAATGAATTGAACGAATCTACGGCGATTTGAATGGTCGTTCGGCTTCAATTCCTGCACCAGTTGAACCTTGTAAGGCTTCAAAGCCAAATCCTTACGCAAAATTCGCCATGTGGTGGTTTTGGATAACCCCAATTGTCGAGAACGTCGAGGAATTGACAAATTTGGATCTGCTTCAACACTGTGGCTCACGGCTGCGATGTTTTCAGTTGAACGACCCGGTCGTACACGCGTTGGTGTTAACACATTTTGTATCGAGGCTGTCGACTCAAATTTAGCGACCAAATTCTTAATAGCGGTCTCAGAAGGACGATTATGTTGTCCGAAAATATCACGAATTTGACGAAATGTCACTTTAGCAGAACCACCATTTTCATAATGGATTTTAATTATTTTAATGCGATTTTCAAGCGAAATTGAATTCATTGCAACAATTGCCAATGAATCCACTACGAATACGTCAAAAAAATAAATGTCAAAACTATCATGTTGCTGGTGTTGCCACAATTAAAAAACAAAGTTCTTGTTGAACAACCCTTTATATATATACATAGAATCGTAAGTAAAATAAATACTTAAATATTATATTGACTTTGAGGCTATGTAAACTCAATATTTTATAATACATAATTCATTTTGTATAACAATACAAATTACAAACAGTGTTAGAATTAAAGTTTTAGAATAATACAACAAATCATAAAATAAATATTCAAATTATTAAATCATAAAACTTAACTAAAATAAAATGGTAACAAGTAATCATTGATTCTTACAATATTTTTTTATTGGAATTCTGAATTATTGGCTGAAAGAAATTTTATCCTAAGCACAAAATAAAGTCAACAGAGTACTGTAAAAAAGATATGTTAAATACAGTGTAATGGATTTTCAGAATGGTACATCTGTTCCTAATTTTTTTACTAATATATCCAACAGTACTCTTTTATTTATTTTCAGTGCATTAAATCCAAGGAAATCGTCTGTTTAAATCAGGTTAATTATGAAAGTTTTCTTATTCAACAAAAATAAAATAACATCTTACAATTATGAGAATGCATATCATAATAAAATAGAGAAATTTATTTAGATGTGATGTGAGCAGAATAATATATGTGTCGCCGAGTTACGAAATCCGCTATAACACATTTTAACAAAAATTGAGTTATATATGTCGTTGGATTCGTAATCAAATATTCTATAACTTTAGAAAATTGTTTACTTGAAAACATTCACCATTTTTTCAGAAAAAATAAAATAAAACGAGGTTGAGAAACGAATCCCACTATATCACCTAATGTCCCTTTCAATATCCCCTATAACTCAACCAACCAATAAGAGTCCAGTATTTTCAAAAAATCAATATGGCCGCCAGTACAAAATTGTTCTTATCTGGTGAGTTTGGCGTTCTGGGTTTTCTTAAATAATTGCAATTTAAACTGATTCATAGTGAGTGATCAAGATTTTAATGTTAAAAAATGTAGAGAAAATAGAGAAAGGAAAAAGATAAGTCATACAGAAAGTTGAAAAGTTCACTTACAACGCCAAAAACGGTAAGTAAATATTGACATATTTTGAGTGAATTTCGCGCGTTTTGCTGTATTTATTCAGTGGCGTGCAGTTCTGATGTGACATAGGTGAACACTTTTTTTATCATGCTATTTATGAAATAAAAATGAATATTATCATGATGAAATAATTCAGGTGTATTATCATCTGTTGAAAATAAATCTGCATACAAAAATATACGCATAATATTAATAAAATGTCTCCGAAACATTTTTGTGCCTCAGCCAAACTCATAAATTTTTTTATGTACAATATTGATTATCATTTCTTTCACGTAATGCGAATTTTTACTTGATGTTTAAAATCACTTTTTTGGTAAGTTGTATAAATAAAACTAAAATTGCATGCCTTTCGGTACTTCATAATACTTATTTATTTTGCCGACAAAAATAAAATAAAACCGGCAAAAATAAAATCTAATTCGAATATAAAACTTTTTCTAAGGGAAAAAATACTCGACAACGGGTGGGGCCAATTTACATTTGAATTAGATTTTGTTTTTGACGGTTTTATTTTTGCCGCCAAAAATAAAATTTACTTCGAATATAAATTTCCTAAAGTTCCGTACATATTACTCAACAACGGGTGGGGCCGCTTAAGTTTCATAGTTTCAATTTTTTTCCTATAAAAAAAGTTTTTCAAAAATTTGGTAACCAAAAAATAATTCTACATACGGCAACAATTTCCTCAAGTTTCGAAAATATTACTTTTCTATGGAAAAAAGCAAGTGATAAAACGTATTTTGTTAATTCATATAAATTTACGTTTTTATTGAAATATAAATACTCATGCTATATTTATATAAAAAAATAATTGTTAAAATAAAATATCAGCATTTTAATTTTTTGACGCCACTGGAATAAATTATCATGTTGCACTTGAATGTAGTTCTAACAAAATCCACTATATCATCCTGTGTGTCTTACGAAACCCGCTTTAACATCATGTGCCTATCAAACGCCGACACGTGCAATTTTATTTATGCAAAATGAACCGTCTTTTTTTATTTAATCACAAAATTTATTTTAAAAATCAATTGTTACACCAATCTTACAATCAATAAAGTTATTATATTTCAAAAAAGTTTGTTAAATACTTAAATAATAGTTTTTATCGATTTTCTCCGTATTACAAAAATGTGTTATAGCGGATTTCGTAACTCAGCGACACATATACTTTTGTATATACTTTTTGGTACGGAGGATTGCACTGATTATTGTTATTTATGTTAATCTTAATTAACAAATATATGTTAACTTAAAATAAATCACATGATAGCTTTTTATTATGAGTAAAAATAATGCCAATAAAATGATTTTGACTAATCAGAAATGTATCTAGGTGCAAGTAAGACAATTGGGCACTTTGCACACAGCTCAAAATATCTTAGAAATGAGGGATATATCGCCTGAATGCTTATAATAATGAGACTTATTCGAGCATTATGAATTTAATCAAAATGGAGATTAAAAGTGCCATTTAAGAGCGGCTTGGTTTCCTGAATCAAAACATAATTCTGCAATTTCATACCACGGCGCAAATATTAACAATCTTTGTATCATTTATGTTAAAAAGCTACTTGTAAAAAGTGTTAAAAAAGTCACATTTGAGTCTGTAATGTATGTAATAATTATCAATATACTACTCTGTTCAAAAAGTATCGCGAATTTTGAATTTCCGTGGGCTACGTATATCTGATTTTTGATTTTTTTGTAGCGTTATATTGGTACTTATGTTTCTTATTTATGCTGACAAGGTCGGCCATTTTGAATCTTTAGTTAATTTTTGACAGCTGTTTTGCTTGGATGTGTTTTGGCTCGTCTTCGATTTTTGCCTATTCAAAAAAAATGGATCAAAGAATCTGTATCAATTTTTGTGTGACAAAACAAAATAAAGTGCGCAGATGCATTCCAAATGTTGACTGTGGCATATGGTGAAGCTACCTTGGACCAAAGCAATGTTTATTGGTGGTAAAAAATGTTCTCAGAGAGCCGAGAAGATGTGATCGACGCAGATCGTGCCGGACGCGCCCGAGCACATCAACAACAGACAAAAACATTGATAAAGTGAAGAAAATAGTTTAAGCTAATCGTCGAATCACCATAAGAGAAGTTGCTGAGGACCTAAACATATCGACTGGCTCGTGCCATTCGATTTTAACCTATGATTTGGCCATGAGTCGGGTCGTCGCGAAATTCGTGCCAAAATTGTTCACTTTCGACCAAAAACAGTATCGCGTTAACATTGCTCAGGAGATGTTGGATTCGGTCCGTGACGACCCAAATATGCTCCAGAGGATGATAACTGGTGACGAATCATGGTTTTATGGTTATGACGTGGAAACCATAGCTCCATTCATTGGAATAGATCCATTTTTTGGAATAGGCAAAAATCGAAGACGAGCCAAAACACATCCAATCAAAACAGCTGTCAAAAATTAACTAAACGATAAAAATGGCTGACCTTGTCAGCATAAGTAAGGGACATGAGTACCAACATAACGCTACAAAAAAATCAAAAATCAAATATACGTAGCCTGCGGAAATTCAAAATTTGCAATACTTTTTGAACAGACCTCGTATAAGACACTATTTTCTATATCAATAGTAACTTAGCTGAAATATTGTAAAATAAAACATAAATCTCTAATAAACTACCCTGATGATTAGATTGTTGTAAATATTCAGAACTATCGTCAGTTGAATGTAAAAACAAGTCAAGAAGAATCATTGATCATTTAATGAAAGTCTTTGTCAGGTAATTGTAATGTTGTGGTGCAGACTATTTGGGTCATAAATGCAATCTGAGCCATCTCCTTATGAGAAAAATCTGAGTAAATTTTATGGTATTTTGCGAAAATTTCAAGTTATTCAATTATATTGATAGTTGTAGTATCACCTATCCCACCATATTTCCAATAGTCGGTACTAAATTGACCATAATTTGTGTGGAGATGGCAGAGTTAGCATTTAAATGACTCATTTAAACGATGAAGACGTCTTGTTAATCCACTGTGGAGCAGCTATCTGATAGCACTCCACTCTTCTCACAGAAATCCTCTCTTCATCACCACAATTGGCTGCATAGTATCTAAGTAGATCATCAATAGCTTTATCTTCCAGCTAAAAAGCAACGCATAAATATTATTATTGGACAACATTAAAGTGTCGTTTACATGTCATATTATTAAAAATTACAGATTCTTAAGAATAGTAAATTAATCATAGTTAAAAATGTACCTGTGTTAGTGCAAGAGGTTTGGCCATCATTTTGTTTAAATTTTCCTTTTGCTTCCTTTCATCTTCTAGAATTTGAGAGAAATCCATTTTCACTTGTTTCTTTTTCACTGCAGTGGATGTTGTCGGGGCAACTTCAATTTTCTGCCATGGATTCGGTTTAGGAGGTTGAATTATAACATCAGGCTCTGGGGTAGATGCATTAGGTAGATTCCAAGGAGATTTCATAATATTTAACTTGTCCAAATGATCTGCTAAATCACGTCCTTCCAAAGCCAGTTTCTTACGTTGCTTCTGAGATAACTTCTTATCAACAACAATATTGAATGTAGCTTGAGTTGTACGTGGCGACGATTCTGAAATATCAATACTCCAAGGTGATGTGGGGGATGGAGAATTTTGTGGAGAAGAATTAGCTGATACTGGACTCTGTCTAGGACTGCTTGCAGAATAACTGTTATCAAATGAACGCTCCTGTTTTGTGAGGGTTGTAAATGTATCAGGCAAACAATTCAATATGTCTGAGTTCTCTTTAGCCGCACTGGCTGCTTTCAATCTTGCTTCAATTATTTTATTCTGTTTCTTTTTTGCGTTATCCACTTTCACCCAATTAACATTGGCTTTTTCATTTAATGAATCATCTGATATACGACTGAGTGAGAGAGTCACATTTTTTGTTTTATTATCATCAAATGACGCATCGAGAGATGTAATTGAACTGACTGACTCGTTTCGCCTTCTAACTTTGTCACTTTCAGTAAAACTGATATTCCTTGGCCGGTTCTTTCCTTTTTTGCTTCCACTGAGTGTTAGATCTTTCTTTATATCATCTAGAATCTCTTCTTTGTATTCATCATTTAGATCAGTTGGACATATACTGGCACATATTGCAATATCTTCTTCAGGTGGAGCATCAAAGAATGGAGTAATAACTCTGTTGCTCATTATGGGATTAAAAGAACTGTAATAATTTGTCAAGTCTTGCAACAGTTCCTGAGATGTTGCCTCTAAAGACTTAGCTTCTAAGAGGCTGGGCAAGTTTAGAGATATATATTCCATGCAACATTTTTTCAATTGGGGACAATTGTAAGTACTTGCCAGTTGGAATATCTCCGGCACATTCTTCAAATTAATTAGTTTTGAGAATGTCTCCTCACACATTTCTCTCATGCGTGAGATAAATAGTTGATCGGATATGACAAGCATATTGCACAGATATTCCACGTCGTCTGTCTTCACCAGTTGAGGACATTCATCTGTGTAGAGGAAGTCTATTATTGGTTCTAGAAGAGAAGAGTGAATTGGGAGGGATACTGTAGAATTAGCACAACTCTGAAACAAAACACAAAATTGAGAGTGTCTGGAGGATATTGAGGTGATAATACTGGGTTGGATGTGTTTTAAGAATGTAAATAAATAATTTTACATACCTCAGTCCAGCTGTGAGCAAACATTCCGCTGAAATAGTCCAATCTGGCTGCTAACACACACTTATGTGCTCTGATCATGTATTTATCTTCACATTTTATGTTTGTGTCCCACAATTCAGGTAAATTCTTACGGTTAAATGTTAGCTTTGGGACTTTGTGTCTTCTGTCATTTTCTTTCAACGATATATGACCATTGGAATAACTGAAACAGAAAAAACATACAAATTAATTTATTACGGGTAGAGTATTTTAAATTTGTTTAACACCACTTTACCATGGAAATCTAAAACTAGGATTTTTATTTTTTGAGGACAATGTTGACATTGGTAGTGACATTTTATTAGAAATATAGGGTGGAAACAAACCTTCATTTAAAATAATTCTGCACTATTTGAGTTACATTTTCTGCATTAATTGAGCTCTCACTACATTTTGAAACCGAGCTAAAGCTACCAACCTCTTTGTTTTTTATGCTCTTAAAATATTACCAGCACTTACCAATATTTAGACAGCAATTTGTACAGAGATGTGACTTGAAATTTCTTGGCAGCCTCTTGCAGAAGTCTCACAGGATCCTGCAGATCTGAATTCACATTCTCTGAAGCAGCTTTCTCTTTTTGCTTGGAGTTCTTGTTTTTATCTTTTTTGGTGTTCTTGTACACTTCAAATGCTAGAAGAAATTGCATATACATAGCATAATACTTACAAAATTTAACATGCTTCCACGTAGAATGCAAAACCTTTTATCAAGATGTAATTGTATTTTAAATTGAGAATAGGCTACTTAAATTTCTTATTTACTTTACATAAAATTATTTTAGATGTTTTTGTGGAATAATATTCAGATGCAGGCTTAACGTTTTGAGAATTTACAAACTACATAAAAAAATATAGCATCATTCTTCATAGGAAGTCAAATTCAAATGTCAACAATTTTAAACGTAACTAACCAGATTTGTTATCATCAATAACCGGCTCTCGAATAACTTCTGGACTCTCTACATCTCTGGAGACACTTGGTTCTCTCTTTATTTCCAAAAGACACGGCCCCACATTGACTAGATCACACGTTCCAGTGTACAAATATTCCAACATTCTCCTTGCAATCTCAGGATGTACATTTTGTAAAGTGATTGTTTGTTTATTAGCCACATCACCCATCATCATGTTGCTGGAGTCTTTGTTTTCAGGTTGTAAGAAGCAAAGTTTGGCAAAATATTCACTTCCATTGGAGAGGACGTACTTATGGGCTGGGAAAGCATACGAGCCAACTTTTACAATGATGTCATGTATCAGATCAAACTCATTAGCTTCTTGGAAGAGAGCGAGCATATCGCTGGTCAACTGGGATGATGTTACTTGAGGAAGTTCTATAAGACAACTGTTAGGGTTGACCTGAATAATAGAATCACAACTGTTTAGTACATAAAAATCATAAATATAAGTGTGCAGTTTAAAACGTATACATCTCACAGAATCAAAAATCCACAATCTATTACTAAATGGAATATAGTAGATAATGATGTAACTCAATTTAACAATATTATTTCATACAGTGCCGATCAATAACAGCCTATTCATTCCTGGCAACCTTTCTTTCTAAATGGTTTTGAGTCTTAAACCCAATCTAGTTTTAAGGATGCAAGATACAATACGAGTATATTGTGTGTTAGATGGAGTGGACTAATGCATTTTGCAAAGACCTTTGATATTAAAGATACCTCTGTCAAAACGCAGCAGTCTTATTGCAACAGTTACAGAGTTACAGGAGTTTTATGGGAAGAGGTGGCTCACTTAGCACTCAATCACTTTGAGTAAAAGATTCTCAATTCCAACATATGGCAAAATAAGTGTTAAAAAGTTAAAAAAGAAAAATAATTATTCACAGACCTGCAACACCGCAAAATTATTCCCTTTCACATCTCCAGTAACATCAACAGCTCTATGTATGTTGGGCAACTTCTTCAGTTTGATAAGAACACACTCGTCTTTATCAATGAACTTGTTAAACTGCGATCCATCTCTGTCCCTATTGGATGATGAAGTTTTGTTAGTTTTTACTTTCTTGGGTGCAATGGTACCCTGGAAGCACTCCCCTTGTTTGGTGACTACCATGATATGTTCCCTGGTTAAAACGGTGCTCGTTACCCAAATGGGACGATTCATGGAAAATATACACCTGAAAATAATATAACATGTATAGACAATTCAGATTTATGACCCTGCTATTACAAAAAAATGTAATGTGTAGCAGGAATATTGTCTCCCCTGTATTACAGATCTTTTCTGCTTGTGTGTTGGCACACAGCATCATTAGTGATATGCTCATACCACCTAACAATCATCTTGAGCCTTGATTAGGTGAAAAAGATCACCGAATCTAGATGCTCTTAAAATTCCTTCCATGTTATTGAAAGCCTCGCTGGCAGCTCATATGCGGATTGGCAATTCCAATCGGAGATCACCCTCTAGAGTTATGATTGTTCCCAGGTATTTAAATTACTCACCATTAATAATGTGAAGGAATAAGCATATAAACAATTTCTAGATAGGGTAATGTTCATTATATCCAGATAATCTAGTTGCATCACATGTGGGATATACCATGATGATACTGAATGACATAAGAATGATAAATGTAAATTTACTGATTTCAAATGAGTAGACACTTTATTAAAACATTGAGAGATAGTTGTGTATGTTATGTACCTTATAAGCATATTGGTGCTGTCTTGCCAGAGATGTATACTTCCAGATGCTGTGAGCAGCAGAATAGATAATTGTTTCTGGTACTCTGTCAGTCTATCTCCTCCAACCACCTCTCCTCCCACCACTTGGAGATTCTTGATGCCATGTTGACTGGGAAATGAATGGGGATCATATTAATATATTGCATACTTTTTTTGACTGAATACAAAAATTAAAATCTATAAATAATGAATGAATGACTCTTGCCCTTTCTTTTGTAAAGGTATTACCGAGATACATTTTTAAAATAAAATAAATAAAAAAAATTGTTCATATCACTTATATGCACAGTATATAAAATGCTCTTGTTATGTAGATTGTTTATTATTGATGTTGTGGCAAAATTCATGTCAATCGTATATTTGTGCGTTTATCACAAATACAGAAATGTTTGGAAACTACACTTACCCCGATGCGATTCTCTTGCATTGATATTGATAGAGAAGATAGATATCTCCTTTGTTAGTGGAGACCACAGTAGCACCATCACTAGCTGCCACACATTCCAGCATTAAGGTGTCATCATCAAACCTTAGAACCTGGTAAAACATAAAGAAAAGATATTGATAGAGAAGATAGATATCTCCTTTGTTAGTGGAGACCACAGTAGCACCATCACTAGCTGCCACACATTCCAGCATTAAGGTGTCATCATCAAACCTTAGAACCTGGTAAAACATAAAGAATAGATTAAATTTAATGTTTCAGTGTTGACATTGTGAAACAACATTTTATACTCCGTATACATTAGTTTATACTCCGCCCTGATGATGCCAATATATTGGTGAAAGCGCTAGGCGTAATTGTAGTATACTTTGGTATACATTAATGTGAAACATAAAACAGTGTTTTTTTATATTCTATATTATAAAGAATAGACATTGTTGTACACGGAATATGTAACTAGTATAAATTGTTTAGACAATAAAAAATAATGTGTATTAATTTTCAAGTACAAGTGAGAAGTTGGTCGGCAAGCGGCTTAGTTGTTATAATTTCAAACTTTTCATAGAGAGATCCTGTGTCTTCTACTGCCGCCTACCTACTGTACTTTCAAGTATATTGCCTACTGTATGAATGTTTGGGTTGTATTTGTATATATTTCAAAGTCAGACTTATCTTCCTCTCATTCCATATTTCTGTTTGTACACCTTCAATAGAAACATAAATGGTACTGCTTGATTGGATAATATTACCCCCTACACAAGCCCCCATCTTCTGAGCATATTTTGGGATAATAATATTTCACATACCTATCTCATTTTAATAAGTATACCAGTATTCACAAAAAAAACTTACCTTCTTTGGTGCCACAACAGTAGCTTCTTCTTTAGAGTGCCCCAGTTGCCCTCCGTTGAGCCCCCAGGTGTACAGGGCCCTTGAACTGAAAGCCACAGAGTGATAGCGTCCAGCGCACACTCCCTTGGCACTTGGCAACTTGAGACGGGTGGCCCTAGGAGCTAGGACATTAGGTGGTGGGGGGACTAGACCCAGTTGATGGTGAGTATTCAGTCCACAAGTCATTATCTAAAATAAAAGTTCATGATTTAATATGGTATGTTATTTATCTGCAGATACTTTAAATAAAAAGTCCCCAGCAAGGAACAGGCCACCCTACTTTTGGGAGATACAGTGATAGTACACATAGAGTGATATTTCTATCATATTTAATACAATGCAGTGAACATAAAGTGTAATGATATCTATGAAATTATTGTTTTAACGGTTCATACTGTCCTACTTGATACATATTGATCACATCTTTTCTGATTAGAGTTCCTCATACATGGTTAAGAGGCTTACATCAATAGAAACACATCCATTATATGATTAGGTTATTAAATCCTTAAATAGCCTAATTGATAAACATCCTTTTGATTAGTTATTCTTTCTATCCTTGTTTGTTCTTAATAATTGTTTAATCCAATAATATATTCAGATTCAACTTCAAAGGTTTTATTTATAGCATTATTTCTAGAGTCTACTTTGTATAATTTTTATTTAAACATTTCTAATAAATAGATTGAGGCAAATGAAACTTACAGTCCCTGACTGCATCAGTAACACAGTGTGATCTCTGGCTACAGCTGCCTGAATGCAAGACTCCTGTAGAGCTACAGCAGTTGGCAGAACACAGGTTCCGCCGGACATGGTACCCAGCCTACCACCTTCTCCATGACCACAAGACCATACACTACCGCAGGTTCCAACGAAAACAGAGTGGAACTTGCTGACGCAAACCTAGAAAAAAGGCAATTATTGGTTAGATAGATTTAAATAATTGTTTGTGATTGTGAGTTTAATTTGTACATCTCTATCTCTCTGTCCCACAAAAAAACATTCAGGATGGGTGGCACAAACTATTGCTAAATTGAAGATGTTAAATGTCTTAAAATTTTACGAATACCTGCCTGTTATAGAAGAATACTTGGAAACATGTATAAAATAAAAAAAAGACCTAATATATTTCGAGGACTGAATAAAAAAAAACACAGAAAAAATTACCAAACATAAGGTATACTATGCATTTTGAATATAATTTTCAACTTGTGGGTTATGCCATAATGGTATGAAAAAAATATAGAATCAATTTCACCTGCTTAATGAATATGTTCTTTTTAGTAAATGTTGACAACAATTCAGGAACAAGTCTTTGATGTTGCGATCCAGTTCCCGACGTGTAATTGTTATTGGTGCCCCAGACGTAGGCCTCACAGGGCATATATCGGTTCAACTCAAATCTGGGTGGTCTGTCCAGGAGAGCGTGGTCCAATGCAGTGTAATCGTCGTAGTCCATAATACTTGTGTTGGCACCTGAAACATAAATTGAGAATACAGTAAAACTCAAATAGTTTATTTATTTCCAAAAAATAAATTGAGAAGTCCTTGCACATTCTTAATTACCAATTCTCTAATAAATAAAACTTGATTGACTTTACTTTTAAAATAAAACAATGTGCATGAAAATGAACTAACACACCAAAAGGTTGAATTATTGCCTGTGCTCTACCATTCAATAAGCTTACAGACAAGAATAAAGAGCTCTACAAAATACCTCTAATAATGAATTGTGTATTTCTTCACTTCAGACAAAAATGAGATAGAAAGCATTTGTTTGCATGGTCAGGGATGGTGCCGCAGGTATTGAAAATGACTAAAGTAGGATTTATTAAATTTAGTTAATGAAATTTTACGCGGCGGCAGAATTGCCATCCACACTTCTCAGCATTGTACAACCAGATAAGTCTCCATATGATCAGTCATGATCACACAAAAACTTAACAGTCTAATGCCGGGAAAAATTCACCTATCCAGATATACAGGATATCAAAGGATTAGGCTCAAAACGCGGGATCAAAATACCAGCATTGTGCCTGAAATATCTGTGTTCAAAAACTTTTTTACAATATTACAAGTGTTTATTATAATAGATTTTTGAATTTTAATGTACAAATTAACCGGTAAATCTAATTTTTGTAAATTATTTATTAAAGATTTCGGAGTTACCCCTGTAGCTGACATGACTAAAGGTATTATATAAACGGACCTAGAATGCCAAATATTTTTTATTTCTCCTGCTAGTTCTGTATATTTACGTATTTTTTCAGCGACGGTTGTTTGTATATTATGTGTATTTGGGACAGCGATGTCGATTAGGTACGTTATTTTATTACGTTTATCATGTAATACTAAATCGGGTCTATTATGATGTATTTGTCTATCTGTTATTATGGTTTTATCATAATAGAGCCTATAATTTTGATTTTCTAAAACCGGTTCCGGGTTGTATTTAAAATAAGGTATTACATTATTTGAGTTTAAAAGATTATGTTTAATAGCTAAATTTTGATGTATAATTTTTGCGACATGATTATGTCTATAAGTATACTCAGTTTGAGCGAGAGTGGAACAACCCGAAACTATGTGTTGAATTGTTTCCGGTTTGGCCAGACATTTTCTACACGAATCATCAATTATGTTTTGATTTTTTATAATATATTTTTGATAATTTTTTGTATTTATTACCTGATCTTGAATTGCTAGCATAAAACCCTCGGTTTCCCCATACAATTCCCCAATGGTCAACCACCTGTTTGACGCATATTTGTCAACATAAGATTGGTTGAGATCATTGAGGTGTCTAGCATGAAGTTCCTTCCTACCCCAAGATTCTAACAAAATATTTAAATAGTTTAATCGCGGACCTACTGTTTCGTCATTTAAATTTAAAGGTGTATGATTTTTATCGGCCTGTATTATAATTTTATGTAATATAGAATTATTTTGTTTGTTCTTAAAAAATGTTTTAAGGGATTCTATTTGATTATTATGTAAAGAGGAAATGTTAACAATTCCTCTTCCTCCTATACTCCTAGGCAGAACCAACCTTTCTTTCGCGGAATTTGGATGATGATACCTATTTTTTGTTAGTTGTGTTCTAATAAGTCTTTCTAATTTATCTAGATCCGTTTTAGACCATTTTATGATGCCAAATGAGTATGTTAATAATGGGATTGCCCACGCGTTTATTGCTTTTACTATGTTTTTGGCCGATAGATCACATTTAAATATTTTATTAAGTCTATCTTTAAAATCATTTGTTAATTGAGTTTTGATTAAAGAGTGATTTAAATTTTTAGATTGCGGAAAACCTAAATATTTGTATATTTCATTACTATTCATGTTATTAATTTGATAATTAGAAACTATATCCTGACATTCTATAATTTTACCTTTTTCAATGTGTAATGTTTTACATTTATCTAGCCCAAAAGACATTCTTATGTCGTCTGAGAATTTTTTTGTTATACTTATTAGTTTTTCTAATTCGGTATCCGATTTAGCGTATATTTTTATATCGTCCATATACATTAAATGCGATATTTTTGTTGACGAACGAGTATTTCCGTTAATTTTGATTCCATATTTGGATTCATTTAATAAATTGGATAGAGGATTTATTGCCAAACAAAACCAAAGTGGACTTAAGGAATCTCCTTGATAGATACCTCTTTTAATAGGAATATCTTTTAGAGTTATAGATTTATTATTAAGATTTAAATTTAAATCGATATTCCACGAACTCATTACTATTTTTAAGAAATTTATGATTGTTGGATTAATTTTATAAATTTTGAAAATTTCTATTAGCCACGAGTGAGGTACGCTATCAAATGCTTTTTGATAATCGATATAACAAATATTTAAATTACGATTACGCGTTTGTATTTGTTTAAGTATTACGGAATCTATTATTAGTTGTTCCTTACATCCCATATGATTTTTACGACACCCTTTTTGTTCTTCAGCCAAAATTTTATTTTGCGTCACGTGATTATATATTTTATTAGTTAAGCATGATGTTAATATTTTATAAATAGTCGGTAAACACGTTATAGGTCTATATTGAGATGGATTTGTTGTATTTTGACTTTTAGGTAGCATGTATGTTAGACCTTTTGTTAAAAATTTAGGAACATTTTGCGGGTGTTGTATGAGATTTGTTAAAGAATTAGCAATATAAGGTTGTAGGGATGTGAAACGTTTATACCAGAAATTATGTATTCCGTCGCAACCCGGGGATTTCCAGTTATGTGTATTTTTAATTACATTTTTAATTAAGTCAACGGAAATATTGGAGAATTCCATTTCGTCCACATCTGAATATCGATCAATTTCCTCATTTATCCAATTTCCATTTTTATGCTCAATATTTTTACTCCATATGTTAGACCAAAATTGTTTTAATTCCGGTTCCGATGGTAAGCCATTATTATTTTTATTAAAATCGATATTACTATTTAATTTTTTATAGAATTGTTTTTCATTTTTTACAAAAGAAGCGTTATCTTTTTTACGTTTAAGTTCTTTATTATACCGGCGTAATCGACTAGATTTCGCGGTCAGTTTTTGTTTTAATATATCTAGTATTTCATTAATTTGAAAGTTTTGTATACCAGATATATTAAATCCATTATTTAGTGCTATTTTTTCAAAATATTTTATTATATTCCTACCCCGATTCCCGTTTTTAAATTCTGTGGCTCTAGCAATATCTGTACGAATATTTTTTATGTTATTTTCCAAACGAATTTGCCAGTGGGGTTTTGATTTAGCTGTATTATTTTGATTATTATTTATTATTATAAGCTTAGAGCCAATTTTTTTATGAATGGTTACCACACTAGCATATATAAGTAAATGTAAATTCAAAAATGATATATTATCGTACAGAAATTTGTTAAATATTTTATTATTAAACTCGCAAATTAAAGACGAAAGTTTTTTAGACGAATTTAATTTTCTAAATTTGGGCCTACACATCGGATCTGTATTAGCATAAAGATTGATGTTTTCGCGTACAGAATTGATCAATTCTGTAATATTATTATCATTCGCGACGTTATCATCTACATTATGGATAACGTTATTTATTATTATATTATTATCATTTATTAAAGTAATCGATTCTACATTTATGTCGTCTTCTAGGCTAGTATTTAATTGTATTGTATTATTATTGTCATCATCATTATTATTTAATGGAATGTCAGGATTGTTATCGCGGTGTATGCTATCAGCCACATCTTTTTTTATTTGATCGATTATTGTTCTAGGTAGTAAATTATTACGTATTATTGATCGTCTTTGATCGGAAAGTCTTTGTTCGCTTACGTCAACTGCCGGAAAATTTTGCCTAAATACCGTATGTAAGCGTTGCCTATAACCTAATAAATTTGTTTCCAAATCCGTTACGATAAAATATTGTTGAATTATGAATTTATTAACTTCGGTTGTCCATTTTAATCTCTGCCTAGAAGTTCCTGCTTTTGTTTTTTCTGGTCTTAAGTTTGTATTTAAATTTCTATAATTTAGACCAGTTTCTATTTCTAATTGTTTTTTTATATTATTTATTTCATCAAACGTTAATACATTATTATTTTTAATATTATTTATCTGATTAGTTATTATATTTTCATTAAATTCAAAATTTGGATAGGCCGACTTCATATAATTTACAATATATTCCAGGCACAATACCAAACTAGTAGACTCAAATTTTGAAAAACGATAGTATTCACGATACAAATCCCTGTTCATCTCGAAAGTAAATGACTGGGGTGAATACAAATTTGTCTCAATGGTTGCAGACCGTAACAACATAGAGTCGTCATTGATCTGC
This sequence comes from Athripsodes cinereus, assembly GCA_947579605.1. Classification (NCBI taxonomy): domain Eukaryota; kingdom Metazoa; phylum Arthropoda; class Insecta; order Trichoptera; family Leptoceridae; genus Athripsodes; species Athripsodes cinereus. The sequence continues at coordinate 5,933,186 of OX388318.1, forward strand.
AAAACATTTTGACTATGTTGTTGTCTACTAGTGGTAATCGCGATAGAATCTCGTCTTTCTCTGGAAACACTTGATTCTATATTAACGGTCGCGCATGAATCTCGGGATTCCGATGGACGAGTATCTTGATATCTTGAGTTTGACTCCATATTATAAATTAAATTATTATTATATTATATAATAATATTTGACTTTTATTTTCTTCAGGTACTGAAGTGTGGTAAAGTGCTTTCTTGGTGGTTGAAGTCATATGATTTTAAATTTTCATCAAAACTTTTATAAAATGTCAATGAAGTAAACTTGTTAATGTGTCAAAAAAAAAAATTTTTGAATTTGTAGCTTGGAACAATTTTGATAATTAAATTATTTAAGTACTTGTGGTGTCGATTTTATTTAAGTACTTATGAACTTGATATCATTATTTTTATTTTAAAATTTAATCTTCAATCTTGTCTTGGTTCTTGATTATAAGGATAATTAAAATTTAAATATTAAATGTCAAATATTAAATGTCAAATGTTTTATTCTACTATTTGTTTATTGGACGAGAGAGACGTCTTTCGACTTGTTAGGACATTGTCAATCGATTGACAACAAGACGAAAGACGTCTCTCTTGTCCAATAAACAAATAGTAGAATAAAACATTTGTTTTATTTATTTGGCTATGGAATTCTACTACCTAAACACCGACACAGTGAATAAATTTAGTTAATTTTAACAAACATGTTTTCAAAAGGAATAGATAATTTTATTACACATTAAGAGCCACTCTGTTAGTAGACAACTTATAAAACATTTTAAAAATATCTAGCAATAGTTACCATGTACTGCACCACATAAATTAGTAGTACATAATAACTATTACTAAATATTTTAAAAATGTTTCATGATTTACCACATTGTTAGTGCCAATAGAATCAAACAAACTTATAAGACATTCTTTTACCTTTCTCCATAAGTACAACAGTTGTGTTGATTTGTCCATAATAGATGCTCCTATGCAGAGGAGTATATCCTGACTCCAAATCCCTGATGTCTAGCAGAGGAACACCCTGGGTGTTACTGGATGTGCTGCTCTTGATGATCCACTCTAGCAGAGATCTTCTGCCGCGAGACGCCACCATGTGCAGGATAGTGCGACCCTAAAATGTAACATTAAAATTGCAATATACCTATTATTACGCTTTCTCTGTGTCAATATTTAATGAGATATTCAGGATGGGTAACATATCCCATTACTAAATTAAAGATGTTAAAAGTTTTATTTGTTATATTTTACAAATACTCACCTTTCATAGGACACTCCAAGCTCACAGTAAAGAGTAGGAGAACTATTCTTGACAGGATTTCACAGAGCAAATTTTAACATAAAGTTTTTTTTCTAAATATATCACTCACACTGAGCAACAGTTTTGCAGTGAAACACGGACTATGAACCTTTCGTTCAGAGGACTACCAATCACATCATTATTTTAATCTTTTAGGGGTCTGGTTTCTATTCTTTTTAATTATATATACCAAGCAGCAGTGGCGGGACTAGACTTTTTACATCGGGCATGCTTTGTAAACATATACTATACAAATACAAATTATGTAAGTAGGTACGTGTTTTCTCAAGATACTCATTAATTACCCTAGATTTTCAATCGACAAAACAAAAGAGTTCTTGTGGCGTTAAATAAGAACATTAAATTAAATCTTCAACGGTCAAGCAAACCAATCAATATTATGAATGTAAGTGCATTTGTTATTATAACATAATATCTTAAAATTCAAATTAATCAATAAATTCGTGTTTCAGAGGTAGGTACTCGACATTCAAAACTCAAATTAAAATTGATCGCAAAATTGAATACGGTTACATTTACAAAATATATTATTTCGTGGCCGTAGTGGAGAATTCAAAACAAGACTAATGTTAAAAATACAATTTTGAAGATTTATTTTAGGGCATGCGTTGCATATTTGCATGTATGGAAGGCACGCCACTGCCAAGCAGGTATAGTAGTAATAATAGTAGTGGTAGTATTACACTTACCTCTCTGTCTAACCCTCTAAGAAAGTTATGACAGGTGCACAGAAGATAGCTGGCCAAATCTGCATCATTAACAGACCTCTTTGTTAAAGCAGCAGTGAGAAGGCTACCATGATTTCGAGAACGACACTTCTTCGTACAATCGCAATTCGACAACGCTTTTGAGAGACTCATTTTGATGGTAATTATTAACTTGCAGCAATAGAAAATTTTACAACTAACAGTAGCAAAATATTTTATAATATAACTCACAAAAAAAGATATTTGTAATTATTTATTTTTATTACAGCAACAGAAGTCAATTTAATTCACAAAGAGATTTATAATAATTTAATGATTGAAAACCACAACAACAGAATATTTTATAATATAACTCAAAGAAACAGATGTTTTTATTGATAACTTAAACCGATAGACAACTTCTTTATAATGATTAGTAACTCATAGACACATATTATAATTATTGATAACTTACAGAAACAGATTAACGTGATTATAATTATATGACTCACGACAATGGAGAAACTTTTGACAATAATTTGTATTGATTGTGTAAATAATTTTAAATTTAAAATGTTTATATAAACAAAATTATGCAAAAAAATAAACACACAGTGCCAATTATTTTAAAAAGAAATTAAAGGAAAATACTACTTATAAGATATGTATCATAAATGATTTACACTTGCACCATGAAGAAATAGATGAGTATCACTTTTTGAGTAAATTATTAAATAAATATATAAAACTTATACACGAATAAAGTCTGTTGTATACCCCCTCCCGATGGGGGTACACTGTGCACTTTTAGACAGCCATGATGGAGTTTGGAACAATCTAAAACAATAATAAAGAAAAAATAATTAATGCAACTGAAATACATCTTGGTTTAAGTACAGTACATAAAATGTAATAGTTTTACGTAATCCTGTAAAATACAGATATTCATGAAACTTGAATGTTGATGGGCAGATGTCCGATAGCGTTGCAAGGCAGAATATTTATTGATATATCTGCCAATATTATAGGATGAGTGTTTAGTATCAATGATGGTTGTAACATTATCTAACCATATATTTTTTAAAAGGATCTATCTGGGTTTTTGTTATAAACTCAAATATAACCTTACAAACCTTTCACAGTAAGTAAGCTAAAAGCTTGTGTCGTGTAAGGGGAGTTTGCCGGCACCTAGGATGGAAACGCATACCTTGTGTGCATGAGGTCGAGACTCCACCTTCAGGTTACCGAAAAACTAATATGATTAAACAAAGCATTTAGAGTTAATGATATTCTGATTTGAAGATATTGTTTACATGATGTTAGTTATTAGGACTATTTTATTTAAGGGACAGAAAAAAAGGGGTGAAATTTGCGGTGACGCTTGTGAACTTGATTCTTGATATTTTAAATTATGCATCATCTATGGCTCACAAAAATCATACATTATTTTGTAGGGTCCAGTATTGTACATGCCGTAACAGAGGAGGATTAAATTCCTTAATATTTTAATAATAGTAACAATTAATAATTTTTGTGTTGTTTGGTCACCCCTGTGTTTGGTCGAAACTGAATAATTTATTATTATGTTGACAGAAATTATTACTTTCTATTTTAGTTTAACTTCGCGTTTGTCATTTTGACCCTTAATTATAAACACCGGTGAACGCACCATTATAACAATATGTAACAATTACACAAAACGATAAGAAGTAATTAATATGCCGATTACACTTTGAAAAACTTGTAAACAAAGTATTACATCATTTAATGTAATTGTTGTCAAGCTAATTAGCATCCTTACCTTTAAGACAGAATATAGTGGTCCAACGAAGATTTCATTCGGTACAAAGCACAAGACATAATTCACGCTAAACAGCAGACGATATTAATCATAAATTTATCTAAAATGATTATTTTTATAATGAGCTGGGGCTCATAAAGATGCTCCAACAACAATTATTTAGGGACAAAATTACACAGCTGTCAAAATTCCAATTTGAGAGAATGACAGTTTGCTCAACCATAGATAATTTAGGACGTGGAAGGGAGGTGGAAGTTTTTCAAGGTTAAAAGAGTCTGAAAAGAGGAGTATACTAATTTTTTTCCATTTTTGTGCAAATTCTAACAAAATTATTATATTGGCCAAAAACACCCTCTATAGATATAGCCAAAACATACAAACAGAAAACTTTTATTTAGAAAAAAATCAGTTTATTATCATTGCAAGATCTCTTATATTATGTAGATGAATTTGATGAAAAATTGCAAAAAAATAATTGTAAATCATATACTAAAAGATTGTTTAAATATTATAATAATGAGTTTGTCGGTAGCCTGGAGGTAGAATCTCGGCCTAATGAACATGAGGTTTGCGGTTCGATCCCAGGTGTCAGCAAACTCATCTTTTACGACACAAGCATTTAGCTTACTGTGAAAGGTGTATAAAGTTGTATATGGGTTTATAACAAAAACTCAGATACATATTTAAATAATAATAATAAAATAAATTCGCTTGTAATTTCATTACAGTAGTGCAGATAAACACTCGTAAATAATGAAAAAAAAACTTCTCAAAAGAATACGCAGGTTGTCTGGGAAAGATAATGCTCATTGTTGATACACTGTTTTACTCGTGCTTCCCTACTTCTATTAATATTTGTTCTTATTATCATAAAATAAAAATCAATAAAGGAATTAATTTATTAATTAAAGTTATTAATCCGAGAAACATTAATCGCAATGATATATATATACATATATATATACCTACTCAAATTAGAGTTGATTTATTATTTATAATTATTTATTAGTTATAATTACCTCCTTAATCTAATTTTAATTCATTTTCACAAGGTTTCTAATAATATTCAACAAACATGCTTTCATAAAAACGCCGCCAAGACTGTTGATCGGCTTTGCATAAAAGTGGAAATGGCCAATGGGCTATAGATTTTTTCCAATTTACATGTCCAATTTATTCTGACATTTGGCAACACCTACATCCCCAGCTGTCGGAAATTTTGTTAAATAACACTGTGTTATAGATTTGTAAAATGTTGAGAATTATAACAAATGCCGTCTTAAACACAGGAACTCGAAGGTAAAGGAATCAAACATTATTCTACAGTCGAATTCACATACATTTGATCTAATTTAAACACTTATCAACTGCTCTGTCCACTGATTTTTAGTGGTTGTTACTGTCAAATTGTACACAAAATTGGTTATTAAATTAAAAAGTTGCCCATTTTTTCTTCAACTTTAAACTATCACATAGTTTTTAGTTATATAGTTGTGTACTTCAAATTGAATAAAAATGTCTTTGAATTTTGCATTATTTATCCATTTTCAATTGTAAATTTGATATCCAATATCCATTCAAAATTTGAATTGAACAGACACTGTAATAAGGTTTTTTCCTAATTTTAGATGCATCTCCCCCTTGTCAACATCCTCAGCAGCGCACGCAGATGCTCCAAACACCAAGATACCCGATCCCATTGACGTAGAAGAAATCACAGAACCCAAAAAACTTGAGAAGAAGAAGGCCTTAAGTTCACATATTACAGTTCGGAAAGTGGTAAGTTGACATAGATGTCATTATATATTAAAGTTAAATAATTAAAAATCCAAGCCATTTGGGAAGGTAATATCTTAAAATATTATATCTTAAAATAATAATTTCTGAGTAATATCTCATGGAGTCTTAGGTCTCCCACTCTTTACTGTTACTTTTGAGTGTTCTGTAAGAGGCAGGTATTAGTAATACATTACGTTTAAGATATTTAAAATCTTTAGTTCATCGAGCCCATCTTGTATGTTTTAACTTTGATTGCCATCAACAAGACAATGTTCATGTTTGTTACGTGCGGCTGGTCTGCTGGCTACCCCATGTGTGGGAAATGCAGTATGAATGAATGACAATGATGAGCACCATTTTGATATTTTGTGTATTATTTCATTTATCACATTATTTTCCTGATGACAATTATTTTTATGCCAGTCTGGCGTGGCAGGTAACGCTCTTGTCTTTGAGTCATGAGGTCTCGGGTTTGATTTCCAGTCAGGACAAAAAGATGAATGGTCTTTTTCTAATTGTTGTGGATCTGTATATTACATGTATATATGTGTTTGGTGCATATAATATATGTGTATCATCACATTAGTACCCTTAATATATGACCCTTATCTTAATTTCAGACTAGCTCAATCTGTGTGAATGCATTATGTTATGGTATTGAAATATGATTTCACAATTACACAGATGTTGATACAATATTATTTTTAAATAATATGATTCTTGTATAATATTGTGATAATTTTTTTTAAGGTTGAACAAAATAAGTGAGTTTAACCATGTCCCCCCACCACAGCGTGTTAGTTCTAGATAATTCTTTTTAAACACTTCATCCTCAATGCCAGACCCTGCTCCTTCTGAACCTTTACGCAGGTGGGCGGAGGATTTGCAACTATGCAAACCTTTCGTAGCTCAATAACACCTTGCTGCAAGAGGCAAACTAGACTATAGGAAATGGAAAACCCTGAACCAACTGAGATCTGGGGAACTGTCGTGAAAATAATGTTGTCGTTGGATCAATGAGGGTTCCCACAGAACGAATCTGCAGGGCTACTCTTGACACAATCTAAATACGATCTTAATCAAGTCTTGATCTTGATCATACGACGCACGATGTGACTATTGGCCAAAAATACACGCAAACCGATCGCGCGTTAGCGGTAGCGCGGTGTTTTTTACCATAATCCCTTCGTGCGTCATATGATCAAGACTAGATTAAAATCGTGTTTAGTTTTGTCAAGAGTAACCCTGCTGGTGTGGGTGATGCGATGCGGCGCAGACCATCCCACATTTGTTTGAGTGTCCGTTATGTTGTGTCGCGAGCACTATGTGGGATATTTTTGAAGCATTTCGACGTCCTGTGCATTTCGCACAGCACTGGAAATCAGTTTGATTGGTCTTCTGGGTTTCAACACGTAAAATAAATAAATAATCTGAAATTGAATCCTAAATTTTTCTATGGGGTGAAGCAGTTGCCAACTTTTATTTTATTTTTTAGTTTCTACCCTCTATTTGGTTTTGTATAATCTTAAACATGCAAATTATTTCCATTTCAGGAGGATCTTACTCCCATTACAGGAGTACCTGAAGAACACGTCAAGAGCAGGAGAGTTAGGATTTATGTTCCGTCTAAAAATGCCATGCAGAGTGGAACATCCAATATTCATCACTGGGAAATGGAATTTGAAACTAGAGAAAGGTGGGAAAACCCTCTCATGGGCTGGACATCCACCGGAGATCCACTCTCCAACATGAAACTCAGTTTCAGAAACAAAGAAGAAGCTATTCATCATTGCGAGAAGAATGGATGGAAGTGGTATGTTGATGTAGCTAAAACTGAAAAGCCAGAACGTCCCAAGTCATACGGAGTCAACTTCTCTTGGGACAAAAGGACAAGAGTATCTACTAAGTAAACAGTTTTTAAAACAATCCTACCGCTGATTGCTCTAGAATTATGTAAATATATTTTAAAATAATTATGAAAATGAATATCATTTTGATGTTTATAGTTTATTTCATTCGCAGTTCACTTTACAAATATATTCATGATTGTTTTTGTCGCTAGTTATGCTCCTGCACTTTTTTCCAAAATTTGTCTTTAATTTATTACAAAATACTATTTTAATTTTCAAAACTTAATTTGAGCACAGTAAAGTTTTGGGACTTAATAAAGTTTTAAATCTTGAGTTTTTCATATAATTATGATTCCTTAAAAATATTATACTTAACTGATAAAATGAATGTGTATTGTAAAAATGTAGGAGAATTTTTGGAATAGATTTTTAGTCGAATTACTTTGAAGAATATTGGATAAAATATTACTATTAATAAAAACAATCTCATGGTTTAGGAGTACGACAGTTGAGGGAAGTCAAAATTGATTGTGTCATTATAATACAAAATTGTTATGAAATAGTCAAAATGTAGATATGAATAAAGCAGTGTTAATAAATAACATGTTTGTTATAAAAACCCAATGTTGTTTTGGAACCAGTATCCGGTTGATTTTTTTATGTGAATTAGGTAAATTGATGCAAGTATTTCTTTCTGCTATAAACTATTGATCGCGAGGGAGACGTCATCCGATTTATAATCAGCAGATTGATAACCTTCAGTACTGTTGGGAAGAAAGGGTGGAAATGAGTCTTCCATTCATTTTAATTTACAAGATACTGCATCAAATGTTATTTATTTATTTATAGCCAGTTACACACTTCAGACAACACACAAAAATATCAACAATATCACAAGAAAACAATGCGTTGCCCAATTTAAAAGTGTATAAAAAAGTTATGTTGTTATGCTTTAACTTTCACTTTTTTATTTACGGATGTCACAAAATGTTTATTTGTGTTTTCAAGGGAGTTTAATATACTACCATAAAAAGTAAAGAGGACACTTCACTATTTATTTTGTCACTTTGGCCAAAATTGGCATGATGTAGTTTCGCTCCCATATACAGATATATCCCAGCTAGGATATTTAACTTCTTCCCACACCATTCAATAAGAATGATAATGATTTAAAAAGACAAAAACATATTCCGTGTAACTGCTTTATTATATAAAATATTCTTAAAATGCAGTAAACTTAACTGTACATGAAAATTATATAACGACATGAAATAAATTTAAAACTATAATTTTTATAATAGAACTTTCAAGATATATGCATTACAATTAAGTCATTTCTAGATTCTCTTTTTACACATATCCCATACAATGCCAAACATTACATTATAAACTAGGGTACATAAATATTATAGAGAATTAAAGAGCAAGTAATAATGAAGAAATGACAAGGACCTAAGATGTTATTCTAAATTTTAACATTATATCTCTGACATGAAGTTAGCTATATGACATTCACAGCAGGCAGACTGTGACTAACTTCGTAGGAGAATCAAAACTTTAAAAAATTGCCTCAGCACTTCCTGAGTAAAACAACATGTACAGTAACTGAACTAATTTTCTTTCTAGTTGTAAGGCATACTTTAAATGAAAGAAACAAGACTCAAAAATATAACAATTTCTTTCTTAATACGGTTAAAGTATGTTTAAACAAAAACTTTTTTCTAGTAACCGATACTCTTTACTATAAAATAATCGTTACAATTAACAGTAAATTAAAATTATGAGATAAAAATCAGGCGGTTTAATGCTTTTATAATTACTACCATTTAAATCAGTACGACAATAATTGTTATTGCTAACATCTTCAATCTAAAACTAAAGTTTATTGTAGGGGCTAACTTAATTTAAAACAATTACAAGAATCTTAAGGAGAATTTGAATATAGGCAGTTTGAAGTTATTTCATCTCTGAAGCTTGTAGTTTATTGAAATAGTTATAGGGATTGAAATATATTACGTTACTAGTGCACAATTTTATTTGAAAGACATAAATGATTGACAAAGAATTGCTATAAATATGTAACACATTATCGTTTGTCAGAGAAAAGAGTAGAAGCATCTGTAAATCCATATCATCGTTACATGCAAAATATGGGCCACATGACACTAGTATATTTTAGACAAGCTTGAAATTAAATGCTTATTACAATATTGAAAACATTAAACTGTTTTTTTAATCAAATAATAAAATACAATGTTAAAAATAAAATTAATAGAAAGGTATACTTTAAGCAATGCTTTTATTGTAAATTTAATATAAATACAAAACTATCACATAATGTTTAGAAAAGACAGTGTCAATTTATTTGGTAGTTAACCTAACCTTATGTGATAATTTCAAACGCAAAATTTACATTTGCAACATATATACCATACTAATATACCATCACAGTATATCCCACAAGTGAGGTAGCCAGCAGACCAGCTACATGTATTAAAAATGCAAGCTGTCTTCTCTGTGCCAATTAAAAAATAGCTTATTTAGGATGGATGGCAAACGAAGCTGAATTGAATATGTAAAATGTCTTTTACCATCAAACAATGGTTAATTGAAAAAATGTTACAGTGGGGAATGTTTTTAAAGTTGAAATAAACTATAATTTTCTAGCCTGTCAAAATTTTGACAAATTTAATGACCCACACTTGGCATTATTAACGACTATAAAAGATTATCGATGACAATGAATTAAAAAGTTATTTATATTCTATCAGCCGTTAACATAAATTGTAACAACTGATTTAGCTCTTTTCAAAATGTCCAACACTTATATAATAATCAGTTGTTTCTCTTATTTGGGATCACCAGTTGGCTTCCTAGGTCTATCATCGTCATCTGAATAATATTCATTATCATCATCATGCTTAGACTTGCTCAAATGTGGCTGATCTGCAAATGTCTTCCTGGAAATCTCTGGAGGTGAAAATTGTATTTCTGGAATGGGTACTGGTGCTGGTGACTCAGGATTGTTTGGACTATTGGAGCTTCCAGGGAAATTTGTTTGAGAAACTGTTGAATACACGGCCATGGCCTAAAAAAATACAAAAAAAAAATTACCTACTATTTCTTATAAAAATGTTGCGTAATAATCAAGTACTTTTCTTTGCTTTTATCAGGAAATCAGAAATTATCTTAACACAATATGTAACACATTGTTAGACAGAAAAAAATTAAAAGTAACTGGGGGTCATGCACTGATGAGTTGAAGTTAGGTGAAAATTGTTTTTTTATGACAAACTTGGTCTTCTACTATTTTTTTTGTAATGGCAATCTATAATAAGTTTTGGGTTAAAACAATAATAATAATTTGAAATAGAGGTCTGAACTATCTAACTCCTGTTTAGAAGTATGAAGAGTTCTTAAGTATAACAACTACCTCACGATGATTGATTTACTATTACACAATAAAATATAAAACCAGAGTTTTTATCACAACATTGATATGGTTATTTTTATTGGGCTGAGAAACTGTGGGCTCAGGATGATTTGCAACCCAATGCTGCTTCTACGTATGTGATGGACATCTTCAAATAGAATAATTACTTACCTTACTGACTAGACTACTAACATCGCCAGCATCTGTTGGCAAAATCAATGTGTTGTTTGTTTTGGCTAATTTGGTAAATGCTTTCACATATTGCTCAGCTATAGATAGCGATGCTGCATTTCTTCCAGTCTGAAATATAAATATTAATAAAAACGTTTGAAGTATTACTAAACCTATACACTAGAATACATCTTGGCAGACTGATTACAGTTTTGCAAAAATCAAAGCTCTAGGACAAACATTGGGAAAGGTGGAATTGTTCTCCACATTTGACCTTCTCAAAATCCTAAATTTCATAAGATATCAGATAAGCAGAATAGGGAGAGTACAATAAATATTTTACAGTATAAATGTATTGCGCAAATAAAATAAATACAAATGATACACAATTTGAAAAGTTTAACTTACACTATTGCTAAGAGCAGTGGCCACGAGTTGCAAACCTTTAGCACGGGCGTGTGCCACAGCAAGTAAAGCTTCAGCTTCACCATGTGCTTTGTTGATCTGTTCCTGTCGTTCTGCCTCTGTAAACAGAAAAAAGCTCATTGTGTTGACCACCACAATTTTGATCCTACTTTTAATGTACATTTATAATCATCAACAATACTGTTAGAATAAAAAATATTTGAAGATCAGTAAAATAAGATAAATTTTATGAATACCTGATCCTAGAATCCTAGCTGTTCTTTTACCCTCAGCCACATTAATCTCTGCTGCCCTAATACCTTCAGACTCCAAAATAGCGGCTCTCTTCTTTCTCTCAGCTTCCACTTGCATCTGCATGGCTTCATGAACTCTAGTGGGCAGTTTGATGTCCCCTGCAAATTAACAATTTATAAATAACTGCTAATCTATACCCTGTCAAAAGAAGATCTTCTACTTTTACCCTTCAATTATCTTCTTGAGAGCACAATGTGGAAACAAGAGCCTTATATTTAGGACAGTTCTGTGCAAATCAAATGGCCTCTTTCCACGACAAAACTTTAATATTGTTGTTACAGGAATATTAAATTGACAAAAAGGGTCATCTAGGACATTGGAAATCTTGTGAAGAGTTCTTATAGAAAATTTATCAAATGAAAATAAGAACTTACTAATTTCGTAACGCAAACAAGTGATGCCCCAAGCTTCGCTGGCCTTGTTGATAGATTCTACAATGTGAATGTTTAAGGACTCCCTCTCCCGGAATACCTTATCTAAGGATATTTTACCTAGCTCACTTCTCATAGTTGTTTGAGCTAATTGAGTGATGGCAAACTCTGGATCCTCTACACCGTAAGAAGCTGAAAAAAGATTATAATTAAATTTTGGGAACTTATCAAGTTGTAATGAACGCATAAATACTTGATATTATTGAATTATTTTTATGTAGATATGTAGTATTCAACCTGGAGAACAAGAATCCGGCGCACAATTGTGGATTTTTTAAGCACAACAATAAATATATGCATTTTTCGTATGCCCTTGACGTATCACAAGTATCCTATAAATATCGGGGGCCATGTTGAAATTTGCACAGAGAAATGGTTCATTGTTACCAACATAACAAAAACAATGTTTACTGGACAAAATACAACGGAAGTCAAAATTAGACAACGGGGAAAAAAGTCAAAATAATGAAATGGGAAAATTATTACAATTTATTAAATCGAAAAATAGACATACCTCATATTATTATTATAAATCCTTTTTCGTATATACTGTATTTGTGTTGTTAGGTAGTCTGGTGCTAATATATGCAAAAACACATTTATTACGTTGACTGATTGCGGGTTAGGTTTGTTAGGTAGTATGGTGCTAATATATGCAAAAACACATTTATTACGTTGACTGATTGCGGGTTAGGTTTGTTAGGTAGTACGGTGCTAATATATGCAAAAACACATTTATTACGTTGACTGATTGCTGGTTAGGTTTGTTAGGTAGTACGGTGCTAATATATGCAAAAACACATTTATTACGTTGACTGATTGCTGGTTAGGTTTGTTAGGTAGTACGGTGCTAATATATGCAAAAACACATTTATTACGCTGAGGCTGGGGCTGAGGACTCTCGAATGGTGTCATGCACTCTTTAACCAGTGTTGGAGGGAAGGTTGCACGCCAGAAGACTGGCGAAAAGCTGTGATATGCCCTCTATACAAAGGAAAGGGGTCAAGACTAGAATGCGGGAGTTATCGGGCTATTAGTCTGCTGAGCTCGGTGGGGAAACTGTATGCAAGAATATTGATTGAAAGAGTTCGAAAAGTGACTGAGACGAATGTATGGGATGTGCAAGGTGCCTTTCAGAGTGGTAGAGGGTGTGTGGACCAGATCTTCTCCTTGCGAATGGTGACAGAGAAGCTCCTGGAGAAACACCAGAAGCTTTTCTGCGCGTTTGTTGATCTAGAAAAGGCTTATGATAGAGTAGATCGTGAGAAAATGTGGCAAGTACTATCAATGTGTGGGGTGGGTAGTCGGCTAATTCGCGCCATTGCGTCCCTATATACAGGAAGTTCTGCGTGTGTTAGAGTGAACAATAACCTGTCGGAATGGTTCACATTGACAAAAGGAGTAAAACAAGGGTGCGTGATGTCGCCATGGCTTTTTAACCTATACATTGATCATTGTATTCGTCCATTGAAAGAACTGAATGTAGGTGTTGATATGAATGGGATGAATGTAAGAGCGTTAATGTTTGCCGATGACTTGGTATTGATGGCTGAAAGTGAAAGTGATCTACAGCGAATGATGACGTGTGTGTATGAAAATTGTGCGATTAATGGATTGAGAATGAATGCAAAAAAGACAAAAATCATGGTGTTTGAAAGAGGAAGTGAGAGAACAGTATGCCAGGTAATGATTGACAACGAAGTGTTAGAGCAAGTTGACGAATGTGTGTACTTAGGTAGTTTGTTCACGAGAGATGGGAAGTGTGAAAGCGATATTGAAAGGAGAAAAGTTGCTGGCAATAAGGTAAATGGTGCAATCCGACCAATAATTGCAAATAGAAACATATCCACCACAGCTAAAAGGTTGGTGCACTCTGCTATCTTAGTGCCAACACTTATGTATGCAAGTGAGACGTGGACATGGTTAAAAAAGGATGAAAGTGGCATAAATGCAGTGGAAATGAGATCGTTGAGAAGGATGTGTGGCAAGAGTCTGAGAGATCGTGTGCGTAACAGTGATATACGAAAGGAATGTGGAATGAAAGTTGGTGTAATAACAAAGATGAATGTAAATAAGTTAAGATGGTTTGGGCACGTGGAAAGAATGAATGAGGATAGAATGACTAAGAAGATATATTTGGCTGAGAGGAATGGTGCTCGGAGACGCGGACGTCCGAGGATTAAATGGCAAGATCATTTAAATCAAATCCTACAGGACGGTCACGTGTTGAGCACATTGAACAGGAGAGCATGCATGAGGAATTGTATGACAGTGACGGAAGCGAAAGATGTATGCAAGGATAGAAGGAAGTGGCGCTCGATCCTTTCTGCCTACCCCGCGAGGGAAGCGGCGTGATGGTATGTATGTATGTATGTATGTATGTATTTATTACGTTGACTGATTGCGGGTTAGGTTTGTTAGGTAGTACGGTGCTAATATATGCAAAAACACATTTATTACGTTGACTGATTGCTGGTTAGGTTTGTTAGGTAGTACGGTGCTAATATATGCAAAAACACATTTATTACGTTGACTGATTGCGGGTTAGGTTTGTTAGGTAGTACGGTGCTAATATATGCAAAAACACATTTATTACGTTGACTGATTGCGGGTTGGGTTTGTTAGGTAGTACGGTGCTAATATATGCAAAAAACATTTATTACGTTGACTGATTGCGGGTTAGGTTTGTTAGGTAGTACGGTGCTAATATATGCAAAAATACATTTATTACGTTGACTGATTGCTGGTTAGGTTTGTTAGGTAGTACGGTGCTAATATATGCAAAAACACATTTATTACGTTGACTGATTGCTGGTTAGGTTTGTTAGGTAGTACGGTGCTAATATATGCAAAAACACATTTATTACGTTGACTGATTGCTGGTTAGGTTTGTTAGGTAGTACGGTGCTAATATATGCAAAAACACATTTATTACGTTGACTGATTGCGGGTTAGGTTTGTTAGGTTGTACGGTGCTAATATATGCAAAAATACATTTATTACGTTGACTGATTGCTGGTTAGGTTTGTTAGGTAGTACGGTGCTAATATATGCAAAAACACATTTATTACGTTGACTGATTGCTGGTTAGGTTTGTTAGGTAGTACGGTGCTAATATATGCAAAAACACATTTATTACGTTGACTGATTGCTGGTTAGGTTTGTTAGGTAGTACGGTGCTAATATATGCAAAAACACATTTATTACGTTGACTGATTGCGGGTTAGGTTTGTTAGGTAGTACGGTGCTAATATATGCAAAAACACATTTATTACGTTGACTGATTGCGGGTTAGGTTTGTTAGGTAGTACGGTGCTAATATATGCAAAAACACATTTATTACTTTAATTTTATAAAATTAGTGATATATATGGTATTTATGGATTTAATTAATTTTTTTATTGAAAATTTATCATTTCTCTCTATGATATGCATTGTTTATGTCATATTGGTAAACCTGCAATTCATTTCCTATATTTTTGTGTCAACATGGCGTCGGATACTTGTTTTGATTGTGATGTGTAAATCGTGTACAAAATATGCAAATAATTAATTTTGTGTGCATTAAATCAACTTACTTTGGATGGATTATTCTCAGGTAGAAAACTACATATTCACATAAATATAACTTGAAAATTCATAATTATTTTCTTGAATAGTTCATCTATACTTGATATTTACCAAATTTTGTTTTTACCTTTTTTTTTTACATAAATTACGATACACATTTCTTGACATCCACAACTATTCTGAAACAGAGCTATTTACAACGCACCTAACACACAAAGAAATATGTTTGCGTCTTGAAGTTGTGTAAAATGGCAGTGGAATTCAAACTGCTAAATTTCCTTTTTGGATATCCAAGACTTGACTTATGTTTCAGTTGTGTAATTCAGGCTTACATAGAGTTGTGTGTTACTGCCCTAGATGCAGTTGTTTTCATTTTTCTCGGTCATAATTTTAAGGTTAATTAATCTATATTATCACACAAAAAAGTTACCCAAATATGCATTTATGATCCTCAAATATAAGACTCCATCTATACTCAATGTGACATTGTCTGAAGTGATGGCACTCTGTTTTGGCACATCAATAGCAATTTCCTTAAGACTCTGGACATATTTAATATTGTCTATGACGGGTACAAGAAAGTTTAGACCAGGGTCCAATATTCGATGAAATTTACCCATTCGTTCAACAACCCAAGCCTGAAATTTTGGAATTAAACACAGAAAATGGTTAAACGTGTATTGACGAAGTTGATTAAATATGAAAAAAATGTTCATTTATTTTAACTTTTCTTAATTTTGTGTCTAAACTTTGAATGTAGGTAAGGTGGAAAATTTTCAACATATACTTACTTCTTGTTGAGGGACAAACATTATTCCGATATTGATTGGCGTAGAAGACCTATATCTAGCTGTGATTACCAATGCAGGATTGCTACATGTCACAGCTTTCATGTTATTCTAAAAAATAACAATCAATGATTTGGAATTGTGTAATATTTGGACACTCATAACTCACGGCAATATTGTTGAATATACAAACCCTGGCTATTCCAGTAGCCATCTGTAGTATTTTAGATCTTGTTAACATTTTGGTGTTAGAAAAATAATAAATAAATGCAATATTTGTAAAATATAACCAAACTTAGCACATGAAATCCGGACAGTTGAAATTCGGCACAAAGATGACATTCACTTTCGATGTTGCCAGTTGCCACTTATTAAATGAAAATATATTGCCAGTTCAATAAAGGTGGATTTGAGAAACGAAATTTATTTGAGCATTTTTATTGTTTTTTATTCTATCCAAAAGATGTCACTGAGTTGTAAAAATCTTATATAGGTATTACAGGTATCATAAGATTTTGGAAACAGAAATTAGTAAAAGTTAATAATTGAAATGCGCCGTGGAACAAGGGAGTAAAGCAAGGTTGTGTCATGTCTCCGTGGCTGTTCAACCTATTCTTCGACTACTAGTATTGTTCAGAATCTGAATATTCGTTCTTATGTATTCGTTCTTCAACTTAACTCGAAGAACTAAATCCTCAATGCCAAATCTGTTCGGTCTTTTTCGTTCTTTTGGGAAAAATTACATTAAAGTACTATATTTTCAAAGAAACTAAGGTTTAACATCGCGTGGCAAATAAACACGAACGAGATTTAAATCTTCGTGTGTGTTTTTTTTTGGAAAAAAAAACCTTAAGATACTCTATTTTCAAAGATACTAAGGTTTCATATTGCGTGTCAAACGTTGAGAACGAGATTCTTGGATTTAAATCTACGTGTTATTATTTTGGAAAAAACGCCATTGGAGTATTCTATTTTCAAAGGAATTAAGGTTTTATATCGCGTGTCAAATGTAACAAACATGATTCAAAGATTTAAATCTTCGTGTCGTCTTTTGGGAAAAAGGCCTTTAAAATACTTTATTTTCAAAGAGACTAAGGTGAAAATCGCGTGACAAATTCCACGAACGAGAACGAATGTTAAGAACGAATTGTTTTGAAGAACGATGTCTCAAGTACCGATTCCTGAGAAAGAACTGGATTTACCAATACTATCGACTACTGTATGCGACCTGTGAAAGAGATGGATGTTGGTGTCGAGCTGAATGGGTTTCGGGTGAATGCATTGATGTACGCAGATGATTTGGTGTTAATGGCTGAGAGTGAAAGGGATTTACAAGAGATTGTTACGTGTGTGTATGATAGTTGCAATTTGAATGGTTTGAAAATGAATGTTATGAAGACGAAAGTTCTAGTGTTTGAAAGAGAGGATGAAAAAACGATTTGCGAGATCAAAGTTGGTGACGAATGTTTGGAGCAAGTAAGTGAGTATGTATATTTGGGAAGTATGTTTGCGAGGGATGGAAGATGCGATAGGGACATTGAAAGAAGGAAAGTGGCCGGTGCTAGAGTGAACGGTGCACTTCGACCCATTGTCAGCAATGGCAATGTGTCGAACATGGCTAAAATGCTGGTGCACAATACCATTCTGGTACCGTCACTTACGTATGCAAGCGAGACATGGACGTGGCTGAAGAAGGACGAAAGTGGAATAAATGCAGTGGAGATGCGATCGTTGAGAAGAATGGTTGGTAAAACGCTGCGTGATAGAGTGAAGAATGAGGATATTAGAAGAATGAGCGGATGCAAGAAGAGTGTTGTGGACAGAATGCGCGTGAATAAACTACGGTGGTTTGGACACGTTGAACGAATGAACGAAGTAAGAATGACAAAGAGGATATACTTGTCTGAAAGAAAAGGTGTGAGGAAGCGCGGACGTCCGAGAACCACGTGGCTTGATCACGTGGATCAAATTCTTAAGGACGGCCGCGTGTTGAGTAAGAGGAATCGACGTGCGTGTATGAGAAACTGTATGAATGTGGAGGAAGCGAAGGAAGTGTGTAAAGATAGATCTGTGTGGCGTTCCGTTCTCTCTGCCTACCCCACTTGGGATACGGCGTGAGGGTATAGTATAGTAGTGTAGTAGTAAATACGTTCACTAAGAAGGATGGTTGGTAAAACTTTGCGGGATAGAGTGAAGAATAAGGATATTAGGAGAATGAGCGGATGCGAGAAGAGTGTTGTGGATAGAATGCGTGTAAATAAGTTACGATGGTTTGGACATGTTGAGCGAATGCAAGATGAAAGAATGACGAAGAGAATGTATTTGTCTGAAAGAGGAGGTGTGAGGAAGCGCGGACGGCCAAGAACTACGTGGCTTGAGCACGTGGATCAAATCCTTAAGGACGGCCGCGTGTTGAGTAAGAGAAATCGGCGAACATGTATGAGAAACTGGATGAATGTGGAGGAAGCGAAAGAAGTTTGTAAGGATAGATCTATATGGCGTTCCGTTCTCTCTTTCTACCCCTCCTGGGACACGGCGTGAGGGTATAGATAGATAATAATTGAAACCATGTAATGTTGCACTTGTTATCAATGCTGAGGCAATGGATTAGGCCTCAGTGGTTCCCAAAGGTTGACTGGGCTCCGATCCATCTAACAAAAAATTCCAATCTTGGGACCCACCTTTTAGCTGTCTTAAGGAAAAGAAATCATAAATATTGGTAATGATCAGATTCTCTAGTAGCGAGTCATAGAACTACTTAATGCTCAGGGCCCACTTAATATTCGCTCGCGACCCACCGGTGGGTCGCGACCCATGGTTTGGGAAATACTGAATTAGACCGTTAGGGTAACATTGCACATTTTAATATCATTGACGAGAAGACATTCTTAACAAAACAATCTAATGTTTTTGGTAAAACATGCTTCACTTTATAAAATTAAAGTAAAAAAATTCTGGTGATTGACCGACAAAATCCATAATGCTGATAATGCGCAGGAATAGGGCTTGTATCAAACACAATCATTGTCTAACAGCCAAATTTGTTGAGGTTGTATTTGGGTGTATAACAAAAACCCATCCTTTATTGCACACTTTGTTCATAATTATTATTATACTACCACACCTCATGCACATAATTAATTTTTCAATCAGGCTTATGAAACATCTTTAAAAAATATCTTTTATCAAAGAATATCTCCTCTCATAAAATTTACATAATTTATTATATTATATCGTGCCTTTGGCGGTATGTTTCCAGAAAATTTATACTCTTCTTTGTAAAGTTACCAATTTATTTTTCTTTAAAGTGAAAAGGGCATTTTCTCGATTAGGTATATAAGTTTGAAATATTTCGAAATCTCGATTTTGTTAAAGAATATTTTGAATGAAAAAGAGGACAGTCCATTTTTGTTAAAGAATATTTTGAATTATAAGGACAGTTTTTATTTGTTAAATAATATTTTGAATTATAAGGAGGTCAGTTCTTTTTTGATAAATACTATTTTTTGACACTCCTGAATTTGGTAGTTTTGATCCACTTTTTACGGTCTTACATTCCCAGAATTTGATGAATTGGTCAAGTTTTCAAAAGTGAAAATCTATTTAGGGTCTTAGATTTCCAGAATTTGATGAATTGGTCAAGCTTTAAAAAATGAGGACCTTTTTTAAATCTTACATTCCCAGAATTTGACAAATAGGTCAAGTTTTCAAAGGAGAGGATCTTTTTCAGGTCCTATATTTCTACCTTCCCCCGCGTTGTGTTAAAAAAGAAATACAAATTTGTTTGACTAGCTTTAAAATATCAAAAAGGAGGACAGAGAAGGTCAGAGTTGCAAAAAAGGAGGACGGTTGGTCACCTTATTGTATGCCTATTTTATTATGAATATTGATGTCTGATAAAGATAAAATAATATTATATTATAATATGACTGCTATCAGTTACGTGAATCTTCTGACGTGCTGTTACTATAATAATAATATGATGAATATAAAATATTAAATTGCTTAAAAATTACTTCAATACCTACTCATCACTATATAAATAAAATAATAAAATTAGCAATTATTTTACCATCTAACTGTCTGTTGAGCAAACCTGGAAAAATAATTTTCATTAAGTATGAACGGAAGTTTATCAAGCAATTCGTTAGACTTTTGGGTTAGTCGGACAAAATGTGTTTTATGATAAATTCACCCTCTGGTTGTATTTATTACAAATGTATTTTTGTCTCAAATTGTTATTATAATACAAGGTTTTCATAAAATATCTCGTGTATGTCACATATACAGTATTGAATTTCCTAACTTTAATTAGCACTCGTTGCTCCCATTGAACTACGGAGAATTACATATTCTACGAAGAATTTTCTGCTGAAAGAAATATGCGCTAATTGACATTATATTATTATACAAAAACAGAAGGGGGAAAATCTCGATTATTTTTGATTAGTCCGTAAATAAAGTATTAGTTTTTAGTAAATATCGTAATGAAAAATAAATTATAGCAGGTTTTCATTTTATACCTATTAGGAATCATTTTACAATGAAGTATTTTAACATAATATTTAGATGAACTTGCTTTTCGAATTGTGTCTTAGATACCCTATTTAAATTTTATCTCCTTGACGTGCTTTTACCAATGTTTTATATATTTTCTAGCTTATTGTGACACATCATAATTGACTCATTATATAGACCTTTTTAAATTAATTCTAATTAAAGTTTTGTTTTTTTTTTATTTTGATCTAGACTTATGAATCTGCAATATACCTGTGTGACTGTGAATGATTGTTTTTTGTTGTTGTTGTCTGTCATACTTTTTGTTAACATGTAAAAGGCTCACGCCGTATCGATTTTAAATAAATAATTAAATGCCATGAAAATGTTATTTTAAAAATATGGAGTTAAGTACTTTTGATAGACAATAACATAAAACATACCTACAATTTTGGGAACGTTTATAAATTATATTACCTGCCTTCACAGCTGGCATTAAATTAGATTGATATGTTTGATAATATAATATATTCAATGAATCTATCACATTATTACGCCTTCTGGTTTTGTGTTCGTTATTATATTATTATCAGTGCTAGCACCGTTTCAATGACTGATAATTTATTTATTTTTAGTAATAATGCGATACAACATATTAACTATCTTTCAATCATGTTAGATCTCCCACTCTTTTCTATAAGTTTTGGTGTGTTCTGTAAAAGGCAAGTACTCGTAAAATATTGCGTACCTAATTTAATATCTCTTTTGTCATAACTAAATAATAATTCTCTCCCTCCTTTACACGAGACTTGTCTCTATAAGGAGGATGTTTAGATTTAAGTTTTATCAAATAGTCTATGTATTGTAATGTCTGTATAATTATTGTTAAATAAAATAAATAAATAAATAATTACCAGACAACTTATTTAAGATGTGCCGTTTTGTGGCAAAACTACTGCAAGGGCCCATTCAAGAATCATAACACCTCCTGAACAATGGTCTTCAACCTCGCCTTCAACACCTCCACACTCTTATTTATTAAATATAATTTTATATGATATTTCATGACATTTAATTAACATTAAATATAATAGGTATATCCGAGTTAGTTGGAAGACATCACATTCTAGCGATAAACTCGCCCTCAGTACATTGAATTGTATGACTGATATTTTTATGATACTTTGTATTGATTTGAAATAATGTAACCAATGTGAAGTGAAGAATAAAATATATATATATTCTCTTCTTCTTCTTTATGTGTCTTGTCGGCCCTCAAGGTTGACGATGACCTGAGAGAGATCTTGTCTGTTCTGGGCAGCACGAAACAGCTCCTCCACACCATCTCACCCCGGTCCACTCTCGAATGTTAAATTATCATTAAATATCCTGCTGATGAGGAATGCATCTAATGAGAATGACCTAAAGATGGTAAATGACAAAGCGATACACGTCGCTGCATACTGGAGTGGTAAGGTCTGAAGTCCGGACCCGAAAAGTAAAGTAATATCTTCAAATCATCGATGAGTTATAGGCACCACCAATTCTGAAAGTCTAATCAGCATCCGTCCCCTATAACCCCTTCCTATAGTTCCTATAGTTCTCGGTCCCTTTGGAGTGTTAGGTTAGTGAATTGTATTTTTTTCTCCCTCTAATTTATGTAGCTATTTTTCTTATTGTTTGTGTTATTACCTATTATTTTTATTTCTGTTCAGTGTTAATGTGACGTGGTTAGATGGAAAAAAATCACTATATATAGTGATAATCTCGCCACTGCACATCATCACATTTTTTCTTATGCATACTGCTCTGTAGATTTTGTTATTTATGAATGATGATGGGCAAGAAGAATAAAATAAATAAATAAATAATATTAGTAGGTATTCATGGTATGGGGCGGATAGCCTCTACTGGATATTCCAGGTTGGAAGATACTGTAAGTGTGATACCTGCTAAAAAAAAGTTAATTTAATATCTAACATTGAATTTGTTTTTGTAATTCTTGTGCCTAGCACTTTATATGAAAATATAAAGAACTGCTCTATTCTGTTTAGTTATTAGGTAGAGTTTATCAATCAATGAAACACCCTAATATTATAATAATGGTATCATCCCTTTCACGCATAATTTATTTTATGTTGTCTATGAAACAAATCATGGGTACATAATAATTTCATTTGTGGTTTTATAACAATTCGATTAATCGACTCGCAGAAAGCCCAATAATATTTCACAAATATTTGTTTTACCTATTTATCATAAAACACATAAATCTGTCTAGTGTGAAGTTTCTGGATCATTCGGTAATAAGTAGATGAAAATTAAGAATATCCATTGAAGGAGGAAATTCGTCAATAATAAAATTGGTCTAAATATCAATATTTTAATGGTAAGCGAACTTACATACATACCTTTTAATCAATCTTTAGTGTAATAACAAAATATGCTTCCCATTTTGAATGTCTTATTTTTATTGTCGGTGAACTCAGTGCCAAGTTATTACGGTATTACCGAAAATTCATACTTTTTTGTTATTTTGTTATTAATTATCTTTGATAAGGTATTGTCCATTTAACTGTGTTCTATTGTACAAAGTGTAATCAACTAATTGCAATTATTTTCAGAAATCAATTAACTACATTTACACTCATTTTAATTACGTTAATTAAATGGAAATATTTTAATGAGATATTAATAAAATGATAAGTACAACTAACGAACCGTATTGTTTTCATAGATTGTTCTCTTTTTAATAATTTATAATAATAATAATAATAAAAAACTTTATTGCACAAAAAAACAACATATGAAAATATTCAATTTAACTATACAAAAAAAAAATGTGCAATGGGCGAGTTTATCGCAGAAGCGCGATATCTTCCAACTAACCCATAATAATTTATCTACTTCCAATATTCAAAAAGTCTTCATTCAGTATATTATGATACAAATTGAGTTTGAAAATATTGATGAAATATAAACATAAATTGGAAATATTTTTGGGAAACTTGTGTCGCGCTTTTAATTTTTTTTTATCACGACATTGACGCTGATTGAGTTTAATCTCAACGATGAATTAGTTCACAATTCCATTATTTTTTTTATTTTTATCAACAAAAAAAAAATCAATACAGATCACAAAGATTTTTTTTCTCTATATTTTTTCAAGTTTATATGTATTTGAAAAGATACGTTTGCAAAGTAGGTAGTGTGGACGATGAATTCATTGATTTGAGTTGACGTTTATTTTGTAAAACCCCATATTAATTTCTTCTTCTTCTCAAAGTGCCATATCAGGTCCCCCCGACGTCGGCTATTACCCTGGCGTAAGCCTCTCTGTCCTGTGCCAGCCGGAACAGCCCCTCCACCCTCCGAACTCCTGTCCACTCTCGGATATTTCTCAGCCAGGACATCTGCCGCCTTCCCACACCGCGACTAACCTCAATTTTCGGATAAATGGAAGTCCCCAGACTTCTGCGCTATCCGGGTGGTCGGTGGGTCTCCTTCAATGTATAACCTCAATTTTTTCCTTCAAAATGAGTTGGAGCAAACTATATTTCTCATTTCGAAGTACGTGTCCCAAATATGCCATCTTCCTCATATTAATTTATGAAAATATTTTTTTTAGCTTTACTGTATTTAATAATAGGTGCTGGTCTTGACATAGGTACACGACCTGGTTTCGACTTATAAAGTCACAATCATTGTCAAAGTCATCAGTTTGACAATGAATTTGTAAGTCGAAACCAGGTTACTTACTACACCTATCATTAAATACACTCAAAACAGTTTATTTATTTCCATAAGTCAATGCATTCACTAGCTATATACCCTTTCTGTGTTTCTTTGAAGGATTCTAAAGAAATAATGACGTAAAGAACCTATCTATAAGTAAGTAATTTGATGGGCTGGAGTTAGGAAAGGAATTATATAAAACTGGATCAGTGAATAAATGAAAAATTATAAGCGCAGAAATATTTCAGCCAAACACCAACTTCTTTTTTCGCTCAATCATTAATATCCTATTATTATATATTACAGATAATTGATTTTAAGGTATAATTAATCTTCAAAATGGTTTATATTACTCCTTCTATCACAAGAGACAACTTAGTGATCTCGGGAGATAATAACACTGTCCCAAAGAACCCTGGAAGAAAGGAGTGGACATTAGCAAGACGTCTGTGGCTTTTGGCTGGAATACTAAACCATATTATAACAGTTATCATATCTATTTCCACAAGTTATTGGGCACTGGAAGATAAAGTTGGATTTTATGAGCTTCATATATTTTTACTGACAGTTGGGGTAAGTACCTACCTAATGTTATTTTGTCGACAGTGAGGTGCCTTGAAGTTGGTAGCTTTGGAGTTAAAGAGAGTCGCACAGGATAGAGCGAAGGCATGATACAAGACTTTGTCACGAACCAATCACAGGTTTGAAACCAGAGAAAGTTTTCGCCTTTTATCGTTATTTTCTATATTCTTTTCGAAAAGTCTCTATAAAAAAAACCACTCAATTACCTACTAACTATATATAAAATTTAGATAATAAAAAATGAAACACTGTTTAACTTTCACTAATTATCAGAAACCTCGATTGGAGAACCATGTCTACACAATGCAACATTGTGTAAAATCTAATCGGAAGAAGTGAGAAAGGTGTCCCAACGCTTACGAATTGGCTCTAGGCTGGCTTAAGTGATCACTTTCGGTGTCCATGGACAACCTTCACCAATTCCGCCATTCTCACTGTCACGATTTAAGGTCCACCAATCGAGAGACGTTTTATGCAAACCTTAGAAGCAACCATCTTTTTGGGATCTCATTTTTCAGATCTCAAATAGATCGCGATCCGTCTAAATGGCGCCGGAACAATTAAGTTCAATACTTTATCGTCAGCAACAAATGTTTAGAATATTTACAATTTTTTTTTTATTGTTTCCTAATTATTATATTATTGTATTGTATATAATTATTATATTGCTTAGAAGCTTTTCGGACCTACGTCCATCCTCAGTAATAAATATCTTATAACTAGTGACAAAAAACAACAAAACGTTATACATTATAAATAATTGAGAGTAGGGGGGGGGGGGGGTTTGGGCGGGGTCTCGGACATTTATTACTGAGGATGGACGTAGGTCCGAAAAGCTTTTAAGCAATATAATAATTAGTGAAAGTTAAACAGTGTTTAATTTTTTTTTATAACCTAAATTTTAAAAATGAACTTTTCAGACATTTTGTAGGAATTTTAGTATTTTTTAAATTTGATTTACTATTTGAGATATTTGTATTCAGTCACTGAAAAAGTTTAATGTTTTATGATTATACTGTTTTCTATAATTACTTAGATTCGAATTTCTTACTTTTTTATAGGTACTATTGTAAAATAAAAAAAATCTCAATTTTTATTTCGGTTGCCTTCAGATTTTCGATCCAGTATAGGAATTACGATCTTCCTAATTTTTTCTTCTGCGCCCCCTGAAGATTAGCCCCCTGGGCAAATGCTCATTCTGTCCGGACCTGGTACATTTTTTTTAAGATCAACAATAAAAAAATATTATACCGTACCTTGCCCTTTGTCGGGAATTCCTTTCTCTTTATGTTTTTTTTTGATAAAGTTTTAATACAATGAAGTACCTAATTCATCATTGAATTTAATTTTTGACGTCATAGTAAAAAGTCATCTGTTTGTATTTTTTTCGTCGCTGATTGATTGGTGGATAAACTAGTAGATATAATAGTAAATTCAAATATCAATATAATATTAACTGGATTTATTACAATGGTGAATAATAGTACACAATTATTCAATTAATGTGATTAAACTATAATAAACGAGCAATACAGAGTGTGCCATTTAAATAGGTACCAATCCACAGAATCGATACAACCCTGACTTTTTTCAGGTCATATTAGATATTTTTTTTTATTCTTTGCTGCACATTGATTTGAAGTTACAAGCAATTTTACACATAGATATGACAATATCAAATACAATAAGTAAACAGAGGGTAAAGTATAATATAGTTGGTTAATTAATCAATCAATATAGTTTTTCAAGAATTCTTATTATTTTGCTTCCTTCATAGGTAATAGCCGTCTCAGCACTTGGTTTCTTTATTTGTCATAGACAAAAATAACACTTGATTCTGTTACTATTTTTGATTTTTTTTGAATGGGTGTTCCATCCAGTAGAGGACTATTTTGCCCATGACAATTCAGTGAATCAAATCAAATAAAGATAAAAAAAATACCTTCTTCTGGTATATATAGTCAGTTACAATCCATCGGATTAGTCTGCAAAGAATTAAGATTTTCTTCTCTATTCCCCCCTATTTTCTGCTAGTCTCTTTAATTCTATATACGTGTCACAGTTCATGTCCTTCTTCACTCGATCCATATATGTAGGTGTCTCTTGGTTGACCTCTACCATTTCTGCCTTCAGTCTTGCCCTCCGCGATAGTGATGAGCAGACCAGGGTGCCTGATGTTGTGGTCAATCCAGTTTGCTCGTTGTTGGCTGATGTAATCATCTTATGTTGGTAGATATAAAATTAACTACCTTAACTTCTGTTGGTAGATAAAAAATGCCTACCTTAAAGTAAGACAGAACAGAAAAAACAGAAAAAAAAACAAACAGACACAAAACTCCACAATACAAAAGTTGCTGATATTATAGTATACTCTACGAACTTCTTCGAGTTTTCATATTTTTTTTGTGATAATAATTCTGGACGATGTTTTTTTCTTTTAGCGCAGTTTAGGGATCATTTTACTGTGTCAAAGGCGCTAGTGAAGATTAATCTTTAATTTGCTCATACAGCAGGTGAATGTTGATTTATTAGTCAAATCACCGGGAGGTGATTCTTGATTCAATCAGTCCGCAAAAAGGTCTCATTTGGAAGTTAGACTTGTCAGCTGTGTGTACGAGTATATGTACTTTCAAAATTTCTACGCAAGGAATAATTTAAGTCAGTTCACTTAAAAAAATAATTTGGGACACTCAGACAAATAATTGGCACAAACTGCATACCTACCATTCTTCAAAGATGCTTGATTTTGAGCAGTTTTGATATTTTTGATAAGCTTGTGTTCATGCCATTCTCAAGTACTTATCAATTTAGGTATATTGTGAGTAACACTTGCGTCCAATCATCACATCACAAGAGAGGATGACTTGCATGCTTATTACACGAAGTTTTTCCGCTGGCTTCCCCACTTGTTGAAATGAATTAATGAATGAGTATTGCGAAAGGGTCATAAAAACCCAATGACAAAAAAAAGTTCAACAAATCGAAATAAATTATTATATAATAATTATGTACCGATTAATATATTTTTTTTACAAATGCCATGTATTATGCCATAAAAATAATCGATCAGCAAGATAACATCTCATATCTTTTGTTAATGTTTACTAGATGAAATCTGATGCAATTAATTAATATTTACGTAAGCACACGTCCACCGTTTTTTAATTAAATGGGGAAATTTCTCAAAAAAAAAAATCAGCTCAAAAAATAGTAAAGAAAATAAAACAAATTATGGTACCTACTTTTTATATTTTTAAATGTAAATTTTCAAGGCTTTTATCACCATTTGAAAAGCAATTTTCGCACTTCGCCGCAAAAAGGTTTGTATGGCGGAACAGGTGGATTTTTAAAATGAAAATAATGAATGAAAAGTTTTATTTTTTGTTTCTTACTAGGACATTTGTGATTAGCGTATATTTATTAGTATAAATTGATAACATCCTCACACATATTGCATGTTCCCCATTCATATGCTCCGTGGTGTTCGCAGCAAAGTTTATAAGACTTTTAACCTCTTTAAAAAAAAATCATCACGAATAAGATTGTTTAGGTACCTACATAAAATTTGGTAATGTCTCTGAACGCAATAAAAATATTTGATAAATCCTGTATTTAAATTATGTGTCGAACATGGCTAAAATGCTGATGGCCAATACCATTCTGGTACCATCACTTACGTATGCTAGCGAGACATGGAAGTGGTTGAAGAAGGACGAAGTGGAATAAAGGCAGTGGAGATGCTATCGTTGAGAAGAATGTTTGGTAAAACGCTGCGTGATAGAGTGAAGAATGAGGATATTAGAAGAATGAGCGGATGCAAGAAGAGTGTTGTGGACAGAATGCGCGTGAATAAACTACGGTGGCTTGAACATATGTTGAACGAATGAACGAGGTTGCGCAGGTGTTCGAGAACAACGTGGCTTGATCACGTAGATCAAATTCTCAAGGACGGCCATGTGTTGAGTAAGAGGAACCGACGTGCGTGTATGAGAAACTGAATGAATGTGGAGAAAGCGAAGGAAGTGTGTAAAGCTAGATCAGTTTGTTCCGCTCTCTCTGCCTATCCCACTTGAGACACGGCATGAGGGTATAGTATAGCTGTATTTATCTAGTAAAATAAGTTGGATACAAAAACGTTCAAACAGGCTACCTCACGGATAAAATCTAATCATAAATCAATGAGCAACAATGATTCAGTTTGTATATAAAATAAATCGATGATTTATTGTACACATAGATTTTATCGATTGGTATGATATGAAATTTCACACAATTCTTATCTGATGTACGTGCGAAAATACAATACAAAAAATATAACGTTCATGCAATTAAACGATTAGCATTCTAATATGTCGTCTGTCTATTGTCTTGATGTTTACATGATAAGTTTTATTCTCTCGTAAATCATTGAAATATAATAGTTAGATATGTAGGTACCTATCGACACAAATTGTCCCACAAGAGACGGGATGCCGGAATCTTATAAATAACTAGCTGACCCGGCAAACGTTGCTTTGCCATATACATTATTTCTTGTTTACTAATATCACTATTAAAAATAGGGGTTGATGTTAGAAGGGTGAAAATTTAGGGCAATATGTATTTTTTAATGCCTCACCATAAAAAAATAAAAAAAAACAAATTGTCCAAAAAATAAAAAAAATGAAAATTTGGGGTGGACCACCCTTAACTTTTAGGGGTTTGAAAAATAGATGTTGGTCGATTCTCAGACCTACCCGATAAGCACACAAAATTTCATCAAAATCGGTCCAGCCGTTTCGAAGGAGTATGATTACAAACACCGTGACACGAGAATTTTACATATTAGATATTAATTACTGTATTATGTACCATACGAACTACTAGAAGTGTATTGAATGGCTTAAAGTTGTAATATTTGCCATCAATTGCATAAGCAAATTTACCCCTTTCACAGTATTCACTGTGTCGATGTTTAGGTAGTAGAATTGCATTAATATAGATTAGATGTAGTTTTCTACATAAAAAATCGGGCTGTGAATAAGTGTTAATCAGATTGACGAAAGACGTCTCCCTCAATAATAAAACATAATGTAGAAGAAAACCTCCGTTTCCAGATATTCCAATATGAGATGGGATCCAACAGAACACAATATCACATGCCGTGCATGATGTATATAGAATGCAAGATGTAGAATTTCAAATATTATTCTTTTTCTTTTCGTGTCGGTCAGCAAATGATAAAAATATAAAACATATAATTATATTCCCATTCCCTCTCAGAAAGCCACGACCTCTCTTGCAGCTCCCCCCAGGTGAGTTCGCTCCACGAACTCCTCCCAGTGACACTGTCTGGGAGCCATTGGACATATCAGGAGGTGCTCAGTGTTTTGCTTCTCTCCACAGTCACACACCGTACTCTCAGCCAGACCTCATCTCTGAAGGTTCTTCCTAGTGCGTCCTACTCCTGTTCTGATCCTGTTGAGGGTTTTCCACATTGGCCATGGTAGGTCATGGCCCGGAGGCAGGGCTTCCACTGGGCTGTTAAATATTGTCCCATGTATATTCTCCGATGTGTCTTTCCACATATTAATTTATTCATTCATTTATTCATTTGCTATTGATTTATTAATTTATTGTTTGTTATTTTTTTTTCTAAGATGTGTTAATCCTTGTTAATTGTATGTTGTTTCTTTTATACGCAGCACGCCTCGATACAGGGCAACCTAGTGAGGCTGCTGCAACTTAATTGTAGCCATATTGGTGAAAATATACTGTTGCTACACTTTCTCGAATTAGTTTTGAAGAAGTGAAAGTGAGTCAGTGAATATTACTGAAAGTCTATCATTATTATGTCTATTAGAAAGTCTATCTTATTAGATATGCCCAATTCTCCCAGTAAGTACTAATTGTTATGTTAATATTGTAATTATATAAGATAATCGATTAAACCAATATCTAAAATAATTTATCTACTGTGACGCGTGTGGAATCGCATTTTTTATGAACCTAATGATATATTGTTAAAAATAGTAGGTTCTGTCTGATTTATTCTAGAATTGAATTGCATCAATTGATCTGGAATAATTGATTCATTTTTGATTATCACACATCATTGTTTTATATTGATTCACAGCTCTGCGTCCTTTAAAAACTATAGCATTCTATTTAACTATATATTGACTACGTCCAGTTAAAGAAACCCCCGTTAATCCTCAACATGGTACAATCTTGTCCAGGAGTTTGAGACAACTAGGAGTATAAAACAGTAATTGATACTTTGTAATGACTGATGTTGTAACCAATGTAGAGTAAAGAATATAAATATTTTTTTTAAAGATATATCTGGGTTTTTTATAAATCCAAATACAACCTTAAACACCTTTCAAAGTATGCTGAAAGCTTGGGTCATGAAATGGGAGTTTGCCGGCACCTGGGATCGATCCATCACGGACCCCCTGATTACGAGGCCGAGACTCTACCTCCAGGCTACCGACGAAGTAGTTCCATCTTTATCTACTAAATTTATATAATAAAATTTGATGAGGCAGATAATGAAGACTTGGCTATAGCTGATTATATGTTTGAAAGGTTAATTCAAATTTTGATTTTAAATCTTTATATAAAAACTGCCATTCTGTAAAACTAGGTGGTTACTTGTATATTTTTTTACCATTCTCGTTAGAATGTAGTTAGTTGGAACTTCACTTCTGACTATAAGTGTAGGCATCTTTAAAATTGAAGATAATTTTTTTCACATATCTCATGATATCTATGAGTGTGATTAATTTTAAAAATAAAATTTCCAAAACTATATCCGGAAAATCGAAAATGCGAATGATAGTAATTTATACGTGCATTTTTACATAATGATTTGATAAGGGAAATTCCATTGTGATTTTGTCTGCTAGCAGACGATCTATGAACTCTGAGATGGTGATGAATTATTAGTAATTGGTAACACCTATATTTTATTATCGAAAATTAACTTTATAAGTAACTATCTACCACTGTGAAAACTGAAAATGTCAAATCAGTTAAGTATTTTTTTATATATTTGAATTAATGTTTCATGTAGACCAAATGGCTGACAACAGGATCGCCCTTCTTGTTGCAAAGGAGACACCAGCCGGTAAGCGTTTACGAGGAAGACTACCAAAAATATGGATTTAACAAAAAAATATCTGTTTTTCTACACATTTTTTTCATAGTTAACAAATACATATAAATAAAACATTAAATTTCAATGACTCAACTTCAAAAAGAGATAATCTCGTGTTTTGAAGCGAGTTACATTGTTACAGTATTACAAAGCAATACAAAAAGTAAATAAAAAAAGAAAACTTTATCAAAAAATTACTGAAAAATATCCTTAAAACCTGAAAAAAGAAATATAAATATAGCTGGTCTTCAGCGTTACAAGAGGCAACAACTTTAGAAGTAAGAGATATTCGATGTCAAGAGAAAGATGATAGAGACCCAATGTGATTAATGTCATAAAAAATCTCAAAACACAGAACATGAAGTCGCGTACTTGATGTATAATAGCCAGTCCAACTGGTAATCATTATCTCTAATCAGACAAATCATTCATGTAAAGATATTGTAATATATAATACCTTTATTTTGTTATCACCATCTACGTGCGTTGTAATTGAAGGTATCAATTAAACTTTGGCTTATATATACCTGGAAAATATCAATTTGACATTATTTATCTTCGACTCAATATACTTAGTGAAAGTCCGCGAAGTAAGTGGATAACCAATAATAAATTAAATATAGAATAGAAAGTAAAACAAACAAAAAACTAAATTAATTACGCCTGTAGTATATTAAAATAATAATATTATACAGAAATAAATGTGAATTAAATGAAAAAAGAGTGTGTGTGAGATTGTGACAGTTTGATAATATATTATTACAAATATATAAAATAAAATTTAAAACTAATAATTTAAAACAATACATATTTGAAAACATTCACATTTGGGAGTTTTATTAATTAAATTGATTAATATATACCTACATAAAAAGTAGTTTGACTAAATCCAAACTGGTGAATAAAAAAATTATTTCATAAAAAATAAATAAAAGTAAAAATGGATAAAGCTCTAGAAGCCGGAGTACAGATTGAATCAAACGATAAATTACCGCTGAAAGTTGACGAAGATAAAACTGCAGGATTGAATATTTGGAGTGCTTTGAAAACGACCGCCAATTTGATAAACCATATTTTAACGATTTTTATAACTTTCTATACTTGGTATGTGGTCTTTAGTAGGCCCGTTAACAACACATCTATTCACGTGTTGCTCACAATTACAGGGGTAATTATTCTTTTATAATTTGTATGTAGGTATTTGTTTGAAAGAATTATACTATCGAAATTTAATAAAAAAAAGATAAAGAATAATAGTGTTTAGTCCCCGTTATTTTCTTTTTGATAGGATTTTCACCTTTGTTGAAACGCGTTATATTTTGTGACATTAATAGATATAAAAAATGTGAAATTATCATGAAATAAACATGCAAGTTGCCCTCTCTATGCTGGAAAAAAACATTCAGCTTGGGTGACAAACCTGATCGCTAAATTTAATATGTATAATGTCATTTCTAAAACCAGCCACTCGAGGTCACACCAGGTCACTCGAAAATGTACATTAAAGAGCGGGAGACTTATTCTTTACCAGGGATTCCATGCAACATAATTATGATACTTATACCCAGTGGTTCTTAACCTTTTTGGGGGTACCGAACCCCACCAGTTACATATGCATTCATCGAATTCCTCCTAATTTGAAAAATTAAATTATATTTTTACAAATTCAAAACATGGTATATATTTATATATAGGTGTACAAAATGAAAAAAAAAATAAAAAACAATGATACAAACATTAAATTTTAATGGTTAAATCAAAACATGAAACATATTAATTAATATTTACTTCAAATCAGTGTGTGCTGCAGGGTTACTCTTGACAAAACTAAACACGATCTTAATCTAGTCTTGATCTTGATCATACGACGCACGAAGGGACTATGGTCAAAAACTCCGCGCTACCGCTAACGCGCGATCGGTTTGCGTGTATTTTTGGCCAATAGTCACTTCGTGCGTCGTATGATCAAGATCAAGACTAGATTAAGATCGTGTTTAGTTTTGTCAAGAGTAGCCCTGCTGTTGCCTTTTAGAAACCAATTCAGAAATTCGCGGCTTTACCTTGGCAAGTGCCACTCTCATGTCATTTTCACAATAAAGTCTATTCCTCTTCTTCGTTTTTATTTCCAACATCTTCGAAAAGGATTGCTCGCAAAGATATGTTGTAACAAACGGTATAAAAATCTCGTTGTGTTGCCAGATATAATAATAGGTATTGCTAGATGTAATATTTGGATTGTTAGAATAAACTGGCAACATTGTTTTTCAAACTTGTGATGGCGGTTTGAAGGAATTATCGGAGTACCTATTTTTTTCTTTTTCCAACTCGCAAAACTATCTTGCCTTTAAAATGATTTTCATCGAACCCCCAAGACTGACTCACCGAACCTCCGGGGTTTGATCGAACCCAGGTTAAGAACCACTGTACTTACCGAAATTATTTGATTTGGTTTAGCCACACATTGGAATATTGGTCCCCAGCAAAGTATCCCACTCTTTTTTGTAAATTTTCCAGTGTCTGTAAATGACAGATGTTCGTAAAATATCATGAATTTAACATTTTTTATTTATGCGATGAGCTTTGTCACCCATTCTGAATGTTTTTCAAAATTTCATTGAGATGGATAACACAGCTTGTATGCTATTAATCTGCTGCTTGTATGCTATTAATCTGCTGCTTACACCTCATGGAGAATATAGATAATTGACATGAAGTCCATGAAAATGTTATTAAAATATTTTTTTCGTTACAGTATCAGCTAATGATGGCGCAGACTATAATGACATTCTCTGGAGAGAATATCTGGTCGCGCTTCATGGACAGAAATTTTAAAAGGTCCATCCATTGGGCACTAGGAGCCACTGGATCCACTCTAGCTGTTATTGGCACAGCTTTTATGATTCAAGCGAAGACTTCAGGACATTTCAACACTCCACATGGAATACTAGGTACCTAACTACAATAAATACAAAATGCTTTTCAGATAATCGAAAATGGTCCAGTTTTTCTTATTTAAAGAATGAAGTGTCGAAAAGAAATCTTTGGCACTAGCATCAAAACTGTAAAATTAGTCATGAAAACAATCACAGCTCAGAAGAATGTTTAAGTTTAACTTCACAGAAAGCTACATACGTTATTTATGAACTAATTCAATTAAATATTTACAATAGATTTTTAAGAGGCCTAAAAGGCTCATGGACACAGTTCAGGAAATAATTTATATTCTTTATTTCAGGGTTTGTCGCAATGCTCTGCGTTTTGGTCACATTCATCAACGGACCTGTCACATTCTTCGCCAGTAAAATAAAATTCACCAGACCTGCATATCTCAAGATAAATCACTATTTCTTTGGTACTTGTGCCTTTGTGTTGGGAATGTCATCCCTCATTCTAGGATTTGAAAAGAATTGGTTTAAAAATAGGACCTCTCCTGAAATCGTCACTGCATTTATAGTTCTCAGTAGTGTGACTGTCTTTCTAACAATGAGATCAGCTTTGGTTCACATGTTCCATGTGGTCAAAGGATTGTTCAGAAATTAAGTATCAGTAAAAACTAACGTCAGTTAACGCATAGTCAGTCAGTCAGTCACAGTCACTAACTAACGCATCAAATGTAAGATCGATGTCAAAGGGAATACATTCCATAGAAGATCAAAATCATTGAATAAATTTTCGGTACAAGATCATTATGTATAATGATTATAAATTCAATGAATAAAGATCATTCATTGCTTTCGTGGTTCACAGTAGTGAAATAATGAGATCAACTCATGTTGTTACTTTCCATGTGATCAAAGGATTTTTTGGAAATTAAATAACAGTGTAATAGAGTACGTTAGTGAATATACATTCAATAAAAGATCGATGCCACCGAGTATACATTCCATCGAAGTTGTTGAATAAACTTTCAATAAAAGATCATTACGTGCAACGATTATAAGTTGAATGTACGATTTAAGTCAATAGAATATACATACATTCAATATAAGATCAAAAACATTTAATATAACATATTACATTGAAAATAAAACCACTTCAGTTGGGAATACGTTCAAAATAAGATCACAGTCACTGAATATACATTATTTAAATGTATAACGTCAAGATCATTACGTACTTACGCTACACTGCTAGATAATATTTAAGGTTTAGAATATTTAATAATATTTTATTGTTTAATTGTATTTGGGCACAACGCGTAGGTGACAAAGCCAATCAAACATCTTGATTGGAAATTCACGTTTACACAATGTCACATTGTGCAAAATCTAAGAAGTGAGAAAAGCGTCACGACGCCAACGAATTGGCTCCTTAAGTGATCACTTTCGGTGTCCATGGGAAACGTTCACCATAGGTTAATTCTGCAAATATTCATTTGGAAGGGAGATGTCAAATGGCACCTACACTATTATTTTTAAGGGTAATGAATCACACTGTGTTATTATTAATAGTATAGTTTGTAAGTATTTTAGACATAAACACAACTAATTTGTTAAAGATCTTAACATTATTTTAATTTATGAACAAATGGTTTGCTTTATTAAATATAATATATTTATTATTCAATAATGATATTAAATTGTAAAAATTAAGCTTGTGTGATAGTAGAAGTTATGTGAT
Organism: Athripsodes cinereus; assembly: GCA_947579605.1. NCBI lineage: Eukaryota > Metazoa > Arthropoda > Insecta > Trichoptera > Leptoceridae > Athripsodes > Athripsodes cinereus. Next base: position 5,970,340 of record OX388318.1, read on the forward strand.
GAGTAAACTTAGGTAATTTTTTTTATTTACATGAATTTGAGTGATGAGTTTTATTGAATCTCAAATAAAAAAATATACACCAAGATAATGAATTTATTTTTATATAACCTATCCATATTTTTTGTACTTTCTATAGATGACAAAGGGAATTGTTTTTGCTAAAAAAGGGAATAAGTTTGTAAATAAAACAAAGAATAAACAAGAAATTAGTGAATTTATAGAATAACACCGTCAATATCAATCAAAACTTAAATTTTCTGGATGTTTCCCACGAGGTTGGAAACTCCTTTCCCAATTTAAGGGTGGGATGCAGAAAGCAGCGTCAATCTTTTCACTAGGAATTTTCGAGCCATTAGTAAATGCCAAGATAAATAGTCGAGAAATAATCGTAGTCAGAATCTTTTTTACGCAGAACAATCTAGGACAAATTATCACCTTAACTCATATATAAATAGAGCCTGCACAAGCTTCAACAGAAGTTGCGGTAGTAACCCTGATCTGGATCCATTCATTACTACTTTAAATAAATTTAAAAATAACCTGAAGCAGATATCGGCTCTTGGATCTAGACGGTCGTAGCAATGTATAGTGTTGTATTTTTATAGGTACTGTGTATTGTATGTAGGGTATAGATGACCCGGTTGTGGACACTGCCCCGGTTTTGGACATTTTGAGATTTGATGTCCCAGAAATAAGGATGTGAACAATTTTAAGATGTTTCATTTATGCATAATATTTCTTCCGAGTATGGTCATATTTGTAAATTAACAGATAAGCTGGCATTGTGTCAAATGTCGTGATGGTTAAAGTTTTCAGTAAAACGTGTGTAAATTTACTGATTTGTTAACAAAAATGATAAGGACCCTTTGGATACTAATCTGAAAATATTTGAACAATCCCTAATGTTTTTGCTAATGTAACCGTTTACACTGTTAGGTAGAAGTCTTATGAATATATTTTTAACAATATTTCATAACTTCACTCATTTGTTTTATCACAATCTTGCATGTCTACAACTAGTGCAGCAATTTAACAATTGTTCTAGTTTTGGACACAGGCGTGTCCACAACCGGCTCACATAGTGTTTCAGTTTTGGACACCTTAATAAAAATATAGGAAAATGAATATTTTTACATTTTAAGGAGAAAAAAACATTAAAATGGTGCCACCTTAACCTTAATTTTACACAAGAGACAAAGAGACTAATTTCTATTTTGTCAATTGAAATTGATCTCTTCGATTACAATTTGGCATGATTCAATGGCTTAAATACGATTAACGTGTTCAATATGTTTGTTTTTTATTTTAATTTTGATAAAACCTTTTACTCTTATTGTTCTGTGGAGCACCCGACAAAAATTGATCTCCCACTCTTTTTCGCAAGTTTTCAAGTGCCCTGTAAAAGTCGGATGGGTGTTAGCATAAAGATATTTTTTATTTTAAATTCATCGATAATGTTTGCCACCCATTCTGAATGTCTTAATTTTTTGTAGGCATGGAGAGGACATCTTCATAATTATTTCATGAGGCTTGGCTGCTGGCTACCTCACTTGTGGGATATGCCGTGATGGAATAATAGAAGAAGTTTATTTTTTTTCTAAATTTTGGAGAAAAAACCTTTTTTCTTTAGCATTATTATAGTTATAGAGTTAATTCATATCCTTTGTTTATAATTTTAATAAAACACGGTATAAAAAACGCATTTCCTTAATTTTATATCAATTTAAAAGATTAAAAACCTAAGTGCAATAAAGTGTCCAAAACTGGTACAACGTATGTCCAAAACCGGGGGTAAAGTGTCCACAACCGGGTCATCTACCCTATATTGTTGTTCTTTTTTTTTTTTTTAAAAAAAAGGCAGATTTTATTTAATAAAGTAAATTATTGTCACCTAAGGCTGAGTAGGTACATTGCACTGAGGTATTTAATTGTTTAATTGTTTGATTATTTATACTGTGGAACAGTGTATACTTAGTATGGCTGAGTGCTGTCGTATAGTGTAGATATAGCTATAGGTATGCGATGATATAGTACAGTGTAGGTACATATAAATAGTATTGTGGTGTTGTTATTGTACTGAATATGCCTTATAATTATTCTTTATTCTTTCTTCCTTCTCTCTCTCTCACCTCCTATTAACTTATTTGTTATTTTTCTTTTCTTTCTTTCTTCCTTCTCTTCCCCACCTATTGTGTACTTATTTATATTGTTTTTTTTTTGTACTACATAATAATGAATATATTTAAGATACTATAATTGGCGATGTAAATCAAATATTGAACTTGTAAATTACTTATACCTATTGTAAATGCTGTTGTATCTAAAAGAAAAAAAAAAAAAAAAAAAAAAAGATAGATGAGAGCCATCTTTCTTATACTTTTTGCGCAAATAATTTGTTCACTGTGAGTGGCATAAAGTTAAAAATTGACAAATCAATACCAATTGATAAAATAATAATTGAAGATTGGACACCTGCAGCAAAAGGGATCGAAAATATGGGAAGGGTTGGAGAAAATGAATTTCAAAATCAAATATCCCTCATAACAGTTGTTTTCAAGGACCATCTTCAAATTCATTTATTTATATCATCACGCTATTTCGCACAAAAGGGGTAGTCAGCGGACCAACTGTGCGTAACAACATGCTTATCGTCCTTTCCGTGTCAATAGACTTACTGAGCCCAATAGAGCCGGTAAGTCTAACTTCTATGAGAGGGCCTTTAGTGTTGTTGGACCGGTTATGTGGAATTGCCTACCGGTGCCACTGAAAGATAGTCAGACTGTCACCAGCTTCAAAAGCAAATTAAAAACTGAACTCTTCACTGGCGCCCTTGAGACGGTCTAGGGACTGTTAAACGGTGTCAAAAAAATAAAAATCAAATCATCCAAAATCATCATCATCATCAATTCAATTTAAAGACATTCAGAATGAAAGGCACATCCTATTGCTGAACTGTGCTCAATATCTGAAATAAATTATGAATTCTCCACTTAAAAACTTACAAAAAAAGAATGGGAGATCTATTATTTGGCACAAGTTCCACGGAAATCCAGAATCAAAATTTTAATATACAAACTCTTCATAATCTTCAGGATAGATATTGTTGTTGTGGAGATTACAATCAATACACTAAGAAACCCGATTCCATATATTATGTTACTTGCCGGCAGCATATCGACACTTTACAAATCTGGTATAGTATGGAATTTTTAAAAAGAGATCTGCAGTTTGACTTCGATGTACTTGAAATAAAGTCACGCTAGGTATAAAACAGAATAAGCTGTTTACAAAATACAATTAATTTATACACTACCTATACTATATAGTGTTGTCAATGTTAAGATATATTTTAATAGATTATATACGGTTTAAACAACAAATCACATGAAACGAAGTAGTTATGTAAAAAATTGATAAAACTCAATCAATTATTTTATGATGTACTATTATTATTTAAAACTTAAATAAGAGTAAGAGTACGTAGAGTACCTATGTATATTAGTGAATACACATTCAGTGTTAGATCGATCTCATCGATAATACATTTCATAGTGGATCAATGTTATCGAGTATACATTTCATAGTGGATCGAAGTCATTAAATAAACTTTTCATCACTTATAATGCTTATAAGTTGAATGTATGATTAAAGTCAATGAATATACAGTCAATATAACATCAAGAACATTGAATACAACATACTTACATTGAAAATAAAATTATGTACCTACACATTATGCACACAAATCATTTTGGAAATACAATCAAAATAAAATCACAGTGTCTGAAAGTGATTATTTTGATTGGTTGTGATCTTATTTTGAAATAAGTTGAATGTTACGTCAAGACCATTAAGTACCTACGTGGAGACATTATTTATTTTATTTATTACAACACAATGCTACACTGTTAGATCAGTCATGGTCACACAAAAACTTAACAGTCTAATGCCGGGAAAAATTCACCTATCCAGATATACAGGATATCAAAGGATTAGGCTCAGAACGCGGGTTCAAAATACCAGCATTGTGTCTGAAATATCTGTGTTCAAAAACTTTTTTACAATATTACAAGTATTTATTATGAATACATTTTTGAATTTTAATGTGCAAATTAACCGGTAAATCTAATTTTTGTAAATTATTTATTAAAGATTTCGGAGTTACCCCTGTAGCTGACATGGCTAAAGGTATTATATAAACGGACCTAGAATGCCAAATATTTTTTATTTCTCCTGCTAGTTCTGTATATTTACGTATTTTTTCTGCGACGGTTGTTTGTATATTATGTGTATTTGGGACAGCGATGTCTATTAGTACGTTATTTTATCACGTATATCATGTAATACTAAATCGGGTCTATTATGATGTATTTGTCTATCTGTTATTATTGTTTTATCATAATATAACCTGTAATTTTGATTTTCTAAAACCGGTTCCGGGTTGTATTTATAATAAGGAATTACATTTTGTTTAATAGATTATGTTTAATTGCTAAATTTTGATGTATTATTTTTGCGACATGATTATGTCCAATATTTTAGGTTTAGAATATTTACAATTTTTTTATTTGTTTTACTGGATTTGGACACAACGCACAGATGACAAAATCTATCAGACATCTCAATTGGAAATTCATGTTTACAGAACCTCGCATTGTGCAAAATTTAATTGGAAAAAGTATGAAAAGCGTCACAATGCCTACGAGTTGGCTCTAGGCTGGCTGGAAAAAGTGATCACTTTCGGTGCACATGCACAATTTTTTTTTAATGAAAGTGGTAGTCAGGAAATATAAAATGGAATATTTACAAACTCTCTTCAATTTTTCGGCGTGCATGTATGAGAAACTGGATGAATGTAGAGGAAGCGAAAGAAGTATGTAAGGATAGAGCGACATGGCGTTCCGTTCTCTCTGCCTAGCCCACTTGGGACACGGAGTGAGGGTATAGTATAGTATAGTATAGTATAGTATAGTATAGTATTTTAAACAATTAATTGTTCATTCATTCATTCAAACAATCACGAAATCTTCCAAAAGTGGAGTAGTCATATGGCTATATGCATATGTAATAAACATGCAACTCGTTCTTTCGTTACCAATAAATATGTAAAACAATCAGGTTGGATTGATAAAACCTCATCGCTGAATTGACATTTTTTTTTTTAAGATATATCTGGGTTTTTGTTATAAACCCAATATATAAACCCAAACCAAACCCAACCCAATATATCTTGATTTTATATACAGTAATTCTTAAAAACGATTGCTAAGTATTGAAGATTGTTAAATAATGAAAAAATTGGCGAATAACAGAAGGTCGAGGTAAAGTTCGAATTCGAACACTTCTCAAAATATGAGAAGTGGTCGATAGTCTGAAGAAAGCGTTTCGGATTTGCAAGAAGAAATTTCAGATTTGAATCTTCCCACTGCCAAACTGTTCCACGTGACTCTCTCTCTCTGGTTTCAATCCTGGGATTGGTTTGCAGCAATTATCTCTTTAATTCTTCTCCTCTACTCCTCCCTGTCACAAACGTGTTAATTACGGAAAGTTTAATTCAAACCAACCTAGGTTATAAAACTTAATATTATTTAAATCTACAGTTCTATATAACTAGGTAGGTACTTGCATATTTTTTACCATTTTTGTAAGAATGTAGATAGGTAGTTGGAACTTCACTTCTGAATATTCTGAGTAGGCTTGTTCAAAATTGAAGAGATTTTTTTTCGTATGTTACACGTATACACATACTTACTCAATGAGATCTCAGAGTACGATTAATTTTAAAAATAAAATATCCAAAACTGTACCCGGAAAATCGAAATAAACGAATGATAATAAAATTACGTGCAGTTTTACATGGTGATTAAATTTGATAAGGAGGATTCCATTGTGATTGTTCTGACTTTTTCTGCTAGCGGTCGATTCTTGATCCTCAAAATCGTGATCAATTAGTGATAATTAGTAAAATTTATATTTTATTATGTAAATTAACTTCAAAAGTCAAATCTGAGAATGTCAAGTCAGTTAGGTATTTTTTTATATTATAATAAAAATAGCATACAGACCGAATGGATGACAACAGGATCGCCCTTCTTGTTGCAAAAGAGACACCAGCTGGTTAGTGTTCACGAGGGAGACTACCAAAAAGGTGAAACAAATATAGCTGGTCTTCAGCGATTCAAAACGGCATACTTTTAGAAGCAACAGATTAGAAATCTAAGACAAGAGGAAGAAGACAAAGACTAAATGATAATTTTGATGACTCAAAATCTCAAAACACAGAACAAAAATCTTTGACATATAGTGGTGAGCCAGTATTACTATACAATAATATTCTCTCAAGCCTTGTCCCAAGTGGAGTAAGCAGAGAGAACGGAATGCCATATAGATCTATCCATACATACTTCTTTCGCTTCTTCTACATTCATACAATTTTTCATACACGCATGTCTTACACACGGCCACGCGTTTCTCGGATGCCCGCGCTTTCTCACACCCCTTCTTTCAGACAAGTAGGTATATATCAGCTTTGTCATCCTTTCTTCATTCATTCGTTCCGGATGTCCAAACCATCTCAACTCATTTACGTGCATTTTGTCAACAATTCTTCACTTGTATCCACTTATCTTTCTTATATTCTCATTCTTCACTCTATTACGCAGCGTTTTACCAACTATTCTTCTCAGCGATCGCATCTCCTCTGCATTTATTCCACTTTCATCTATCTTAAATCACGTCCGTGTTTCGCTTGCACACATAAATGATGGTACCAGAATGGTATTATCCACAAGCATTTTTGCCATGTTCGACACATTACAATTGCTGACAATGAGTCAAAGTGCATCGTTCACTCAAGCAACCACCACACCTTCCTTCTTTCAACATCCCTTTCGTCCCTCACAAATAAATTTCCCAAATATACATATTCGCTTACTTGTTGTTCCAAACATTCAACATCATTCTTTATTTTTCAAATCGTTTATTTTGTTTTCTCTTTCAAACATTAAAACTTTCATCTTCGTAGCATTGATTTTAAAACCATTCAAACTGCAGCTATCATGGTGAGCTAGTCCAACTATTATTATCTCTAATCAGATAAATCATTCGTGGTAAGATATTGTAAACCATGATTACCATTTTTTATGTTATCAGCATCTACGTGCGTTGAAATTTAAAGTATGAGTTTATTTTGGCACGTATATATCTCTCTCAGGACAATATTCATTTGACATTATTCATCTTGGACTCAATATAAATATTTAGTGAAAGTCTGAAAAATTAGTGGGTGAACAAAAATAAATTAAATATCGAATAAAAAATATAGCGAACTAATAAATTAAATAATACCAATTTAAATAATAATATTATACAAAAATATATATACGAATTAAATGAAAAAAGGGTTGTGTGAGATTGTGACGATCTAATCTTATTTTAAAAATAATAAAATCAATTCTTTCGCGACTAATAATTTACATTCTAAAAAAATACTTATTTGAAAACATACTTGCTTCATAGATTTTTCATTAAATCAATTAATATATTCATAATTTTTTTTAATTAAATTCAAATTAGGGGATAAAAAAAGTGATTTCGAAACAAAAAATAGAAAATAAAATGGATAAAGCTCTAGAAACCGGAGTACAAATAAAGTCTAGCGATAAATCATCGCTGAAAGTTGACGAAGACAAAACTGCAGGATTTAAATTTTGGAGTGCTTTGAAAACGACCGCCAATTTGATAAATCATATTTTAACGATCTTTATAACTTTCTATACTTGGTATGTGGTGTTTAATAACCCCGTTAACAATACATCGATTCATGTGCTCCTCACAACTACAGGGGTAATTATTCTTTTATAATAATTTATGTATGCATGTATTATTGTTGAAGGAACTACATTATCGAAATTTAATAAAAAAATACACTGTGCTGTACTCCCCTTTATTTTCTTTTGGATGGCATTTTTAGCTATTTTAAAAACGCCTTATTGTGTGAAATCAATAGATGCAAAAATATACCAAAATTTTATTTGATAAATTTCAGGGAGGTTTTAGAGTTCACAAAAAGAGCTAACTTTACACTGAGAAAAATACTAACGAAATTTCACATCGAATCATTGGTACGTATGATTCATTGTGAAATTTCGTTAGTATTTTTCTCAGTGTAACAAAATCCTTCCCAAAACTACAGACCCTTAATATCTATTGTAGGAGATACTCACTACAAGGCACTTCTCACTTCTACAATATTCTTACAAACTATGTTCTTACACTTACCTACGTATTGTTATGTAATAAAATTTGTAATACCAGAAGAAACAACCTCTTTATAGCTTATGATTAAGTAGTGGTGCTGTCATTGACTATCGCATTATAACATTACTGATTTGTATTGTACGAGTATAATTTAAATAATTTCTTCAAATTAGGTTTAATGGATTATGCACATTCTACATTTTTTTTGCACAAGATAATAAAGTCATTGAATTATAATACTAACTTGTTTCGGGCTATGAGAACGTGGTTTGGTGTTTTTTGTGGGAGTTTTTACGAATGCCTGCCTTTTCGATGCCTGCCTGGTCACTCGAAAATTTACAGAAAACAGTGGGAGACATGTTTTTACCAGGGACTCCAAGGAACAGGTGATACCAAATGAAACCTTTTGATTTGGTCTAGCTACACATTAATACATGGAAGTGTTGAAAATATTGCTCCGTGGGGTCCCCGGCAAAGAATGTAAATTTTCTAGTGTATTGTAAATGACAGATATTCGTAAAACACCACGAATGAGACATTTAACAGTTTTAATTCAGCGATGAGGTGTGGCACCCATCCTGAATGTTTTAATAATTTTATAGTCGCTGAGAAAACAGCTTGTATTCTGCTGGCAACATCACATACAGGATATAGACATTCGGCTTGAATTAGTTTTGTATTGGTAGGTATATGAAAATGTTGATATATTTTTTTTATTCGTTTCAGTATCAGCTAATGATGGCTCAGACTATAATGACATTCTCTGGAGAGAATATCTGGTCGCACTTCATGGGCAGGAATTGTAAAAGGTACATCCATTTGGCACTGGGAGCCACTGGATCCACCCTAGCTGTTATTGGCTCAGCCTTGATAATTCAAGCGAAGGGTTCAAGACATTTCAACTCTCCTCATGGAATACTAGGTAACTTCAATAATAATAATTAAAAAAAAAATATCCTTCAGATCGCGACAATGTTCGAAACTCTCTTATTTAAATAATGAAGTGTCGAAAAGAAATCTTTAGCACTAGCATTATAACATTAAAAAATAGTCATAGAAACAATCTTAGGTCAGAAGAAAACCTAACTTTGACTTTAGAGAAAACTATCCAACTTTAAATTGGTCATTCACTTCATTCAATCGAATTCAGAAAAATGTTTTAGTAAAATAATCAAAATAAAATCATAACACCAAGATATAATTACGTATATTAAAAACAATTACACTCATATTTAAAACAATTACATTGTACTTATATCATACATCATACTTAAAACAATTGCACTTAAACCTTTACAATAGATTTTTAAGAAGCCTTGAAGACTCTTTGCCACAATACATCATTCATATTATATTCTTAGGGAAATAATTTATTTTCTAATTTCAGGGTTTGTCTCAATGCTCTGCGTTTTGGTCACATTCATCAACGGACCTGTCACATACTTCGCAAGTAAAATAAAATTCACCAGACCTGCATATCTCAAGATTAATCATTATTTCTTTGGTACTTGTGCCTTTGTATTGGGAATGGCATCTCTCATTCTTGGATTTGATACGCGTTGGTTTAAAAATAGGACATCTTCTGAAGTCGTCACTGCATTTATAGTTCTCAGTAGTGTGACTGTCTTTCTAACAATGAGATCAGCTCTGGTTCATATGTTCCATGTGGTCAAAGGATTGTTTAAAAATTAAATAATAGTACATAAGTGAACACGTATCCAATTTGAGGTCGATGTCATAGAGTGTACATTTCATAGAAGATCAAAGTGATTGAATAAATTTTCGATTAGGTACGTAAAATGCTTATGAACGATTAAAGTCATTGAAAATACAGAAAATATAAATATAAGATCAAAACCATTGAAAATAAGACCATTGCAGTTGAAAGTACATTCAAAATAAGATCACAGTCACTGTACATATATAAATTTTATGTCTATCGTCAAGATCATTCAGTAGAGAGATTATATGATTTTGTTTATTACAATAAAATGCTAAGATAATATTTAGATAATATTTAAGGTCAATTCTGCAAATATTTATTTGGAATGGAGATGTTAAATTTAATCTTATTGCACCTACACAATTAAAAGGACAAATAACCAAACTGTTATATTATTAATTATGTAGTAGGTATAGTAAAAGGGTTTTAGACATAAGTAACTTAATTCGTAGAGATGTAAAACATATTTTTATTTATGAACAAATTATTTGCTTCATTTAATCTAGTTTATTTATGATTCTATAATTATATAAAATTAATAAATTTAGTGAAAATAGAATGAATAAATAAAAAAAATGAATAACTAACGAAAAAATAAATAAATAATAATATATCTACTAATAATGATGTACCCATAAGTCTTGAGAGAAAGCTGTATGATTCGTGTGTAGAGACACAGGAGAGCCTAGTGATTATGTACATGAAGCTAGAAACTATGACGCTAACACTCGCGAACAAACGGTAACTGAGGTATGTACAATTGTACAAGGTGTAATGGCGAGACAGAAGTGTGGAAAGACCCCAAAAAAGATAGGGTTTACGTTCTTGTCCAGATGATGGGAAAAGAGTGGTATCGAGATAGAAAAGTATGGAAAAGTTTTGAAGAGGCCTATGTCCAGCAGTGGAGAGAAGAGGGCTAGCAGCAAGTATATAAAGTTGTCGTAAAAAATTAACTTGTATGAAAGTAGAAGCAATGCGATAAGTAAACTTATTGTATTTTTTTATTTACACAAATTTGAGTGAGTTCTATTGAATCTCAAATAAAAAAAAATATATACACCAAGATATTGAATTTTATTTTTATATTACCTATCCATAGATGCAGATACACCATCTATACTATCTATTGATGACAAAAGGAATTATTTTTACTACAAAGAGGGAATAAAAATGCAAATCAAATAAAAAATAAATAAACACATAAGTAGTGAATTTATCGAATAACACCGTCGATATCAATCAAACCTTTAATTTTCTGGAATTTCCAGAATTCACCGAACTCAACATTTCTATTGTGCTCAATTGTTCTATTTTTCAAAGATGGCCTCAACTTCATTCACACCTCCACAGTATTTCCCACAAATGGTGTAACCAGCGGACCTACTATGCATAACAACATGTTTATTGTCCTTGAAGACACCATCATCAGTGGCTTTACAACCCTGTGTGGGTCTTGGCCTCTTTAAGAAGTTGACTCCACTCCCTCTTATCCATCACTTCTCGTCGCCAATTGGTCACGCCTTTGAAGACACTTGCATGACACACCCACTTATGGATTGAATAGATTCAGATGTACTTGTTTCAATTTTTTCAATTTCTAATGAAACATCAAATTTGGCGTAAAGTCAACATTAATGTTATGGCAACAAGGCAATTATGATATTATAATAATTAATATAACTTAATTAATTATTAAAAATTAAAATTAATTAAAAAAAAAAATTAAAAATTAATAAATATAATAATAATAATAAGATAACAATAGTTACAATTCGATAATCCATCTACAAGAATGATTCCCTAATTATCAAAGTTATTTCCTTCGCTGCATGCTGGTTAGTTGGAAGACATCGCATTTAAGCGATAAACTCGCCCTCTACAGAATGTACACTACACTACAATGTACACATTGAATTGTATAACCATACAATATCACATTATTTTGTGATATTGTAACCAATGAAGTAACCAACCAGTGAAGAATAAAATAAAAAAAATTATCAAAATACTTTTATTTTAATGAATCAATCAGATATCCCGATCGCAAAACCATGTATGAAATGTATCAAAATGCCCAAATAAATCACAGATAAAAACTCAAAAAAAAAACTGTAATCTCAGGAAATGGAACTGTCAAATGTATTTATAAAATATCCACATTACGGTAGACCTATCAAATGTGATAAAATAATTAAGCTGTCAAACATACTCGCCAAATCACCATGTTTTGGTAGACCTGTCAAAAATATTGAAATAAACATCTCACTCAATATTTAACAAAATTCCCATAAAATCATGATTGAACTGTCAAACATACTCGCCAAATCACCGTATTTTGGTAAACCTGTCAAAAATATTGAAATATATGAAACGATTCAATCAAAATGCCCAAAAAATGGTGATTAAGCTGTCAAACTTACTCGCCAAATCACCACATTTTAGTAGACCTGTCGAAAATATTGAAAAATTTATTTCACTCAAAATCAATCAAAACTCCCACAAAATCCTAACTGAACTGTCAAACAAACACGTAAAATCACTGTATTTTGGTAGACCTGTCAAAAGTTTGAAATGATCATTTCACTCAAAATCAATCAAAATGCACATAAAATCGTGATTAAGCTGTCAAACAAACTCGCGAAATCGCCATATTTTGGTAGAATTATCACAAATATTGAAATAATAATAATAATAATCTTTATTGCACAAAATTTGTATACAAAGAAAAAAAAAACATGACAACGTTACCACTAAACACATAATTCTGTGCAATGGGCGAGTTTATCGCTGAAGCGCAATATCTTCCAACTAACCCATATAATAATAAATTTTTTCTATACACTTTTGAAGTATACATTTTTCTCAATATTTATCCGAATTCCCATAAAATCATGATTGAACTGTCAAACACACTCGTAAAATCACCTTTCTTCGGTAGACCTGTCAAAAATATCGAAATGAACATTTCGCTCAAATTTAACAAAATTCCCATAAAATCATGATTGAACTGTTAAACATACTCGCCAAATCACCATGTTTTGGTAGACCTGTCAAAAATATTGAAATAAACATCTCACTCAATATTTAACAAAATTCCCATAAAATCATGATTGAACTGTCAAACATACTCGCCAAATCACCGTATTTTGGTAAACCTGTCAAAAATATCGAAATATTCATCTCGCTTAAAATCTATCAAAATGTCCATAATTACTTGATTGACCTGTCAAATATACTCGCCAAATCACCATATTTTGGTAAACCTGTCAAAAATATTGATGTGATCATTTCTCTCATTATTTTTCTTAATTCCAATAAAATCATGATTGAACTGTCAAACATACTCACCAAATCACCATATTTTGGTAGACCTGTCAAAAATATTGAAATATTCATTTCACTCAAAATCAACCAAAATGCCCAAAAATACGTGATAAGCTGTCAAATATACTCGAGAAATCACCACATTTTGGTAGAATTATCACAAATATTGAAATATACATTTTTCTCATTATTTATCAAAATTCTCATAAAATCCCATAAATTCATGATTGAACTGCAAACACACTCGCTTAATCATTATATTGGGTAAGCCTGTCAAAAATATTGATGTGAGCATTTCTCTCATTATTTATCTTAATTCCCATAAAATCATGATTGAACTGTCAAATATACTCACCAAATCACCATATTCTGATAGACCTGTTCAAATATTATTAAATACAATATTGACATATTAATTTCACACAAAATCAACCAAAATGCCCATAAATACGTGATTAAGCTGTCAAACATATTCGCCAAATCATCATATTGGTAGACCTGTCAAAAATATTGAAATATTTATTTCACTCAAAATCAATCTAAATACCCATAAATACGTGATTTAACTCTAAATCATACTCGTAAAATCACCATATTTTGGTAGACCTGTCAAAAATAATGGAATGTACATTTCTCTCAATATTTATCAAAATTCCCATAAAGTTATGGTTGAACTGTCAGACATACTCGCCGAATCACCATATTTTGGTAAACCTGTCAAAAATATTGATGTGATCATTTCTCTCATTATTTTTCTTAATTCCAATAAAATCATGATTGAACTGTCAAACAAACTCACCAAATCACCATATTTTGGTAGATCTGTCAAAAATATTGAAATGTTCATTTCATTCAAAATCAATCAGAAAGCCCAAAAGTACGTGATTAAGCTGTCAAACAAATTCATAAAATCATCACATTTTGGTAGAATTATCACAAATATTAAAATATACATTTCTCTCAATTTTGAACAAACAAAATTGAGAACATTAACATTTAGAAGCTTAGGAATATAACTATCATCTGTACGCGTCTACAATACTAAACATTTTGAGAAGCTCCGGCGGGCGTTGCAAACACCGCTATACTCGTATCAGTGATGTTCGCTGCGTATTCATTCAGGTATAAAAACTTAAAACTGTTGTATTGAAAACTAAGGCTTTGGTTCCGTCGTCTTTCTTTCCGGAATTGCCTCATATTGAAATGTACATTTGTCTCAATATATACAAAAATTCTCATAAAATCGTGATTGAACTGTCAAACATACATCCAAATCACCATATTTTGGTAGACCTTTCAAAACTATTGAAATGTACATTTCTCTCAATATTTATCAAAATTCTCATAAAATCGTGATTGAACTGTCAAACATACATCCAAATCACCTAATTTTGATAGACCTGTCAAAAATATTGAAATATTCATTTCACTCAAAAGCAATCAAAATGCCCATAAATTCGTGATTAAGCTGTCAAACATAGTCGCCAAATCGCTATATTTTGGTAGACCTGTCAAAAATATTGAAATGTACATTTTTCCCAATATTTATCAAAATTCTCATAAAATTATGATTGAACTGTCAAACATACTCGCCAAATCACCATATTTTGGTAGACCTGTCAAACATATTAAAATGTACATTTCTCTCAATATACCTATATAAAAATTCTCATAAAATCGTGATTGAACTGTCAAACATACATCCAAATCACCATATTTTAGTAGACCTGTCAAAAATATTAAAATATTCATTTCACTCAAAAGCAATCAAAATGCCCATAAAATCGTGATTAAGCTGTCAAACATACTCGCCAAATCACCATATTTTGGTAGGCCTGTCAAACATATTGAAATATTTATTTCACTCAAAATACTCATAAAATCGTGATTGAACTGTCAAACATACATCCAAATCACCTAATTTTGGTAGACCTGTCAAAAATATTGAAATATTCATTTCACTCAAAAGCAATCAAAATGCCCATAAAATCGTGATTAAGCTGTCAAACATTGTCGCCAAATCACTATATTTTGGTAGACCCGTCAAAAATAATTAAATATACATTTTTCCCAATAGGCATTTATCAAAATTCTCATATAATCGTGATTGAACTGTCAAACATACTCGCCAAATCACCATATTTTGGTAGACCTGTCAAATATGTTGAAATGTACATTTCTTTCAATATTTATCAAAATTACCATAAAATTATGATTGAACTGTCAAACATAATCGCCAAATCACCATATTTTGGTAGAACTGTCAAACATATTGAAATGTACATTTCTCTCAATATATATCAAAATTCTCATAAAATCGTGATTGAACTGTCAAACATACATCCAAATCACCATATTTTGGTAGACCTGTCAAAAATATTGAAATACTCATTTCACTCAAAAGCAATCAAAATGCCCATAAAATCGTGATTAAGCACACTCGCCAAATCACTATATTTTGGTAGACCTGTCAAACATATTGAAATGTACATTTCTCTCAATATTTCTCAAAATTCCCATAAAATTATGATTGAACTGTCAAACATACTCGCCACAATCGCCATATTTTGGTAGGCCTGTCAAACATATTGAAATGTACATTTCTCTCAATATACCTATATCAAAATTCTCATAAAATCGTGATTGAACTGTGAAACATACATCCAAATCACCATATTTTGGTAGACCTGTCAAAAATATTGAAATATTCATTTCACTCAAAAGCAATCATAAGCCCATAAAATCGTGATTAAGCTGTCAAACATACTCGCCAAATCACTATATTTTGGTAGACCTGTCAAACATATTGAAATGTACATTTCTCTCAATATTTATCAAAATTCCCATAAAATTATGATTGAACTGTCAAACATACTCACCATATCACCATATTTTGGTAGGCTTGTCAAACATATTGAAATATTCATTTCACTCAAAATATATAAAATTCTCATAAAATCGTGATTGAACTGTCAAACATACATCCAAATAACCTAATTTTGGTAGACCTGTCAAAAATATTGAAATATTCATTTCACTCAAAAGCAATCAAAATGCCCATAAAATCGTGATTAAGCTGTCAAACATACTCGCCAAATCACTATATTTTGGTATTGTCAAATATTGTGAAAAAAATTGAAATGTACATTTTTCTCAATATTTATCAAAATTCCCATAAAATTATGATTGAACTGTCAAACACACTCGCCAAATCACCATATTTTGGTAGACCTGTCAAACATATTGAAATGTACATTTCTCTCAATATATATCAAATTTCTCATAAAATCGTGATTGAACTGTCAAACATACATCCAAATCACCATATTTTGGTAGACCTGTCAAAAATATTGAAATATTCATTTCACTCAAAAGCAATCAAAATGTCCATAAAATCGTGATTAAGCTGTCAAACATACTCGCCAAATCACTATATTTTGGTAAACCTGTCAAAAATATTGAGATGTACATTTTTCCCAATATTTATCAAAATTCTCATATAATCGTGATTGAACTGTCAAACATACTCGCCAAATCACCATATTTTGGTAGACCTGTCAAAAATATTGAAACGTACATTTCTCTCAATATTTATCAAAATTCCCATAAAGTTATGATTGAACTGTCTAACATACTCGCCAAATCAACATATTTTGCTAGACCTGTCAAACATATTGAAATGTACATTTCTTTCAATATTTATCAAAATTCTCATATAATCGTGATTGAACTGTCAAACACACTCGTTAAATCACCGTATTTTGGTAGACCTGTCTTTTGACGCTCGCTCGATATCGCTCAGAATTGATCAAAAATGCTTATAATATCGAACAGCCTATCTAAAGCACCCCACGTTGATGGAGCTGATCGCATCGGGCTCTCCATATGTACAATATGTCATAAAGCTGTTTGTTGTATCGATGACGCCAGCCATTATGATCTCCCACAGGACCGTAGATTGTTCTGAGGACCTTCATTCAAATGTTGCTATGGATCTCTCTAGGGCTTTCTGTAGTACCCAGGTTTCAGAAGCATTTATCAAGACTGGCTCTATGAGGGTTTTACACAGTACAATTTTGGTATTGTTTTGACTAGCTTTGACCCTTATTATCTTTGGAGACCATAGTAACAACGATTTGCATCCATTATACTCCTCCTGATTTAATCTTGTAAGTCGCTGTTATTAGTTACTGTGGAGCCCAGGTAAGTAAACTCTTTGCTCATCTCAAAATTATAGTCACCAGCCGTGAAGATTCGTAGAGTTGGACCATTTGCGTTAGATGCTACCATCATCTTTATTTTATCTTCATTGATGGTGAGTCCCATAATTTTAGCTTTCTGTTCCAATACCACAAACGCCTCTCGGGAAGCTTCGAGTGATCGTCTGATGATATCAATATCATCTTTGTATGTCAGTACCTGAACTAGCGTGAAAAATATATTGCCTCTGATATCTATATTTCAGTTCCTGACATTTTTTTCTAGGGCTAAAGTCCTATTGAACAGGAGGCATGCAAATGTCGTAGACCATTATGAGTTTGGAACAGATTGGAGAAGTTTTGGTCGATTTTTATTTTTGTTATTGTTGTAGATTTTACTTTCAGCCTTCTCATTAATATCTAAATTGATTATAATAGAAAATTATGCTATTTAAAAATAGGCTCTGAGTCTAAGGACTCCTATTTATCCGTTTGGGTGAAAACTTCTTTATTATTTTAACTCTCTCAGTCCATCAGTACCACTTAGCTCCAGAATATTGGCATCTCCGACCAATAATAATTATTATTATTATTATTTGGATGATTTGTAAAGCGCCGTTTTGTGAAAAAAAATCCACCTCAAGGGCGCTCTTTGCTAACTAAGGTTGTGCTTGGATTATTCCGTGAGATTTCTTGAATAGATAAGTCTTCAGTTGGTTCTTGAAACGAGATATGTCCTGCGTTTCTCTGATCATTTGTGGAAGCCTGTTCCAGACTACAGGTGCCGATATTGCAAAAGCACGCTCCACGTACACTGGTTTCGATACAGTACTTGGGTATTACTACAATAATTGGGTATTATAACTACATATATGTATTAATAATTAATAAATTTTATACATTACTTCTTGTGGTGTATAAATTAATTGTTTATTCATTCATTCATACCATCACGACACCTTCTAAAAGTGGAGTAGCCATATGCAGTAAGCATGCAACTCGCTTTTTCGTTACCAATAAAAATGTAAAACAATCAGGTTGGATTGATAAAACCTCATCGCTGAATCGACAATTCACTATCTGATTTTATATTTCTGATGATGCCATCATGGTAATTCTCAAAAATTATTGTTATATTTAATAATATTACTAACGATATTTACAATGTTCATAACATATACGCCATCTGTTTGTTTTATTTAGATATAATATTTGTACCTATATAGGTATCAACTATAGATAATAAGTATGTTTGTTAATGAACAGGTTGTGATGGATATTTTACATAATATATAGCAAACTGTGTAAACAACGCTAGTTAGACAGACGCTTTGATATTTGGTTTAACAGATGTCTATGTTTCACTTGGAGAATACAAATTGCCAGAAATATTAATTAATGGCAGGTGTTGACCGGTTGATTGCAAGCGGTATTTAAATACTTACAAAAACGCATATAAAGCTTACAAAGTCTGAAATATCTAACACCTTTGACACGGAAATGAGATGATACAGATTATAACAGACATACACCTCAGAGCTAGAGCAAGAGATATATAATTTTGGTCTTGTTAAAATAAAGAAAAATACCCGAATCTAAAACAAATCGCCCAGTAATTAACTGCTTTTTTATGTTAACGTGTTTGTGGAAGATACTTCTTCTGATAACAGAGTGAAAATACCGCAAAAGGCTTACTAACGGATAACTGTCTTCGTGCTTACGTTTGGCTCTTAGAAAACTCGGTGTTATTTTAGCTTCCTTGAGCCACATTAGAAACAAATAGATGAGTTATCTTGAGACTACTGGCAAGAGAGCAAGAAGAAGGCCAAAGCGCAGATGGCGTGAAGTAGTGAGACAATACATGCGGAACTGCGATGTTTCCCATGAGGTTGAGGATGCGCTCGACAGAACCAAGTGGCGTAACCAAATAGGAAAGGCAGACCCCACCACCATGTGCGGCTAATAATTGCACAAGGAAAAGAAGAAAAGATGAGTTATCTTGAGGCAAACTACTAAATATACCTACCTACTTATACAAACAATGTACCTACTTATACAAACAATGTTCTGATTCAAAAGTGAGAACCTTTTTATAGGTCTCCGGTTTTCAATTTCGGGATCTCTTGAAATTTCATAATATTTTCTATGACATTTTTGAAATTTCATATATTTTTAAATTTACTATTTGTTGATGGGTCACATTTATAGTCTGTGGGCTACGGGTTGGACAAGCCTGGTTAAGGTGTTTCCCGGAGTGATATTTATTATTGAAATTTTATTTGCCTCACTTAAGTGATTTGTATGTTACCTACCTGACATTATGTGACAATACGAATTTATTGTAACAATTTCATAACCATCTTACAAGAATGATTTCATAATTCACAAATCGTGAAATAAATAAATTAGTTATTTTATTTCATGGTTTGTTTCTATCCTCTTTCCTGCATTAGACGAACAAAATATTCTCATTCAATTGGAGCACAAGTACGCATAACCTCATGTCATGCGGGTACACAGAATATGTCAAACACAATTATTCTTAATTTAGTTCGTCAAGCTCCGTAAAATATCATATTTTAGCCATGTATTGAGATGCAACAAGTACACCATACTCCAGTTTGTCATGAAAGGGAAGATCGAGGCTCGAGGCCGCAGAGGGGTTGGCAGAATACATCTCTGCTGGCTTCAAAACATTCGAGAATGGATCAGTGTCAGAACCCAGGGGGAGCTGTTTCGCGCCGCCCAGGACAGGGAAGTTTTCTCCCAAATGGTCGTCAACGTTGGGGGGACTCGGGCAGGACACGTGAAGAAGAAGAAGTTCGTTAGATTTTTGATTCTCAATTTTATGACTGTTACTGAGTGATTCATGGTTATGACTTGCTACATATGAGTGCAGTTATATGAAATTATTGACACAATTGTATAACCAGCCTACGAGAATGATTAGCTAATTCACAAACAGATAAGTTTGCAGTAGTTAATAAAGTCAGACAATAACTTGTTTTTATTCCCTGCATTAGGCAGAAACAATCAAAATATTCTTAAAATGACAGCACAAAAGTAGGTATCATATTTATGTATGTATAAACAATAATCATATACAATTTATTGGCCATGCGGCATTACACACACACATACACACACAAAACGCGTACACACGCACCCTCACACACACACACTTACACACATACACACACCCTCACACACCCTCACACACACACACACACACACACCCTCACACACACACACACCCTCACACACACACACACACACACACCCTCACACACACACAGAACGCGCACGATCGCACACGCACGCACACACATACATTAAGAGATTCAGGATGGGTGGCAAACCTTATCACTGAATTTCAGATGTAAAATGTCTTTATTTTTCGAAGACCTAACTTTTATAGGACATAGGATGCAGACAGGTGCTCCACAGGATAAAAACAAAATATACGTATTTAAAATGTAGATGGGCAAATATTTTTATGACTTGCGTGATAAAAATGCAATATTATAAAATTATTGTTACGATTAATAAAAATAATTCACAAACAATTTGGTAAGTAATGAAGCTTTTTTCTTCTCTACATTAGACATTAATATTCGATATACTTATGTATTCTTATTTTGAATCATGAATACCTACTTACGAGTACATTTTAATCATACAACCTATTAGAGGTATTTAAACAATAAAAATCAAACACGAATAATTTAACGTTTACTGTCTCAATTTACAAGTTTGGGGAAAACTAATTCTGATTCATGCTTTATAATCTTAGATTAATTAGTTTTATAGGGGATTTAAAAGTAATGTGCTTATCAAAACGATTTCGAGAATAGTTCGAGAATACCTATGTGTAATTATCAGATGTAACGCATCTTATAGGGCTTTAGCACACCTCCGCCGCGAAATAGCGAAAGCGAAACCGCTGAGCGGAGTCGTAGTAGCGAAACCGCTTTTAGCTAGTACATTTACGCGGAACGCGAACAGCGAAATCGTGATACCGAATAAACACTATTACGTACGCAGTAGTGTGAAATTAGTGGAACTAAATTGCATATTCCAAAGTAATTATCCGATATTGGCCGAATAATAAATATTGAACTATAATCTATCTATACCAGCACGGCTTTCCACAAGTTTATTACATGCAGTTGGTCTACTGACTATCCCACTTTATCTATCTATACCATCACGGCTTTCCCACAAGTTTATTACATGCAGTTGGTCTACTGACTATCCCACTTTATCTGCCGTGATGGTATAGATAGATAAAGTGGGATAGTCAGTTGACCAACTGCATGTAATAAACTTGTGGGAAAGCCGTGATGGTATAGATAGATAAAGTGGGATAGTCAGTAGACCAACTGCATGTAATAAACTTGTGGGATAGCCGTGATGGTATAGATAGATAAAGTGGGATAGTCAGTTGCTTGTGGGAGATGTCGTGATGGTATAGATAGATAGTGGGGTAGTCAGTAGACCAACTGCATGTAATAAACTTGTGGGAAAGCCGTGATGGTATAGATAGATGAAGTGGGATAGTCAGTAGACCAACTGCATGTAATAAACTTGTGGGAAAGCCGTGATGGTATAGATAGATAAAGTGGGATAGTCAGTAGACCAACTGCATGTAATAAACTTGTGGGAAAGCCGTGATGGTATAGATAGATAAAGTGGGATAGTCAGTAGACCAACTGCATGTAATAAACTTGTGGGAAAGCCGTGATGGTATAGATAGATAAAGTGGGATAGTCAGTTGACCAACTGCATGTAATAGGTATGCTTGTGGGAGATGTCGTGATGGTATAGATAGATAGTGGGGTAGTCAGTAGACCAACTGTAATAAACTTGTGGGAAAGCCGTGATGGTATAGATATATAAAGTGGGATAGTCAGTAGACCAACTGCATGTAATAAACTTGTGGGAAAGCCGTGATGGTATAGATAGATAAAGTGGGATAGTCAGTTGACCAACTGCATGTAATAGGTATGCTTGTGGGAGATGTCGTGATGGTATAGATAGATAGTGGGGTAGTCAGTAGACCAACTGTAATAAACTTGTGGGAAAGCCGTGATGGTATAGATATATAAAGTGGGATAGTCAGTAGACCAACTGCATGTAATAAACTTGTGGGAAAGCCGTGATGGTATAGATAGATAAAGTGGGATAGTCAGTTGACCAACTGCATGTAATAGGTATGCTTGTGGGAGATGTCGTGATGGTATAGATAGATAGTGGGGTAGTCAGTAGACCAACTGTAATAAACTTGTGGGAAAGCCGTGATGGTATAGATATATAAAGTGGGATAGTCAGTAGACCAACTGCATGTAATAAACTTGTGGGAAAGCCGTGATGGTATAGATAGATAAAGTGGGATAGTCAGTAGACCAACTGCATGTAATAAACTTGTGGGATAGCCGTGATGGTATAGATAGATAAAGTGGGATAGTCAGTTGACCAACTGCATGTAATAAACTTGTGGGAAAGCCGTGATGGTATAGATAGATAAAGTGGGATAGTCAGTTGACCAACTGCATGTAATATGCTTGTGGGAGATGTCGTGATGGTATAGATAGATAGTGGGGTAGTCAACAGACCAACTGTTTGTAATTAACTTGTGGGAAAGCCGTGATGGTATAGATAGATAAAGTGGGATAGTCAGTAGACCAACTGCATGTAATAAACTTGTGGGAAAGCCGTGATGGTATAGATAGATAAAGTGGGATAGTCAGTAGACCAACTGCATGTAATAAACTTGTGGGATAGCCGTGATGGTATAGATAGATAAAGTGGGATAGTCAGTTGCTTGTGGGAGATGTCGTGATGGTATAGATAGATAGTGGGGTAGTCAGTAGACCAACTGCATGTAATAAACTTGTGGGAAAGCCGTGATGGTATAGATAGATGAAGTGGGATAGTCAGTAGACCAACTGCATGTAATAAACTTGTGGGAAAGCCGTGATGGTATAGATAGATAAAGTGGGATAGTCAGTAGACCAACTGCATGTAATAAACTTGTGGGAAAGCCGTGATGGTATAGATAGATAAAGTGGGATAGTCAGTAGACCAACTGCATGTAATAAACTTGTGGGAAAGCCGTGATGGTATAGATAGATAAAGTGGGATAGTCAGTTGACCAACTGCATGTAATAGGTATGCTTGTGGGAGATGTCGTGATGGTATAGATAGATAGTGGGGTAGTCAGTAGACCAACTGTAATAAACTTGTGGGAAAGCCGTGATGGTATAGATATATAAAGTGGGATAGTCAGTAGACCAACTGCATGTAATAAACTTGTGGGAAAGCCGTGATGGTATAGATAGATAAAGTGGGATAGTCAGTTGACCAACTGCATGTAATAGGTATGCTTGTGGGAGATGTCGTGATGGTATAGATAGATAGTGGGGTAGTCAGTAGACCAACTGTAATAAACTTGTGGGAAAGCCGTGATGGTATAGATATATAAAGTGGGATAGTCAGTAGACCAACTGCATGTAATAAACTTGTGGGAAAGCCGTGATGGTATAGATAGATAAAGTGGGATAGTCAGTAGACCAACTGCATGTAATAAACTTGTGGGATAGCCGTGATGGTATAGATAGATAAAGTGGGATAGTCAGTTGACCAACTGCATGTAATAAACTTGTGGGAAAGCCGTGATGGTATAGATAGATAAAGTGGGATAGTCAGTAGACCAACTGCATGTAATAAACTTGTGGGAAAGCCGTGATGGTATAGATAGATGAAGTGGGATAGTCAGTAGACAAACTGCATGTAATAAACTTGTGGGAAAGCCGTGATGGTATAGATAGATGAAGTGGGATAGTCAGTAGACCAACTGCATGTAATAAACTTGTGGGAAAGCCGTGATGGTATAGATAGATGAAGTGGGATAGTCAGTAGACCAACTGCATGTAATAAACTTGTGGGAAAGCCGTGATGGTATAGATAGATAAAGTGGGATAGTCAGTAGACCAACTGCATGTAATAAACTTGTGGGAAAGCCGTGATGGTATAGATAGATAAAGTGGGATAGTCAGTAGACCAACTGCATGTAATAAACTTGTGGGAAAGCCGTGATGGTATAGATAGATGAAGTGGGATAGTCACTAGACCAACTGCATGTAATAAACTTTTGAGAGATGCCGTGATGGTATAGATAGTGTAGTAATCAGTAGAATAACGTCATGTGGATATTGGCACGGAGAGGACGACTATTATGTTTATTAGTGACTGCCCCATATGTGGGAAATTTCATGATGATATAGATAGAGAGAATCTTACTTCACTTAACTGCAGACCCGCGCATTTCGACGTTTGGTTATGGTTTCGCTCCAAAAATCTGTCGAATTGTACAAATACAAAAGCGGCACAAAAGCGAAACATCAGAGACTGCGAAAAAACAGGCGGAGATGTGAATACTTATTTCGTAATCTATGGCGAAACGATGCTAGAAAGAGATAGATGTATGGAAAACAGTATGTATTTGAGCATGCCATCTCGCTCTTGCGTACGACGTACACGAACTGACAGATTTAAGCGGAGCCGCTTTCTCGATTCCGCCGCGGAGGTGTGCTAACGGCAATTACACATAGGTATTCTCCGTTGTTTCCCCCTTATGTTCTCTGTGGAGCACTCAGCAAAGAATTGATCATCCATTCTTTTCCGCAAGTTTTTGAGTGTCCTGTAAAAGGCAGTTTTTGGCAAAAATAAACATATTTGACATCTAAAATTTAGCGTTGAGGTTTGCCACCAATCCTGAATGTCATTTTTTTATTCTGTCAGTTTATTACTTGCTGGCTACTCCACTCGGTGAATATGCCGTAATGGAATAGTTTCAGATGTATTTAAGTTTTTTCAAGTTCTAGTGAAATATATCAAATTTGGCGTAGAGTCAACATTAATATAAATATTAAGAGGCAATTATGATATTATTATTGTTACAATTCGATAATAATTATTAATCTGCAAGAATGGTTCACTTTTCCTCAAACAAATTACTAAGAATTAAATATTTTATTTACCTACTTCCTTTCATATATTAATCAAAATAAGTACTCTTATTTCATTTTACGGCAATGCACCCGCAATCGAGTGAATTATGGATAAATACTTACGTTTTAATCATACAGTCTATTACACATGCAGGTGTAAATACAATAAGTCAAATACGAATTATTTTCTTAACCCGATAAGTTTATAATTCTTAATTCTATGGGTGACGTGCGGGTTATCTTTTGAGATGACGCTGATGAGTGATGAGACTCATCTAAGTCTTTACTTATATAATTTATTTCTGTCCTACTTCTATACATATTCTAATCTGTTAATATTTTTTACTTCCTGCTGCTATCTGCTCTGCTGCTGCTCTGCTGCTGCTCTCCAAAATGGGTATTGAACTGAGAGAAGTAGTATAAAAAATTCCCATAATGACGGTTTTAGCCAACTATCCCTTCAACTCGCCCAATGCCTCCCCGAGATGACAATTTTGGATTGTATTTGAGGGTAAATTGAAATCTACGACTCCTGAGATATCAAAGGTTTGAGGTGATCTGATTCATTATTAATTAACGTGCCGATTAATTATCAGGCATTTCACATTACCAGATAAAATTCAACTAATTGGATTGATTAAATCAATCATATGCTTGATAAAAATTATTAATTACGAAGTACGTTAAATATGATCCCCAATGCTTTGATAAGACAATGCGTTAAGATAATTTTACAAAATATGTTAATCTAGACACACTCGAGGTCTTATTATATATAAAATGTGATGGAGGCGAAGGAGTTGTGTTGTGATGTGGATGTAGGTATATCTTATTTCAATGTTTATAGCTCGTCATAATTTGAATTCGTCGGTAGCCTGGAGGTAGAGTCTCGGCCTCGTGAACAGGGAGTCCGTAGTTCGACTTCCCTTTTACGACACAAGTTTTTAGCTTACTGTGAAAGGTGTATTTGGGTTTATAAAAAAACCCAGATATATCTTTTTTCAAATGGATGCGGTAAGAAAAGAAGAAGAAATAGAGTATAAGGCATAGACCTTAAGGGAAAAGCTTTGGTGGGATGTCTTTTGAAAAGATAATGCTTTCCAGCGCATTTTCCTCGCCGCGACTTTTGGCTTTGTGGCCATGAAATCAATTAAGCTTTGAAGACATCTTATTTTCTTTATTTCTCATAATGTTTTAATTTGGAAGTAGGACCCAGAAGACCAGGCAGACCAGTGACCACCTGGATGTCCACAATTGCCAGGGAGATGAAGGAGGCAAAGTTGCGCGCGGAGGATGCAGGGGACCGGAAAACTTGGAAGATGAGGACTAGGAGAGCCGACCCCAAGTAAATGGGATAAAGGCGAGGGCGAAGAAGAAGAATGTTTTAATTTGAATATTTTTTTACTTAGATTGTCATTAGTTTAATTTAAATTTACTTCTTTTCTTAGCCACGATCCATCAAATATAGATAGCATGGTTTGTTGGATAAAATTCTGACAGCTTGTCCAGCAAAGTTGCCTGATAAAATAACTAATGAATAGGAGTAAAGTGACTCCTGGAATGTGGGGGATAGTGACAATTCCTACGTAGGTATTCAGATACTTCAGAGAGTATATAAATTAATGTTCGATTTGATACAATTGCGCAATTGCGTTTTCATAGTAAGGCTGCTGCGGGTACCAATTGCATAGTCATCGTCTCCTCGTTTGTTCAGTCGCGCATGCGCAAACACACGTTGTCTTGTTAGTATTATGTTTACATATTCTCATTGTCTTCTAAGCATAATGTTTGATCCATGCTGCATTAAATATGTGTTTATGCAGATATATATTTTTCTTCTCTCTTCTCTTCTTTTTTTTCGAAAAATATTATTGTAAATTGTATTGCTTTTAAGAATGTATTGATAAACTGGATTACCCTAGAACAGGTCTCGCCTAGTTGGGTGATCCACTATATTGTGTGAAAAATTTATGTATTTGTATTATGATGTAATAAAATAAATAAATAAAATAAATAAATAAATATATAGGTAACTATCTACTACTACTATCCCATCACGCTATATCCCACAAATGGGGAAGCCAGCTGACCAGCCGCTTACAATAAACATACGGGCTCTCTTCGTCGTGCCAGAAAAAAATAATCCGTTCAGGATGGGTGGCAAACCTCAACACTGAATTTAAAATTTGAAATGTCTTTGGTTTTCGAACACCTGCCTTTTACAGAACATTCGAAAACTTACGGAAAAGAGTGAGAGATCAATTCTTTACCGGGTGCTCCACGGAAATGATATACATATATAATAATCTATATAAATAAATAATAGGATTAAGTTTGTATAATCATCATCATCATCGCCTCAACGCTCCTCTCGGGAGCACAGGGCAGAAACCAGCCTCCTCCATTCAGAGCGTCTCTGTGCCAATTGCGTCACCTCTTCCCACGACATTCCTTGCGCTCTGATATCGTTGTCATAGGATAGTGTAGGTAGTGTCGTTGTCATAGATACTAAGTTTGTATACTGAGGTCAAAAGGATGTTGCATTACAGTTGAACTAGGAGTAGATAAGAAATATTTAGATACCTACTATGTAATGTTATTCAAACTAAAAATATCTGATATCTATCTATTGTTGACTGATAATAAAGTGCAAATTATATGTAGTTTAAATTGTGGGTGCGGGATCATGACGTATTTCTGTTAAGACAATGCGGTGATCTCATCTATTTGTGGAGCCTTAGAATTATCGCGGAGTTTTAAAGAATAATAGGTATCAAGATAAACAGACACAATCTTAAAATTTGTTATCTTTTAAATATCGAATATGGAGCTACTCAAAAAGAGAAGTTACTACGTAATTCTAAGATCTTAATCTTAAGTCTTACTTTCTTACTTATGCAGCTATTCCTGTCCACTGCTGAACATAAGCCTCCCCCATAATATGTCTCCAGGCATCTCTGTCCTGAACTTTCTGCAACCAGTCACCAGCGATTCTTTTAATGTCGTCTAACCAACGTGTTGGAGGTCTTCCTCTACTCCTTTTATCTTCACGAGGTCTTCAATCCACAACCCTTTTTGTCCATCTAAGTCTAGCAATATGAAGTCTAGTGCTTTAGAAAATAGAAACCCTATTTACAAAAATGTTAAATTGACATCTTCAAGCTTTTTTTTTAAAAAAAAAAGATGAGGAATTAAACCGCGAAATTCATGTGCTCATGAGGCCGAGACTCTACTTTCAGGCTACCGAAGAACTCTAAAGTTTTAAATAAATATATAAGATTTAGACTAAATAGAAAGGAATCATAAATGTTGCAGCTTGGACATTTAATTATATGTGTTGATTGTTATCATATATTTGTGATTAAATATTATGTAATCAATTCTTATAGTTTATCGTCTATGGTAGAAAATAGGATAAGGAAGTTGAGACATAGTCAGACTGGTTAAATGCTTGTTATTATTGTAATTTTTTAATCTATTGATTTATCAATTACAATAATAACACACACTTTTCATCGACCTCTTTATTTTATTTCTCAAACCTTCACAGTAGAGCGTGGTTCTATGTTAAATCAAGTTGTAAGTTATAGATTTCTTAGGTAGGTATAAAATTCTTTTAATTTTTTTTATGTTAGGTTTGACTGGAAGACGTTGCCCAGCAACAAGTCCGCCTTTTGGTCCAGATTTTTTTTACTATCATGTTGTGTAGTTTTTTTGAATTTGGCCAGTAAAGATTTATTTATTTATTTATTTATTTAAGTTAAAAGGAATAATATGGATATTGTGTGAAGGATTTTGTTTCAAGTTTCGTGGTAGACAACTTTACTGTTTGGTAAAAAAAAAGCTTAATATTCAAGTTTAACATTCTTGAAACGTATTTTCAGGCATATAATGAATCATATTATTTATTGATTTGGCGGTAACGTTGTGGTAGTTTCTAAACATAATTACGAATGTTTGGAGTCAAAAAACTTTACAAATACCACTAAAAATTACAACCGACCAAGGTTTCAACAGGTAACCTGTCATTCTCAAACGCAATATTTGACCTGTTGAAACCTTGGTCGCGCGTAGATTAATTTTTAGTGGTATTTGTAAAGTTCTTTTGACTCCAAACATTTGTAATTATAAAATGAATAAACGACAAGAGATAAAAGACTTCATCAATAATTTTATAACAACAATTAGGTATACATCACTGTTTTCTGGTAAATCATAAAATGTTTACCTAGTATAAGTAATATAATGTTGTGTTTATATTATGATGTTAATGATCGTGTTTTTGTTTATTTTGCTTGATTATGGTAATTTGTACATTTGTAATTATGCAGTACTTACATAAACCTAGCCTAAAAATACCTGAATCATACTTTTTATATGAGGATATAATAATAATTTAAGGTAATTACCTACGTACTAGTAACCAAATCATACACGAAATTGGGAATTGGTTCCTGCAGTGAGAGATATGTGATGGTTTCTGTAATAAATTGTACATGTAAATGCACCATGTATTCTGTGCCTAACAATATAATCAAATCATAATTCAGGCGGTGTCGGGTGCCTTGCTTGATAAAGAAAAAAAATAATATCGGAGGATGCAGGGGACCGGAAAACTTGGAAGATGAGGACTAGGAGAGCCGACTCCAAGTAAACGGGATAAAGGCGAGGGCAAAAAAATATTAAAAAAAAAATTAAAGGGAAGAAGAGGAATCAAAATTTCTAATTGCTATACAACCATCTCAGCCCACATAAATGAAAACTCTGCAGACGCGGTCTGAGAATCATTGGATTAATTGGAAGAAATCACACTTTTGAGGTAAACCCACTTTCTGTATACTGAAAGTCCAAGAAGCAGAAGTAGATGTGCTGACGACGAGGTGGCCAAACCATTTATTCATAATTCAAGAGTTTTTGTGTTAACACTGGGGAAATCTATTTTTAATTTCATTAAATAAAATATAAAAATATATATTGAGCACTGTTTAATCTCCACTTTGTTAGGTTAGATACCGAACGTTTTCGCCTATACTTGTAGGCATCTTCAGGGAAATGGTTGTTTCCCTGAAGATGCCTACAAGTATAGGCGAAAACGTTCGGTATCTAACCTAACAAAGTGGAGATTAAACAGTGCTCAACATTTATTCATTTTAAACAACTTTGATTAGGTATACAAACATAAAATTTTAATTATAACAATATATGATGAATTTATGGTTGTTCCCTTATAGTTGTGTAGTGCTGGAGGAAAAGGGCGGAAAAATTCATGCTTGATGGGCGCAAAAATACAATGGAAAAAAAACTAAGGAGAATGTGAAATATTTCTAATTCCTATACCTTTGTAGAAATGCTGAACGGAAATTGTTGAATTTTGAAATTTGGGAGGACCTAGAAATTTCGATGTAAAAATTGACGAAGTTGAAGGAAGGAACAAAACCTCCTTGAGAAAATCAGCGAATTTTGGAATTGGCGTCCTAAGAAAAGGTTCTTAGAAAATTGAACAACATCACCAAATTGGGGAAATTGGAATAACTTTAATATTATTTTTGGAGCAGTTAATTAACAAAATCGGGCCCTGCATTAACAGTCGTTTTGAACTAATTTCTTCTGTGAAGATGTCTAAATCCCAGCAGTTGAGTCATGGCTGAAGAAAGGGAAAACTATAGTTTGTAGGTATACCTATCAATGATTAGGTACGCGTGCATCCTGGTTATTAGTATATCAGATAGGTATACATGATGTAGTAAAAAAGATGTTATTTGAATAAGTTGAGCAAATAATAATACCCACTGATAGTTGATAAGATAACGTAAAATGTACATACCTTGTACGAATAATATTATAAGCATGGTAATCATTTGAAATGTATATTAATACATTATTCATTATGGCATCGGCTATCGTAGATTCAAATTGGGAAAAAACGCTTTAAAAATAACAGAAAAACTGTGACATTATAAAATCTGCAATAATTTAATCTTAAGTGATACAAAATAATCTCGGACTCTAATAAGTAGTACGTTTTAGTTATAATATTTGCTCTTTAATATTTAAATTAGTTCTCGAATCACTTGTAATTTTAGTTTATGTTGTTGTGTTTATTGAAAGTGAAAAAGTGTAGGTATGCGTATCCCTACTTTATTTCATGTTTATTCATCACTTAGAAGATTTACTGTTTTGATACACAAGTAATATAATTCTATATTGTCAGATTCAGACAATGTTTAGTTCAGATGCTCAAGTAATATAATTCCATATTGTCAGATTCAGACAAAGTTTAAGTTTAACGTGATCCAAAAATTTCGGTTAAATATTTATATTAGTGGTTTTTATAAGAGATATATTTTTTGTTATCAATGTCGGCAAATAAAGACGATGAAAAGAAAGGAAATAGGGTTTTGGCTGTATTCAGAATTGTACTACACTTGTGTATTCATAAGATGATCGGGATTGTGGTATATCAAGTTATACGTGTCGCCACTTTAGAGCTAACTATCCCCAAATTCCAAAATCACATTATTTTTTCTGTCTTAGGGGTAAGTCTATTTTTTCAATACATTCCTTTTCAGCCTATTCCCATTATCTCCCGATGAACGACGACATACAAATTTTCCGATCGTCAGCTATTTCATTAAAGATACAATAATAATTAAAAACTATGAAGCTTTAAACCTAGCTTCACTCAAAGATGGAAAAAACTTTTTAACTAATTATAGCTCACCTTAACATATGTAGACTCTGGCCTAGTGAGGCGGCATAAAATAAGTTGTGTTACATTACATATATGAACTGTCTATAAACGAAATGTTAGGTGGAAGAAATCACTAAATAGTGATAATCTTGCCACATCACAATTTTTCTTATGTAAACTGAGTTGTTGATTTTGTTATCTGAATGATTGTATGCAAGAAGAATAAAATAAATAAATGCGATTTCAGCAAGTTTATTTGAATTTACCACCATTTATCTTTCTTTTTGTGCAAATGCTTTCACATTATTTGGTTAGTTTCGTTTCTTTTTTAATCTCTTTTCATACATTGGCACTTTTTTCAAGCGGTCAATGGTTTGAATAATGCTAACAAATTCAAATAATAAAAAAAATATCTCTGTATAGGAAGTTCAAATGATCTTCTTGGATTTATCTGATTTTGACAAATGATCTTCTTGGATATATCTGATTTTGGTACCAAACCATTCATTTACTTTAATCAGATCTTCAGGACAACAGCTGTTCCCTATCAGTGGAGTAACTGTATCGTCTTAGATTTTGCCGCATTAACATTTTTCTTTCTCTATCTTTATGGCAATGTACCTGAATTCGAGTGAAATATGATACCAATTCACGTTGCATAAATAAATTGAGTATTTTTTTTATCAACAGTATCAACTTTTGATGGTAGAATCCATCTTGACATTCAACAAAGAGTCATCATGGGTTAGATACTTCTCCAGACCAACTGTGAGAAAGATTCACCTTGCCCTGGCATCACTGGGATGTATATTTACTGTGACTGGAGCTAGCTTAATAATTTCATACAGAGGAGGAGTGTTTGATACTGCTCACGGAGTTTGTGGTGAGTAAACTTTTTTTACCTTTTTACCTCGCAAAAGACACACGATACCAGACCAGCAGGGTTACTCTTGACAAAACTAAACACGATCTTAATCTAGTCTTGATCTTGATCATACGACGCACGAAGGGACTATGGTCAAAAACATCGCGCTACCGCTAACGCGCGATCGGTTTGCGTGTATTTTTGGCCAATAGTCACTTCGTGCGTCGTATGATCAAGATCAAGACTAGATTAAGATCGTGTTTAGTTTTGTCAAGAGTAGCCCTTCAGACACAAGATTTGGGAACTCATTATTATTTTTTATAACGAAATATGTGACTTAAAAAGAACTAAATCTTTATGTTTTATGAACCCAATGAGGAAAAGAGTAAACTAAGCAAGGGGTGAATCAGCATGATCAAAATAAATCTTGAATAATCAACATAAAACCCTCGCTTTCCTCATACAATTCCCTAATGGTCAACCACCTGTTTGACGCATATGTTTTTCACCATGAGATTGGTTGAGATCATTGAGGTGTCTGGCATGAAGTTCCTTCCTACCCCAAGATTCTAACAAAATATTTAAATAGTTAAGTCGCGGACCTACTGTTTCGTCATTTTAATTTAATGGTGTATGATTTTTTTCGGACTGGATTATAATTTTATGTAGGATAGAATTATTTTCTTTATTTTTGAAAAACGTTTTAAGAGATTACTCTTCCGACTATACTTCTAGGCGCGTATTTTGAAAGTATACAATGCCATTACGCACAGGTTGGGACTGCTCGCGTATAGTTTCAAGTATTAATAAGCATAAATATTTTTAGAAACTATACATGGTTATTACGCTCTTATCGTGTATATTTTCCAATAACGTTACACTAAAATTTGTGTGGAAAACATACTGCACAAGTTTCCATTGCGGAATAATCGTGTACATTTTCTAAGTGCTACACAAGGCAACGTTTTTAGAATGTATACGCGACTAGTTTCCAAGTAGCTATTTTGATTTATTGCTTTCTCTTTTTTTCATATATAATTGTTTTTATTATTATTTTTTTATTGATTTTATTACCTGTATTTTTGTTATTATGGATTTACTTGTTGTTATAATTTCTGAAATTTGTCAACATGTAAAAGCGAAAATTGTAAATGTACTTAAATAAATAAATATTTTTATTACTATTTGACTGGCGTCTTTTTAAAGTAGCACTTAAGTTCTTAAACATTTGTGTTTCTTTGTTTTGTTTTATAATAAAAATATTCATAAAATATTATAAAAAAAAATATTATAAAAATATTTTTATATACACGATAAGAGCGTAATAACCATGTATAATTTTTAAAAATATTAATGCTTATTAATATTTGAAACTATACGCGAGAAGTCCCAACCTGTGCCTAATGGCGTTGTATACTTTCAAAATACGCTTCACTGAATCAGCGTCAGAAAGTATACGCGACAATTACGCAGAAATCGTGTATATTTTCTGAGACTATTTTTCATTACACAATTTGAAAACATACATTGCAAGAACACTATGAATGCGTACTGGCATTGTATACTTTCAAAATACGCCTTCTAGGCACAGTTAACCTTTCTTTCGCGGCATTTGGATAGTGATATATTTTTGTTGTTGTTTGCGTTCATATTACCTATTAATTTATTTAAAGTAAATGATATTATTAGGCATTAAAAAATAATTTTATGTTTGTTCCAGGTTTGATTGCGTTAATCATGTCTCTAATATCTCCCTTGGGTGGTATCCTCACATACTTCAGCCCCAAGTTGAGGAACAAAGTTAAACCGGCTGTAATCAAAGCAGTCCACACCGTTGCAGGAATGATGACCGTTACCATGGGATTAGTGACTCTAATGATTGGTATTAATAAGCAATATTTTACCGCTGGGGTTCAAAATAACGCTGTAGGTCCCACTTTGATATCTTTTGTTGTTATTATATTACTCTATACTCTTTGGCATCCAGTGAGGAATATGTTTGATTATGTTAAGAATATGAGAACTACAGAATTGTAGTGAATTTTGAAAAAATCTGCACGAGAAATACTACAATGTCTAATCAAGAAATACTACGAACAAAAGTTTTGAATTACATTGAAATCTGTCTAATGCTAGTCTTCAAAAGCTCGTCAGTGCTCCGAAATCGCGATAGTGTATTTCATAAAAATAAACCGCTACTTGTATTTTTTGAATGAACGACAAGTTAGTTGGCAAATAAACTTTCGTGGTGTGTATTTTTAGTATCTCCCATCTCTCGACCTAACATAATGGTCCTTCGAGCCGGATGGAGTAATTCAAAACTTACATGGAGCAATTCAACACTTTTCAATATATTCCGAAATTTTATGTAGTTTATGCCTCAACTGACATTATAAAGTCTTTAAAATCTTAAAAGGGTGGGCATTTATAAATTGTTATAAATCATTATTAGGCAATAAGGTTGTATAAGATTATATAGCTACCAAATTTTTAATCGTGTTTGTGATATTAAATTTATAAGAACTATGTTAATTGAAGTGTTTAAATTGGTTTATCTATCCTGTCAACAATAGACACATTCGGCCTTAGTTATAAAAACATAATGTTTTATTCTTGGCTTAATGTTCACCAGTTTCAACATTATTCCTGTTTGAACCAAAACGTTCTGTGGTGATCTATCTACTCAACACACACCATTCTGTGTTTATAACTACATAATATAAAATATCTAAATTATGAATTTGTAACTAAGAACGATTGTACAAATGCTAATTAATTAACTTTAGTACTCATTCAAGGCAAAGTACACGTTTAGTCATTTCCTCAATGTTGGATGTAGGCCTCTACTACATTTATCCATTTGTTTCATTTTTGGGCCTTAGGTACTCTTCCTCACATCCTATCAGCGACTGCCAAAATTGCCATTGGCTCACTTTTTTAGGATCAACATTTTCAACTTTTTTGTCCCAAGGTATTTCTTAAAAGTAAGAATGACAATATATTTTAGATGCAATAAATGATTCATATGCAGATAAACAAAATAATTGCATCTATCTTAATCAGATAACACTCATGAATTCAAATTTGTATCAATAAAAATATGATTGCTTTGATATCAAAGTTCTTCAACCTACATACATGAGCTGTTGATTATTAAGCATATGACTGTTGTAATATGCAATAAAAATGTTTGATGTCACAAATTATTCATATTTGAGTCATTAAATGGAATGTACCTGCATTATGCAATGCGACCTGTCCCATATGAAGGGTTTAGAAGTAAAGTCACAATGATCTATTTTTACCAGATATGTAGATAACTATAATTTAACTGTAGTATAGGTAATCGATACATTGAAAATTTATTTCCCTATATCTTTGAAAGAATATTCTCCACAAAGCCCAGTGGTAGAAGAAGCGTTGGGAGGCCAAAGTTGAGATGGATGGACGGGGTGGAAAATGACTTTGGGCGTGACCACTTGGCGATGAGAGGTGATGGATATGAGGGAGTGGAGGCGACTTCTTTAGGAGGCCAAGACCCACACAGGGTTGTAGCGCCACTGATGATGATATCTTTGATTTAATTAAAAAAAAAAAAACTGTTATTTATCAAAAGCAGTTCAAATAGAAATGTGCTAATTTCTCAGTTTAAGCGGTTTAGGATATTTAAATATTTCAAGCCATACTCTCAAATATTTCAAGCCATACCAAACTCAAACTGAGATAATCGAAATGTTATTTATTGAGTTAATGTTTACAAATGTATGCAATGTGGTTTTTAAAGCAAAAGTGGGCTAAGTCATATGACTTATCATATGATATCTACGAGTTCTTGAGTTGTTGAGTTCTATGGGAATTTATGTAAAACTTGTGATTCTTCGATTCAAAAGTGGAATAACTTCAAATAATAAATGTGTTATGAAATATATTAAAAATGAAGGTATTACATAGGATTGATTACCTACACAGTTTAAATTGCATAATTGTTTTGGCAAAGCAGCAAAATCGTACCTACTAGATTTGATTTGACACATTGTTGCATATTGAACTTAATAATAAAGGTATATTTAGGTTAAGTATATAAACTGTATTATAATATTCTTGAATGATTCATGAGATTCCAAAAAGGTATACCTGTTTGATATGTGATAAAAAGGTATAGGTGTGTGTAGGTATATACATAATAAAAAAACATAAATTAAATTTACAATTGTTTCATTTTATTACATTAAATGTAGTTATACATATCATAAATAAAAATTTAAAAACACAGATTACATTTATAGTCATCATAATTAATGTAGGTATTACAAGATCGTATTTCATTTCAAAAAAGATTCAAAATAAAATAATATTAAATTGATATAAAAATAAGAATAATCAAATTATATGATAAAAATAAATAAACACGAATCCACAATAAACGACAAATAATAATAAAAGCAGATATTTTTTATATTTATTTTATTTTAATTTAAAAGCACATAAATTTGAGATATATCAGAAACACTTTTAAAAAATAATCTGACTGGGATGTTAATGTATTTTAAATTTCAGTTTTTATTTAGAAATGAATAAAAAATGACCAACTGTTAAGCTTGCTTTTTTTTAACCGCATCAGTTCTATAATAACATATTATTAAGATGTATACACATAATAACAAAATGGTTTATACATTAAATTATTCTAAAATCAATGCTGATTTTGTATTAATTGGATACAACAAATAAAAAATAAAATAAGATAATATACATAATGTTATAAGATCAAAATAAAACATAATTTAGTAAGTTTATTAATTATTTTTTAATAAAATATGAAATAATATTGATACTGAATAAAATATAAAGTAATAATTAAAAAATATGGCAATGATTTTTTGGTTTAAATTTACGAATAAATAAAAATGGAATTAAGTTATTTAAATTATAATATTATCATTTTGTTTATTAACTCACTTTTAAAATAGCATTTTTGTAATAAAGCAACCTGATATGGCAACACAAAGATAAAATAAAAAAATGACATGTTTAAAATGAGTTGTAAGAGTTTTTCACAATATTTAAATTTGATTGAAAAAAAACATTCTTTATGACATGATAATCCTTGTAATATAAATAATGTCTTCAAAATTTGATATGCTTTTATTTAGCGCATGTCAAAATTTTGAAAAAGTCACAAGATGCATTTTGTTTGTTATTATTTTTTCAGGTTGTCAGTTTTTCTAATAAATTATATGAATAAGTGAGTTAAAAATAATGATCATATATCTAAATGAAGAGAATATAATATGAAATAAATGAAGACTAGCATAAAGAATATATATTATTTTAAATATATTTATATTGAGTTGCAATAAATACCCCACAAATCGTAAAACCTTTCAGAATGTCTAAATGTATATGTGTGTGAAAATTTTTAAGCCCCATTGGTGTTCCACTTAAACTGTCTTTGATTGTTTTTATGTTTAATTAAAAAAAAAAATATCTAGTTATGAAATAAGTCCAAAAACACCATTATAGTAAGCAATGTGCCAGCGTAGTGATGGTGGAGAAAGTAAGAATTGGGAGGAATCAAACCTAGGATACCTTGATTAAAATTAAATTTGATTTATAATTCAGAGATCTACATGCAGGCTTTTGACCACTTCTACTTTACCGTACATACAAATAAAATGACAT
The DNA here is from genome assembly GCA_947579605.1 of Athripsodes cinereus. NCBI lineage: Eukaryota > Metazoa > Arthropoda > Insecta > Trichoptera > Leptoceridae > Athripsodes > Athripsodes cinereus. The sequence continues at coordinate 6,009,095 of OX388318.1, forward strand.
TTATTTGAAAAAAAAAAACGATAAAATAGGTTTTCAACTTTAAATTTCACAATTATACAACAAAAAATAATCCAGACCAACAAGGGTAAGACGGTCTTTTCTATAGAGTATAGAGTATATCTACAGATTTTGAAGCTGTCATTCTTAATTTTTTACAGGAATAAAGACCTTATGAACTTTGACAGAAAGCATATTTTTGCATGACTGTGGTCTTTGGACAGATGAGAAACAAATGGTCAAGTTGGTAAAATTCTTATTTTTGTTGGGTTGTGTTGGTGGTCGATACCCTCCCTGTGACATTATCTCTTGTTGGTTTATTGAAAGAGTTGATATTGCAACTGACAAACTTATTTTAACCTCGAATACTAAAAATACTAAAATATAAACAGTGAGATTTTAAATGTGAACATTTTTGCAATGGTAAGCAAAAATATTTCGATTTTGTATGCTATTCAGCATATTCAAGTTTTAAATAAAAATTAAAAAAAAAAACGAAAAATCACAATGTTTCTATTATTTAATAAAATTAATATTTCCCTTTAAATGCTTGCTACAAAAAGCACAACAGCGTGTGCCAATATAATATAAAAAATTATCAAACGTCTCTGATTGGCTACTGCAAAATATTTTTATCCAATCACTGATCACTTTTTAAATCTTAATGAATGACAATTTTTAATATTAATTATAATTCTTTATTTTAAGTAGTTTTGACTTTAAATATAAGATTTGCTATGCCTTATTGAGTAAACACACTTATAATAACATACATTTTATAACTAATTATACAATTTTATTTAAATTAATATGTACAAAATAATAATATTATATTTCATATAACAATACAGCTATTACTTATATTATTTTATAATATTTATCCGATAATACAGTGTCTTAAGTATATAAAATATTAATAATTACTTGACTAAGAAGTGTACAATGTTAAAAAGTAAATTAATATATTTTACAAAAGATTCCCTAATGATGGAATTAGTCAGTTTGTTTCAGATTTAGGAATGAAATGATGAAATAAACACCATTCCAATTCTAAGAAGAATAATCAAATTTGTTTATAGGCAAATTTAGGATAGAATTTCAAGATTTGCAAGCCTGTGACATGATAATTTTAAACATGTAAGATAAATCTGGGTACTTTGAATAACTTTGTGATAGTTCATTTTAATAGAATTAAAATATATTTAAAATAAAACACCGTATTACTTTCACTATGAACAATATTTGACTCAGAGGTCTTTTGGGTGGATTTTTAGATTCATATTTAGATTCATATCTGAGATTCGTCATAAATAATGTATTAATTTAATCATACTCCAATGTCTTAACTTTGATACGAAAATGATAAAAATATTAAAATATTTGTAGGTAAGTATTGTTATTAACGACATACCTTATTGATTAATATTTATTGACAGTAAATTGTTTTAATCGCTACTGATTTGTCATGCTGGGTACATTTGTACAATTTTAATATAACAAAAATGTAGTTAATTCAAGAGCAATAAAGAGATAAGATTGGTTTGGAGTAGATATGATAAATTTATCGGCATATTAGATAACTTTCGACACGCTTATAGGTACTATAGGATCGTGTTTCTACTTATAGCTATCTTTTACTATTTCAAGCGTGCTAAAACAGCTGGTGCTTATTCAGTTGATATTAATAAATTATACTGTGTTGCATATCTCTACTCTACGTCATGATCTTCAATACAATTTAATTCATTTGGATAACATGAAAATAGAAAATTTTATTTTTCTTTATGGTTACACATCAACATTATATTGTAGAGGCTAGAAAATCAAAGAAAAAAATGGTAATGCGACTAAACAAATTTTGCAACAAAACACATTTGTGTTGCAGAGCTTGAAGAACATTATTTTTTTTTTATTGAAGTGGTTCTTATAAATATTTATCAAGTTTATATGATGTAAAATATTTAAGGTATAAGTAGGAAATGATACAATTGCTATCTTAATGTTTTAGAGTGACCAGATTTTATAGCAGTTCAAAGAATAAGATTGGTACAACATTATTTTTTCCAAGTAGGTAAGTATATAATTAATGAGAATTGCTTTCAGTTTCAGTACTAAGTTGAAATCTTATTTTTTTCTGTTACGGTGTTGCAATAGAGAAAAAAATATTAAAAAAATGACAAAATGACACATGAAAAGATTTAACAATATTACATAATAAAATGTTTTAAACGTCACATGACATAATACCATTTTAATGTATCGCGATGATAAGATACAACAATGTCTATAATATTAATACAATCAAAAAATAAATTACTCACACTTTTACCTACTAATCCATGTATTAAGAAAACAAAATATGTATTGATCTATGCATCATATGCAAACAGTATCTATATAATCTGGGGATAATAGTTTTAAGTGTTAAAATCTCAAGATAATACATTTAATTAACATTTTTTGCTTAATACTCAGCTTCGTTTGTTTGATATCATATCCTTAATCTTGTCACACTTTGCAAATTATGTTAAAAAAAGAACCATCACTTGATTGCATGATTGAAATTTCATCTTGTGTTGTTTATGAATTAGATATTTGTAGGCATTCTAAATCTGAAAAATCATAGAAAAAGTCAATCTACTGAAAAGCTTGATTTTGAGCTGCGAACAAAGAATCTAATTTTTGTGCTCTCTTTTTCTCTCATTATTAATATAGAAAATAATAAAGAGATAGAGCTAGTAGATAGTAATATTTCTTTTTTCTGTTCTATTTTTATAACAAGAAAAAGGAGATAAAAAATAATTGTTCGTTTTCAGCCCCAGACTTGGTGAACCTAATAACGAATGTCGTCATCTAGAAATGCATAAAAATTTATTATTATTAATTTTCAATCATTTTAGAATAATCTAAAACATGATTCGAATCACAGTATGTTGTTAAAAAAGCTAAATTAAAAACTACTGAAAAAGGGCTGGATTTGACATTTTTAATTTAACATAATTATTATTATTCTTAATGCATATTATTTCCATAAATATAACTATTTATAAATACATTCTAGTATTTTACAACATTTGCACCTAACAGATAATACAGCAAGATTAATAATATAATTAATTACTAATATTACTTCTTTAACTAAATGTAAATGAGAATCTTCAAAGATTACTAAGGCCATGTTATAATATAACATTTATAAAAATGTGTTACGTAAGTTAAATTTAAAGAATAAATAGATGAATACTTTTCAAGAAGCTTTTTGTAGCAATATGAGATATTTCGAAAAATTACATTATACATTTATTCCCTGTAGCAACAATATCTTTACCTGTCAAACAAGCTTCTGAATTGTTATGTTTGAATGGTCCTTCTCTCGTGTTGTTAATGCAGACAAAGGATAGAACGTATAATTTTATTTTCTATGAAGAAGAAGCAGAAAAAGAGATAAACACCCATTTGCATTGTTCATTTGACAAGTATGGACCAATCAAAAACATATATTTCAAATAAATGGAGGTCGCTGTACTTACACAGTTTTCTAACTTATTTGCATATAAAACCAATGTTAACAACAAATATTTTAAAAGTGCTTGATAAACAGTGCTATATTCATTGTTACAAATACATTGAATCTGGGTATTACATATTATATACGTGTTTAGTGCATTGTTTATGTAAGTGTATTGTGTTAGTACCCATAATACAAGTTACAGATCTTAGTTTGTTAACTGTCCATATGTATGCTATTTATCATAAAGTACAAAAAAGTTATCTGATTTGAAAAAAAAACTCATTCTTTTGTTAAAATGCATTTCATTTGTCGAGGAAGTGAAATCAGTAAATTGCAGAACATTTAATGAAAAACATTATATTTTGCAAAGATCTGTTTAAATTTATATTTATACTTACACAATTCTCACGTCGAGATCTTTCTAACTTTATTATAACAAGGAAAAAAGAAAAAAAAAATTAAATATTAATAAAGAGTTAGCATAAACTATTCACATATATATTTTTATACTAAGACAGATCACATATATAATATTATTAATAAGGATAACACAATAATAATAATAATATCTAAACACAATGATGTACGCCATTATATTATTCATTTCTGTATAAAATCTCTTATTTCTATATCTAAAAACATTAATCAATATTCTTCATATTAGCTACTTAAATATTGTTTATCTTACACATACTATCATTTAATTAAATCTATTTATTTGTAAATCATTTTTTAAATATTGTTAAATTCAGCGTATCCCTGGTACGAGTTTTGAGAATATGACATAACTTTGTAGTGATTTTTTTTTTATTATATTCTTCACTGTAGGTACATTAGTTTTAATATTTTTATAAATTGATACAATCATAAAAGTATCATTTTACGATTCAATATACAGAAGTTGACTTTATCGCAAGATTGCCATATCTTTGAACTAACATGACATTATTTAGGTACGTAAAATTTATATGAGAATGATACAGTACTGCTGCCCAGAAACATTTTTCAATAAAGTATAGAAAATTCTTGTTGCAAGTATAGAAAAGAAGAACAGAAAATTATTCTTAGGTCTCTTTATTTCTTCTATGTTTACAATGAGAGAAAAAGAGAAAAAAATCATTCATTCACATTTATGATGCCTGCAACGTTCACAGGACTATACAAAAGTATTGTCATCTATAAAAGTACAAAAACTCGTACCAGATTTACAATAGATAAAGTATAATAGCAAAAGCTTACATTTTGTCTAAATCATTGTGAATCTATTTGTATTAAAGATAACTTTATTTTACACAACATTTAGCTGTAGCTGTTTGTAGCCAGATATTAGGTATTACCAGCAAGAAAAAAACAAAAAAATTATTTACAAGCCAAAATCAGTTTATTATCAATGGCAGCATTATTTTTCATAATGTCAAATGAAAAAGGATTTGAATTTATAAAATACCTGCATGAATTGTTTTTCCAGAATAAAGTTATTTTGAAGTAGACACTTGTTTTGCTTGGTTTGTTTTAAGAACAAATAGAACATGAAAGTGCATTCCATGTGTATTCAAAATCTAAACATTTATGCCAGTAAAAGTCAAAGAGCAAGTAATATTTTTTCTTTGGCTAAAATAGCTGCAAAAACCACTTAAAGTTGCCTTCATGAAATAAATAAATTATATATTTGTATGACGCAAATAGATTCATATGATTTTTATAAAACAATTGGTTTCTTTATAAAATAAAGCTGTGTGCACAGTGGTACAAGTATAAAATAGATAGACAAATAAAAGATAGGTTTACATTAGACATTATTATAAGATAATTATTAGATTAATAAACTGAGTGCAATCAGGGCCGTTATGAGAGAGTCAGGGCCTTCTTGCAGGCTGCACAGCATGATGAAGCGTAATATTTGTATGAACAGAGGCGAGCCTGAACGGCTAAATGACATGTTGATGTTTTGTCTATGCATTCATCTGAAAAATAATACATTTTTATATGAGTAATTGAAAAGTAATTTATTGATATTTGTAGAATATGTTTTGTCTTAAAATAAGGGTGTAAAGTTCTTCTGTTCTCCCGGAAACCATCAACTATGTATATAAAGTTCTCAAGAATATACAAGTCTGAGTATAATCAATGGTGTTATAGGAATTTGAATGAATATGATTGATATAAAGAATATATCTAAGAAAAGAGTTATATGTAGCCTTTCATTCTTCTAATCTTAAATGGAACGTGGCACTAAAAAAGCTGTGAATGGTGGCAGTAATCCACAAAGCAGTATTATTTTGTATGTGGATTAAATTTAAACCTAGGTTGAAATTTGTGAATATTTAAAAGAGTAGTGGGCAGTGGTCCTATATATTTACATAAAATATAGATAAAATGAATAATAATTGCAAGATTGAATAAGTTAAATAAGTTAACAAATGAAATAAGTTGATATATTGAAAACTTATTCATATATCAACTTTTATTTTGAAAATAAAAAGGAATAAAAAAATACCAAGAAGTGTCAGTTAATCAGACAACTTTGGACAAGTTTTTATTTTAAAAAATAGTTAAAAATGTGTCACCACTTTTCAAATAATCAAATTCAAAGTTGGTTGTTTTGCGGTGTTTTTTCCTCAAAATGGCGCATTTTTTTATTAATCACTATCTTCCAGCAAAGCAAAATGCAATGTTAGAAAAATTAATATAAACAAAATTTTGTTCTTGAATTAGCACCAAAGCACTAAATGAAAGATAATAAATAAAGAAAATATAAATAGTAAAAAATAAAATGTACATAATATAATATATCTGTCACTTTTGAATGAAAATAGTGTGACACCTCTGGTGAATTTTTTTGGAAGCTTTAAACATTCCTTTACACACCAATGAAAACTACCGGAAACTCTTACAGGGCATACTGGTTAATTAAATCACAAATAAAATTGTAGAAGCTGTGAATGGGTGCTTTGGATATATTGCTAAAATGTATTGTAATATTATAACATGTCAAAACATTGTGCTCGATGTGTCTGAGAAATTTTGTGTTTGTTGCGGTTAAACATCTGAAAGCGGAGCTAAATATAGAAGATCTTACATAGTATATATCATCATCATCATATTGTTCATTTTCCTCTGTGGCTGTATAGAAAATATATTTCTATTTTAGGAAATAATTATCAATGAATTAGGTATATTCATTTATGTGTATAAATACTTGTGTTGAATCGTACAGTAGGTATAACAATTTGATTTTTTTTAATTATTATTTTTTGGATTTTAACATTGTTTCAAACATAAACCTACTTATAATAGTTGACTCAACATCACTAGACTAAATGTATGTGTTGATATTGCAACAGAATGGTCCTGATTGTGTTTTGTTTTGGAGTTGTCATGTCATGTCAGTTGGATATTATTAATTTATATATTATTATATTTATCCATTAAATTGTTGTTTTCTCCTGTTTAGATACATAAAAAGTAAAACATTCAATTCATAAATACAATTTGACACTTCTGAATAATTGCCATTCCTTCACTTTGGCATGTTTGGCCTTCAATTTATTATAATGGTAGGGCATCCTAAGAAATTGTATACCAATAGTGTATGTCAAAGTGAATCTAGATTATTTTTGGATCCCATAAACAATAAATTCTTAGTAACTAATATTTTTTATATAAGAAGCACATTTTTTTGTGATTTTGGTTGTCAGAGTCAGTTTAAAAAACTTTTACACACCTTACCTCGGAATTTTGGTTTGTTCGCTCATAGAATTACGTGCAATCAAATTATAGAATTATGTGTTTGATCTACTGTACTGAGTCAGTTGCACAGCATTTGGAGAAGCAATAAATATATCTTCTATCGTGTGTACACTGTGGATAAATGTTGTGACAGTTTGCACACGCACACTAAACTCATTTTTCAAAAGTTACTACATCCTGTTTATTTATTTATTTATCATCAACAATACCATATACAGACAATATATTATATATATCTACATAAAAACAAACAATGCAGGCAAATAAGGTATCTAATAAGTTTACGGTTTAATTTATATTAAAAACCAATAAGGTTGTCACAATGTTATTTTTATTAGTTTCCTTTTCATTTCTAAAGACAGTTCAATGTACATAATTATATCATGTTTATTGAATTTATTTAGATTAAATGAAATCCTTTTTTTAGTTGTTTTTTTAACCCCTAATATGCTTTGTAATATGACACCTGCAAACATTCGCGGGCGACGCTCTTGAATTCCACACTCAAATAATGGATAGCCTCTCTTTTGTCGTCATTATTTACCAACAAAATAATAGTTTTAAAAATTAATAATCAAAGTTTTACAAAGAAAAATCAATAATCTACATACTGATATAAGTATTATGTCATATCTCGCATTCTATGATTCGTAAAAAAATTAACAAAACAGCAGTTTGATAATTGATGTCTGGTGTACAATATACTTACATGTAGTAGTGACTGGTGTATTGTCTCTACAACATATGTGGTAGTAAGAATATCCAATACATTGGAACACTGCATTGAAATAATAACTATTTGTATATAGATATATATACTTTGAAATTAATAATTACACAAACAAATTACAGTAAGGCGTCTAAATATGATCCATGAAACAATAAAAAATATAATTATATTCATATTAATTGAGTAGTGTTATTTTTATATAATTATTACGGTTTAAATGTGAGGAAGGTATTATTATTGTGAACATTATTCCTCTGATTTCATTAATATTGCTTATTTTTTTCCATAGGCGTATATTAACTTGTGGACCATTGTAAAAATTAAAAAAATCATATCATAATTTAAAATGATATCACAATAGCAGATAATGAAATTTTCATCAAGTTACAGTACGAACTGTTTGGAGATATGCCATAGCGGCAGTGTCGACGCATGATTCATGAACTAATAACGGTGGCGCTACCGTCGCAAGGAGGGAAATTTAAATTGACAAATTCGTTTACCGAGGTGACATCTCAATAAAAAGGGTTTTTTAATAAAACTGCTAAACACATCTCAAAATAAATTACATATACTTGTGCAATAATATTTTATACGCCAATGTCTAGTACATTCTTGGAGTTATGTTACATAATACAACCATAATACTCATGTAAATGTTGAAAATGACTATACTCAGCTACCGCAGATTTGTCATTCACGTACTGTGTGACTATAGTCAGCTCCCGCATATTGAAAGTTAAATACGTCCAATATGTTACAAGATAATATTTTGTATTCATTAGGTACCTGTTTGAGATGGATCATCCAGAGCATTTTCTGTATCGCTGTCTCCTTCTGTTTTTGGTGCTGGAGCTAGAAAAAATAAATAAAAAATCAAAAATAAATCCGAATAATATATTATTATCAATTTTTTTTAAAAACATTTATTTTCCTCAAATATGCACAACTGAATACATTACAATTCAATTGAATTATCTATAATCCTACTACAAAACAAATTTCACTCACTCACGTTATTTAAAAAAATACTTAGGTAACAAGTAACTAATGCACGAGCTATGATATTGTATTTGCTAAACTATGGTAAAATAAATGTATGTTACAATATACAATACTAAACAATGTTTGCAAACTTTGCTGGTTCTCTAGTTGTAATAGATTTGCTGTATATTATTAATTGTCTGTTTTAGAAATAAAATAATAAAAAAATTATACCCGTCTCCCACAAGTGAGGTGACCAGCGGACTAATCACAAATAATGAACATGCAGGTCGTCCTCTATGTGTTAATAAAAATTAAGACATTCAAGGTGAATGTTTTATATCACTGCATTAAGATGCATTCATGCTAGTACTGAAACAGGGTTGAGAACCTAACATTTACACTTGAATAGAGATGTGAATGTAACATTTACGCTTGAAGAGGGTTGTGAACCTAACATTTACACTTGAATAGAGTTGTGAACGTAACATTTACGCTTGAAGAGGGTTGTGAACGTAACATTTGCACTTGAGTTATTCTTTCACAAGATCACTTGTGATTAGGCATTTTTAATAAATGGCTGAATGTGCAGTGTACCAAGATATACAATAAATTGATGCAATACAGATTCATGCAACTCCAGTTTTGATTTCATAAATATTACAGAATTGTGATATAATGAAGTAAAGATTTCTTCAGTTTTATAGTAGATGTATTAGTTTGATATTGAAAAAAGGTATACTTACTAAACCCTCCTCCCATATGACAATGTGAGGGTACACAGTCCCTGTGAGCTGGTGGTTTGGGCTTGGTGCAGGATGCAGCTGGAGTGCCTTGACATGTCACCAGTCTGGTCTGCTGAGTGCTGCCACATGGGCCAGTACACTGGAAACAAGACAAGATTTGGTAACAAAAACATTAGTGATGAAGTAATAGAAGGCAATGAGCTAGATCAAAAAAGTTGGATATATGGGTAATGCAAACATTGGTTACCAATGAAATGCACATTTCTTTATAATATTTACATAAATATCCTCATTACACATTCAAAATGGATCATGTGAGCAAAAATATTTACATTCTTGCCATGGATACGTGTCGTGTCCGAAATATTGAGTTCAATGGAAAATAATTTCTAACCTATCCAATGGTCATCCATCAGGATACCTATGATACGTTCAATTATTTTTTTTTTAAAAAGATATACTTATCTGGTTTTTTTTTTATAAACCCTAATACAACTTCATACACCTTTCACAGTAAGGTACTAAAAGCTTGTGTCGTGGAAGGGGAGTTTGCCGGCACCTGGTATTGAACCACGGACCCCTTGTTCACGAGGCCGACAGTCTACCTCCAGGCTACTGACGAACTCTTATTAATTAATTTTTAAAATTATGATATGAATCTCATTTATCTAGGTACTAGAATTTATTCATTGTAGATTATCTTCGAAGTGCTTTGGCACATACATATACAGCTCTCTAATATCGCCTAAGATATAACTAAAAATATTACCTGAGACCAGTCGCTGGTGAACCATTCAGGTTGGCAATCAGCCCTGAGCATGTTCGGAGGACACGGTCTCTCAGATTCGGGACGTTGCTGTATGGGACAGCCAGATCCCACTCCATGTCGACCTTCGTAGTAGACAAGACAAACTACTTCTCGACTCATTTTGCCATTGATGGCACAAGGGTTGGAGCAAGGTGACCAGGGACCTGAAATGTTAAGATTATCCATATTGAATAAACTTACCTAATTAACATTTATTATGACATTTCAATTATTTATTATATTTATTACAATTTTTTTTCTTCCATCTACTTGACATCACTTTACTACATTACAATTTCTATTTTTGACATATTACTAAAGATTTTGTTGACATTCTATATATCCCGTGGAGCACCCGGTAAAGAATTGGTCTCCCACTCTTTTTCAAACACCTGCCTTTACAAAGAATTGGTAAAAGGCAGGTGTTCGAAAAAATTAAGACATCTCACATCTTAAATTCAGCGATGACATTTGCCAACCATCCTGAATGTCTTGATTTTAAATTGGCACAGAGAGGACAGCTTGCATGTTCATTATATACATCTGATCTGCTGGCTGCCCCACTAATGGAATATGCCGTGATGGTATCTATATATACTATGGTATCTATATAGACACTCCAATATTTTCATCCATAATAGAATGATTTGATTTGACTTATTTTATAAATGTTATAATTTGATTCCCATTTGTATTTATAATAGAATGATTTGATTTGACTTATTTTATAAATGTTATAATTTGATTCCCATTTGTATTTATAATAGAATGATTTGATTTGACTTATTTTATAAGTGTTATAATTTGATTCCCATTTGTATTTATAATAGAATGATTTGATTTGACTTATTTTATAAATGTTATAATTTGATTCCCATTTGTATTTATAATAGAATGATTTGATTTGACTTATTTTATAAATGTTATAATTTGATTCCCATTTGTATTTATAATAGAATGATTTGATTTGACTTATTTTATAAATGTTATAATTTGATTCCCATTTGTATTTATTCATCACCAATTTTTGTTCTTGTCTTGCTCCAACCGTGTTGTGAATGAGAATTTTGATTGTTTTTCTTGTGTATTGTACAACAATATGTAAAAGGCTCACATATGTAAAATAAAATGAAATAAATGAATATAAAAAAAAAGTATGTCAAAAAGCTTGAGCAAATAAGAAATGAGATTCTACGGTGTCTTGAGATATGCATATTTACACATTTAATAATTATCAATATCGAAGATTGATACCAAGATATTAATGAGACACAACAATTTAAACAATGGACAAAATGTCAATAAATGTTGAGAAATATTATATTAAAAGGAATCAATCAAAAGCATAATACATCTTGTTGATTATAAAGGAATCATTGAATTTATAATTTTATTTGGTATAGAACATTATGTACGTACACAGTAATGCTTAGAAATTCATATTTCAATCTGTAATAAACAATAAGGGAAATTAATTAATTTTATTGTATGAATTATAATGAAGGCTTTATGGCATCTGTAATGTGAATAAATAATATTATAGCACTGAACAGAAAGCAGTGAATTTTGAAATAAGTAAAAGTAGGTACCTACCTATTTTTAAATTTGTCATAATAAAGAGTTTATTGATATTCCTATGTAACATGCTGTTTTTCTTGTTGCTTGGCTCAGCGGTTACATATTTCTTTTTATGTAATGTATATATTTTACGTGGAGTCCAACAAACTGGTTAAAAATCTTATAAATAAAATTCTCGTCTCAACATGTTTTTTGAAACGGCTGGACCGATTTTGATGAAATTTTGTGTGTTTATCAGGTAGGTCTGAGAATCGGCCAACATCTATTTTTCATACCCCTAAAAGTTAAGGGTGGTCCACCCTGAATATTATTTTTGTCAATTTAAAAAAAAAAATTGTGGTGAGTCCTAAATTTTCACCCTTTTACCATCAACCCCTATTTTTTAATAGCGATATTAGTACTTCAGTCATTTTATTGAACTAAAAAAATATTTCCTAGAAATAATGTTTATGGCAAAACAACGTATGCCGGGTCAGCTAGTAATGATATAATAATGAAGAAGGCCACACGAGCTCCTACCAATGAGCAACTAGGTACATATTATATACTATTGCTTACTCAATGGTTCCTACACAATATTAAAAAAAAAATGAGTATAGGTAGGTGGTAGGTACACATAAAAAAGATCTATACTAAAAAAAAGAGTCAAACCAAAGAATTTTGTATTTTACCTGTAAACCATTTGTAGGACTGTGTGACACATTTTCTATCACTGGAACATGCTCTTGTGTCTGGAGGTTTCCTTCTTTCGTCGCAACCTGACTGATCAGCGCAGCGCACCATACGAGTCTGGACACCTTTACCGCATTCTTCAGAACACTGGAAATGAAGAAAAAATGGATACGAAATATAACTTTATCTGACTATTACTTTTCTCACACCACATCCCTGGAAGAAGCAGAATTAATATGTAGTGGAAATAGTACCTACTAAAGAATAATAAAATAATAGACAAATATTTCCACGGATTTTTCACTCTATCGAGATTTTGACAGGCTTGCCAACAAAAACGATTTTAGACTATGATCCACTCGCGAATAAATTTTGTATGCTCTATTGCTTGCCATCATTCTAGAAATCAATTATATTATCTACTATTTTTCTCATTTTTACATTGTTATCGATATTATTTTCGGAGAGAATCGATAACATTTGAACGAAATGAATTTAGTAGGTAAATCTAGTTAGGTATGAAGTATGTTCAAAAACAAACGGTCTATGTGTGGCTTTATTGAGAGATGAGTCACAAGATTATTGATGAATTTATAGGGCTGCAGTCGGGGACTTCAAATATTAATTATTATCGAAATAGAGACTCCTAGCACAGTTGAACTATTCATAGCGATAACTCGAAATTTGACATCCCATTTTCACTGGTTATCAAAATCGATGAAATCTTGAAAATATCTTATTAATCCAACATTAGACAAAAGAAGCACACAAAAGAAAAAAAGGTAAACTAAATTTTTATCTGAATCCTCTCATTTGTTAGCTTGATGAAAATTGCAGTTCCAATTTTATGTTTGGTTTTTACATATTCATTCACATTTACATACCTCCATATTTTCCTGCTTTCATTTTTTTTATATTTTTACAATGTACACAGGATCAGACAGTCAATTATAGAACATGAATACGAAATGCAAAATCAAAGAGTGGACCAGTGAAGATCCTAAATTTACTGTTGATAAATAGCTTAAATTACACATCGACTTCATTGAATTCTCTTACCTCTTGTGTCCATTCTGAGTAAATCCAAGCATTCCCCGTTTTCCATGGTCCATTATTATTATTTTTATATCCACTGTTACCAGAAATATCATTGTTCAAATCTTCATTTCCAGCCACTTCTCCAGATCTGCTTCTGGTCTGATTGTTATTTCGTCTTGTAATTAAAGAAGTTCCGGAAGAATCTAAGAAGCTATCTACACCATCTCTGTCCCTGAAGTTTCTCGGTCTATATGCAACTCTCGGAGCGTTTTCGGATCGGACGTGGTTGGGTTGAGGGTTCGGATTATTCAGATCGTTCGGTTTTGGTTCTGGACAATCGGGCAGTTGACAGGGTTGTACTGCAACTGGAGGTTTGTCTGGGCAGAGAAGATCTCTAACCTGAAACATACGTAATTAGAAATGATTTTTCTAAACTACAGCAATCTTCAATTGTAAAGTTTCGACAGATATTTGAATTTTTATTAGCATAATTACATACGGTGCGCTCACCAATTTCATCAATTTTAGAGTATTATTAATTACTTATTATATGTAATGTGTTGTATGGTAAGTCGTAAGGACAGTTTTTTTTTGTTAATCCTTTGCTTAAATCGAATACAAACAATTTCATAGAGAAATACATTCGAATCAAATAAATCAATACACAGAGGGCGAATTTATCGTAATGGCGCGACTCTCACAGCTGACTCAAAAAAAATATAAACACGTATTTGTGTTGTTTTTTATTAACAATTTTCGAATTTATTAAGTTGTATAGAGCAATGGTTCCCAAAGTTGACTGGGCTCCGACGCATCTAACGAATAAATTCCGATCTCGGGACCCACCTTTTTGCTTATTTTTACAAAGTTATGTCAATGGGAAGGATGTATTTGTTTCTTCTTTACAGTTCACAATCCCATTAGGGCCCACACAATATTAGCTCGCAACTCATAGTTTGAGAAATATTGGTAAGTATACGAGTATAGTGTACCTTTGTAGTTTTAACTTATTTAATCAAATGTAAAATATAAAATTGTAAAATACATTATGTTGTCTAATCATGAAATTTTCTTCTATGAGATTTTTGGCTGTTGTATGTACCTACCTAATTAATTAATACAGTTATGAAGTGCAGCATGTTAGGGTACAACTGTACTCTATCGATAATAATATTATCATCTTGTAGACCAAATTCTAATAATAATAATAATCTACAATCTTGTATTGCACAATAGAAAACAGAGTTACGGGGGATGAAATGGGTAAGAAGTCTAGTATATAATATACATACTTAGAATATTCAATATTTACCTACATAATTATAACCCCTATTCAATATTGATTCAAACTAAAATAAGAACGTTCCTAAGCTTTCTTGTTCACTTGAACTAACGGAACTAATATTCATATTCTATAATGATACAAGTTGTATAGGTATAATTCTAATTAGAAACAATTTCCGAGTTTATAGAATACCAATGTAGACCAACTAAAATTGGAATGTTCCTATTTTAAACATATTTTTGAACCACTTCAGATCAATCATTCCAATTGATCACACTCATCCATAGACAACCTATCTGAATAGGTATTAACTAGGTAGGTATGTTGTACACATACATATGTGAACTTCCTTAAAGAGTGCACAACATAGAGTTTCGACGCTTATGAATCGACTTAAGGCTTGGTTAAGAGTACTCTTTAAACCTAGGTAACATTCCCAATTCCTCTGTCCCATGCTTATCACATGACTTGAAATTTTTGAAAGTTGAATATACAGTTCAATTTTGTTAAACTTTTACTTTGAAATTAATCTGTATACAATTTTGTGAAGCAGACTAACTGGATAATATATAAAAAAAAAACATGCAAGTGATAATTTTTTTTTTTTTTAAAGATATACCTATCTGGGTTTTGTTATAAACCCAAATACAACCTTATACACCTTTCACAGTAAGCTAAAAGCTTGTGTCGTGAAAGGGGAATTTGCCGGCACCTGGGATCGAACCGCGGACCCCGTGTTCACAAGACCGAGACTCTACCACCAGGCTACCGACGAACTCTATTCGAATTATTAAATAAAAAATAAAATAAAATAAAATAAAATAATCTTTATTGTGGTATAAAGTAGCACAAATGGCGGGTTTATTGCCTTTAGGCAATTTCTACCAACCAACCAAATGTGAGAGAGATACGAGATACATTAATATTGATGTACATAGTTAAGTACATAAAAGAAATTATTAAATTAAATTATTCTGCTTATAAAAGTCATTCAGGATGGGTGGCATACCTCATCGCTGAATTAAAAATGCTAAATGTGTTATCCGTGATATTTTAAGAACACCTGCCTTTTACAGGACATTCGAAAACGTAGAGAAAATAGTGAGAGACGGAAGATAAATAAATAGACGTATTAATTTTTTATTCACAAAGGTTTCAAGTTCACGCAGAGGGTACTACTTTCACTATTATTTTTACATAGTCCAGAGGTTCCTAAACTTTTTTTTCTCATAGACCACTATCAAAATTTTGCTGGTTCCGGTGGAACCCCTGCATTTTTACCCCGCCGTCGCTAAATTTTTGAGATGGTATAGGAATTTGAATTATTTCAAAAACTCTTCAATTTTCTTACAGAATATTTTCTCACAGTACCTTTTTCTACAATGTAACGGGTATTTGTACCGATTGTTTATGTCAATACCGGTGGATACTTAAAAAACATTACGTGTTTAAATTTCTATCCCCCCGTCGCCGAATTTTCAAAATGGTATAGGAATTTGAAATATTTCAAAAACTCATCGGTTTTCAAGAATATTTACTCAAATCATATTAAGTATCTGGAACTTTTACCGAATATCCGATACTTCAACTATGGATTCGTGGACCCCCGCTTACGACTCGTGAACCCCCGTCGAGACTCGACACCTGGACACCCCCGTAGACACCTGGACCACTTTGGAAATCACTGTTACATACAAACAGATTCGAACACGAATATACAAACAGCGACATATTTATGCAAAATAATATATAGCACATAACCCTACCCCCATCACAATATAATATTGTATGACATTCTAGTAAATATATATACTTCCTATTTGTACCTATGTGTATGTATTCTGTAAATTCTATGCATTGGGTAATTCGGGAATTTCAATATCCTGCTTCCCTAGTCTATTATCTGCTTGATTTCAAAGGATTTACGTTTAACGGATCCTTATAATTCTGTACACCACCAGAGCGAAACTACACAATGTCACAATGGAGCGAAATTACACAAAACTACACAATGAGCGAAACTACATTCGAGATACAATTTTTCAATAAACGTTCGTTCATTATTTTTTTTTTTGAATATAATAACATTACTTTTCGCATGTTTATTAGCACGAAATTATTGTTACATATTATGATTGAGAATGTTTGCTTTAATTTATAATAAAAAAACACGAAATCATGTATTGTATCGCTCGTCAATGGTAAAGGTTTACGATCGCGATTAAAATAATCAAATAACGGATGTGGATTGTAGAATACCAAAAAACATTCAAAATGTCTCGAAACTGTTACATAATTATAGTTAATCCTTCTAAAATAACTGATATATTTTTTTTTATTTATGAATATTACAAAAAATTATCGCGCTTTCAACGTAAGTGTGGCCGTCTTAGAACATGACAGAGCCCTGGGAAAATCAAATTGTATCCCTTCTCCTTCCGGTTGCTAATTTTTCACTTCGCCGGATGGGGCGATTATCCACTGAACTTATTGTTTTGGCAAATATATACGGCACTCTATAAATTGACATATTATTACAATTATTACAAAAACATCACCCTGCACTGAGACCATAACAGCTTTTATCCAAGGCGATTTCAGCAAGAAAAATGAAAAAAAAGAAATGCCAAATCAAAAAAAAAACACAGCGAGACAGCAAAAAAAAAAAACACAAAAGCAAAATTACAGAATCAAAGGAGAGTCTCTATCCTGGCGATAAAGTCATTGATGCGAATATGCATTGAAAAGAATATAAAAAGAACTTCAACATTATGTTCATAAATCACTTAGGCCAACATTTGACATATTATACTTTCGCTTCGTTATACAGATATAAACGTAACTACGACACTATAGATACAAATCAAGTAAAATTATTATATTATGTATAACGAAGTATAGAATTATAACTAATATAAGAATTATTCAGATGCCAATGTGCAATATACGTACTTATAGTAGTTCCTTGAACCCAATATTTCAATATCCCCTTGTGGCGACACTACTTACTTTACTTTTCGAGTGGCTTGGTGTATAATAATATGTAAATCTTCACCCGTGTAAGCTGCGTCGTATTCTCTAGTCTTGTCTTGGCTCCAGCGCCGATGGTGACGCTTATCCTAAGCCAGCCCTTAATTTGGTGAAATTTACTTTTAAATCCAAATAATCTTTAATATTTTATACCAAAATCTTCACCTAAACGGATAAATAGGAGTTCTTGGACTCCTGAAATATCCGAGAAATAAAGATATTTCAACATACCAAAATGTAAGGGACAAATAAAGTGACAATCAGTAACATGTAATACAGACATATTCTACATAACGTACGAAAATATAAAGAACGTAGAAACACTATTGTAAATGTTTTGTTTTCTCTAAGATTGCAGTGACCGAAAGATTAATGGTCCCAGTAGAATATGTCTTTACAATAATAATAATAGCCATTACGACTGTAATTCTTCATCATTATTGTCAAAATTCAATTGATCACTCTAAATATTAATAACAATATATAGATGTTAGGGCAGATATGTTTCACTGAGAATCACTCTATTTGTCCTTTACATTTCGGTATAAAATAGTTGTGCAGTATTTTTTTTTTTTATTTATTTATTTATTTCCAAAATTTTACATTCTTAAATAACAGTAAAAATCATATTGGAAATATTAAAGTTTCTTAGATGTAATTTTTTTTAACCAAATTAAGGGCTGATTCAGGATAAGCGACGCCCTGAGGCACATTAAAATATAGTGCCCTAGACATGCAGAAATTGATTCGTATAGATGTCTTCGAGGAATGTGCTATATTAATTATTATTAATCGAAATCGTATTTAGCAGAGAAAATTATTGTCGGAAACTACATAATTATGTTATTATAGGTAGAGTAAATTGGAAAACTTGTATTGCATCGTTTTTAATAAAGTTTTAAAAGTTTTTACGTAGATACCAGCTATTAATCGACAGATGATATTGTTTTTGAGAAGAACCGGGTCTGACAAGTCTCCTTTTTCTTTATTTTTCAACCTCTCTAATTCATACAACTGTTTATAATTTTTAATGCGGTGATTTTTTCATAAATTGGCGTATTCATTTTGAAACAAATTATCTAGTTTATTATTGCATAAAATCAGGTGTCTACTACTAAAGACAGCTCTAAAGAAAACATAAAATTCTAAACAGATATTTTGACTGGAGGCGAAAAAGTATAGTAATTCAAGTACCTATGTAAAAAATATATAGAAAAATTACTAATTTTATCTACATTTTGAAATTTGCAATATATAATAAATAGATGACATTATTAAGTGCGTAGGTTTATGTTCGTAGGTAAAATGGGTACCATGTTAGATGCTACTATGGTATACCATGGATGTGGGTACGGGTACCTATGTTATACCCTTTCTGAATTCTGGCACGAAGTTAATCTGTTTCGTGGTATTAAATAGACCGACAGATTCGTTTTTGAATGTTAAACAATTGTACCTACTTAAAGGTAACTTCTCAGTTTATTCTCGACTATTCTGTTATAATTTTCGAGAATCGTTTTGCGAATAATCAAACATTTTGTAAAGCCATCTAAAGATAGTTTTCTTGATACTAGGTGCAATTGGCAAACACGGAAGAAGGCTGTGCTCACCATACTTGACACTTAGGCCACCATAGAGAGTCCTCCATCCAGTAGGACGCCGAGGTTTTGTGTCTAAGAGGTGTTAACGTCCAGGAGAGACGACCCACGTATAATTCATCTTGGTTGGATTAAATTTTGGACGTTTCGGGGCCATTAAATTTGAAAGTTTGCCACGCATCGAACAGTGGTAGCCACCAAGTTGTCCTTTTGATTCGGACTACAGAAACCAACGAGGACATTATCGTCAGCGTATGCATAGTTTCTCTCTTCCAGCAGGCGGTCAATGCACCTTATGTATAAGACTAAAAGTACAGGACCAAGAACTGATCTCTGTGGCACTTCTTTAGTAACAACATCTTCGTCAATAGAACCAGATTCAACTTTTAGAGACCTCTTTTTGTTGTTCAGATAAGAGCGTAGCCACTCGACTTTACTGGAAGACATTGCATCCAGGCAATATGTATGCCTTTTGTACATATTTATCTAGACAACAAAGTGTTTATTATTATTATATGTGTAACGGAGAGGACAACCTTTGTTTCAATAGTTCACTAGATATTTAGTTCGTGAAGGATGTCACGATGCAAAGTCATGTAACTTAAATTATGTAAATACCTTCTGTATTTTCTGTCACGTTTATCTTCATTAAAGATATGAAGTTTTGTACAGAGACATACATCCATTTTTTAAGATGTAAACGGGTGGCTGATATTTTGAAAATAAAAATGCTTAGACAAGTTGGTTAACCCCGCAACATTTGCGATGTGAAGGAATATATAGATGATAAACAAAATATGGGAACATTGGAATGGAATGTCTACAGGTAATTCGAGAAAAATTATCATAATCATAATAAGATTTCTCATTTTGTCAACATTTTTTTAGCCAAATATCTGCCCAACACGTACCAACCTATTTACTTATTTTAAAGCACCCAACACACACTTGACATTACTTATTGTTATTCTTGTTATAAACAAAGCATCATGCACATCCAACACGAACACATTGGTTGTAAAACATTGGCATTGGAATAAATAAAATTCATTTATTGTGTTGAATATTTATAGTGACAACAGTTCGTCCAGAGATTTTAAAACATGTTCCAATTTGGTGTTTCTTGAATGCTTCATTTTGTTGAATGCGGTACATGAAACATCCATCTATCACTTCAGCAGGAAAGGCAGAAAGGATAAAATTTTTATTTTATTTATCCGTGCACACTTCTTTCGCCTCATCCACAATAATGTGGAGAGCACGAAATATGTGTCAATAAATTTATTTTGCTTTTAATATGCATTTTTGTAAGGAACTTCAGTTTGCCAATGTTGAAAGAATAGAAAAGCTTTACCAGAAATTTAGTAAGCTGGCCTAACTATGTTTTCATCAGAGAAAAGCGAAAAGGAAGCACTCGTGCTTACTATTCCGTGGAGCGATCGGCAAAGAATCGGCTCCCCGTCCCTAAGTTTTCGAGTTTCCTGTAAAAGGCAGGAAAAGCAGGCATCGAAAAAATAACTAAACACATTTAACATCCACCCATCCTAAATGTCTTAATTTTTGGTAGACATGGAGAAGACATCTTGCGTGTTTATTGCATGCGTGGGATATGCTGTGATGGGACAGTAGAAGATTTCCTATCACCCTTTCCGATTTTCAAAGCAACATTTTTAAAAGATTATTTTTGTTCTTAAAAAATAAATAAAAGGTTTTAGAGTACTGGGTATTCAAGTAAAAGTATTCGTGTTTCAGGAGTCAGGAGAGCTGATCCTTCAGGAGAACCTACGTCACAGGGAATCCCACTTCCGATGTATTTACCAAACATCCTCTCTACGTTACCTTGAGAGCGGTGTACGTGGAATAGGGGACATAATAAACAAACCCCCATCAAAATATAAAATAACTTCTATAAATAATAATGTCATCTCATTTTATATATACTTTTAACAATATACAAAGTAAAAACCGTTTAAAGATTATTTATATATTTTTTTGGTTTATTTATAATAGATATTTTCTCTTCCGTGTCAGTTTTCTAAAATCCTGCGTGTACTCGTAGTATTCTATCGTGGATACTTACAATACCTCGTGGAGCACCCGATAAAGAATACTTCTACCACTTTTTTCCGTCAGTTTCAAGTGTCATATATGAAGCAGGTGTACGTATAAATACACTTTAACATAACACAACATATATAGACAATTTACACAGATTGAGCTTGACCCAAACTAAGATAATTATGAATCTTGTATTGTGGATAGTAATGCGACAATACACATATTTTATAATAATATAATGCACTAAACACATATTCATGCAGCACCCAAAATCAGAACAATTTGAAATAGATCTCTCTGTATTTTGACTGGCTGGGAATCGAACCCGGGACCATCAGGCTACGGAATATTTTTGTCAACATTTTTTTTTTTTGTTTTATAAACACGTAATCTTAAATAAAATGCAGCTCGCTTTAAATATATTATTGCCTGAAAATTTTCCAATTATCTGTTCGCTACAATGCTGTCACCTAAATAGTTATACATACTCGTAAATGGTCGCATAGATTGTATGAATCGTCGCTCACATTAAGTCGTCTAGTCAGTAATTCTGTATACTCATTTCTGTATTTTTTGTATCATTTTGAATTTTCTGTCATTCGTTTCAATGCTATCATTTGCATTTATCATAAAATATACAATTTTAAAAAGAAAGTTATAGCAAAGAAAACCATCAAAAGTTTTATTAATTTTTTACACAGAAAGTACCTATGTTTGTCAGAAAAATATTATATATTAAAAAAGCATAGAGAATCATTGAAATCTTAGTTAAAGATAATATTTAAGTCAATTCACATGTACAAGAAAATATGTTTATTCATGAATAAAATAATACCTTCTATAAAAAATGTTATCTATCGAGTTTGTACGGTAAAATTTATTTAAGTACATCTTATTTATCGATGATCTATCTATCGGTCGATTGTGATATGGTCTATCCATATCTGACAGTAAAATCGTATAAATTTTACATCAGATTTTAGCTGCTAGTAATGTATAGACATGTCATGACATCTTCCATAAATGGAAAAGCAAGTGAACCAACTGCAATGTAATAAATATGGAAATTGTCATCTCTGTGACAAGATATAAAAAATAAGACATTCAGGGTAGGTGGCATGCCTCATCGCTGAGTTGAATATATCAAATGTTTATTCTTTATGTTTATCGAATATTTATATATTTCTTATTCAATGTATTATTTTCAATAAAAAAAAAATTTTTTTTGTTCTTAACTGAACATTGATTACAAACAAATTTACACTAAAATACATTTAAATCAAATAATTGTTACTAGTGGGTTAATTAATTGGTGGGTTGGCCTGATCAGATCAACATTATTCTCTCTCTTTTTATTTTTCATATATGTTTTGTCAATCTACTATGTGTGTCTCTATCTAATAAATAAATAAATACAATCAATATAGTAAATACAATCATAGTAAATACAATACAATCAAAATAAGTTTTCGAGTGTCCTGTAAAAGGCAGGTGTTCGAAAAAATTAAGACATTTTACATCTTAAATTCAGCGATGAGGTTTGCCACCCATCCTGAATGTCTTGATTTTATATTGGCACGAAGAGGACAGTTTGCATGTTTCTCACATGCAGCTGATCTGCTGGCTACCCCACTTGTGGGATATGCCGTGATGGTATAGTAGTAGTAGTAGTACAATCAATATATTGATATACCAGAGGGCGAGTTTATCGCGGGGGAGCGAATTCTTCCAACTAACCCAATATCTGTCATTTGCAAGGTACTTATTCGAAAATTTACAGTAGAAGCAAAACAGTGTTTTGTGATTCTTTAACTTTATTGTTTTATAAAATGTAGTTCTACAAAGTTTCGCTCGTTAATTACGAAAAATTATCACAGAAATTTTGTTTTTCCGGGGAATCTATGAAGCAAGGGCTTTAAAAGCTAGTTTTTAATAAAAGCTTCTCTATGAAAACCACCGAAACCAAATAAAAAAAAAGTTTTTAATAATAATTATTGTAAAGAAATACCGACTTCAAGTAGTAGAATATTTTTTTTTTTAAATGGAAAGTATACAAGTACGAATAAAAAATACGGTTGTGGTTGCTTTGAATACGAGAGAAAACATAATGCTTAGTGTTATATTCAAATTTCATGTATTAAGTTACAGATAAAACATTCCTAGAAATTGAAAATCTCGTTCGTGGTTAATTAAGGTAAGGTATACTTATATCACTTTTTTTATTTTATTCAACTTCTTGGAATTAAATCTTTAAAATGTTTACAAACACGTGTATTGTATATTTATACTTCCAAAAGATTTAATAGTTTTCATAAAATTTCTACTTCAGGACTCAATTTTCCCTAAAAAATTTGAACTTACTAGTTTTTTTTTTATGAAAAAAGTCAACCATTATATCTAGGCAAATGTCACGACCTATATTTGCATAATTTAGTTGAAAAATTGAAGTTTTTTCTCAAAGAAATAAAAGTTTAGTGGTTTAAGTATTTGATTTGAATTTGCACATAATCTATGAAAACATTAGGTACTCAACAGACACTCTATTTGCACAATTCATTGTGAAAACTAGCCTAAGTCGATTCGTAAGAATTCAGGCGCCATTCCGGCAAACTCCCCTTTCACGACACAAGCTTTTAGTAGCTTACTGTGAAAGGTGTATAAGGTTGTATTTGGGTTTATAACAAACAAAACCCAGATACATCTTTTATAAAAAAAAAAAAAAAAATTCTTCATTTCCTTAAACTCCATCTTCTTTCAAGAAGATGATACAATCTTCTTGAATGTGCAAATGGTTTTAAACTTTTTGCAATATTTGTCAGTTGAGTAATTTTCTTAACAACAAAAAACGTTTTGACGAGAAGATTCATTTGAGTTTTCCGTGAAGACAATATCGCGGTAATTTGATTGATAATCAATATAAAATTATGAACATTTTACCTTGACGTTCAAGTAATTATGTGCTACATCCTGTCGACAATGGATCTGTCTTATTTGTGTCGCAGGACCACAAGTTGCAGTACAAGGCTCCCAAGGTCCTGGGACCCATCTGGGAGCACATGGTCCTCCGCATGGAGTAGCATTAGTCTGTGTAGGCTTGGGTCCGCATCTCCTCTCGGGCACGAGGGTCTGGGTCATTACACGAACACAGGAATATTCTGGGTATTGAATACCTGAAAATTAATTTGATATTTATCCAAAACAAATTTAAGAACACCCAGTGTTTTCCAGGAATTTAGATTTTTCGTTTATTTAATTTAACTTCTATCTAAATATATGTTCAAAATAAACCAAAATACGGTGAAGAAATATGAAATGAGTTTGTTTATGCCGCAAAAAGCGGAATTAGTTGGTAGCGAAATTTGAACTCTGTGTCTTCTTCGTGAATATCTGAGACATTTTTTAGTTACATAAACGATTTCAAATCATCATAGATATTTATTTTTGTGGGTAATTTTAAGTTATTTCTTTAAAGCAGAACAGAAACAGATTCACAAATTCTACAAATCAGCAGAAATTATTCACGATTTTACAAACTACTGCTTGAAAATCTTCATAGCTATATTTGTTCTGCTGAAATGGGTATTATAATATGTGAACACGTTGAACATTGCTGTATAATATGTGTGACTCGAATCTTTTGAGCGCATATTTTTCCATATAGAGGACGACAAAATTAAATTCAATATGCGAAACGTTTCGGAGGAGGATTTTCTTTTTGAGAAAGGTGTTCACACATCTATTATTTTACGTTCAAGTAGATAGCATGGTATTCACAAAGGGTTTTCTTATTACGAGAGTAAAGGAAAAATATAAGGTATATCTTACCTGCGCATGGTTTTGTACACTGGGTAAATCTCATTATTTGCCATACGAATTTTCTTCGTCTATGTCTCGGATTTCCTGGGTGATTTGGATGCTGTGGCTTTTCTGATTCTGTTGCCAAAACTCCTGGTCCGTAAGGAAATTTATCTGATTCAGGTTTCTTGATTGATTCAACAGCATTTTCTTCCACATCCACAGATGGTTTTTCCTTGTTTTCTTCATTCTTTTCAGGGGAAGATATTGAGTTGTCTTCTGGATTTGAACGTACTTGATTTCTTACATTTTGCGGAATGACTCTTCTTGGTATGGATCCATTAAAATTGGCATGGAGTAGAGGTGGAGCGATTGCTGATGGTCTTGGAGCCGGAGGAGGTTTTGGAGAATCTTCATCTGGTGGTACATGTGTTGTGTATTCATATTTGATACCTGGATTTGGATGTTGATAAAGAATCTGGAAAGATAAAACATTAATTTTTATTATCTTAGATAGACTTCAATGCTAATACGTAAATTCTTGAGAGCTTAAATTGTTTTTCAACTGAATTGCTATAATTTATCAACATAGAGATTCTGATTCCTAGATCTTAGTGAAATTCTTCCACACTTTTGCACTTGTAAATGATCTTTTGATAAAAAAATACTAAGATTCGTGCGTGCAAAGTTCATTTTTATTTCTGTAATATAATAATTAACAAATTATGTCGTGTCTTGAGCTGATATGATATATATATGCGACTGATTGACTCATTTTTTGAACCCACTTTCTGACTTATGCAATAGAACATTCACGGACTAATTAATTTATATTAATTTTGTTTGTTTATTTATTTTTATTATTGTCTGACAGAATGAAGATTTGAAATTTATTGGTAGTTTTTATTACTTCTGTTTTTTTTTTCTACATTGTTTACTTTATCTTGTATGCTTTATAACAGTTATTTGTTTTGTTTTATTGTATTGTATGTACCTAAAGGTTGAAGCAGCCGTTTATTGTATGAAATAAATAAATAAATATTTTTATTATTTTTCTGTCACAACACATCCTTATAGCTAGTGTGGTAATCAAATCCTTGTGCATATTTTAATACTGTATGTAATTGGGATCGATATTATTTCAATAAAGAATTAAAAATAAAAAAGATATTCCGTATAGTTATAACATGGTTTAGTAGACTGTAAAATATTGCTTTATAGATGAAAAAAAATCTTTGGTGCTCGCGGTGCAAGTGTAATTAAAACAGAAACTTATATTATTGATCTCTAAACTACGTTGTGAACATAAGGACTGTCGATGGAAAAGATAAAGTAAGACTTGAAAGTTTACCATGACATCAACGGCCTGCGTCAAGGGTCCTGGCGCCGAGATGGCTTCCACCATGGATCCACTCTGTCTTCTGTAGAAGAACTTGGTGCCGGCTGCTTCGTACTCTCCAGACCAGCTGATTGCAAAATTTCCGTTGATAACGAAACTGCCATTGGTGATCTTCAGAGCTATAAATAAAAGAAAACAATACAATTAATCATATTATGAAATAGATTTTTTTTCTTTATTATAATTTAATTTTTTCATTAAAATATCATATTCTATTTGAATAAAAAATCGTTGAAAAAAATGATCATTCACAGTTCTTAAAATTTACTAACACTTAAGAGGGTGAATTTAATTTAAGTGAATTTTAATGCTTTTCAAATACTTTAGAGGAGTGGCTTTATAAATTGTAAATAAATAACCAGCATCATCACCATTATAGATCGCAAGATCGCTGTTTCTAATGTATGGACTTGATTAATAAAGTCTGCGGTATATAAAACGGCCGTTCGCGATTAAATTTAACACGTCACGGAATTAATACGACACTTCGATTTATGAAATAAAGAAATAAAATAAAATATCTACTTGACATCTCCTAAATATACTAAAATTTTAATTCTTGACATAATATTGCTAAACATTTCATTTGACATTCTATACTGACACACCAATATTTTGTGATTTGATTAAAGTTATTGATGTTATGAATTGATTCCCATTTGACATTCTATACTGACACACCAATATTTTGTGATTTGATTAAAGTTATTGATGTTATGAATTGATTCCCATTTGACATTCTATACTGACACTCCAATATTTTGTGATTTGATTAAAGTTATTGATGTTATGAATTGATTCCCATTTGACATTCTATACTGACACTCCAATATTTTGTGATTTGATTAAAGTTATTGATGTTATGAATTGATTCCCATTTGACATTCTATACTGACATTCCAATATTTTGTGATTTGATTAAAGTTATTGATGTTATGAATTGATTCCCATTTGACATTCTATACTGACACTCCAATATTTTGTGATTTGATTAAAGTTATCGATGTTATGAATTGATTCCCATTTGACATTCTATACTGACACTCCAATATTTTGTGATTTGATTAAAGTTATTGATGTTATGAATTGATTCCCATTTGACATTCTATACTGACACTCCAATATTTTGTGATTTGATTAAAGTTATTGATGTTATGAATTTGATTCCCATTTGTGTTTTGTTCTTCGCCAATTTTTGTTCTCGTCTTGCTCCAACTGTGTTATGAATGAGTAATTTGATTTGTTTATTTTTTAACATGTAAAAGGCTCACGCAATGGATGTGTAAATAAACAAATCAAAAATAATTTATTTTAAACAAAATAAAATGGTACAAACGGCGGGTTGATTATGTTGTTAATACATGCATTTTACGTTACTTTTTAACTGCATATTTTATAGACAAGATCACAATTCTCCATATAAAGATGTAAGATGAAGTCATTATTAAATAAATATCGATGATGTTACGTCAACAGCTGATGGCAATTATGATAACTGTCAAATAGTACGCTTTTAAAATTTGTTTTCATTTACAGACATTTGAATACAGACAACTAATTTTAAGTGTATATAAAAAAGCTAAACTTATCCAATTTGTAGTGATTCAATTATTTCCTAGTTTTCTACTTATAATTTGATATAACAACATTGATATACCACAAATGATCAAGGATTGGTCGAGGATTATAGGACATAATATGATATCAATAAAGTTGCGAACAAAGGGTATATCGCGAGCCAACGGGTTATAATAACGTTAATATTCTGTTGTTGGGTCGCTCTGTTTAATGCCTTTTAAATACTTTAAATTCTATCCAGCATCATCAAGAGGTTGTGGAGAATGGTAATGAGTAGCGGGGAGGCCATTAGGATATTCAGAACAGGAGAAGCCAAGGGTTAATTCCATATTATACCTGGGCACTAAACCAGGTGGAGCAAAAAGGTATAATTATTAATTATTTTAAATTGATGAGAAAACTGGGTTTCGTATTTTTATTCCAACTAAATGAAAATCCGCACAATGATTTTCTATTCTCTACTCGTTTATTAATGTTCCTTTTAAGATTACAAAGAAGATGTCAACTATAACCGATTTTACCCTCCAAAATTTCTAAAATACCTACATAACGAAGAGAACATGATTGCGGGGTACAAATAGTGGCATTTAATGTCAAAAAATGTACTGAAAAGATACATAGACAAAGACATTCATAAAAATACGAAGGACTCTTACAATTGAATCTTTGTGTTTTTCGTAAATAACCAGAAGAACTACTCTCCGAAGTATCTCATTCTTTTCTGTAAGTTTTCGAGTGTCCTGTAAAAGGGAGGTGTTTGTAAAACATCACGAATTGGACATTTAGCATCTTCAATTCAGCAAAGAGGTATGCCAGATGCCACCCATCCTGGTTGCCATAATTTTTTATTGACATGGAGAGGACGAATTGTATGGTTATAACATTAGTTAGTTTGCGTGGATCTATGTGCTCATTTTTTTGGATAGACAACAGTTTCTGGACATCATATCTCTGTTTTTTGTTCTAAATTTGGATCATTTTCAATATTGTTCTCATATTGACTGACTTGCCTAATGTGAGGTTTGAAAGTACGGATTAATAGGAGTCCTTGCGTCTTGAGATATCCAGGACGCAAGGACTCCTATTGTGGAGGGTTCTTTCAATATAAATTAACTTGCTAGCTGCCTCAATTATGGGATACGCTGTGATAGAATAAAAAAATGAACGAACTATAATAATAATAATAATAACACTAAAAAATCATGAGCAATTGTCGAGCTTATTGCCTGGAGGCAATGGAGGCAACTATGATAAGGTACAAAATATGAAATACTACCTTTGAATTTTATTTATTTATTCTGTACTGTACCTACATATGTGCATTCATTATAAACAATTACATATAAACATACCTACATTAAATATAATCAATATGCAGAAGGTTAGTTTATCGCAAATACGCGATTTCTTCCAACCAACCTAATTCAAAAAAATATAATTTTATTTTTACCCAAAGATTGTTCTTTGGTGTGACATGAAAAACACGGGTGTGGGTTTATTTTTATCATTATATTATACTAAAAATATTATTATTATACGTAGAGGGTGTGTAGAAAAACATGATTAAAACGCTGGACGTAAAATAATGTGGATAAGGGTTGTTTTGAATGGCAGCAGTGTACCCCATTACACCTTGTTATGAAATGTAGTTAGGACATGATAGCCTTGGAGTGAGAATTAGAACGGGGGACATTTTAAATAAATAAGGTGACAATAGTTGTATCGGATTGACACCATTTTACAGATATTAAGAGCTGTAAATCTTTTAAATTATTAATTTAGTTTAATTTATTTTAACACTTTTCTATCAACAGACATCGCGTCATTGTAGTTAATCGTGTCAATTATTTAACTAGGGTGGGTCTACTATTTATGAAGACGGGACTTGGGCATTTTTAAAAAGATAGTGTTTATAAAACTGTTTTCAAAAGATACCGAATGATATCTTTAATTGAGCAATAAAATTTGCAAAACAATATTTTACGTTATTCTGAAAACCATTTGTTTTTACGGTAAAATAAAAAGTTTTGTGAAATTCCAACTTAAGCCAACGTACGTTAAAAATACGTTTTTTCTTTAGTAAAACTAAAGCCATCGTTTTTAGGACAGATACCTTGTTTATCGTATTTTACCGATACCGAACAATAAAAAGTTATGCGATAGTTCAAAAAAAATCTCTTCACGATAGTAATGGGGTGTTCACATTTGGCGAATATCGTCAGGCGAATTTCAAAATATAACGCCAGGCGAAAAAACCAAAATTCGCCGTACGCCCATTGATCGTCACACCTGTTCACACAGTCCACCGAT
This sequence comes from Athripsodes cinereus, assembly GCA_947579605.1. Classification (NCBI taxonomy): domain Eukaryota; kingdom Metazoa; phylum Arthropoda; class Insecta; order Trichoptera; family Leptoceridae; genus Athripsodes; species Athripsodes cinereus. The sequence goes on from OX388318.1 coordinate 6,039,962, forward strand.
ATAGAAACGATCTGTCAGATGTGCTTTGATTTTGACATTGTTTTCAGAATGGCGGACGTCGAGATGGAGATCGCGAAGTGTTTATTTTTAGTCGAAAATGTTATAGTAGAGGTTAAAGGCGCCTTTTAATTAAGGAAACAAATGCCACAAACCAACAACAATGATAATAGCTGTCACAAAGCGGGAAACATTATAAAATTTATAGGTTAGAAAGTTTTTATGGACGCCGCGCACATCTACGCATGCGCAAATCGTTCAACCAGAGAAAAAGTTGGAAGGCGGTCAACTCGAGACGATATCTTTTCTACTGGTTTTAATCGTTTCAGACTAGCTGTCATTTTGTTCACACGGTTCAAATGGCTGGCGATATTTAGGTGCCCTGGCGATATTCGCCAAAGTGAGAATACCACATAACATACAAAATGACAAAAAAAAAACTCAAACGTTATGCAGTGATCATTATTGTCGCCCGTTCTATGAAATTTCATTATCCGAAACATTCAAAGTATCGCCCGCAAGTAGTCTACATTTAGCGGTCATTTCTCACGTTTACACACATTCATCTCCTTTGTACAGTTCCATTAGACGCTTTCATTAAAAATACATTTATTGTCTAAAACCACCACACAAGAGGGATGAAAGGTTGAATTTTAACTAAGCACTTATAATCAGAATACCTGAGCAGAGTACAGGTTGATAATGAAATCAATGTCCACATGATTAAAACGAAAAAAAATCTAATTCATTCTTATTCTAAGCTCCTCATGCGCTTCTCGTGAGCACAAATAAAAATCAATCCAATTTTGGTATTCGCCAAAATGACAAAATCAGTGAATTAGTGTTTGTTATATACAGGTTGTTCTCTGTGGTATTAGGGAAAATAAAATATTCAGAATGAGTGGCATATATCGTCAAGTCTGAATTGAAGATCTTTGTAGTATGTGATGTTCAACGTATATGATACCTGCGATTATTGCTAAGTGAGCATTATTCTATTAATTTTCTTAACATAATTTACTCTATTCTATTGTAATTGTTGTTTGTTGATTTTATCTGTTATGTTTAGTTATGTATGTTTTGTAGAGCACATAAGGGTAATATAGGGATCTTCACTGGTTTGCTTATTGTTAAATATGTAATAGACCATTGTATTTTTTGTATCAACTGTATGTATCCTGTAAAAATTGAAATAAATAAATAAATAAGTATATCTGTCATTTTTCAGGACATTCAATCAAAAGTAAAGGAAAACGGTAAGCGATCTTTTCTATTCCTGGGATAAATCGATACCTGTTGTTTTTTTTAGTATCTCTTGCTACTTACTGCTACAATAAGATGGATTATATAAACACAAAGACATTGGAAATCACTAGTAGCGTATCTTCGATACAAGCCAATAAGCCAGGTTTTACCTGAGATTTCCAGATTAAACAATAATTTGAAATATTATAAAATTGTCACTCTCAGCATTTTAAGTATTGCGCACAATCGCACACTATGTATGAGAGTGATTCCATCGGTCACTTCGATGCAACGCTGTTGAAACCATGAAAAAACATTCGCTTTATGCAAACAAACCGTGCTAGATGATAATTAATAATATTTATTTAATTCCAATCCATCGGTACAAAAAAAAAAAACAAAAAGTGTACCCTTCATAATTATAAGTAACTTTTTAGGTCACCAAATAGTAATCCAAAATCGTCGTGCACCAATAATGATAAATATTTATGTAATTTGAAACAAGTGTTTCTTTCTTCTATAGATTATTGCTTCCGAGAGAGACGTCTTTCGGCTTATCAATTATGGAATTCTACTACGTGTGCACCGACACAATTAATAGACAAATATTTAATTTATATTCCATATACGACCTAAAAATTCATGTAAAAAAGTGAAACGAAATCGTACAAAAACTCGCATCAGACACACTATGTAATTACCTATGAATATTGTTTCCAAAATTTTATTATTTCCATTCCGGGTAGAAACAACAGACACACGATTGAAGCAAATATTCATGGATCAAATTATTTGCAAATACTTTACATTTTGTTTTATTCCGGAAGATATTACCAATACAATCGTGCTGATACTTAAACATTATGTAATACTTGTAAAAGCTTAATATATTACAAGGAGAAAAGAAAATTGGTTAAATTTTCCGACACAGCGTTCAGCTGGAATTAATGAAAAAAATCTCATTTCTAAAGACATAAAATCAATATTTAATACATCCTTATCGATTACGCTAATATTACAAATGTTATTAATACAGTCTTAATTGAAATTTTTGTTCAGGAGAGGAGACATTCTTTTTTAAATCTCTTTATTCAGAAGAAAATTTTCGCAGTTCAATTATTTTTTTTATTATCAAGAATATTTCAATATTTATCCTAAATATCAAACGCAAATATTGGCCACGTGGAAAGAATGAATGAGGACAGAATGACCAAGAAGATATATTTGGCTGAGAGGAATGGTGCTCGGAGACGTGGACGTCCGAGAATCAAATGGCAAGATCATTTAAATCAAATCCTACAGGACGGTCACGTGTTGAGCACATTGAACAGGAGAGCATGCATGAGGAATTGTATGACAGTGACGGAAACGAAAGATGTTTGTAGTGATGTGAGAAGAGAAAATTCTCCAAAGAAATTTCTCGAGAACGAGAAATTTCTCCGAGAATTTCTCCTCTGATGGAAGAGAAATTTCATTCCATAATTTTTCTTAGTGGTATTATGACCTTTCGCCCAGTACACTTTGCAGCCAACCTAATTGATCCAAAAAATTGTGGGGCTGATTAAGGCCCAAATCAGAGGTTATTAACACTTTTTAGCTTGCAATTTTTTTTTACTCGAATATGGGAACGTGAGGTATCAAACATCAAGATTTTTTATCAGTTATTAGCACTTTTTTCTATGTAGGTACCTAACATTTTTTTATTTCCATAATTATTTTTTTTTAACCTCATTTTTAACCTCAAAAAAACTGATCACATAACCTCGTACAGAAACCAGCTGAAGTGGACCACCATACGTCAAAGACGTGATCTACACATTTTATGTCTAGTTTTTAAAGCTTTATTTTTAGCGTCCTCCCTTTACTATCTTAAAGTCAAATTCGAGTATCTAGCGAGTCATGGTTTACCCTTGCGATCTAACAGAGAGCGTCTTCTAGCTATACCAGCACACAGTACAAGCTTTTTATCTAACTCATTCCTTGTTCATGGTGCTCGCAGTTGGAACAATCTTCCTTCGAAAATCAGGATGATAGCAACCTTTAATTCTTTCAGACAAGCTGTCAAAAATCTTTTTCTGTCATTGAATTTAGCATCTGACTCCTAAATCCATTTCCCTTTCCCTATGCATGTGCACGCTGCAATTTAATATGTTATACTTTTATTATTATGTGTCCGTAAGTGCAATGTTGCTTGCATGTGTTCTTTTTCTTTTCTTTTATTTACTTTGTGTTGTACTTTTATTTCTTTTATGACTGTTGATATGTAAGGGTGTATATATGTATGCGTGTTTTTTTTTTATTTTATTTTAATTTTAGTTACCGGGTTAGTTGGAAGACATCGCATTTTAGCGATAAACTCGCCCTCTGTACATTGAATTTATAATTGCTATTTTTATGCCACTATTTCATTATGTAATATTGTAACCAATGTACAGTGAAGAATAAAATAAATAAATAAATAAAAAAATTAATTGTAGCCATATTGGTGATAAATTGTCTCAACATTTGTACATTGTTATTGATTGATTAAATAAAAAATAAAAAAAATTCTCCGAAAATTCTCTACTTCGAGAAATTTCCCGAGAAATTTCTCGAAAAATTATTTCTTGAGAATTCCACAACACTAGATGTATGCAAGGATAGAAGGAAGCGGCACTCGATCCTTTCTGCCTACCCCGCAAGGGAAGCGGCGTGATGGTATGTATGTATAAATATTATAGGAAGTTTTAAAATAGTACGAACAATACTTTAAATGTTTTCGAATCTAGATTGTGATTTTTTGGATGTTTTGTGAAAAGACCTGAATTAATTAGCACATGACAAAATGAGTTAAACATTTTGATTCGAGACTGGAACCGAACCTAGTTTTGACGACATGACCAAAGCCATACTCCAGTCTTCGGATCCATGTGATAATCATAAATAATATAAAGAATAGGCACTAAACTTAAAGTGAATTGGTTGGTAAACTGATGGTATCATCTCAATATTTTCAATCGGGAAATCTGGGATTCGAATCTTCTCACCACCTTGCATTCACAATTAAAGTTTATTTATTACTTAAGATTATTTGGGAGATTAATTTATTTTATTACAAACCTAGCTGGTTAATGTTATTTTTTTTTTATTTTTACATATTTTATGTACACATTTAAATAATTTGTATTGGGGTTTTTGGGATTTAAACTATACAACAACATATTGACTAAAAAAAACAAAGGAATCTGCTCCAATTGAAAATTCAGAAAATTGGTTTTTGAGTACTTGATCAATGAGGAAAGAGACGAATATCAGGAAATGCTTTTTTGTTAGTTTATGATTGTGAGTGTTCTTGTGTTTATGTTCATATGTGTTTTTTTTTCTTCAATTTTATATTGTTAGCCCCTATACAGGCGCATTGTATCTAGTGAAGAATCAACAACACATTTTAAATCCAAAATAATGAAGGTATTCATAATCAATAATGTATTGAAAAATTCTTTGTGAAAAAATAAATTGGAATTATTATAATTCGGTACTGATTCCAAATCAAATTAAATAATAATCTGCACATAATATATTCATTTAATATAAAGTACGAAAGGTAGATTAATAAATAAATAAATTGATATTTGATAGTCCTTATATTCGCAGGGAGAATATATTATGATAAAATAATAAATAATCAAGGATGAATGATGAAAATATAGAATAAAGTTACAAGTGTACCAGAAGGAAATATTATTAAATTGGAAAATAATTTCATTCTTGTTTCAATACCGACTACCTACGGCAAACGTGAGATTGTCTTTTGAGACGATATTTATTTAACTCTAACTGAATTTGTTATATATTAATTTCAACATAAGTTTCTATTTCTTATATTGAAAATAATATATACATCTTATGTCATTCAACCGGCGTGGGAAGAAGGCATATTTATAAGGACAGTGCCTACCACATACCCAGTGCTGTACCTGAAATATGAATCTTCGTAATGACACACATATGCTGAAACAGTTTATGATGTTTCTATGATGCGGAAGCTACAGAGCGGAAGCTATTCTAGATGAAAATTCCACCATTTAATGGTCACATACCAAAAATCACGGCACCTAATTCACATCCCCTGCAAGTCCAAAAGTTGAACCACGAACATTAACGTTCAATCGTCGATGAAACCATTTAATCGGTCGATCCATCGCTTGCTAATTTTAATATGTTTATTATAAGAAGGATTGTGTTTTTAAAAATCAAACATGTGTTATCCATGTTTTGAATATTTAATGAATAGGCAAGTTTACGCGCATTTTTTGTAAGAGTTCTAAAATTGATATATCAAGTTTGTTAAAAAAGTATTTTGGAACGTAAAATTAATATTGGCAAGGGCTAATTATTATATTCGATAAGGGAACATATTTATTTCTATAATTGGATCGTAATACTGTATGAAACAACGTTATAAGCCACACTAAACTTAAACCGATGAAATCAATATTACAGAGAATTGTTTACGTTAAACTGCTCAATTATAAAAATAAACAAGGATGATGTGAGCAGGTTTGTATGAATAAAGATATTTTTTCTTCTTCACAGATATGTTTTTTGTTAAAAATATTTCCTTTGTAATTTAATTTTGTTTTTCGTTTTGTTATATAAACTGTGTTTGCTAAAATAGGTAGTACTTTAGGGTTTGAATAACATATGCCACTATTTTTTTGATTTTGTAAGTTGACATATTATCACATAACACAACCGAATTAAAACAACTTGTTTTTTAAACACGAGTTTTAAATTAATCACCGGAAGCTCCCGTGAAGGTTTTTGATATTATTATTATCATTATATTTATAATGAAATGGCTTTTACCTGGCTTCGCTTAGGGAGCGAAATTAAATTAACAAATAAACACTTGCAGATAACATAATATAGATATTGTCTAAGAAATTGCATTAAAGTGTGTATTCTTTCAGCATTCTGCAACAACATCATGAAAATATTTATGAAATTATATTTTGATTTAATCTTGAACATTTTGTAACGTTTTTATCTCAAAACTCGTCAGAAGGATGAGACCTCAAGTCTCACCAATATTATCAATGACTCAACAACCCAGGTCAAGTTTTGGCATCCTTTGGCACGCTTCTACGACTGACGATCCTGTGCTGTTATTTGTCAATTCTGGATGTCAATGAGTTGTGGGTCCTTATTCACACCATCCAGCTATCAAAACTTCGACTATCCTCGGTTTCTTCCAATCCCCGATGTGCCTTTTAAAGCCTCCTCGGGATACCCTCTTCACTAATTTGTTGAGGGTGTCCAGCCCACCGAAGTCTCTCAGTTAAAATTGCATGCGTTTAAGACCTCAGTTGTAGTAAGTCTTTTGTCGCTGTCCAAATACAATACACATCCACTTCTTTCTTCCTTTTTTAGGCAAGGCACCCGACACCGAGTGAAATATGCCTATATGTAAATAAAATGATAAAAACACTCAGCTAAATTAACACTAATACACTCACAGCAAGCTGTGAGTACGTCGCCTTAGCGTAGTGGGTACTTATTTGTAGTAACTACAGTATCAGTCGCTACTTGTGGCAAGTACAGCTCAGGGCCATTGGTATCAATGAACTAATAATACGCTTATCATGAAAAATATAATGAAAAAAGGCCCAAAATGTGGCCTTATCGTAAAAGCAATTTTGTTCATATCTTAATACGTACATTATCTATTGAGGACATTAAAACGAACATACTTATTGTCAAATGGACAAAGCACATAATGAAATATTATTTTCGTTTATTGAAATTCAATGAATTCATTATTATTAATCTTCATTATTACTTCAGGAAGTACATAGATATGTATAAATTTAAATAGGTAGTATTAGAAGGAGATAGAAGACACACACACACACACACACACACACACACACACACACACACACACACACACACACACCCTCACACACACACACACACACACACACACACACACACACCCTCACACACACACACACACACACACACACACACACACACACACACACACACACACACACACACACACACACACACACACACACACACACACACACGCACCACCAAACTTCCTTTCCCCCCAATTATTATTATTATTAATATTTTCAGCTCTCTTCCATTCAATTAACTTTTAATTAACATTTTGTTATTATATGTTAATTAATAATAATATAAAATATCATTTCATAATCTAACGCTCAAAAATTTACTGTTGAATTAAAATTATACACGTTGATATTGTAAGAGATATAAAATTTCATAGGATTCCTGCTATTTCCTTCGCTACGCTCTTGAATTTGAGCCACGAGGTTCCAAATTCGATTCCTGGTTAGAGCAAAATGTAGAATGACCTTTTTCGAAATGTTTTGGGGCTGGGTGTTTCAAACATAGGATAATTATAATATATCTCTCTCTTGCTAAACGCTCTCCTGAACGATTTATACGACAGTTAGTCGGAAGAGGGACGATATGTGTGTGTATGTATGAGTGTTTTTAGTGCATTGTCGTGTTAGTAACCATAAAACCAGATACATTATCTTAGTTTTGGACTTGTTCGAATTGTGTCCATACAAAAATAGTTATACATAATAATTATTATGTACTCATCCATCCACCACTCCCATCATGATAGCTCCCAAAAGTGGGAAAGCCACTGGACCAACTGCTTGTAACAAATATACAAATCGTCTCTTCCGTGTCAATAAAAGTAAAGACGTTCAGGATGAGTGGAGGAGTACACCTCATCGCTGAAACGAAAATTTTAAATGTTTTTAACGACATATTTTACGAATTCCTGCTTTTACAGGATACTTGAAAACCAACAGAATGGGAGGCATATTCTTTACCCGGGACACCACGGGGCATAAGTATTTACTGTCTCAAAATTCCTAAAACCTCATACTTATACAAATTAAAGATAGTTATCAATAACTATGTAATCGAAGGATGAAATAAAAAAAAAAAATAGAAGACTATCCGTCTGTACCACTTTGCACAATTCGGGTAACCAGAAAATTAACTTTAAAATATACATTATGCTTGTGCAAGTCATTGTCTTTGTCAAAAAAGAGAGGTATAAACAAATTCCAAATATCTTAATTGGTTTACCTTTTGGAATAAAAGAGCTTCATTATGAATACTTTTCAATTAATACTTCTGTTTTTATTCAATAGGAATGTACTTTAGCAGTAATCAACGTCTCGAACACCTCCACATATCCTAGGGCTCGCAAATATTGTGAATTTTTTAAATTATCAATTTCACTGTAATCAATTTGGGTAATAAAATGTTACTGTTATTTTTAGTCCCAAAGCTTACACGAGACAGGAAGTTAGTAATCATCGTTAATTTCAAAAGTTTGACAGATATTTATCTATTTTCAATTTTAATTAATTTTATATACCTACGTACATAAAATTAATATAATTAAGCATTTTTGAAATCACTGATAATATAACAATTGAAGATTAATTATTACGTTCTTTACACGAGTGATGAAATTTCCTTATGATTTTAGGTAAAGAAAAATCACTAAATTTGCACATTAAATTTGCACAATAAGTTATGCCTATTTTTTATTTTTTATTTTATTTTATTTCAAAGAGACACTCACAGAAAACTGACAACACAATACATAAATTACAAACATACAATAAGATCTGGCCAGTTCCCCAATTAAGAGCGTCTACAGCATGCACAATCAGAGAATTCAATTAAATTAGAGAGTTTGACATTACTATAAAGTGTGTGAAATAAAACCACTATATAAATGTTATCAAAATTTATTTCAACACCACGCTCTAAATTTTTATTTTTTAACAAAATTATAATATTTTTTCGATGAGCATTTTCTCGAGAATATTTTATAACTGTTTTATGTAGACAATTTGCACATTTTCATAGTTTAAGCACAGGAATTTATTATGATGTGATGCATTGTCCACTGAATGAATGGTAAATTACGTCATAATTACAATCTTGTGTAAAACGAAATTATAATATTTTTTCGATGAGCATTTTCTCGAGAATATTTTATAACTGTTTTATGTAGACAATTTGCACATTTTCATAGTTTTAGCACAGGAATTTATTATGATGTGATGCATTGTCCACTGAATGAATGGTAAATTACGTCATAATTACAATCTTGTGTAAAATGCCCTGTGGGCAGCTCGTCACTCAAACAATCTCTAAACAATACCGTTTCAATCAAATTCCAAAGACAATAAATAATTATTAATATGTTATAACTAGTCTTATGCTCGGTTCCGTACGGGGAATAATTATTTGATTTACAAACGAAAGTAAATCTAAATGTATTTTATACCTTCTTGAGAAAATAAGAAAACATTTTATTCACGTAATTATCTTCTGTTTTGCATAATACTGAAATAAAACAAATTATGCGTCGTACACTTTTAAACGAGGCAATAGAATGTAAATATGTTTGTGTATTTTTATAATCATATATACCTACTATCTAAAGTGTAACAATGACTGGTTATGAAAAATAAAGTGATAATTTTGTTTAGAATTGATAATTTGACATAGTAGTTTATTTTGTAATTTCACAAATATTTTTTTTCAAAACCTAGTATAGCGATTGTCAACAAGACAGCGCCATACCTTATAATAAAAATTACGGTGCTAGAAAAAATATTATGATATTGCTATAACTATTAAAAGATACGGAATAGCGCTGCTGATATCTAAACAAACATACAAATAATCATAGTATGAATGGTATTCAATATTTCTACGGATTTTATTCTGAGTAGGTCCCATTCTTATTATGTCATCAGTCATCACCCTTGACCCCAAATAGTTGTATCGTTGATGGCAACACCAGTGATGATTCTTTTGTTTACTATACCTATATTATATACGTCAATCTATGGATGGTCCTTCTCTTAGCATTAAAACTTATTAATTATTATGAATATTACTAGAAACGTATTAAATAAAATAATTTAATTAAATTTATACTGCGCACTCACAACAAATGCATAATAAGACCGTGGCTGAAGCACATAGAATCCGAACTTCTCCACAGACGACTAAATCCCGAGGATGCAAAAGCATTGCCGCTGACAGAAAGAGCTGGTCAGAATTGGTTCAAGACCCACGGGGGGCACCCACTGCCGCATATAGGCTCCGTCCACGTGCACGACCTTATGCAGCAGGTGCTCCATAAGAAGAAGAAGAAGAATAAGACCACTCCAACTAGTAAAATTTAATCATCATCATAACTTCGTTTATAACCACGGAATTTACCACAAGTGGGGTAGTCAGCGGATTAGCTACATGTAATGAACATGCAAGTCATTCTCTCAGTGCCAATTAAATATCTTAAGACATTCTGCATGGGTGACAAAACTCATCGCTGAATACATGATGTAATTTTTTTTCGAACACCTGTCTTTACAACAGGACACTTTAAATCTTACGAAAAAGAGTGGGAGACCAATATTTTGCCGGGTGCTCCACGGAACAATATGGCGATACTGGAGTAGGTAACAGTCCTTTTTGACAAGCATTTTAATGAAGTCCAGTAGGGTGATGATCATTTGTATAATGAGTTTGTTTAAATAATTTATTGATTAATGGATGCGTGTTCAGACGAACAGGATAGGTAGCACACCTCATCGTCCTCCACGGAAGCTTGTGAGTACAACTGATAGGAAATAAAATATCAAATTTCTTAAATGAATGATGATTTCAATTATTGACGGTTGATTGCGTTGCGATTAATTAAGTTAATCAAAATAATCAAAAGCTCTCTTCATCCAAAAGCTCTCAATTATTAATTGTTGATCAAAAAGCATCAGATGTTGCCGATAGTGGGTACCTAAATTGCCAAAATCATCAATACGCAATGTGATAAAATAGTAAAAAAAAGAAATGAAAATACTTTTATCAGATCAGAACGACAAGGATAGCAGATATAAAATAACCGTATTACATCGATCAATTATTTATTTCAATCCCATTTATTTTGAACTAATTATGTACATCGTTTTAGGTTATTCTGAAGAGATATTTAATTCGAATGTATTTTCTATGAAATTATTTGTACCTTATCAATGGACAGTAAAGAATGAATAAAAATACTACTATACTATACCCTCACACCATGTCCCAGGAGGGGTAGGCAGAGAGAACGGAACGCCATGTAGATTAGGGTGTCCCTTATTTTTCAAAGTTTTAATTTTACAACGCATAGGCTCTTATTTTGTTCATTTGGTCCTAAAACACTCAAAAACCAATTTTTATCTTATTCGGAACAGTGCAACCCGTGCCGACTTGCACGGAAACATCTTCATACAAATTACTTCCCAGGGGCGGTGAGTGCCCACTGTTATTGTCACTCGGTCTCGGTTTTTCTGGTAATTATCGCGGATTTTTTTATATTTCAAAGATGTCAGTAGAACTAAGAAGCAATGTAAATAGTATTTTCTTGGTTGGTGAAGTAAATCAATAGATGACAGGTTCAAAATATCCGTCCAATCGTCAAGTTCTCGCAGTTCTGTCTTTCGACATACGCGATATCAAGTTGAATGTTAGTGAAAGCAAAATCTAGTCATTCGCGTATGCATTACATTCTGGGAAAAGGTTACAATACCTAATAGAGCTGTTAATAATCGTGTTAAGAGGTCAGGGGATTTTTATTAGGTCTGGAAAGAGCTGTCAAAAAATAGCAAGAAGATTCAGGATTTTCATCGGCACCGTGAGGAGAATTTCCACTTAAATTGGATAATTTATGCGATATTGTATTCGCCGATGCTCTCAAAAGACTAAAAACCAGAGAAGATAATACATTATTGTAAAAGCAAAGATAACTAAGATGTACAGGATGCTTAGCGGGTGTTGAAAAAAAATGGCTGAAATTGAAAAAAAGCGAGGCTGAAAAAACTAGCAGAAGAGAAAAAGAGATTAAAGCGTATGGTTTCAGAGAGCTTGTTGGCACCTGCTGCTTTACATAGCTTTGATATGCCTGAGAGAGCCCCTGACATCTACATAATTTTAAAATCAGACCTACTGGCGCAATGCATCAAGCACGATGGATGAGAAGAGCTATTTACTCTTCAAAAATATGTTTATTGCAGTCTTAGTTTAAAATGGGCGCTAAGGACAAATAAACTTTACTAGATGTTTGTTTGTTTATTATGGTAGTTCATGTAAAGTCCTTGCTTGAATGCTGTTTGATGTTGAAAGCGCCGAATCAAGACTTGTGTTTTTTTAAAACATTAAATGGTAACGAAAGAACTGACAAGCTGATTTCCAGAGCGACTTAAAACAAGTTCAGTCAACATTTTGTGATATTTGTCAAAAGAAATAGCCGTCCTTTTAATTTTAATGATAAAATTGATGAGCAGACCAAGGGGACCACTGTAGAAAATTTACAAAAAAAGAAAACTTTGGTGATTTCGGTAAGAGATATGAACAATCGAAGGAACAGATGCCTGGCTCTCTATATGTTAGGTAGTAGTGCTCAATTTATTTAATATGTTATACCATGTTCTTTTTATGTATTCTACAAGTAGCCTTAATGTTTAATAGGTAAAATTTTGAGTTATTTTATATCCGTCAAGGGCAAAGATTTATTTTCACAACTAAAACTTGACAGCACTTTCCTTCAAGAAGGTGTATCTTCGTATAAAGAAATCGTGACATTTGTGGAAGCTTAAAAAAAGATATCTAGCTTAAAAGCAGTGAATGACACAGCTGAAAGAGCTGATAAACTAATCCAAGGCTTTCATGGTTTGATAACCGCAGACGAAGAATAGAATCAGTTCTTATGACGTTGAGTGCATGAACATAGAAAAATGTACCTTGACTGTAAAAGAGAGACTTTTTAGAGGATATATCGGAATTAATAAATATCAATTTTGTAACATTTTTTGATAATTATAAGAAATGCTCCATATAAATTTGTGCTTTCATCAATATTTAGCTAACATAGTGGTATTAAGTGATGATCTACAGCTAAATTTAAAAGACGCTTTCAGCAGCTTTTTTCTAAAACTTTGAGGCTCTGTCGGCACGGGTTCCAATCAACGTAGAAAGCTGAAATTCTGTATTTGGGTAAGTATTAGGCTAATAAACACAATTAGAGGGTATGCGTTTCAATAACTGAAAAAAAAATATTTTCGACCAAATAAGGGACACCCTAATGTAGATCTATCCTTACATACTTCTTTCACTTCCTCTACATTAATTCAGTTTCTCATACATGCACGCCGATTTCTCTTATTCAGCACGCGTCCGTCCTTAAGAATTTGGTCCACGTGGTTCTTGGACGTCCGCGCTTCCTCACATCCCTTCTTTTAGATAAATACATCTTCATCGTCATCCTTTCATCTTGCATTCGCTCAACATGTCCAAACCATCTCAACTTGTTTACACGCATTCTGTCCACAACACTCCTCTCACATCCGCTCATTCTCCTGATATCCTCATCCTGCACTCTATCTCGCAACGTTTTACCAACCTTTCTTCTCAGTGAACGCATCTCCACAGCATTTATTCCACTCTCATCCTTTTTTAACCACGTCCAAGTTTCGCTTGCATACATAAGTGTCGGTACCAGAATGGTATTGTGCACTAGCATTTTTGCCATGTTCGACACACTGCTATTGCTAACAATGGGTCGAAGTGCACCATTCACATTAGCACCGGCGACTTTTCTTCTTTCAATGTTCAATGAATAAAAATAATGAATTAATTTTAAATTTCAAGCCAAACCACAAGCCAAAATTGATGTCTTTAAAAAAATGTCTTAGGTTTTACAAATCATTAATATTTACATCGCATAAAATTGTCTCCTAAAAACAAAAAAAAACATGGCAAGTGAACTAGAAAATGATATAGTTTGGGGCATCTGAATCTGTCAAGAGTCTAAAGCACTCCAGCATTTCACAAAACTGGCGAGGTCGATTGTAAGTAAACAAAACTAATTATAAAATTAGTTGTCTGATAATAAATCTGCATTGGGTAAATATACTTGTAAGAATAGAATATTTGGTATTTGTATTCATCGCATAAGATGTAATTATTCTATTTTGCATTTGTAAGTGAAAATAAAGATTGAATTAATTTATATTTTAAGCTATAAAATCCACACGGTGTATTCTATTCTGTTAGGGGAAGCGTGACTGTTATATCTGAATTAATAAAACAATGAAAGTAATTCAAATCTACCTCAAACAATAAGTCAAAAAGTGAAACAAGATAAACAGTTAAGCAGTGGGAGTACTCGCACCAGCATTCCACTCCAGAATTGTAGTACCTATCAACATACATAGAAAAAGCTTTTCTATTATTTTACTATGCCATAATGGGGAACTTTCACAAAAAAAAAATTTCAACCCAAAAAATATTACAGAAAATTAGAAAGTATGGTGCTTTTTATATTTTTAAATGTGCATTTTTAAGGTTTTTATCACCATTTAAAAAAGCGATTTTCGCACTTCGCCGCAAAAAGGTTCACTCGTGGCGGAGCAGTGTTTGACAATATCAGGCGCTACAAACAGTACTAAGAGTGAAATGAGTGGCAATACAAAATAGCGCCTAGCGACGTCACACCGGACTAATTCAATAACAGAAAATATGGATTTTTAAAATGAAAATAATGAATGAAAAGTTAAATTTCATCGTGTCTTATTAGGATATTCGTGATCACCGTATATTTATTAATATGAATTGATAACATTTTTTCATATTCGTCACACATGCATGTTCCCCATTGTAATCGTGCCTTTATCGCGCCTCCAGTATGGACAATTTTTTTTAAGTGTAGAATTTCGGATAAATGGAAGTCACCAGACTTCTGCGATATCCGGGTGGTCGGTGGGTCCTTCAATGTATGTTCCACTATAAATTTCAGTCGAGAGAGTTATTTTTCTAAGGTCAATTTCAAACAAAGCTATTTGCAAATTTTGAATTTTGAAGATATGACATTTTACAGTTCATAGATATTTGTTATAATATAATATTTGTTAATAAATAGAATCTATGTAATATTTCCCACTAATAGGCTATTCGAGAATTACAATATCTCGACACTTGAAAATTTACAGAAAACAGTGGCAGAAGTATTACATTCCGAAGGGTCAACGAGAGAAGAAATAAAAAAACGTAGGTATATGAGTAATATTGTCTGGTAAATCTGTGTATAGAGGATATACAAGCATTCATACGGATTTAAATATTATTAAGGTAACCACGCATTAAGTTAAATAATAAATCCACCAGCTACGTCAATAAAGCAAGAATTTAATTGTTGTAGTCTCATCAAAGAGTCGTAAAGTTTCAGAATTAAACTGAAATTTAATAGTAGTACATAGCTTTTCATAAGGAGCTTTACCAGATGATGACGCTTAACTTACGGCAGCACAGTGTTGTAATGTGAAGTAGATACGAGATAAATAATATGAAAAATAAGGAGAAGGTTTTTCAAAAAGACGATTACCTTCATTTTTATCTTCTATGTATTTATCTATCTAGACCACCATGCCATCTCTCAAAAATAAGTCATTAAGAATAGATGGCGCTAAGAATTGAATAGAATATATTACAAGTAAAATTATTTCTGTCAAAACCGTTTGATTGCAAAATAAAATAATAAATATGGAATATTGCGATGTATTCTCAGTGCATTTTCAAGAAATATCATAAAATTTTATTACTTTTCTAAACCATCACAGCATATCTCACAAACTGGGTAGCCAGCAGATCAGCTGCATGTAATAAAAATGCAAACTGTCTTCCTTGTGCCAACAAAAAATTAAGACACATTCAGGTTGATTCGCAAACTTCATCGCTGAAATTAAGACGTAAAATGTCTTTATTTTTTAGTGCACCTGCCTTTTACTGGACACTCGAAAACTTAATTATAATTATTTTCTTAAATAGCAAATTAACACACAAAAGAGAATTATCATTTCCTATCTAACGGTTTGATTTTATCAAACGAACTTTGAGTAATGTAATCGGGTACCTTTTTGAAAAAAATACCAACCAAAATTTTCATTCGATTCAGACGAATGTCAAAAATGTTGATCTGCTATTATTTTTTGGATTTAACGATAGATTTTCATTACACTTTGTTTTTTGACGACGACACAGAGCGTCATGGGCATAGAATAATAAATATACGTAAAAAGTCGTGGAAAGAAGTGAGTTAATTAGTGAAGAGTCGCCGCTCTGAAAGGAGAAGGCTGGTTTCTGTCTCTGTGGTTCCAAGAAAAGTGTAGAACGGCAAAGTGGAAGAGAAACGAAAGAATTACTTAAATTTCGACTTGAATCAAATCCAATAATTGTAGTTTGATTTCTGTATAAGCAGATAATAAATAATTGTGTTTTCAGAATTTCCACTAGAAGTTTTCCAGATTTTCCAGAATTCGTAAGCAAAAGTTAAAATAATTATTACAGGAAACGGGCTACGGAACAAATAATAAACATCTTCACCCTCTTTGTTCAGTTTTTAACTTGAATCCTGTACCAACTTCCTACAGGTGATTTACATAATACAAGAACAAGATAAACATGATTGTGAAGAATCTATTAAATTACGTAAATACTTTTTTTCTTAAATTATATCGTTCACGTAAAGTTCTATTCGTTCCGAAGGATTGCCATTTTGCATATTTACCGTTTCAGTATTTCTACCTGTGTGTTCATTGAATAGTTGAATGCCATTCCTGTAGGATTCTTCGTGATGTTTTTTAATTTCAATTAATTTTAGCCATAAACTTAATTAGTCAAAATATTATTTATATACGTGGTAAGCTTTTAATATAATGATTATGATCATTGTTGAATAGAGCATAAGTGAAAATTATAAACTAAAGTAAACATTGAAGGTGATTCTAATTAAAACATGCTGAAAAGATTAATTTAATCAAAATATCTGATATTAAAAGCTAACACATTGTAACTAATAAAAAATAACAGGTTTTCACCAGTTGTAACGAAATAACATTACACATATTAATAAGAGAAAAACTTATTTCTATGTAGTAATTTAGAATATCTTAACAGGCCCGATTCCTACGAAGGTTGTATATTAATGATGAAAAATACTCAAGTTTTCAGAGTCGACATATACCTACTATATATGGGATTGTTGAGATACGAAAAAGTTTCTTGGCTTATTATGTTGACCTGTCTTTGGAATTGTTGTTAAGCATCGATTTGCGAAGTGTGAAAGTATTGAAGGCGATGATAGTGAGGAGGTATTCACAAGTTGTTATACTATAATTAATTATACAGGATATTTTTGTTTTTTCACTTATTTTTCAATAACTTAATTATCCCAAATAAGAATCGAATTTTGAGAGAGTAAAATACGCAAAATCAAACCGCTGATTCCTGTTCTCCGAGAAAGCTTTCCCAAATTAGGAATTTACGATACTATTGTAGCTGATTTTACTTATTTTTGGTCTGGTGGCCAACTTACTTGTGGAATATGCCATAATGGTATTTATCATCATCATCATCGCCCTCAACGCTCCTCTTGGGACCGCAGGGTAGAAACCAGCCTCCTTCATTCAGAGCGTCTCTGTGCCAATCGCGTCACCTCTTCCCACGACATTCCCTGCGCTCTGATGTCTTTGTCATAGGAACGGTGTATTGTGAAAGAGCGACGCCCGGGCCGACGGAACCCTTGCGGACGGAAGAACAATGCTCTTTTTGGCCAACTATCATTGGGCATTCTCAGAACATGTCTAAGCCAGGACCATCGTCTCTCCTGTATCACGGAGATTACAGATCTCTGCCATGGTATTAGAAGTAGTTAATTCCGCTTACAAATTTTTAAAATACATAAAAAAATATGTATTAAACCAAAAATAACAAAAGTGACTTTTTACAGGTACCTTTCTTTTCAATGTTTATATATTTATAATGCTGATTATCCATGAATATACCAATTTACATTAAAATGCTGTTAATTAAAATTTCATAAACCTACCTAATACAGTTTTGGCATCTTCTGATAACTACAATTAGCCAATTATAATGTTAATTTGTGAATTCTAGAAATTGCTGTATCAGATACTATAAGCCTACATTCCAGTAGGAATATCGGAATATGTAATTCTGTTGATCATGTAAAACATTTAGAATAATTTAGATAAAATTTACATTGTTTTGAGATATCCACCTAGTATCAATGAAGAAAAAATTGAGAATTTAAAATGATTTGAAAGTAAGGTAGCCCAAGACAAAGGCCCTTGGATAGTACAACTAGAAACCAAATGTTATAATTTACTGAACTTCTACTTTTGAAATATTGTGTGATTAATGTAGTGGATTTCCATTATAACTGTAAAATATTTATATTTTATTTAAATAAAAAAATTAAAACACTGTATTTTTCACTTTTATTTTAATGATTAAAACGTTTGCAAAATTTTCTGTTCCATCTTCGGAATATAACTAAATGTAAATGAACTTCTACAGTATAACTGTAAAAAAACTGAAAATTATATTGTTTAAGGAAAAAGCTCTGCAAGAGCTTTTTTAGTGTTTGAGTCTGGTAGATAGTAAATAGTAATAGTTAAAAAGTGTGATGAGAAAGTTATAATCAAATCTATCCTAAATAAAAATCATAAAATACACTTCCCATATATTTCAACATCAATGAATATATACCTAACAATTATTTTCCTGCGAATTTATTTTAGCTGCATCGTTTTGTGAAAGAAATATCACAAAAGCTCATTCTAGGAGACAAAATACTTCTCGTCCTCTACCACTCTTATAAAACAGAGCACTTCTTTGTGGTACTGATGTCTGTGCCAGCCGTCTTGGATGATTTAAATATATACCTAAATGAACCGATTAAGGTATGGTAAATAAAAAATATTTAGTACATTAAGACCTTGTAATATATACGTTCGTAAATGACATAGAATACCAAATATAATACACTTTACTTCATTTATAGGTAAACCTTACATTAGGTAAGCAATATGAAAATTATGAGTGTAGTACGAACAAAGCTTCAAGCTGCCACAATGGACTGCAAAATACATAAAACCTTTGGAAATATTGCATATTGTTCTAGGGACACAAAGACTTTGGAGTAATACATACACATACATATATAATGTATTATTATTTGTACATTCTAGCAAAGTAACCATTAAGTAATATTAACAGTATGATACTTACACACTCAATATTTGCATACACTAATTGCACGATTTTACCTAACAGCGTATTTCTTTCGATCTTCATAGTTTCGTGTTTGCGGTTTTAGATTGATGCGTAATGGAAATAAAAATTTATGAGCTAAACTATACCTACACAAATCATTCTTTACGAGTGGATAACAGAAATAAACTATATCTACTTTACTGTAGTTATACATGAATTTCAATATTGTTGATGTCGAATTTGGTTCTTATTATTATTTTCTTAAGTTATTGGATATTATTTTCATACCGTGAAATATAGGTTAAGATACTTTTCTTGTCAGTGTAATGCAGTGTTTTGTTAGTGTTAGTGTGCTGTATGAGAGGGATACATCGATATTCATCTCATTTCACTATTTATATTATCATCTTACACTGGATTAAGATTTAGTTCAAAGATTTCCCTTACCGATATATAGTTATAAACTAGAAGTAAGTAGCAAATTATTGATTAAACACATACTATTTTTTATTCAGTAAGAAAGTCACGTGACAAAAATCACGTGACTTGAATACGCGGACATATTTTGTGGATGATCTATTGAAGAGTGTCATTAAAATTAACAACCTGTACTTCTTCTGAAATAAAAGAAATATAATTGATGATTCGTGTAGGAAATGTCTGGCAAACCGGAAACAATACAACACATAGTTTCGGGTTGTTCTACTCTCACTCAAACTGAATATACTAATAGACATAATCATGTCGCAAAAATAATACATCAAAATTTAGCAATTAAACATAATCTATTAAACTCACAAAATGTAATTCCTTATTACAAATACAACCCGGAACCGGTTTTAGAAAATCAAAATTACAGGTTCTATTATGATAAAACAATAATAACAGATAGACAAATACATCATAATAGACCCGATTTAGTATTACATGATAAACGTAATAAAATAAACATATTTGATATCAATAAAACACTGTTTTACTTTTCACTATTAATTTATTATTACTCAAGCGCTATAAAATAGCGTAATAAAAATAACAAGCGTAATAAAATAACGTACCTAATAGACATCGCTGTCCCAAATACACATAATATACAAACAACCGTCGCAGAAAAAAATACGTAAATATACAGAACTAGCAGGAGAAATAAAAAAAATTTGGCATTCTAGGTCCGTTTACATAATATCTTTAGGGGTAACTCCGAAATCTTTAATAAATAATTTACAAAAATTAGATTTACCGGTTTATTTGTACATTAAAATTCTAAAATCTATTATAATAAACACTTGTAATATTGTAAAAAAGTTTATGAACACAGATATTTCAGGCACAATGCTGGTATTTTGAACCCGCGTTCTGAGCCTAATCCTTTGATATCCTGTATATCTGGATAGGTGATTTTTTCCCGGCATTAGACTGTTAAGTTTTTGTGTGACCATGACTGATCATATGGAGACTTATCTGGTTGTATAATGCTGAGAAGTGTGGATGGCAATTCTGCCGCCGCGTAAAAAAAATATTGATTGTGGGTTTATTTTGTTTTATACATAATTTTTTTTACGTCTGATCAATCGTGTTATCGAAGGGATAACTTTTATGGAAATATTACCTTGAAAAGTGCATAATTATCGCAGTTATGGTATGTGATTGTTTCTGAAAAACTATTAAGTGAAATAATAGTTAATAGTTCTGTTTATTTATTATTGTTATTATTATTATCGATTGTTTATAAAACATCGATTGTGTGTAGGTACGATAGGATAACGGATTTGTGAAAATGTCGATAAACATTTTTTAATTGGGTATAAAATATTAAACGAATTGTAATATAACGTCGTTGCATATTCAAAAAGGAACATGTGAATTCATAAACATTTTGACATTACCAGATTAAATTGCTTATAATGACATCATAACCATTTTATAAAGTGATTCTTAGTATCAAATATTAAAATTCAATACTTAAAGAATAATATCACATGTCAATAAAAAGTCCAAACTACAATTTTAATGCCTTAATGAACAGTTTTAAAAGAGTATGCCTAAATAAAAATGTGTGCACATGTCTCTTTTTGAATATGCAACGACGATAATAGCCTTTTGGAAAACGAATTAATATGTTATTTGATTGGAAATATACGGATTGTCTGCGTGTGAGGATTAAAAGCTAAATAAATAGTGAATTGTTGAAGTAAAATTTGACTTCAAAAGTTTTGTTTCACAAAACAATTAAATTATTGTAAGTCGTAATGAAAAATCACGTGTCTTGTGGAAGACATATGTTTTTGAAATAAAAAAATGTGAGCCATAAGGAGGAGAGTTCGATGGACTGATCATACTGTGTCGGACTTTTATTCCACGATACATTCATATACTTGTGTCCTTGAGTTTCTAAATCCGCTTTAACACATTTTCACGAAAATTGAGTTATGTATGTCGTTGAATTCGTAATTGATTATTCTATAACCTAAGAAAATTGTTTTCATCAAAAAACTCACCATTTATATAAAAAAAAAAATATGATGAGAAACAAATCACGCTATATCCCTTTATGTGTCTTTTAATATTCTGTATAACTCTACCGACCAATAGGAGTCATTTCTAGGTATACAAAACAGTTTTTTTTAATCAATAGCTAAATTTATTTGAAAATTTAATTGTTGTAACAATCTTAAAATTAATAAACTTCATTAATTGTATCGGCATTTACTTTGTAACACTTCATTTTAAATTATCAAATAAAATAAAATAAATATTTATTATTATTTTGTTTTGTGTTACTGTTGAGTAAGACTAACGCACGACCGGTTTCGCGGACTCCGAATTCGCATCATCAGGTGCTGATCTAATCTATACTTCAGCACCTGATGATGCGAACTCGGAGTCCGCGAAACCGGTCGTGCGTTAGTCTTACTCAACAGTAACACAAAACAAAATAATAATAAATATTTATTTTATTTGATAATTTAATAAACTTGTTCGACTTCAGGGGAGAACGTTTAATACTAGTATAAAAGTTTTTATCGAATTTCTCCAGTTCACAAAAATGTGTTACCCATATGCAACGACAATTTTAATCCATCAACAAATATGTCCATATTGTAATACATAATTTGTGCTAACCAATACTTGTAGTTACTGTTTGGATTAAATTCACATTCATTCATTGGGATTACATGATTGAATCAACGAGTGGTCTAGGTGAGATAACAATGTTATGAGGGATTGCCAGCAGCTTTATATTATATTATTATATAAACAGATTGATTGGCAGACAGGCAGATTCATCGGAAGATTAGTAATCCAGTAAGAATTTGAAAATAAATTGGCAATTATCTTACGAACGCCAATTTCACAGATAGCCAGCTGCTTTAATTGTATGAGAAAAATGTTGTTTTAAAATGTGGCTACCATCTTGGAATCAAATAATGGAAGTAATTTGATAGTAAAATGGCGCAGAAATCACAAAACTATGATATTTTTACGTTATTTAATCCCTGTTTTGTAAGTGGTAATTTTTAGTGATATTATTTTGTTACAGTGTTTCTTCAGGTTTTCACGGGTTTTATCATGTATTCTGGTTATAGCGATAGTGTGTTCCAATCATTTTTGTGTCCAGCTTTCGTCGGCGTGCGTACCATCTTCAAAAATAGCTGTAATATGGGGATCACGATAACCAAACGACATACTAAAAAAGTGTTGTCTACAAAATTAGTATACTCCACAGTACACCGTTTCTATGGTATCAGAGAGTTAGGAATGTTATCGAAAGAAGTGAAACTCGTTACCAGAAAATAAATTAAAAATAAAACTAAAGGAAAAGATTATTAAAGAGAAAGGAATTAATCAAAATTCTTCATTGACCACACAACTGATATAGTACAATGGTCTATAAGGCTCTAAATAATAATGCACCTTTGCACTTTCTGAGTTTTGTGTTCTCAAATTACTTTTAAGTAGATCCCTACACTAAGCAAAAATATCCACAAACACGATGGACGAGATCAACAGAGTCAACAAGTCCTGCTTCTGTGACAGCATTTTTAGTAATGCGATACCCGTCATCTGAAATCGACCTTCCAAAGATCTTCGTAAAAATCAACCCTTAACGACATTCAGGAGCAAACTGTAGACATCGCTCTTCCAACAGAGTTTAGAGAGAGAGAAACAACATCGAAGAAATCATTCGTCATTCATTAATTCATAAGAAAATACAAATAAAAAAGGATAAGATAAAATCTATAAAATAATGCAACAAGAATGAGTAGTCAAATGGTGGACTTTTTGTAATACAACATCTTCCAGACAACCCCAGAAACTCATTACGTTATTTATTTATTCATCATTAAATTTACGGCCAAAATTGCCATTTACAATATATATACAAATACATACAATTTATACATTGGTGTTAATCATTTAAAAAACTCATACACACAATTATTGATGTGATATAAAAAATGAATACAAGTAATCATTAACAATTATATTGATTATTTCCTAGCTGAGATGGCATAAGTTTAACATATAAAAACTTATATAAAAGGTTACTTTGAGGATGTACATAAGCAATCCCAGATTTATCTAATCTTTCCAGACTGATCTATTAATACCAAAATGTGTAAATAGCTACATATTATGTTCTTTAAATTGTAAGTAGGTACTTATAGTACTCTTTGCAATTGTATGGATAGAAATTTGTTCCAGTTTACAATAATTAGTTCTAATACATAGTGCTTAGCAGCGCATTAATGATAAGTTAAGTATAGAAATATTAATAATATGGTGCTGAGGCAGCTTTAAGTTGAGAATCTAACGGCACGGAACATTTATTAGCCTTAAGCATGCAACACAAGCAAATGGAAAAAAGCCAGTTAACAATAAAACTCAAGAGTTTGAGATTATCGGAGAAAATTTTAATAAAAGCTCGATCGCTCAATGAGAATGTAAAACAATATGGAAGTACTATATTATGTACATTGTACGGATTCACTGAATTGGAGCAGAATTTATTAGTAGAATTTTGTGTACCTACTAGACATAAAGAGTATTCCTACTACTAATACTAGATCATCATAGTATTTCATACTAAACATGCAGATCATTCTCCCATGCCAATAAAAAATATATATTCGGGATGGTTGAGTTTTATTATATCCATTAGAAATTATTCCAAAATACAGCAATTATTATAAAAATCATTACAAACTATTCCAATATCCATCTGGGTTTTTACGTATAAAAATTATTTGTCATTTATTTATTTATTAATTTTAGCATTATTCACATAACAAAATCAACAAATCAGTTTACATACTCGTAAGAAAAAATGTGATGATATGCAGTGGTGACATTATCACTTTATAGTGATTTCTATCTCAGTAATGATTTCTTTAAAAATATTTTATGAATGTTATTAGGTTCGAGTTCTGTAAATTTTCATCTAAAAAACAAAGCTGTTAATGGGGATTTAAATTGCCATAATAATAATAAGTTAAGAAAAAGCCGCGAGTTATTTTATGTTTGAAAATTAGCTTCATAGTGAATGTGAATTAAATAAGTTCAATATCTTATTCGTTCATTCATTAATTTTAACGAATTTAAATAAAATATATAAATAACACTGTTTATTTGTACTATGAATATTAATACTAGACTTTCGATTAGACACCTATCATCAGCGAGTTCCTATCAAAAACTATTTAATCATAAATTCATTGAAATAATTATTCGCAAAGTTGTTCCAAACACAATACAATCATAATAATTTGTTAATTCTATTCGTTACTGTACATTGCATTTTATATTAATATTTTTTATTTATTTATTAATTCTTTACTGTACACTGATATTTAGCAAATTAACAAAAAAATACATACAAATCAAACGCAATCATACATTTAATATACAGAGGGCGAGTTTATTGCGGAAGTGAGACCTCATCCAACTAACCCGAATTATTAAGTGTTAGAGAATTACTATTTATCCCGTGGAGCACCCGGTAAAGAATTGGTCTCCCACTCTTCTGCGTAAGTTTTCGAGTGTCCTGTAAAAGGCAGGTGTTCGAAAAATTGAGACATTTTACATCTTAAATTCAGCGATGAGGTTTGCCACCCATCCTGAATGTCTTGATTTTATGTTGGCACGGAGAGGACAGTTTTCATGTTTCTTACATGTAGCTGATCTGCTGGCTACCCCACTTGTGGAATGTGCCGTGATGGTATAATAAATATAATAATAATAATATTTATTCAGTTCAATGCACATAGGGCGAGTTTCGATTATTCAACTTACCCAGCTAAAGTAATTTATAAAATGTAAGAACTTATGTACGTACATATATAAATAATTCAGGTTTATGTTAATACTAAGGAGATGCCTGAAAATTATAATTTTCTTCATTAATCTTCTTAATAACCTTACAAATTGTTATATTATTTCGATATAAAAAATAATAATGGAGAACCTCCTTGTTAATACTTCAGCCTATAAAGGTAGATACTCCTTGTGATACCTTCAAGGGAGGGTAAGTGATTATTATTATTATTCTTGTTGTTCCTATAATAATTAATTACTAGCTTAAGGCCCGAAACCAAAATCTTAATAATATTTATTTATCGGCCGGCGGTTCATGATGCAATTTCATTATAATAAGAAATCAATATGATATTGATTGTGTCGGTGCACACGTAGTAGAATTCAATCGATTGATAATGAACTGACAAGTTGAAACATGTCTCTCTCACGATCGATAATCTATAGTAGAAAGAAACACTTGTTTCAATTTACATGATTACCAAATTAATATGATAGAATATTTGTGATTATCAATATTTTATAAGAGATGTATTGATACTACTAAGTATGTTAATGGAGTAACCAGCGGATTAATAGCGAGTGATAATGACGCAGAGTGTCCTCTTCGTGCCAGTAAATAATGACATTCAGGATGGATGGCATGCTTCATCGCTGAATTGTAGATGATAACTGTTTTATACGCGAGGTTTTACGAACGCCTGCCTTTTACAGAACATTCGAAAACTTACAGAAAAGAGTGGAAAACCTGTTCTTTATCGGAGACTTTACGGGGGTTGCACTCATATAAAATTACTAAACAATATTGTTATCAAGTTAATGCCTTCAATAGATTAGAGTTTGAAAAGAGAGTATTACTTTCACTCTCTCTTGGGAATATACATAGGTACATGCGAACAGATTAAAATATTTGTGGCTAGATTCACTTTGCTATCTCTTAACATGATCATAATATAATCCTATGAAGAAGCTTATAAGCAAGCACATAAACTTCAAGTAATAATGGCCCAATACTCCACGTCTTGAGAGCTTCATACCCCTACACGTAGATGGCGGTACAAGTCATACCATATACCTACACTCATGTACACAACTTTAGACTAAAACTTATTATTATACAGGCTTAACAAACTGAGCGTTCTAGGCTTAATTTCTACTTTATTAGCTTTTTATTGACTTCAGTGAAGACAACATTTGAGTTGTGCTATGAACCAAACATAAAATTATTTGTCTATACTAAGTCCATAGGAATTATAAAAATACTACTATTACTATCCCATCACGGCATATCCCACATGTGGGGAAGCCATCAGACCAGCTGCATGAAATAAACATGTAAGCTGTCTTCTTCATACAATCACAACTCCGTATTCATTTTTTTAATCCTTTATTCGATCTGTCATATTTCAGTAACTATGAAGAAGGTACTGTATGTTTTAGATTAATTTATTCGCAACGATACAATTAAAAAGTATTATTTGTATTAGAATGTTTAAAGAGATACGCTCATTTATGCTTACCAGTATAGATATGAGGTGTTTTTTTTCTGGCAATCCACCCGTAACAACTGATTTATGACATGATTATATGGAAGAAAATATTTTGCAGTGATGAATAGACAGTGCAATTATTACAATGTTTTGTATTTAGAGTTTCTGTTTTTGTTTGTTATAATTTAATGATTCATATTCCGAGGTAAAGAATAGGTTTCCTACTATTTCCTGGAAGTTTTTGTAAATGTCCTGAAAAAGGCAAATATTCGTAAAGCATCCCTTGTCTTTAATTCAGCGACGAGCAATATACCACCCATCCTGAATATTTTAACATTTATTGGCACGAAGAAGACGACTTGCATGTTTATTGTATGCATTTAGCCCTCTGGCTACCTCACTTGTGGGAAATACCGTTATGGTATGAATGAATAAAAATGAATAAATAAAAAAGTATTACAATATTGTTGAAGATTGGCGATGTAAATAATTTATTTATTTATTTAATATTACATAACTTATATTTCGATACATTTATATTGATATTTTATTATAGTTAACAATAAACATTTCATATTCCCCAAACAGCAATGAAATGCTGGTATGAGGGGAGGATGTAATTCTAAAACTCAAGCACAAAATGTCTTCTCACAAAAATTGCTTCTTATATAATTAACTGTATTATTGTATTATTCATTGTTACAGCTGTTGTATCTATTGAAATAAATGAATAAAAAGATGAAAATTGTGTTCACCAGTGTAATGTACGTAGGTAATTACAGGTAGATGGCCTTAGTATCTATGTAGAGGTAATATGTAGTAAGTATGTAGTCTCTTAGGAAAATATTTTCATTACATGATAAATTTTCACTTTACCGTTCCGAAAACTTGTAATCCCGTTTTAATGAAAAAATAAATTATCCGACCAACAACACAAGACTGCTAGCAGCCAGCGCCCCGGCATCGTATCGTCTCGCTTAACACTAAATTCCTATCCCAACCCCCCAGACTCCGACCCTCTAACCCCCGACTGTACCAATATCTCATGTGCGAGGTGTTCTGTGTATATGTATTAGTTGTACAGTGTCGGGACAAACATACGGGAATTTGTTTATTACTCAAACCTTCTATTTAAACGACATTTTTCATAACGTAGTACTTTTTATTATTAAGGTCTTGTAGCTAAAGAGGAAAAACATAAACATTAAGTCCTCAGTAAAGGAATAAAAATATATCTCCTACTTTTATATAATAAGCTTTCGAATGTCCTGCATAAGGCAGGTAGTTCATAAAACATTATGTAAAAGAGATTTATCACGCTCAGTGCAGCTAAGAGGTATGCTACCCACCTTGAATGTATTTAATTTTGATTGGATTGGTTCATGACATGCAGTTGATCCGTTGGTTTTCCAAAATGTGGTATTTTCTTTCGAAGAATCAGGGTAGCTAAGTTTATCTAAGAGAATTTAAGAGCGGATTCTTGCTATCGGTAATAAATTTAATAAAATAAAAATAAGTTTTTTTTTTTAACCAGTATTACTATCTAAGGGTGAAAATTTTCAAAAGGCATTAGTATTCTTAGTTATTTGTCTCGTACTGGCAGTAAAAATTATATAAATATAAATGGGTATATCACGACATACACAACATGCATTTATTTATTTGTATAAATATAGTGAGTGGCTAAAAGAAACTCAAGCAAAATTCACAGTTTTCAACTGAAGAAAGAATTATCAATGAGAATATGCCAGTTTGGCGACAAATATTCCGGTGTCTGAAAATACCCTAGAATTTCAGAACATTATTTTTGTACGAATACTGTACAAATATACTTAATTATAAATTGATTCGGGCCTTGGCAACATCTTAATTTATAGATAGTGAAAGTACGCTTCTACGAAAATAGAAAAACAAAAATCAAAGAAAGAAAAATGATTACAAAAAATATCTCTAGTCGAAAACCATAGAAATGCATATTCTATGGAAACATTATCACCAAATTTTATCATATACCAAACTCCCCAAAACAAAAGAACATCAATTAGCAACTCTAGCATTTACTTTATTGTATAATTTTATTTCTTATTTTTACGCTTAATTGTGGGGGGGGGGGGTTGGACTGACTTGATCAATGTGTTTGATTTTTTCTTTCTTCTTTATGAACGTTTCGTCAACTCTCTATGAAATAAATAAATAATAATATTTTGCGGACACAACACAGCCACGAGGCTAGTGTGGATAATCTGTAAATAATGCTTATATTTATCACATGTACTTTTTATGATGAAAAATGTACGTTTAAATAAATAATATATTTAAGACCATATTTATAAAACCCATTCAGGACTGAATATTCTGCTAGTTACTGTGTATAACACATGAGAAAATAACAATTTATGGGTTAATTTCCTAAAAAAATAATGAATAATACCGCCTGATGTTGTCATGACATCTCCAAAACAGAAGACTATCAGGATCGTTCCGTTACCGTAGGAACACTTATTATACATAATTATTTAGTGTAGTATTATTGTATCTTCTCGTATTACAATATCTATGGTAAAAGCAAACTTCTCTATGACATTTTATTCGAATGGCATAGTTCAAACTTTGAAACAATAATAATTACAAACCATTAAAAAAACGCAAATTAAAAATCTTGAATATAGAAGGACTAAAGTTTGTGTTAATTGGACAGGAGTGGGTG
This sequence comes from Athripsodes cinereus, assembly GCA_947579605.1. NCBI lineage: Eukaryota > Metazoa > Arthropoda > Insecta > Trichoptera > Leptoceridae > Athripsodes > Athripsodes cinereus. The sequence goes on from OX388318.1 coordinate 6,069,896, forward strand.
AAAATAAGTCGAGTTGGAGTATCACCTTTTCTCTCCCACTCTCACACATGCTTCTGTTATAGGGTGTGAGGGAGAACAAGGAGAGAGTAAAAAAACTACAATACATTCCGTACGGTAATGAGAGACTCCGGGATATCTTTACAGTATGTATTACATAGGGATATATTTCAGGGTTAGAGCCGGTTGTTTTTATTCTCTATTTAAATTTTTAAATTGTAAAAGAAGCTCGTCTATTTATTATTTCTTTTAACGGCATTTTTTCCGGTACATGGAAGCAATATGAAATTGTACTGAATAATCTCGAAATAGAATAGTTTCCCCACTATTTGTTGTAAGTTTTCGAGTGTCATAAAACAAAAAAGAGGCGCTGCCAAACATCATTATAAGACATGTAACACCTTCAGTTCAATTTATTTAACGGTGAGAATTGCCACCTATTCTAAATGCCTTATTATGGCACGAAAAGAGCAATCCTTATATTATATACGCATAATTTAGCTTCCCCATTTTTGGGAGATCCCGTTATGGTAAAGACACACATAGATAGATATTCAAGCATTGAGTAAACTCTGTCATACTTGATTAATCGTCTTCGTCCATTACTGAACACAGGACCTCACCTTAACTTCCAAGTCTTTTCTATCCTTAGTTCACAACTTCTTCTTCTCCTTGGGCACGCATTAGTACCACTTAGACGGGAGGATCTGACTTTCTTGTTTTGTTTCGACAATTGGTTCTGTCGAGTGCATCCTCATGGGAAAAATCGCAGTTCTGCACTACTTCACGCCATCTGCGATTTGGCCTTTCTCTTGGACTCTTGCCGGTAACCTCAATACATTGTGCTTTGTTGCCTATATACTCACGTGGTCTCCTCGCCACATGGCCGTACAATTGCAATCTGGTAATCAATTAACGTTGAAATGATCTTTTTTGTCTTTCTTGTACATATAGTGTAAACTTTTCATATTTGGAATTTATACTTTAGTCCACCATCTCTATATAAAGGTTATATTGTACTTAATACAGGTGAACAATAAATATAATAATAATAACATGAAACGTTATATATATAATGTATATAGACTATTAGGCAACAACAATATACGCGTTTAAATTTAATTAAGGGATGAAATGGCTGCTAACAACAACCCTGTTGAGGGGAAGAAGACAACATAAATCTAGAGATTAATTAAGAAAATTCCTAAAGATCATACATTAGTGCGAAGTTAACGTGTTGTCATGGGGAAGGCTTAACTTGCCCTACAACTTGTACTACTACAACATTCCTTCTCACAGACAAACTACATATACCTAACTTGGTATACTCTAATAATAATAAAGGATATGGATATGTGAACCTGAAACGAGGACAGTGGCGAATCTTCCATATTACAACTCATTCATTCCATATGTAAAACATTCAGAATGGGCGACATAACCATAAATTCAAAGCAGTCTTTCCATCTATACTGGACCTTTAGGCTGTTAACCGTGAGGTTCTAGGTTCGATTCTAGGCATGAGCAAAATGAGGAATGATCTTTTTCATACTGTCCTGGGTATTTATTACATAAACTTTTGATAATGACTCAATCATTAAAGTCAAAACGTCAAGGCGAAGGAGGGAGATCAACGACTTACAACTGCTGAATTTTATTTATTTATTTATTCTTTTTGCACATCATCATTATATAACAGTGTTTACAAAACAACATAAAATTTAAAAAAAAAAACTAGTTCGTCGGTAGCCTGGAGGTAGAGTCTCGGCCTCATGAACAAGGGGTCCGTGGTTCGATCCCAGGTGCCGGCAAACTCCCCTTTCACGACACAAGCTTTTAGCTTACTGTGAAAGGTGTATAAGGTTGTATTTGGGTTTATAACAAAACCCAGATATATCTTTAAAAAAAAAAAACTAGGACGATGTGCAGTGGCGAGATTATCACTTTAAAGTGATTTCTTCCATCTAACCACGAATTTAAGACGTGTGACATAATAATCGCAAACTTACAAAAAAGTACGTACTTATTACAACTAAAAAAAGTTTCAGGGCTCGTCCGGGATTTGAACCCGGGACCTCTCGCACCCGAAGCGAGAATCATACCCCTAGACCAACGAGCCGATGTGTTTCAGCCTGAAAATCAGAGAGCTCTTTCCATTTATTACTCTAAAGGTCAGAGGTTGTCAAATAAATCATTTAATTGTCTACTCACTGAGCCATACATAGAGTTAAAACACTACAATATAAATATCGTTATGCGTCTATAAAATTATAATAAAGCAGGAGAAGTATTCGTGGAATCTCAAAAACAGAAAAGCTTTTAAGATTTTTCTGTAGGTTTTCCTGAAAAAAGCAGATATTTAGAAAATATCACGTACAAGACACTTAAGATCTTCAAACAGGAATAAGAAAGGATGAATCCAGAATGTTTTATTTTTTATGGCACAGAAAAAAGGGCTTGCATTCTTACTCAATGCAGAGAGAAGAACGGTTAGTTCACTTGTGGGAAAATGTCATGATAATAAAGAGAGACAGAAAAAATAGAAAGCGGAAAATATGAAATATAGTGGTATTTTTTTTACAGTCTTAATATATGGAAAAAACGTAATTGGATTTAGTTTTACAAATCGTTTTAAAGTTTTACAAATTTGATTTGACAGTCACCTGGTTTCGACTTACAAAGCCATTATCAAATCAAATATGTATAAAGTACAACCAAAACCATCTGTGTCTTATTATGAACATGGAGTTTTACGAAAGAATGAATGAGGACAGAATGGCTAAGAAGATATATTTGGCTGAGAGGAATGGTGCTCGGAGACGTGGACGTCCGAGGATTAAATGGCAAGATCATTTATATCCAATCCTACAGGACGGTCACGTGTTGAGCACATTGAACAGGAGAGCATGCATGAGGAATTGTATGACAGTGACGGAAGCGAAAGATGTATGCAAGGATAGAAGGAAGTAGCGCTCGATCCTTTCTGCCTACCCCGCGAGGGAAGCGGCGTGATGGTATGTATGTATGTAAGTTTTAAGAAATAAACGCAACTCAATTAATATTCAGTCTAATTGGAACAGGTGCTCGGTAGACCGATGGCAAAATCTTGCATTTTCAATCAAGAATTCTGGGCTTGATTCTCCCGCTGCCAACGTATATCACCTCCACGATACCAGTATATTGTTTTCTGTACAGATATCTTGATTTGATTTGGGTTTATTTCAAATCCAAATTAATCAAAAAAAAAAAGAAAAATATAATAAATGACAAAAGTTTCCGCAATATTTGGTTGTATACTCGATTCCCGGCCAGGGCAAAATGAAGAATGACCTTTTTCAGATTGTCCTGGGTCTGGGTATTACATGTATATGTGTGTAGTGCATTGTATATATGTGTATCGTCGTGTTAGTACCCATAATACAAGATTCACATCTTAGTTTGGGACTAGCTCGGTCTGTATGAGTTGTCTATAGGTACATGTTATGTTAGGTACATACTGTCTCATTATTTTCGGTTCATAAAAAAATTGTGCGGATGAAGACCGCGGTCCGTCATCTAAGAACCTTTACTTAAGGTAAAGAGTCTCTTAAAATAATAATAAAATACATGGTATCGTCACGAAAATCGTGCTTGGAAGTTTTTTTTATCGATTTACGAGTACATAAGTGTATGTTTAAATAAAACAGAATTTTAAAATACAAGATTAAACAAAACGTGACGAGTGATAAGAAAATTGTAAGATTATTACTTTCAGAATAGGATTCCTACTCTCTTCTGCGAACTATCGAGTGTCTTGTAAAAGATTGGTGTTTGCAAAACATCACACAAAAAAATCTTCAATTCAACGATGAGGTAAATCATCCATCCTGAATGTCATGTTTTGGCACGGAGAAAGCGACCGGTATGTTTATTAGATGCAGTAAGTTTGCAGGCTACCTCGCTTGCGGAAGATGTCGTTTTTCTATAGATAGAGGAATTTTTACTACCCAAATATACCTACTTAATTACATATATTTAGAAGTGCATACTTACAGCTCACCCCCATATTTTGTAAGCTCAAATGATAATTCTTTTTAAAAACTTCAGTTTGAGAGCTTTGTCAATAATATCTATAACTTTTATTTTCTATGGATTGTTTTATTTCTTTTTGAGGGCAATTTCTAAAACTAATCGTAATACCTAGTGACTTTACATATCCACAAAGTAAAATGTACAATTGTACATAGTTTATTTTTGGAATTTACTGATACATGCATAATGTCATGAATTCTTGTGATGGCATGTTTGGCTACTTTCACAATTTTCAGAGATCGTGACTGAATTTGAACGAAAATTTGCTGTAAATACTTGGAATAAATAGGTTTTATATTTTTTTATCACGCAAAATAGTCTTACACGAGCCAATGCTTATCTATGTCAGCAAATGCCAACCAAATAATTCGGAAGATTGAAAGACAAAGTGAAAAATTCAAAGAAATGTAAAGTTTGTAGGCCATTCAACCTGGAAACAATTTATTAAATTGTGAAGTTTTATTTATCGACCTATGGTGTTTGACAGAATCCGTATTTAATTGTGTTGCATAAAAAAGTTTGGCACTATTTTTCATTATTCGACATCAATATTGAATATTATTAGGTAAAACGTATTAATAAATTTATCAGTAGCGTTTAGACTTCAGAAATAATAATTATAATGTAAAATAAAAAAGATGTAATGTTTTTCAAAGAGCCAGAATTCATAGAGAGTAATACACTTCGTCATACACTTAAAGGAGACAGAAATTAATGACCGAATCTGAACTTCAGATTAAAAAATAGGTTTATTTATTGAGTCGACTTTATTTTGTAAAATTCCATGTTTATATATGGAACTCAAAGTTTGACAATGACTTAAGTCGAAACCGACCCCCTAGACAAACATGCACTTGGCGATCGACTACAAACGAATTTTCGTCAATAATTGCAACAATAACGCATAATTGTACGGTACATGTAGGTAGATTGTCGAAAAGTTCGCCAGTAGAAACTGACAATAACGTGATGACTTAAGTCTGAAACACTATTCGTGTAATTGTGTTTTCTTCCAAATATCATCATCATCATCTCTAGCCATCTCTCCACTGCTGGATGTAGGCCTCTTCCATATTCCTCCATCTTTTTCTCTCCTGCGCGACTGCTGTCCACCTCCTACCCGCGACATGAACGATATCGTCAACCCATCTTTTCTGCGGTCGACCCACTCCCCTTTTTTGATCCCACGGTCTCCAGTTCACGATTCTAGGTGTCCATCTTTCAGTTCCCTGTCTAGCCACATGACCCGCCCACTGCCATTTCATTTTTGTGACACGGTCCACCACATCGGCAACTTTTGTTCGGCGTCTGATTTCCACAATTGGTACTCTGTCTCTAAGACTTATGCCTAGCATTTGCCTTTCCATAAATCTTTGTGCACATCTTAATTTGTGTATGGTATTGGCTGTCAGTGTCATTGTTTCAAGACCATATGTCATTACAGGGAGGATACATGTGTCATAGACCTTCCTTTTCAGGTTAATGGGAACTTCTTTGTTTTTGAGAATGTGACCTAATTTACCAAAGGCGGCCCAACCCAATCCAATTCTTCTTGGTATCTCTGCTGTCTGGTTTGCTTTCCCCAGTTTGATTTTATGTCCGAGATAAATGTATTCTTCAACAGGTTCTATTGTTTTATTGTCTATGGTGAGACCGCTGTTGGAAGGGCTCATAATTTTTGTTTTTCCAATGTTCATCTCTAAACCAACTTTCAGGGAGGCATCATGGAGTTCCTTTATCATATTATTTAACTCTTCTAGATCGCAACTGATAAGCACAATATCGTCCGCAAATCTCAGGTGGTTCAGATACATCCCATCTATCTTTACTCCTTTTTGTTCCCATTTTAGTGTTTTAAATATATTTTCTAGGACCAATGTAAACAGTTTGGGTGAGATGGTGTCACCTTGTCTAACGCCTCTTTTGATTTCGATTCTATTTGTTTTAGTATCGTCATCAACCCTCACATCCATTTTAGCATGATCGTAGATATATTTGATCAGTCTTGAGTATCTGGAGTCGATTCTCGCGTCATTGAGTGCTTGCATTATTGCCCACTGTTCCACAGAATCAAAGGCTTTTCTATAATCGATGAATGCCAAATGGATTGATATATTATATTCAGCGGCTTTTTCGATAAGTAGGCGTAGAGTCTGTATATGGTCATTTGTTCCAAATCCTTTCCTGAAGCCCGCTTGTTCAATTGGTTGATAAGAGTCTAGTTTTGGCGTTAGGCGGTTTGACATGATCTTGGTAAGAAGTTTATACAAATGGGATAACAAACTGATAGGTCGATAGTTTTCAAGGTTTTCAGGATCTCCTTTTTTGTGCAATAATATTACTTCTGCGTACATATTTAAAAATAGGGTTTGAGGATTTAATAGACAGGTTCCATGGTCTTACAATGTATATGACTAGTGTGGAGAGATTATTCGCGTAGTCCAGTAGAGGTATGCATATTCTCAAATGATAGTCAACGCTATGGGGTTTGGGTTTGGGTTAGGGGGTTATACAGACAAAAAATACAGGAAAATTAATATACTTGAATAAAATTAGTTAACAGAAATTTTTAAAAATATTAAAAGCGAAGAAGCCAATATGCTTTTCAAGCGCTAACCTCTTCCATGCTGATTTGCTTTATATGAGAAACTCTAGCATACTAAATTATTTAAAAAAAATCGGAGTTTAAATATAATATTTGTAGGTTAAGAAAATCGATGTTATCATAATTACTCTAGAAAAACAATAAAATATGATTTTAGTTTACTATTTAATTTATTATAGTGATCTAGGCTGTAGCCTGCGATGTCGTTTTTTAACTTAACCTCCGGGTTTGTTTGAGAGAGAGGGAAAACAAACCTGAATAATTAGTTTAAAAATGACATCGGATGTCGAAACTTGGGTCACTGTAAAAAATTAAATAGTAAAAATGTAAATTATATTTTATTTGTAAATAATATGGAGTTTAACAAAATAAATTCCGATCGTCTTCTGTAGGTGCCCTGTCAGGTCACGATGTTGGCGATAACTCTGGCATAGGCTCCTCGGTCCTATGCTGTCTAGAACAACTCCTCCACACCTCTCATTCCAGTCCAATCTAGTATATTGCGCAGCCACGGCTGCCGTCTGCCAACCCCCCGATGTCCCTCTATTTTGCCTGTCATAATCAACCGCAAAATGTGGTACTTTTCTCCACGTATTATAGTAGATTTACTGGAAGACATTGTCTCAAGGCAATATGTACGCCTTTTGTAAAATAAATTTTTGACAATAAAGTGATTATTATTATTATATGACCCAGATACGAGATCTTACGCACTTTGACATCCAACAGGAGTATTCTGTCCATTCCATAAAAATGTAAAAAAAACGCATTTATAGATATCGTAGACGCATCACGTGAACTACAAAGATAATACGACGCTAAGCTTAGCATTGAATCGGTTAAATTTGTCTTTCATTTTATCGATTGTATGTATGTATGTCTAAATGTAGAGTGAACCTAATGCATGATATGTACTAATATGGACAGTGAGTGAACATATAATAGTATTGAGTCTACTGAATCTTTAATGAGATAAGGACGCCGAGTGCTACAACATTTATACAGTCATACTGTATTAGGTAGATTTGTAGTAGTTTTATCACAGAGTATCACGGAATACTATTCCATTAGGGTGAGTGTAAGCCAAAGTCCAGTAAAAAAAACTTATTTTATTATGGACAGTTGATACATAGTTATAATAATATGTAGATAGATAGAAGATACTGAAAGAACGAACGTGAAATATAATATTATACTTTTTTCATTAGACTGTCGGTCGCTTACTGAATTTCACAGACAGAAGGCGATAACGAGTTGATACATATCTAATGTATTATTACTTTGTATAATGTCAATGAAATGAGAATGCGCAGTATTATTTTATTAATTCATTGAAATATTCATGTAATTTTCCAGCTGCTTTGTAATAGATGCAATGTCGTTACAGATGCATACAATCCATTCGCTCTTTAATGATAGTTTTGAGATTTTAGTTTCCTGCATTCCGACTGATTCTGAAGTTTCTATAATGCTTCGATATTTAAGTTATTTATTTATTCATTCTCCATCATTGATCACAATATGTATATATAATCTCATAGAAAAATGCATTCAAATTAGATATAATCATTATACAGAGGGCGAGTTTATCGCAAAGGCGCGATCTCTTCCAACTTCTGTTATGCTTAAAAGAATGGTCATCGAGGCTGTCGGAAATATTGTAGGTGGCAAATAGTGTTCTTTAGTCAATTTGACATTACCTCGAATCTCAAGATGTGACTCAGGACATCTTCTCTGCCTCTCGGTCATTGCTGAGTGCGTTGACACAATTTGTAACATGTTTAAACAACCTGACATCCAATATTTTCCGAAGACTCTTATTTTTAGAACCAATTATCTTCCACCTAATTAGTTTAATTAATTTCACTTATTTTAGAGGCATTGACTATGTAACAATTACGAGACATTTTCAAATAAAATATTTAAAACTTGAATCACTATGTTTATTTGTTACATTAATTTAAATTACGCTATCGCGATTTCAGTGCACTTGCACCATTGACGAGCTTCAGCTGTATGATTCATTGTCTTTTGTATGTGTGTATAAGTGTCTATTATTATTGTTATTGTTATTTTACTATCATAGTTCTATCTTTGTAAGTCAGTCTTGAAAAGCTCGTCAATGGTGCAAGTGCACTGAAATCGCGATAGCGTAATTTAAATTAATGTAACAAATAAACATAGTGATTCAAGTTTTAAATATTTTAGTTTAATTAAATTTCTTGGGAGGAATTCGTGGAGCAAACTCACCTGGGGGGAGTTGCAAGAGAGGTCGTGGCTTTCTGGGAGGGAATGGGAATATAGATATTTATATATTTTGTTATTTTATCGTTTGCTGACCAGCACGAAAAGAAGAAGAAGGTATCAAAACCCACAGCCATTTTTTTTCATCATGAAGTTTACATTGAATACACTTTATAATGCTTTTCGAGTGCTACAACTATTTGAGGGAATCTAAAGCGTATCATGAATTTTATTTTCTATAGATTGTAGTGAACTGTGTGAAGCTGGATTTAAAGTTGGTCATAAATAAAGTAGAATTGACATTTATATTTTGAATTCGATGCATCTATTTGATTGTTAGTTGTTCATAAAACCAACAGTTTCAATGTAACTAATAATTCTGTATCTACGATAAAGTGTCGAAAATTATACGAACAAAAGCCATCAAAACATGTTTTCAAACAGTCGCACAAATATATAAGTGCACAGTTTGAATATTCGTAAGATCTGAGTACCTGTTACTTACAATTAGGGCACCTTAACCTGAAATTCCGAATATTAGAATCTTGGATTTTGTAATTAATCGAAATGTTTTCCAAATTAAACGATAGAGGTGAAATAGTTTTTTTTAATATGATATTTTGTTATCATTGAAACGTTCACAAAATTAGGCTTTATTTTGACTCGCAATGTCTATTAACAAGCTTATTTACACTAAACTATGACATGTTCGTCAGATATATTATTTTTATTATCATATGGTTGTTTATTTATTAATATTTTTATAATTGACAAATCGTGTGTATATACTAGGTAGTAGGTATATTATTATATTTTCAGTCGAGACATTCTTTTTCTATTGAAAAGGAAATTGGTTCTTTTTAAGGTATTTTAGTAGCTCCGAAGTTCGATCGCAAATAGCTCCTGAGTTAAAAGTCATTCTTTGTTTTGAATCCCTGTTTACAATACACTATACAAGAAACAAGTAGTGTTTCCTAGAACTAATACGAGATATTTAGCGCACAAAAGAAACAATATTCCTATCACCTACCTATATAGTTATTACTTTGCTTACTGTATTCGTATTCCAATATCTGTGTCGTAAATTATCCACCCGTTAAATATTGTAATTATTGGTGTTATTTTGAATACACGCCACAACCAAAGATCTCTTGTATAAAACTAGTGTTAAAACCCGGCACCGCTAGACACTGTGCACTAAAAATATTTTAAGAGTCAAAAAACATTGTGAGGAAGGAGGGAGAAGACAATTCGTTTTTTTTTTATTTAATGAAAATAATACATTGAATAAGAAATATATACATCTTAGGATAATGAGTCACGCTAAATCTAAAAGATTTGTCGGCGTGTTCTCTTATAACATACTATATACATATATTAACCTAATACGACATTAACCTAAATACAAAAATAATTACTAGTTATATATAAATCCACACTTTATTAACCATTCCTTGACTAATTTTTTTGCAATATTAAATATTTTTTTGTGTGCTTATTATTCAATGCAGTTAGTCTATTGGCTACGTATGAATAGATTGATGAATTGTACAGTGTCCTTGAGGTGCTTTGGCACGTAAACGACACTTTAATGTTGTCCAATAATAATAATAATAATAATAATAATAATAATAATAATCGTTGACATCGCTGTCCCAAATACACATAATATACAAACAACCGTCGCAGAAAAAATACGTAAATATACAGAACTAGCAGGAGAAATAAAAAATATTTGGCATTCTAGGTCCGTTTATATAATACCTTTAGTCATGTCAGCTACAGGGGTAACTCCGAAATCTTTAATAAATAATTTACAAAAATTAGATTTACCGGTTAATTTGTACATTAAAATTCAAAAATCTATTATAATAAACACTTGTAATATTGTAAAAAGGTTTCTGAACACAGATATTTCAGGCACAATGCTGGTATTTTGATCCCGCGTTTTGAGCCTAATCCTTTGATATCCTGTATATCTGGATAGGTGAATTTTTCCCGGCATTAGACTGTTAAGTTTTTGTGTGATCATGACTGATCATATGGAGACTTATCTGGTTGTATAATGCTGAGAAGTGTGGATGGCAATTCTGCCGCCGCGTAAAAAAAAAAAAAATTGATAATATCTGTCTGCCAATCTGCGGCGCCAGAGCACCATCGCCGGTTTTAGAAACAAAATTAAAGCCTTTTACACCAGCGCCCTTGAGATGGTCGAAGGATCGTAAAACGGCGCCAAAGATTTAAATCAATCAACATAATCATCCTAATATTTTATGATAATTGTCACTGTTGTACTTTTGTATACATTTATATATTTCAACATGTAAAAGGCTTATGCCGTGAGTTTTGTAGAATAAAATAAAATAAATGTTGACTTGTAATCAGTATTTTTTTTTCATTCTTCGTGTTAAATTTTGACAGTGATTACGCTATATATAGGTTAGTATACCTACTTATTAGCTTGGAAGATATTTTTCCAATTCATTTTCTCATTAAGGATTGTCCATGAAAGGAACATGACAAAAACAAAATAAACAAACGCACTAAAATATTATTTTATATACGATGTTCTTTGATACCAAGCGAAAATTTATACAAATATTTCAGACGAATTTGAACACTTTGCTGAAGAATTTGTAAGAAACACAAAGATCGAAATGCTATGAATAGATATTGGATATTGAGGAAATGAATTCTCAAGTGTATGTACTAAAGTGTGTGTGAAGTTGGACTTTAGTGCATGTAAATGTAGTCTTAGCCACATGGCCACTTAACAATTTTATAATAGTAATTATTTTAACAGTAGATATGCATATTCCCATAAAGTAATATTATGAGAGAGATGAGAAATCGACAAATGAAAAGTATTTATTCACAGAATAATATATGACCAATCATATAATTATTCTCGCCTGTAGAACCATGATTACACAACGTAATACTGCACAAAATCTAATTGGTAGAAGTGTGAAAGGTGTCCCAACGTTAACGAATTGGTTATAGGCTGGTTCAAGTGGTTATTTTGTGTGTCCACGAACAACGTTCACCAATTTCATCATTCTCACTACAACTATATAGAAATATTACAGCAAACCAAAGCAAATATGTAACGTTCTTAACCTTATGATTATTACCATTAATACTATAACATCACGGCATATCCCACAAGTGGGGTAGCCAGCAGACCAGCTGCATATAATAAACATGCAAATTGTCCTCTCCGTGCCAATATAAAATCAAGACATTCAGGATGGGTGGCAAAACTCATCGCTGAATTTAAAATGTGAAATGTTTTATTTTTTTCGAACACCTGCCTTTTACAGGACACTCGAAAGCTTACGGAAAGAGTGGGAGACCGATTCTTTACCGGGTGCTCCACGGCATTAATCTTATGATAACGTTACATTTTTGAGTAACTTTCTAGGTGGAGTTTTATTCTAGATTTAGATTTGCATTTATGTGGAGTCCCTGTACATAATATGCCCCCACACTCTTTTTATGAGTTTAAGGGTGTCTTGTACCTACTTATCTATAAGGTGGGTATGTATTCGTTAAACATCACATATAATAATGTAGGTATGAATCATATTATAATTTAAATTCACCAGAGATATAGTCCTACTTTAAAATGATTTATTTTAATATTGCGTGGAGAGAGTGAACCCTGTATCTATTTATTAAAAAAATATGTAAATCTTTTCTACTATTAAAGTGACTTTGGAAATTTACTACATTCAAAGATTGAACGTTTTAATAAAAATATATTTTTATTTATGATCAATCAAAATATTTTCTTGGTTGTTTTATTAATATCAGTTGCGCAAATATATTGGTCGCTAATTGGTCGGTTGTTTTTGCGTTTGATAGTAATGTGAAAATATTATTATTTATAAGATTACGGCAACCCGTCCCTTGTGGGACGATTTGTGCCAAGTACAATATTTTATGATAAACTCTTGTAACAATCGATAAAAAATATGATTTGCAATGGTTTGATATAAAAGCACAAACATTCTAAATTTAAATTATTCTCATCCATTCAATTAAACATTTTGTTATATTGATACCAATGGCTGTCACTTGCAATATAATATTGCCAGTTTATTAAAATATCGTCAAATAATACATTTTACAAATATTTTTATTTTCTTTTGTCGACGGCTTTGGGACTATAAAATGAAAATCTTTTGTTATAGACGATACACTTTTGTTATGATTAAGGCACTTAAGTACAGGTTATCGAAAAAATGCCGACTTAATGGATTCTTAAAGATTTTTAAGACGAGATAAAAAGACGAAGAAAAAATATATCATCGTAGATTTGTTTTGTCCTATATACGCTTGAATTTTATTTTTATCTGATCACTGAAAATTGTGAAAAAAAAATTATTTATATACACTTACTAATAATAAGTGGATATATTGTGTGATAACAATTCCTTACGACCAATCAAACGTAAATTTTATTTGAAAATCCAATAATTTAGAACAAAAAACACATGTTATTAAAGGTTTACGAAGAAATAAAGGGGCATGGATTTAAGATATTTCCAATATAATTGTGTAACATCTCTAATAAAAGACGGACCAAGTTGACTGTAAGAAATCGCTGTATTAGGTGAATAAATCCAACAACTAAACATTTATATAAATAGGTGCTTACAGCAACAGTAGACTGGACAATAATACAAGTTGACATCAAAATCAAGATGTCCCCGAAGCGCCTTACAAAATTCTGATGCCCTTTTGGTAAATTTGAATTTGCTCGATTTCGTTTACGATATGAGACAGATATGTCACTTTTTGATACTAACATTGATTTTCTCCACTATTTTATTTATTTATTGATACAATAAACGTCTGTTTCAATTTTAAAATTAAATAAAACATTGGCCAATGACATTTGCGTACCTGTCAATATATTCAGTCAATTACCTATTCTAAAAACATTGCTTTTGCCTATTCCAGTTTTTAAGATATCTCCGTCTTGATAGCCTATCATACAAACACATAGCAAAGTAATAAATTTATTATTCATGGCTACCAATATACCAGCACGAATTTCAAGCACTCATCGGAAGTTTTATCGTGAACGAACAAATTATTTGAATTCGTTCCTTTTTCAATTATTTTGGTTCACCGAATTTCACCCGCGAAAGAGACGTGCCGTTGTCAGATGGAAACATTCTCTTTCTTTACATTATATTACTAGATGTTAAACCCTCAATAAATCAAGGCGTAATAATAAAATTGACAATAACAAAAAAATCAAAACGCAACAGCTTGATAAGAACAAAATAAATTGCGAAGATTAAAGTGGCAACAGTGGTGTCTCACTATTATCTGTCATTGCACATTGGAGGATATTTTTGACGCATCTCCACCTGCTGTGCGTTTTGCGCAGTACTGGAGATCAGTTTGATGGGTTTTTTCTCTGGGTTTCGACACGATAAATAATAATAATCTGTCATTCAGTTGTTTATCTTTTTTTATCACATTTGTTTGATTTTGATTGCTTTCTTTTTCTTGTTATATATATATATGGACAATTTGTAAAGCGCCGTTTACTCATAACATGACCTCAAGGGCGCCGTTTATCGTATCCATCACCCGAAACTCCCAGCAAAAAGGTGTGTCTTCAGTCCTCTTTTAAAACTCTCTCCATTCACCTCCTCTCGCAGACACAGAGGCAGCCTGTTCCAACATCTGGGACCCGCAACACTAAACGCTCTATCTCCAAAGCCTGTTTTGCGAGATCGAGATGGCTCAACAAGTCTGCATTTTGCCTCACCCTGTGCTGAGCGAAGCATGAGCCGTCTTTCACTGATGGTCTCCATCTCGTTCTGGGAATACATTGAACAAAAGATAAATTGAGCCCCGCAGAAAATTATATCTTTGATATAATAATTATCACTCCTTAAACATTAAACTGAATCCTTCAAAATTGGTAAAAGTATATTTGACAATGGGCAAAATAAATCCTTGTCGTCATAGAAATTTATTTATTTAAATTTATTTATTTATTCATCATGATTTTAGTCAACAATAGGTAACTCAAAAACAAGTATAATTTGTTTTGTAGTAGCTGAGTGTACTAAACATTAAGATCGTCCTTCCCGTATCAGGAAGAAACAAAAAAATGTAGATTGGATAGCTAATTTTTGAGATTATGTCTGTAACATACTTCATCTGTAACAGACAATTCTTCGCTAAACCGCAAATTGGCTATCAAACATACGAACATATTTGAATATTTATATTCCGGAATTAGTATTCCAAATTTGAAATGGTTTCCCGCCTTTTTTCGAAAACTAATTAAACGAGTAAATCACATTTGGTGTGTTAAGATGTCACTATGACAAGAGAACGTTTTTTTAATATTCAAATGTTTAATGTTTTAATGAATGTTGCCATTGTCAATAATTTGAAATGAAAATGTTTTTGAATAGTTATTATTATGGCACAAATTATTTTCAATTTCACATTTTATTATATGAATAGACTTTTTTGCACAAGGGTCCTAATAACAAAGAAAATATTTTTTTATACAGCGTACCTACTGTTCTTATAACAACGATATGCTGGTGTTGTATACGTGTTACCAATAACACAAAACTCGTATCTGAGTTTGAAACTCGCTCGATCTATTTAAATTGCCTACATATGTTTAAAATAGGTATAAATGACATGACATAGAAGGATGAGAATGACGAGACTTGTTTCATTCGTTTATTTCTACGAGGAATATCAGGAAATGAAAGCCGATAGTTGTTCTGCAAACTTTTTAAAATGTTTTGAGAAAAGCAAGAATCAATGCCGTAGAATTCTTCTAAAAAATAAATCTTCCACTCTTCTCTGTTAGTTTTCGAATGTCATGTAAGAACCAGGTGTTCGTAAAACCTCACGTATAAGACAATTCGCGGTTCGATTCCATAGGTGCCGGCAAATTACCCTTTCACGACACAAGCTTTTAGTAGTTTACTGTGAAAGGTGAATAAGGTTGTGTTTGGGTTTATAACAAAAACTCAGATACACTTTGCTAAAAAAATATATAAATATAGAAATTAACATCTTCAATTCAGCGATGAGGTATGCCACCCCTCCTGAATGTCTTGACTATTATTGGCACGGAGAGGACAACCTATTTATGAGATTTTCCAATCGTTTTGAAATGTACATAATATGTCTTATTCGTGAAATTTTACAAATAATTGCATTTTACAGGACACTTGAAAACTTCTAGAAATGAGTGAGGGACTTATTGTATTCCACGTACTCCACGAGGAAGTTTAAAACTAAATATATAAGATTGTTTTCAAAGATTTATTGTTCAGTTATGGCATTCCACCCAATATTATTCAAAATTTTCAAAAGGTTTTACTATTCGGTTATATATTCTACCCAATATTATTGATAAATTTACAGAGGTTTATCACTCGGTTATGGTATTCCACCCAATATTATTCATAAATTTCCAAAAGTTTATCGTGCAGTTACGGCATCCCTCCCAATAATATTTATAAATTTCGCATAGTAAATTAAGCTAGTCTAAAAAGTCTGATCGTAACATTTCGAAAAGAAACTTCATCTTAGAAAGTAATCGATAGTGACAAAGAGAGTCATTTTAAATTTCGAATTCTATATTCAAAACGAATTCAAAATTCCAACTTTCAAAAACTTGTGAGACACGTCGTCGTCGTCGTCGTCGACATAAAGTTTAAAGTAGAGATGTTACTGAGCATAAAATCACCGTCATTATTTGCGGAATAACATGACTTGAGTATGAAATCACAGCTGAATTGTGTGAGAATAACAGTAAAGATGTGATAATATGGAATTGTTGTGAATGGATGTGAAATTATAAAAAGAGGGATGTTCAAATATAGAGAAGACTTTATTCTTTTTTTAACCCGGAACATAAGGTATGGAGATTTTCTCGTTAATATGTTGGTAACCTGTCATAGGCAGATGATTGACAAATAGAATATACAACACTTTTTTCTTATGGAACCTTCTAGTTCTAACGTAACTTCTGAGGTGAGTGAATTGAATGATGAGTTTTTTCTACTTAATGTGAAAAACATTCCCTCGTTTTTTTATTTTATTGTGCGAAAAACACATTTTAATAAATAAATAAATTAATCTCAAGTAATTTTTGAAATTTTCGTCAATTATTGTAACATAATATTAACTAACCTAAGTCCTAGAAGCGATTTTACCAAATGGAGTTTAATGTAGGGGAAATGAAAGAAGCATGTGAAGATACATCTACATGGCGTTCCATCCTGTCTGCTTACTACCTTTGGGACGCGGTGTGTTTACGATATTCCACTCGGTACGATTTATTTGAACAATTGTGATGACAGAATATTACGAGAAAGAGCAATTTTTCAATATTTTTAGATATCATTGAAATATATCAATATGGCGTTCCGTTCTACCTGCTTACCCCGCCTGAGACACAGCGTGAGGGTAAAGATAGATAGATTGAAGTTTTATGACTGTGTTTAAATATCCTATGAGTATAATCAAGAAAATCTCATACAAAAATGTCGGATTAATCACATTCGAAATGCACAATAAAAAAAACTGAAAAAAACCAGACTGCACAAATCCCGTTTATATTTGAACATCATTCTCTTCACATTCTTATGTAATATTATAAGTGTGGCATAGTTTGAATACCAGTATTCATAGTAAGTAATACTTATATAATAATAATAATAACAAGGAGAGAGATATGCGCTTCTTTGAGAAGTCTGCCAATATTAAAGTGCCACCTACCCAGTACCTACATAGTGTGCAGTGCAGTGTGCGCTGAATACTCAAATAGTACCTAATACTTAACATGCTACCCTACTTAGTTAAGCCCCGTGATTCAGTAGTCACTGCACCTAGTGTAGGTGCCTACCCTATTACCAGTGGCGGGACTACGCTTTTCATCTTGGTCGTGCATTCATAATGAATAGGTACCTACTACCTACCTACATATTAGTTACATATTTACATATTGATCTAAGCGTGAGGAAGAATCTCACTAAAGCCCTTGTGTGGAGCATTTTGCTATATGGGTGCGAGACGTGGACCATCAGCAAGAGTGAAAGCGGACGGTTAGCGGCATTTGAAATGTGATGCTATAGACGCATGCTGAAGATTCATTGGTCGGAACACGTCGAAAACGAAGAAGTGTTAACCAGGGCTGGCGAAAAAAGGCAACTCCTCAAAAGAATCTGCCAACAACGAGCTAACTGGATTGGCCACAACATCAGGCACCCAGGACTGCTCATCGCAATCGCAGAGGGCAGGACCGAAGGCACAAATGGCAGAGGCCGATCGAGAGACGCCTATATGGACCAACTGAAGAGGGACATGAGCTGTGGCTCATACATGGAGTTGAAGAGACTGGCTGAGAATAGGGAGAAGTGGAGAAAAAAGTCCAAACTCGTTGCAGACCAATCCAATGGATTGTAACTCATTATATATATTTACAAAATAATCACACCTCAGGGAATCTATCTATACAATCGGGTCGTTTCCCACAACTACCTTAAGTATGAAGATACAAGTCATCCTCATCGTGTCATAAATACAATTAGATATCAGAATAGGTGGAATACACCATGACTGAATTGAAGAAGTATGTAACAAGACACTTGACACCTGACTTTTACTGGACACTTGAACATATAAATTTAAATGATGTGAGACCCATTCTTTGACGAAGATGCCACAGAGCAGTCTCTAATATAAATAAATAAATCACAGAGGGTATGTAATATATATATATAGGTATATATTTTTATTTATTTATTTATTCTTTTTGCACATCATCATTACATAACAGTGTTAACAAAATAATATAAAATTTTAAAAACTAGGACGATGTGCAGTGGCAAGATTATCACTATAAAGTGATTTCTTCCATCTAACCACGACACATTGTCATGAAACTAGTAAAAAACAAACTAACTTAAAAAAAAATACATACAAAATATCAAAACACAACAAAAGAAAAAAAACAAAATTTAAAATAATATATTTAATATATTTGACACACACCCAACATGTGGTAGGGATTATGGATCAGAGGAGGGGGGGGGGGGGGGTAGGAAACGGATACTGAGTAAGAAGATAGCATTTTTTCCTTTACATAAGATTTAAAGACATTGAACGATTGTGAAACTCTATGCGAAGAAGGTATATAAATAAATACTTAAATAAGCAAATTCAAATTGGTTTTTATGGATTTTAAATTTTTGTACATAGATTCTGTGGGCATGCGATGCTTTTTTGCATGTATGGAAGGTACGCTACTGCCTATTAATATCATCAAATTATCATACCATTCATAGTCATGCTATACAGAATGTCCATACACCAAGTTAAGTGCCCTCATTCTGTCAATTTTTTTCTTGGAAAAACAAATTAATACGGGGTCTTAAATCCTGAATTTTCAAATTATAAATAAGCGAGAATTAATTATGATGATTAGGGATGACTTTTTTGATCCTATTTGACAGCTTTTAGGCCATCTCAAGAGTGCTGGTGAATAAGACAATTTTAAGTATGCTACTGAAGCAATTGACAGTTTGGTTGTTCTTAGTACTAGTGGATAGGACAGGCTCGACATAACCAAAAGCCCTCTCGTAGAAGTGAGATTATGGTGTTTAAATCTGACGTTACGAAATTTTTCGTTCGCAAAATTATACGAAAATATTTGTATATTTTTCCAATTTTGTGAAACGAGTATCGTATATAAAAATGGATTCTACATTCCTTCGTTTCGAAGATCTAAAGAATGACAACTAAAAAAAACTCATTTTTTTTAAGTATGTCACACTTTCTTAGAAATAGAGTCGAATATAAACAAAAAAGTCATTTTATTTTGTTGTTTCCAAAGTTTATCAAATTTTACTAACACCAAAGAAACATCATTGGTTTTAGATGCA
The DNA here is from genome assembly GCA_947579605.1 of Athripsodes cinereus. Taxonomy (NCBI): domain Eukaryota; kingdom Metazoa; phylum Arthropoda; class Insecta; order Trichoptera; family Leptoceridae; genus Athripsodes; species Athripsodes cinereus. The sequence goes on from OX388318.1 coordinate 6,089,762, forward strand.
AGATGAAAGCTGCCAATTTCATTAGCGCTCTCAAGATAATCAAAAGATAGTAAAACGGCTCCAAAGTAATGAATCATCATAATAATGTTGTTACACTCTGATATCAATCAATAAAAAAATATTATGTGTATGACTAGGTGGGTCGAATATTGAGTGATTCCAGCATTAGGTAGTTCCACAACGCACTACTAGAGAAATTGAGTATTATCAATATTTATACCTTCTTTTCTCTAAGATGGCTAAAAGGTGGGTCTCAAGATTAGAAATTTTTGTTAAATGGATTGGAGCCCAGTTAACTTTGGAAACCAATGGGTAAGACAGAATAGCAATATTTCATAAGAGGACACCCTGTATGTAAACTTTACTATCCTAGTATGATATGAAATAACTTTTAGTGATAAAAACTTTTATTGTGAGGCGAAGTATGATGATATTAGTATTTTAAACTTTTGAATAACCTAGGATGTCTGCGACTAAAATAAAAAAGTGTTTTTTTTTTTACATTTGTTAAACACAGCCTTATTTACTTTTTTGTCATTATCATACAAGCAGTAAATATTTACATGTTAAAAAATAATTTGACAGACACATAAACAACAAATATAAATTAAAATTTTCGAAACTCAATACTATCGACTGTTTCGCTCCATTAAAATCAACAAATCAAAATTCTAATATTCAGACATAATTTTTAACTTTCAAGTCAAAGTTTTGAAGCAATATGGCGGTATATCCGAAAACTCATAAGAAGTAATTGTGGAATTGAAACAATATCCGTGGAGTACCCGTTAAAGAATTGGTCTTCCACTATTTTCCGTAAGTTTTTTGGTGTCCTGTAAAAAGCGGGTGTTTGAAAAAATTAAGACATTTTACATCTTACATTCAGCGATGAGGTTTGCCCAATCCTGAATGGCTATATTTTTTTGGCACAGAGGACAGCTTGCATGCTTATAACATGAAGCTGATCTGCTGGCTAACCCACTTGTGGGATATGCCATGATGGAATAGTAGTAGTAGAAAGAATATCAGTTACTAGGACTAATAAGCTAAAAAGTCTAGATTTAGAAAAGAAATTAGTTGTGGGCCTATAGAATTAGTTATGCCTTATTTTCTTTACAAATATAGCGACGCATCTTGTGCTAGCCCTATAGATATTTTCTAAATAATTAGCACCTACTGTGCCACTAGTGAAAGGGATAACAAATAATTAAAATAAAACAAAAACAAACAATGAGTATGTTAAATTATAATAGTGAACATTATAATTATAAACGAGTCAATACTCAAATTCAATTTAAAAAGGATAATATTGTTTTAAACCCACATAAAACATATCCTTATTCATTCTTTATAAGTTCACCTACTCATTCTTGAGAGAATAAATAATTATGTCGAGTATGCTTTTGATTAATCTTAAATTAAATGTTATCTCATTGATTACATCGGAATTAACTTCGTAGCACTTCATTTTGAATGATATTATAATTTATTTTTTAAATCATTGTTTAGTGTTAAATTGAGTATAACGAACGCACAACTGATTTCGAGGACTCCGTGTTTGCATCATCAGATGCTGATCTATACATTGATATCGTATAGATCAGCACCCGATCATGTGAACTCGAAGTCCGTAAAACTGGGCGTGCCTTAGTTAAACTCAATAGTAACTAAACAGTAATATATATTATTAAATTTATTATATTACTTAAATTTCATCATGACTTTTTTTGATAAATATGTGTTTTTAAATATAATATGTATAAATATATACATACAAATCACAAATAAAGAATTTAAGTATAACTGCCCTATTTAAATCAGAACTTGAATACGGGGAAGAGATAATCTCACATAGTATACATACTCGTAGAATAACATATTAAGCATATTCTTTTCATGTAGGAACTATCCCAATTATGTACTTGCTTTACTTAAGCAATTATCGTTCATGGCATTCCCACAAGTGGGGTAGCCAGCAGACTATTTGTATGAAATAAACATGTAAGTTGTCTTTTATAATATAAAATATTTATACTGTTTCATGACTTTTAAAAATAGCTTTCGATCAAAACTAGTATGTTATATAGTTTATTTTTATATAAGTGAAAATAAATCTGTCCTCTTCACATCAACAAAAGTTAAAAACATTCAAGATGGATGGCATACCTCGTAGCTGAATTTACGTTAATTTCTACCTTTTACAGGACACTCGAATATTTACCGAAAAGAGTGAAAGACCTTTTCATACCCAGAATTGAATTTTTCGTGTTCGAAATTTCCTCAAATATCCTCACAGAAAGCAATACGCTTGTTCCGTGTATGCGGATAAGTCGACAGCCAAAATATTCGAACCCGGGATCTTTCAACTGAAAGTTCCAGACTCAACGATAGAATTGAATTATATGTATTTTGAATTCAAAATAAATACATAATGTCCTCTCTGTGCCAAATAAATCTTCTTACACAACTCGCACATGCATGTGTAAAAACATGTTATTTTCTTTTGCGCCATAAAAATGGTATTCATTATTCAGGATAGACGGCGTGCCCCATCATTTAGTTTTTTGAACATTTGTATATTTTTTCAAATCTGATATAAGTCGTTCCACGTCTCTCCGTTGTACATAAACTTTCATCATATTTCACCCTGTCATAAGCAGGCGAAGACTAATCGCACAGTGATAACTAAAATAAAATATCTCACAAATTATTTTAAGGTAAACTCGTGGAATATATTTGATATAATTGATCATAAACGTGGGACTTTTAATTAATTGAATAAAAAATCAAAAGGCCATCAAAATACATGACGAATGGGGCAAAACGCTCATAAAACGAAAAACTGGGAAAAATTTTAGTCTTTAGCTTAACAACTAATTTTAAAGTGAATTCATGAAATGTATTAATATATTTGATTCATGTGATCATAAATGTGAGAGTTTTCAATGAATTCGAAAATAAAATCAAAAGGTCATCAAAATACATGATACATGGGATAAAATGCTACTACTACTACTACTACTATACCATCACCACATATCCCACAAGTGGGGTAGCCTGCAGATCAAATGCTTAAATATAAAATGCTAATAAAACGAAAAACTGGCAAATGTTTAAATCTTTAACAAAAGATGTTTTTTCTTTAGCAACTGTCGATGAAATAAAAAACATAAATATTTGTACAAATAAATTAATTTTATAGGAAGTTGGACGACTGTAAACTATACATTTTAATGTCCGTGATCCATTTGTTAGATTTTTTATTTATTTATTTATTCCACAGAGACACACACGGAGAGTTGACAAAACATTCATAAAATAAGAAAAAAAAGACACATTGATCCGGTCACGCCAACCCCTACCCCTAGATCTACAAACAAGAGAAAAATCAAGATTCTTTTTAATTTATTTTTTTTGAGTCAAGGTACCCGACGTTGTGTGAATCGTCAGGGCTTCTTTTTATCAAACTAATATTTTTTTTTAAATATTTAATAAATTAAATCAATAACTGATATTTTGACAAAGATCATTCTGATAAAAATATTACATGTCAGTGTTAATTTACCCACAGACTTCAGTTCCAAACCCTTTATACAAAAATGTTATTTTTTTTAAGTTGTGTCAGTACAGTTTTCCACGTTATTTAAATTGAGAATAGTAGTATGATAACTGAGTTGTTATTTCAGGAATAAACTTTCACCGGCAGACATTTCCTTTTATTATTTTACAACGCGACCTTCTTTTTTGTTGTTGTTTGTTTGCCGCTAAAACAAGCATAACATAATACACTGCCTAAAGGCTACAAACATACTGAACGATTTTCGGCAGAGTCAATAACAACCCTTTCTTTTAAAAGTTTCAAGGATATTATGTAACGTGCTGTGGAGTTCCCGACTTAGAATAATTGGTCTCCCATTAATTTCTGCAAATTTTCGAGTGTCATAATATATAAGGCAAGGTGTATTCATAAAAGATCACATTATAAAGTATTAAACATCAATTCTGCAATGCGGTTGGCCACTTTTTTAAAAATAAAAGTAGTATTCTAGTGAAATGAAATAGTGTTAGTGTTCGCAGAGAATTTGATGTAGTATTTGTGTATTTTGTAATTTGATATATTTGTAAGTTGTAATATTGTAAATTGTAATATTTGTGTAATTTATGTATTGTGTTGTCAGTTTTCTGTGAGTGTCTCGATAAAAAAAATAAATAAAAAAAAAATAGTGTATAGTGTGGCGTCACATGCATGCTTATATTTCTTTTTAATGTCAAATATGTTGCTTGTATCTATTGTTTTGCTTAATCTCTGTAATTTGTTTTACCTGTTTAAATAAAATTTTAAAAAACATTCTAATTTTAATTTTAGCTCATCTTATAAGTAAGGCCTGGTTTTTGTAGAACATTGTATAAAAAAATCCTGAACGTCTTAATTTCTATTGGCACAGAAATGACAATTTGCAAATAATTAGTTGTAAGAACCACGTGGCTCAAATTCTCAAGGACGGTCGCGTGTTGAGTAAGAGAAATCGGCGTGCATGTATGAGAAACTGGATGAATGTAGAAGAAGCGAAGTATGTAAGGATAGGTCTATATGGCATTCCGTTCTCTCTGCCTACTCCACCTGGGACATGGCGTGATGGTAGAGTATAGTAATTTCCTAGCTGACTACCCCACCCACGTGAAATGCCACGAAATAAACTCGCCCTCTGTATATTGATTGTATTTAATTTGAATGTATACCTTTTATGTACATAATTGTTTTTTTATCAATGTACAGTAGAGAATGAATGAATAAATAAAATAAATAAAAAAGTATGATTAATAGGTTGAAATAAAAGATGTGTACTCTAATTATTATAATTAACAATTTTTTGTTTAATTTATTGACATCTTAAATTATTATAGACATTTTGACATTTTAACTGTTTATGACATTGATTCTTGTGACATTTAAATTATTTGTATCATTTCCTTTAGATTTTTTTTCTTCTATCTACATACATGACATCTCCAACATTATTGCAATTTTAATTCTTGACATATTAAATACTAAACATTTCATAGACATTCTGTACTGACACTCCAATATTTTATGATTTGACTTTAGTTATTATTGTTATGAAATGATTCCCTTTTGTGTTTTGTTAATTCTTGTTTTCCTACTATGTTGTGAATGAGATATTTGATTTGTGTATTGTTTATTCTTTAACATGTAAAAGGCTCACGCCGTGGCTTGTGAAATAAATATGTGTAAAAATGACTGGCTACCGTAGTTGTGAAAAAAATGTTTAAATGAAGTTTATATGTCTGTCACATTTTATCACTGAATTGAAAGTATTGAGTGGGTTACTTATACGTGACTTTCTATAAATAGTTGCCTCTAAAAGAGCAATTGGAAATACACAGAAAACTATGGGAGACATTCTATACCAGGGACTCGATGAATTATGTCAGTAAAACAAAAGTAAAATACGAACATCTGTTTTTAAGTTTAGTAACATTTAAATAAACCATCGTATTTTAAATAATTTTCAACATTTTTAACTTTTTAATCAGAGCATTATATTATCTGAAAATAATAATAAAAAAAAAAAACAAAATATTTTAAATACTTTATTATTACAAAATTCTCGTTTGAAAACTTTTCTGAAAGGGATTCGGTTATGTCCAAGGTTATTTTTAGGGGAAAATAAAAAACAAAGTTTAATTGATAACTTTTTCAATAAACAATTCATTCTTTGATAATTAAAAATGAAGGTATAATGGGCGATATTTTTTATATTTTATGTATCTAGACACACTTTTGTTAAAGACTTAACTTTTTAAACTTTTTTTGCAAAAAAAAAAAACTTAAATAGTCTCAGTCTTAATCTGTTTAGTGTATTTTTAACCATGTGATCTCGAGAGTAAACTTAAAGCGAAAAATACAACATCTTTAATATTAAATACATCTGAAATGTAAGTTTTAAACGTCTTTAACAGTGATTTATTTTTCAATCTTGTAGCCTTTTTCAGATAGCTTGAAAGCTCAAGAGAAAAAGAGCAAGTAAATTCCAAGACTTAAGTTTTTCCTAAAGAGGCATCCATGTTTTTTAAAATTATCTCCCGAAATGTTCGACATAAGGCCCAAATAATAATTTATAAATAAGGTTTGAACGGTGAATTAATCAATCTCCTTCAATATTATTTTAGCATCAGAAAAAGTTGAAGTACTTAAAAGATTCTTTTAAAAAAACAAACAACCTAAATATTAAAACGTTGCTCAGACAAAGAAGACTTAGTAAAAGAAAATATTTTAATATTAAGTTCTACGCTCTGTGTTTACCCTTCTACATTCCTCTCAGCATCACAGGGTAAACACAATCCCTATATTTCAGAGTGGATCTTCGTTAATATTAAGAGTCATTTTCTTCTACGGTATTCAAAGTGCTCAGGATTTCGCTGTCATCAGACATTGTATTCTTCTTCTTGTGATTGCGCTATTTATTTATTTATTTTATACTCCCTCAACATCTGCGAACCACTTAGACGAATGTCTCTCTATCTTATGCAAGGCTTAAAGGCTCCTTCACTTCTCGGAACCTGTCCAATCTCGGATTTCTATTAGATTCTATTGTATGGCAGCTCTAACGCAAATTTGATAAATATGACTCAAGTCAGACAGACTTTAATAGAAAAGCTTTTAAAAGGCCTATTTTACACGGAAGTGGAGGGATGAGGGCTAACAGTAAGTTAAAAATATATTATTTTCGATCATTGATTTCCAGTGAATAATTGATAGTCACAACAAGTTACTGTATGCAAATACGTTTGACATTTAATATCCATAGCATGAAACATTATTAACAAAAGCAATAACACATTTTGTCTAGAAGTGATGAAGTCTCGATTGTGAACGTGTGATGTGACTGACGGTGTGTGTGGCCGACACATTAACCTCGATACAGTAACTATAGCGAAAATAATCGATAGGAATCAATTATATTGTAATACATAGTATGCAGTCGTAATGATCGACAAAGATCTACATACAAAATTACGATTTGTAATAGTTGTAGATCACAAAACTGAACGGTCATAATTATTTGTTATGCGATTGGAATAAAATATCTGTTTTGTACCCGGTAAAGAATAGTTGTCCCATTTGTTTCTGTTTAAGATAAGTATTATTGTGCCAATAAAACTTAAGTCATTCAGGATGGGTGACATACTTCATTGCTGAATTGAAGATGTTAAATGTCTTAAACGTGATGTATCGCAAAAATACTTGTCTTTTTTGCGGGACACTCGAAAACTAAAATGAGTAAAAGAGCTATTCTTTAAGCGGATTGACAATTGTTAAGATGTCAAATGATGAGAGACACTTTTGGAAATTGGTTTCCTATTTTCAAAAGTACGATATATCATACAAAATTAGGGAAGTGTAATGATTTTGAAAACCACTTTGAAGAATGTCTTCTGAATTTCTTTTATTATATGTATTGGGTTACAATCTATTAGATTGGTCTGCAGCGAGTTTGGATTTTCTCTATTCCTCCCTATTTTCTGTTAGTCTCATTAATTCTACGTATGTATGTGCCACAGTTCATGTTATTCTTTACATGATCCATATACATACCTAGGGTTCTCTTGGTCGGCCACTACCATTTCGGTCTTCGGTCTTGCCCTCCGTGATGATCATGAGCAGACTTGTGTGCCTGGGCGATGAAAGCATTATTTAGGTTTATAACTAAGTCACAAATGTGAAATGTATATTTTTTAGTTTTGATATTTTGTAAAGGGCGTAATCCGTTTATTTGGTAAATAAATAAATAATTAGATGGGATACATACTAAGGTTAATTATTAAGCTTAAAAATCTAATATCTCTAAACAGTACTACGTCATAAATGGTGTTATCCATTTGCATAATATTATACAGTTCATAATTCACTCGGTATCGGGTGCCTTGCCTCGAGGAAAAAGAAAGAATATTATACAGTTAAGTATTGATATTGTTTGTCGTTTAAACGTCATGTACATACATTCATGTATACCGTCATAGATTATAATGTAAGTTAACTACTGTAGTTAGGTATGCTCAAAGTTTATACAGACACGCATTCCTTCAATATATTATTTTGATCACGTACTATATACCACAAGATCTATACATTTTCACTTTCATGTCACTATAGTAGGCTCCTACTTGTATCTAGTGTAAATTAGGAATTTTGAACCATTTATCATATATTATATTGTACCTAGTTCAGATCTCTTTCTCTCTCGATATATATTTCCATTCATCCTTTAACGCTCTTCTCGGAAGCACAGGAAGAAATAAGTCTCTTCCATTCAGAACGTCTCTGTGCCAACCGAGTCACCTCTTACCTTGACTTTCTTAAATTCGTTGTTATAAGAATGGTGTACTGTGAAAGAGGGATGCCAGGTCATCAAAACCGTTGTGGACGAAAGAACAGTCAGCTTTTTTGACCAAATATTATAAGACGTTGTCAAAAGATGTAGGGTATGTGATCAGGACAAATAATGTGTATAGAACCGGACGGAGTCAAATTGGTGCTAAAATTCTAGTTATTTTTGACTTTACCATACCGTATCATCACGACATATTCTAAGCAGGGTAGGCAGAGAGAATGGAATGCCATACCTTCTACATTCATTCAATTCCTCATCCAGGCACGTCGATTGATAAAGTGAAAAGCAATCTTGGTGAAGAGATAAACATTGTCAAAAAATAGGTAGCACAAAATTGGTATGACGTTATTAAATTAAGTGTAAGATTTTTAATCATCAAATATTTGTTAAAAGAGAAGTTAAATAATGAATGAACTCAAAATCAATGAATTCAAAGAACTTACATTCAATATACTCTAATATGTAAACGTTTCATCTACATACTTATTTTAATAATAATTATTACATTGTTACAACACTTGAAATTATTTTTTAATTGCTGAGTATTTGGCGTTGCTTACTGACGTACCTAGATATTATTATATACTATGTAGGTATGTTGTTTGGTGTAGGTAAGTACCTAAATAATAGTATTGTAAAGTCACAGGTTCGTTACCTGCCTAAAGCTATTAACAAGTTTGTTTAATAATAGTAATACATATTATGTAGTGTGTAACCATCAATGAAATTCTTAGTATAATTTTTGTTATTACTGGTGGGTATAATCGAACTAATTTTTTTGTTCATTGATTTGACTTTTAAACCATTTTAAGTTTTGGTTACTAATTTTGAGTGTGCATATGAAGTTGTGCGCAGAGATTGAAAATAAAATATGTATGCATTTTGTAAACATAATTTTCTAATTAGTGCTTAATTGTAATCCATAGCATTAAAAAATATCCCGACATTTTTGAATACGCAAAGAATGTTCTTAAATACCTAATAATTATTGGTATTAGATACATACTTAATATTTTTCCTTGTAGAGAAAACAAATAAATTTAATCAAATTTTATCAACAACATACTTATTTTTTTTTATATAGATTCCTAGTACCTAGCTAGAGTCAATTTTTTTAAATTTAATTTCTAAGTTTATGTCACTGATGATGCACTAGTTCCGAAAGGCCTCTGCCAAATATATAATTTAAATTGTGAAAATTACAGTGTTTTATTAAAAACTCATTTAAATATAAGAAAAACATAGGTGCTTATCGAAATCTCTATCTTTACAAATAACTACACTAGCGTGAATGTAGCTCCATATTTATTGCATGCGTATTGGTCAGAGCTGCATTGGGATTTCAAAGTAGCATTTACATTTATATAAATTCAATTTTTGAGCTTAGAAATGCTCCAAATTTACAACCAACATGAAAACATCTTAAAATATAATAATTATTCACAAAGGCAAGGCATGTCGAATCTTAAACGATAATTAAAACATAAACACATGTCTGATGCTGATTATATACACATGTATGTAGGTATTACACATTATTACTATTTGTTTATGTTATTACGTATGGTTATTGATGAACTGTTTTGACAGATCGGTGATTTATTCATTGCAAAACTAATTGTTATTAACTGTTACTTTTACCTGTTACTTTTGATAGCTAAGAGCTAACATCTAATTAAAATCATGCTAAAGCTTATACCTTTTGGATGTATTTCGCCACCTGCTTTATTGGAGCAGCGAATTTAAAATACCAACCAACAGTTACCTCTGTATATAATATATTTTAAGTGTTTTTTCTTCTATCGATTATTAAGTGAAAGACGTTTCTCTCGTTATGAAATCTACAGTAGAAAAAATCTTCTACTTGTGCACAAACACAGTAAATACATTTTTTCACTTCTTCTATCAGTGCTGTATCAAATCCCCCGACGTTGGCTATCACTCTGGATAATGCTTCCGTGTCCCACGCTGTTCGGACCAGCTCTCCCATTTGGGATATTCCGGTTCATTGCAGTATATTACGCAGTCACGAAATCTGCCTCCTTCGCACTCCACGACGCCCCTCAACCTTGCCCTCTAGTATCAACTAACTTCAAATACCATGGACAGATTGAGTGCCCAATACAGAAGTCCTACGCAGAGCGCATACGAATAGTGAGTTCCTAATGAATATTAAGGTTCGCAAAGACTCATATTTGGACCACATTCTGCGAGGCGATAAATATCGGATTCTGTACTTGTTTCTTTTTTTCACTAACCAAATCATATTAGAAGCTTAATTTTACATATTTTGCTAAGTTATTTTACATAGAGATGTACATATTAATGAACAACTTTTACTATTGTAAGGATAGAATAATATGGCATTCCGTCCTCTTTGCATACCCCGATTAAGATACGGCAAGAGGGTATAGTGTAGTACTTTCTTAATTATGTACATTTTTCGGTTTTCTATCCTCATAATTCTATTCATATGTCAAATAATTCGTACAAGTACTACATAATATTTTTTTTCAATAGGTTCAACAGCTTAGACAATGAACAATAAAAAAAAATTAATTAGTGATTTACATCAGCAATGCGGTAAATTATATAAAATCTAATAATTTAAATGGCACAATATTAAAAAATAAGTATACATAGAGGAAGGGAAGAATATACATACCTTAAGGGGCCCCTTTAGCAAAAACGATAAAACATTCAATTTTTAAAAAGTTTGGTACACAAACTCTCAAAACTTCTTGACCCTACGAACATTTTGATTTGATAAAATATGAAAACGAATGTTAATTACCAATATCAAACATTAACTTTAAAAGAAAACTCGATTTTAGCTTCAATGTATTCGATTATAAAAAAGCATACCTATTTCTAAAAATCGAATTCGAGGGTGTGTTGGTACATAAATGCACGAGAACCCTACTAATTTCCATATATTTATTTTAATATTGAGAATATTATGATAGTTATTACAATTATAGAAAAAAAGAAAAAAAAATTTTTTTTGTTTTTTTCATGGATATTGACCGACTTAAAAATTTTTTTTTGATAAAATTTCTCATATTTTGAAACCAAAATTCACTACATGAACTCAATTTTTTGTATACTAAAAAAAGTTTGCTAAAATCTATGGCATTTATATGCTTGATTGGATGAATAAAAAATATATTTATTTTATAAATAATTTGTATTTTGATATAACAAAGAGTACCTTAATAAATCTCGTCAGTCTGCGATTTATTTATTTTTTAGTAAAAAACTAATATTGGTAATAAATATTTGATTTTTTGTTTTATCAAATTAATATGTTCGCAAGGGTCAACAAGTTTTGGCACTTTTTCTATCAAATTTGTTGAAAATAGAATATTTTACCGTTTTTGCTAAACGGGGCCCTTAATGTATAGTAACGTAGTATGTTTTTTTTTTCAGAAAACATGCTCTAAAATTAATAAAAATAATAATAATATGCTTTTTTGTCAAAAGTATCCCATAATAAAAAAAAATAATGTCCTTTAAGTCTGTAACACAAAAGTTATTATGTACCTATTATATTCGAATATTGATATTGAAGGGGAAAATTGAGGGACGCCGAGGACCCGGTAGGAGACAGATGTCCTGGCTGCAAAATATAAGAGAGTGGACCGGCATCCGAAGTGTGGAGGAGCTGTTCCGAGCGGCGCAAGACAGGGTCAAGTTCGCCGAGGTGATCACCAACGTTGGGGGGACCCGACAGGGAACTTAAAGAAGAAGAAGATATTCGAATATCATCAGTGACACCCGAGTAAAGTCATTTCCATTGCTTACTTTTTCGTCACGTCAAAGCTCCTATTTTGAGCGCAGACCTTTGAACTTTGTGAAATACGACAAATGTCATTAATTATCTACTTAATTTACTAAACTAGGTATTTCTGACTGAATGAAAGGGAAGGATAGAGTAGGAAAAGAATAAAAAAGATTATATTTAAAATGATCTGTAAATTGTGGGCAATTATTACCTTTTTGTCACGGGGAGGAAGGTAGTTGGTTAAAAGTATTTAAGGAAGGAGGGAGTGGGGGGGGGGGTTACTGGATGGATGAATAAGAAAGGAATCAGTGATATTTGTTAAAGAAGGTTGGTACTGTGTTCCACCCGCTATTGTCCCAGATTTAATGCGGCACCGTAGATAGACATCGATAGTCAGTGGTGGAACATGACATGCTTTTAAAACAATAATATTTAGTTATTATTATAATGGATTACTAAGGATGCTTTCTAGGATAAAGCAGCGGTTTAGTTTTAAATAAATTTGTCATTTTCACTTTAAATACTCACATTTAGAATCCCGCAATAACACTTTGATTTTGAAACGTTTAATTAAATCCTAAGTTTTATAACTAATTTTTCGAACATATGAAGATGTGATTGGAAGTACAGGCATACAAAACAAATTAGTGATTATTTTATAGTCATTCTTCTAGTCAACCCTGAGCCCTATCATAAAAAAGAAAAAGTTGGAAAATAAATAGGTAAATACATAACTATTCAATACAACACAATGCAAAAAAAACAGCAAACTTGAAATTAATTAAGCGAAAATAGAAACCTACTGCTACTTTATAATCACGGCATATCCCACAAGTGAGGTAGCCAGCAGACCGGTTGCATGTAATTAACAAGCAAACTGTCACTTAATCACCTCAAACTTCAACTCCTCGTTGCCAAAATTTCCATTTACTATAGGAATTTCGCATTATCCAAAGTAAGTTGCATACAAAAAAAAATATAACAGAGATACAGAAATGCTCGTCAGAATTTCTACTTTATTAAATATAAGGTAGTGTCGACAAATTTTGAAATCTTGCATGTATTTGTTAAAATATGCATTGGTATTTTGCATGTATGAAAAGCACACCATCGTTCGTTGTTTTTATGCATGTGTGATAATAGCGTCACTGCTATTAGTAAGTAAGTATATTATGTATCACAAACTGTCAATTGTCTGATGGTGACTAGTAATTTCTGACTAAATTTATTCAACAGGGGTACGCATTTAAGTGTTAAAATTAGTTTTTTGGGTATTGGGTGGCTAAATTGCAATAATACTGAAAAATATTTGTAAAATGGTTATATTGAAGAAATCACTTGATAGCGATAATCTCGCCACTGCATATTGTCCCAGTATTTTAAAGTTTATATTGTTTTGTTAACACTGTTATCTAATTATTATGATATGCAAAAAGAATGAATAAATAAATAAATAAAAATAAAAAGAGATCAAATATTATTTCACATCTTTAATGCATTCAAATGTTTGAATTTTTATGGAATGAATAGGATAACCTGTATATTTATTATTATTATTATACCCTCACGCCGTGTCCAAGGTGGGGTAGGCAAAGAAAACAGAACGCACGTTGATAGACATTCGCATATCGCCATATTGTTGTTAAACCTGTATATTCATTAACTATGTAATATTAGTCCATTGGTTACTTCACTCGTGGGAGATGCTGTGATGGTAGAGAGAGAGAGAGAGAATAATGTCAAAAATAGAATACTTGACATTATAATAAAGAAAGGATACTTACAAAGATCTAAGTTTTTTACTATATACAAAACATTGGTAAAAATCAACCCGTCAATCAATAAATCAATAGATAAACTAAGATATTATACAGTATTTCGTTTTATTAAATGCCACCGAGAGGACAACTTGCATTTTTATTATATGCAGCTGGTCTGTTGGCTACCCCACATGTGGGATATGCCGTGATAGTATAGTAGTACTATTATTAAATCTATTCTTATTTCTGCCAACCTTGTAGGCCAATTAAGGCCATAAGGGATTAAGGTTTTTATACAAAGCCGCAGGTGACTTATAAAGTGATGCCATGTACTTACAAATACCATCTCACACAATGGGATCACATGATGGTGAACTAAAGAGTATGACAGTCTTCGATTGTGTTAAATCGATCTCAAAGTAAAGCACTTGCATTCTCTTGTGTTACGAGTATTCTTGATAATCTATTATACAAATTTATTTATTAATATTGTGGAATATGTCGTGTATGTATGAACCAGCAGATATTGATGTTTCTTTTTAAGAGTCAAATTCTATTATCTAAGTCTTATAAAAAAAAGTACACAATCCAGAGCCGCATGCAGCACGTAAGGGCTGTGATAGCCCACCTAGACTCGTGCCAAGTTTATGGATTCATACTAGTCTTTGATGTGTATAAATTGTATTGATTATAATTATGTAAAAAAGTAACACGTTTTGTAATATTTTGGAAATTGACTTACTCGTCCGTATTTAAAAAGAAAAATATATTTAAAATTAAAATATATGATGTTAATTTATGTAAAAAATTAGTTGAGATAATTTGAATGAATTTAAATAAGCTGGTGAATAAGTTTATTACCATTTAAATGAAAAAAACTCGGACAAGTTTAGAAACCCTTTCAATTATTTTAAAAGAATATAAAATACCCAAATATTTTGTAAATTTTCAAGTTTAATGAATCTGGATGATTTTTGTTTTTATTCTTCTTTTGGCGCCGTTTCACAACTATTTCATCGCCTTTAAGTCGTTACGCACTTACGACTTAGTAAAGAAAAAACCCGGAAATAATAATTTACGATGCCTTTTTTTATTTCTTTATGTATATATTATTATTACTGTGTTTGCTGTCGGGTTACCCACTACCTACAGTGTTCACAAGATTTGTTAAGTGTAGAATTTCGTATAAATTAAAGTCTTCAGACTTCTGCAGTATCCGGATGGACAGTGGGTCTCCTTCCTCGTTGTTTAACTTCCTCTGGTTGAACGTTCATTATGAATGGTGCAAACATTTACACCAAGAGCATTCAATAACATGCTTATTTTAAAAAAATTATAAATTTTGAATGTTACTTACCCAAATAGTTGTTGGAATGTGCCATTTCAGTGACGTTGATTCTGCAAGCACCAACTGGAATGGTTGTAAGAAGTGTATATCCCAGAGGCATTTGAGGTCTGGTGAAGAGTCCGGAGACCAGACGAGAGCCACAGGACAATTGGCCTGGAGGAGCCGAAGCATATTGCGAAACCACACCATCTAAACCGACAGCCTGAAAAGAAGGAAAGAAAATATTATTAGTCAAGAACGGCAATTTCGTGTTTATTGAAAGTATCTGATAAATTAATCTTTCATCCTTCTATACACCTCTCAGAAATATAGGGCAGATACCAGAATCTTCTATTCAGAGCGTCTTTGTGTGACATTAGTTACCTCTTTTCACGATATTCCTGATACTCTGATTTCATTATCATAGAAACGGTATGTAAAGGTCAGGCAGAAATTTAGAGTCGTAAATTGAACAGACAAGAAAAATGTTTAATGAAGTATAGTAAATCAGCACCAATAGTAAAGACGTCAAAATAATGGTATCACATAAATATGCATCTAATTACTATTTAGTTTCGACTTTATTGCCTTAGCGATACGTGTGCAAAAATATAATATGGCAATTCTTGCAGCGCTGCGTGCAGTATGTAATTAATCAAAAGCATTTAGAAGTTTCATCGATAACGATTATTATTACATAGAAATATTATTCGATGCAATATACATATTATTAAATAAATGTGTTGATAATAAATTGATTTAACTATAAAAATTAATGGACGCATTTGATATTCTTGTTCTCATCTTGAACTCATCCGGATTATCCAATTGGTTATTTTTTTCTATGATTACACTAGTAAAATACCCGATTTTGCTCGATATTCCCGAGAATTAAAACAACTATCGCGATAATTTGAAAGTTACTTTTTTAACGCTTTCAAACCCAACAAGTAGATTACTTTCAGTTTTTTGGCATGCCCCAAGTGGAGTAGCGGCGCGAACGGAGCGCCATATTGACGTATCCTTAAATGTTGTTTTATGAACATGTTTCTTTACTATTATAGTACTTACTTACTTTTTTTACATGAAATAAATAAATTTAAAAAAATATTATATATAATGAATACCATAATTCACTCGATTGCGGGTGCATTGCCGAAAAATGAAAGAAAAAAGAAAATAATGAATACTTCTTATCAACTTGAATAATATATTTTTTAAACCCCCTATTCAAAAACGTGTAGGTACCTACATATCATCATCATCATCGCCCTCAACGCTCTTCTCGGGAGCACAGGGCAGAAACCAGCCTCCTCCATTCAGAGCGTCTCTGTGCCAATTGCGTCACCTCTTCCCACGACATTCCTTGCGCTCTGATATCGTTGTCATAGGAACGGTGTATTGTGAAAGAGGGACGCCCGGGCCTACGGAACCCCTGCGGACGGATGAACAGTGCTGCCCCCAATGATAGTTGGCCAAAAAGAGGACTGTTCTTCCGTCCGCACTTAGATATAACATAACAAAAAGTATACAGTCATCCGGTCTTGGTTCTGCCTACCTCACAAGCGATACAACATAAAATGATGTGCGAGATTTTGGCCAAATTATAGTTGAATTTGCGTGTATTATTACTTAATATATTTTGTGTTATAAAATTTCTTGTATGTACTCTGTTCCTTGCAGTTAGAAAATACTTAAGTAAATTAAATCAAGAATTTATAAGTACCTATTGTGATGAAATGGATATATACAAGATTGTAAATATTATTTTAGATTGTAAATTTAATATTATTATTTTCATATACCTAGATCGAATGTTTGTAGTAGGTAATTAATAAAGGGATGAGACTTAGTTTGATCTCAAGTGGTTGTCGAACACAACTAGATATGTAGGAGACAGAGACAGGTATATTTTGGTGTGTGTCATAAAGAGATGGAAGTTGTTTTTTGTGTGTTGCTAGGGCATTTTTCAGGATCTGAAGAGGTAGGATAGATGACTCGAGGCAGTTTAGTTTTGAACCTAGGAGAGGTGGGACTCAATCATATTAATCTCAGTGTTTGAATTCGACATATTTTAATATTTATTTACCCACCTTCGTAGTAGTTAGTACATTATATTTTAGTGATATCTCCACATTTGGGAATATATATAGATCATCCTAAATTACTTTTAATTAACATTTTAAAATCCGTGAGCCTGCCAGCTGTCATAAGATAAGATTTTTCAATATTATTAATTTATTTATATCTAGGTGTCGTGATATTTAGGAGGATATTGTTGTCTACAAAGTAGTCGTCGTACACAAGGATTTATTTATTTAACTTTTCAGATTTTGAAAACAAAGGAATTATGTGTTATGTATGCCTATTTTCAGTACTATTATATGTATGTATGTACCTATGACTGAAATAATATAGCGCGGTACGACACACTTAATACTAGACCAATGGCAGTGGCGTACCGACTTACCTAATATTATATTTTTATTTAATTTATTTTACCATTACGAAGGATTAAGCAGTTTGGAGAGGAGTTTTATGTTGAGCAGGATATTATTGGATTTATTTATTTAATTACATATTTTATCATCGATGTCATTTGTCTTCTATAAACTTACTGGATTTTTCTACTTATATTGCTGTGACATTCTAGAATGTATTAATTAACATTTTTGCAAGGCATGGTTATATCGTATTGTTTATGTATTATTATATTAATATATTTATATTAATACCATTTATCCAAAAATCCCTACATAAACCCTTTTCCTTCTAGGGAATGTAGTTTTGTCCAGTCGTTTGTTAGGCCCCAGACGATTTGGGTACGACGTTATTCCTTTCTTAACAAATATATGATATTGTAGTATATAATTATGCATGATAATTATTTAAATCAAATTTTGTAAATATAAGTACATAGTTCAACTAACAAAATTCTCTCCTTTCCCTATATGCTGGAGGACCCACAATCCATTATAAGGTCTTTGGGCATTTGTAAATGGATATTATGTTTAATTAACTTTAATTATTATTAACTGGTTGGTAAATCACTGTTCGTGATATTGCTAACTATATTAGTAGTCTATCTTATCAGTTCTGTAAGAACACACCTTGCAATCATTAACATGGTTGGATGTGCGTAGAGATTGGTGGTGCTTTCTCTGCGTATAAATCAACTTAACCAATGAAAAGGTATTTATTTCAAATGTTCTCCGACTGAAGCAGGTACAGCTCCATTCCTCGAATTTTCTGCTAGAGTATAACTTGAAGGGGTTATCTGCGCCCTTTGGTTGAGGCTCAATGATCAGGAATCTTTAGAGCTAATATCATTATATGTTTGCATGTCCGCATGTTTGCAATATATTGCATGCCCTAGTGGAAATATATCTTATATATTATTTTATATATCCGGGAGTAGTGTTGTGCACTCGGGCTCAAAGTACGGCATGGCGAGTTTTGAGACGAGAAGGGGCGAAGGCGGCGCCCCTTCAGCATGGACACAGCATGCTTTCCATGCACTAACATGGTAGTTAGTCTCTGAAAATGATGTCATAGCAAGTGTGTTGAAATTTAATTAATATTCAAAAGTAATAAAGTTATGTTTTTGGGTGCGCCACTGTCCTTTACGACGCAACGAATTAGTAGGTATGTTGTAGAACATATGTACATACATCGGCTATAGAAACTATGAAATGGTTATCTTATGTAGGGACATAGATCGGCAACCAGTTACCATACAACATTCTCGTAATGATATAGAATAATATTATTTGAATTTTATGTTATGATGATTGTTATGTTATATTTCGTTATGTTTTATTATGCACTATTTTTATTATGTTATTTTACAGTATCTCAAGGTAAGTGATCTGACGTCAAAGTTGACCTCAGAGTTAATATGTATCAAAATTCATGTTTAAATTGTTTTATTGATTTTGTTGTTCTTTTTGATTATTGAAATGTATATTTCAGGTGACTTATTTTGCGTTTTAAAAAAAATACACAACGTAGGTAAAATTATCGTCAAAACACAACGTACTGGGTCCAAATCTATGAAAATAGTTAATAGATAAATCTAGACGATCACGAAAGGCCAAAATTCGTTAATTAATTCAATTAGGAATGCGATATTTCGTACGTATATTTGCAACAATGCGAAAATTCATACAATTCTTAGCTAGTCGGATAGGAATGTAAATTCTAGTTTGGGAATCATTTATTACAGTAGGCATAGTTTAGAAGCTAGGATGTTGCAAATTCGGAGTTTAGAATGGTTTGAAATAGGTAGGATCATCACACTATGTAAAAAAAATTGCCCGGAGTTTATTCCTTAGTACAAAACACAGAGCATGAAGAGATTAAAAAAGAAGTATATTTCGTATATTTTTTCTTGCATACCTACAATAGGTAGTTACGAACATAATAAAATAATAAATTGGGTATTTTTCCGATTACATGAGAATTGGATCAAGATAATCAAGGCGAAGAATCTCATTAGAGAAATGACTTTTTTCGGGGACATAAATGAAATTAGGAACGATAGGACGATAGATAGGCTTCGCAGATGGCGCTTTAGATTAAGGGATTAATACTTAATAATATGAGATGAAATCAATCTAAATTGGACGACGTATATTTTCAGTGTGATGACATTTAAATATTTATCTATCTAAAGTTTAATTAACCACCAACGATTCTTGATGGAAGTTTATGGTAAACAGAAATTTAAAATTAAAATAATGTGTAGTATTTTTTTGTATGCAGGTTGCTGTAGCTTCGTGAAATCTATTTTTTTTTAATGAAATTCTTATTAAAAACAATGTTAATTTTTACTTTTGTGAATATTATTATTAGGTAACAGAGGTCTTTCAAAGCAAGTTCCTTCATCAGTGGGTAAATAAAACTAAATCGATGAACGCCTCTAAGAATAATTAAGATCAAACAAGTGCTAATGTTGAAATATCTTTATTTCTCGGATATTTCAGGAGTCCAAGGACTCCTATTTATCCGTTTAGGTGAAGATTTTTTTAATATTTGGACTCTCTCTATTCTAATACAACTATGCCAGTGTTGGCATCTACGATCCTACCACGTCAGTGGGCGGGGGACCCGGCTGACGCAGCAGATCCCATCTTGAGACCCACACATCTACGAATGTCTTAAAGCGTGAAGCGTTTGTGGCATTTAGAAACACTTCCCCAAACCAGATGGGTCGAGGAGTGTCAACAGTCATACCCAGAATCATTTCCTCTCTTGCATCCATCATCAAAGGACATTCCCAAAGGATATGTTCCGCATATTGAGCTCCTGTCCCACATGTGCACCATGGATTATCGGTCAAACAAGTGCTTTTAATTTTTCATCTGTAGCAATTCCACGTGACATAATCGCATTTGGGATGTAAACATTACATTTGCCTGAGAGTGAAAACTGAAGCCCTCGAAAGCTGGCTTGTAAAAGAGCCTACAACTGTTTAGAATCAAATCATTTTGAGGAAGTGATCTGAAGTAACTAAATTGTTTTCATATAAGATCTTTATATTTTTCTAAATATGAAGGCGGTCGATTACTACTGACGGCTTATTTCTCAGTCCAAGTTAATCAAATAACATAATTTTTTTGTTAATATTGTATATTAATTTTTCATAACCAGTGACCTATATTATCCTTACTCGTATTATTCGCTCATTAACAACATGTATTTGAATGTAATTATTTCACTTTACATTAGCCTGATGATGAGAGCGGAAAGTCGGCTCACAATTAAGTCATTGCGGAAGTACTAAATAAATGAGTTTTATTTTTATTTTTTTTACATAAAAATTATTCATGCACCTTGCTCATTTTAAAACTATTTACAATAAACGGTACGGAAATTTTAATCAAAAAGAAGCGTGGATTTTTTCCTTATGCCAAAACACCTGATTTCAAAAGCATTTCAATCAAAAAAATATATGTATGTTGATTTGATTTTTAAATGCAAAAAGAATAAACCTTTGATATAAGCAAATTTTTGAAAATTTACGTATAATTTTAGTATTGTCCTATCATGGAATGACACATAAGCAAAAAGTGCTAGCTAATATTTTATATCTTTGATTTATTTATTTCATATCTGGAGATAAATAAAAACAAACACATAAAAATATAAGTATCGGTATTAAGTATTTTTAGTACTATATAATAAAATACATCAAGATTATTTTCTCTTATGATTCATATTGCAATAAAATATTGAAATTGTTTCAAACTACAATTATAAATAATATAATATATATTATATTTATAATTGTAATAAATATATAATAATATATATTAGTAAGCTCACAACATAACCTTTGATCTGCACTTTATTAATAACTATCATAATATTTTTTACATATGAAATTCGATATTATATATGGAAAATAGATTGCATTTTAAATCGAACAAAAATAATTGCAATATTATTTAATAATAACCAAAACAATTTATACATGCCCACAACATACGGGTACAACCGATTTGCTGTTTATTAATTTAATTTAGTTTTGCATCTAGATATAATAAAATAAAATATAATATTATCTCCATCTATCTAAAGTTAAACCATCACCACATATACTACAAATGAGGTATTTAGTAGACTATCAGCATGTAGTTGACATGCAAGTTTTACTATACGTACCAACAAAATTTAAGACATTCAGAATGTATGGTATACCTCATCGCTGAATTAATGTTTAATAACATAAAACGTCAAAGATACTTTAAACTACTACTACTATACCATCACGGCATATCCCACAAGTGGGGTAGCCAGCAGATCAGCTGCACATAAGAAACATGCAAACTGTCCTCTTCGTGCCAATATAAAATCAAGACATTCAGGATGGGTGGCAAGCCTCATCGCTGAATTCAAGATGTAAAATGTCTTATTTTTTTCGAACACCTGCCTTTTACAGGACACTCGAAAACTTACGCAGAAGAGTGGGAGACCAATTCTTTACCGAGTGCTCCACGGGAAACTTTAAACTACTCCAGATTAATCATTCCAATTGATCACACCCACCACGAAAGGTCGAATGTACCGACCTTTCATGGTGGGTGCATAAAATTTTTGTTAGAAAATAATAATTTTGATGATTGGGTATCGTGACACCCTGTATGAATGTTATGTATGAATGTTGGGAATGGAAGGCAACTGAGCGAGTGTATTGTTGTAAGTTTAGTAAGTAAGTTAGACTAAAATTTATGTTTGTTATAAGTTTTTTTTCAAGGTATAATTATAACTTTATAAAATTAAATAAATAAATAAACTTATCCATAGTCAACCTATTTGAATAGGTATTAACTAGGTAGGTATGTTGTATATGATACGCATACATACATATGTATGTGAACTACCTTAAGGAATGCACAACACAGAGTTTCGACGCTTATGAATCGACTTAGGCTTGGTTAAGAGTACTCTTTAAACCTAGGTAACATTCCCAATTCCTCTGTGTCATGTTTATCACATGACTTGAAATTTTTGAAAGTTATATATATGTTACAACTCAAACATAAAACGTGATGTTTAATGAATATTTGCCTTTTACATGACTCACGAAAACTAACTATGTTTTGATGTGATAAAATATTAACGAGTCCGTCCACAAACGTGTTTTATATTGTTTAATTTTCCTAACACGATTCAATTCTCGTAACATACGTACCAACATATTTCAATAGACTATAATATTTCAAGTGTCCTGTTCCACAATGCAACAAGTCCATATTTTCGATTATTTTGATTTAATTGGTAAAAGATGTAATCAACTCCCTTCTATCAATTCCACAAACAAAAAAATACACGGTTCCCTTTATATATTAAATATTTAGTTGATTAAAAAAAATACAACTATTTTCTATTCCATAAATAAATACATATTTCGAATTATTTAACTATTGAACGGAACAAAGGTAACAGAATGCCTCATCAGTAGAGGGTATCTTTTCCCGGATTATTTTTGTTCCCGGGAAACGGGAAATTTTAAAATGAATTTCCCGGGATTCCCGGGAATCCCGGGAAATTCATTATTATATTTATAAATATTCAATTTTCAACAAATTTGGTATAAAAACTCTCATAACTTATTGACCCTTGCAAACATTTTGATTTGATAAAAAAAAAAACAAATTTTTGTTACCAATATAAGTAATTTGCTTAAAAAAAACTAAATAGCTGACTGACGAGATTTATTTAGGTACTCTATGTTATATCAAAATAAAAATTGTTTACAAAATATATAAACTTTTAATTTTTGATCATCCTATCAAGCAAAAAAATGTTATGGATTTTGGCAAAGCTTTTTAAAGATTTTTGACTTTAAAAAATGAGAAATTTCGACAAAAAAAGATTTTTTATATCGGTTAATATCCATGAATAAAACAAAAAAATGACAGTTGGCTGCACTAATATTTTTAAGAACTATCTAACTTTTCGAAATATGTAAAAAAAACATGAAAAATTGTAGGATTCTTATACATTGTCGGCCAAACACACCTCCGATTTCGAATTATATTTAGAATAATTATGCTTCTTTCAAACGAATACATTGAAGCTATAATTAAGTTTTTTTTTAAAGTATAACACTTATATTGGTAATTAATATTATTTTTCATATTTTCATATCAAAATATTCGTCAGCTTCTACAAGTTTATCACTACTATTACAGTTAACTAAACAAAGATTTCGGTATCGGTATGGCAATCTGCATGACTAATAATTTGTATTTTTTCCCGGGAAAGGATTCGTTTTTTTCCCGGGAAACGGGAAATAAAAATTAGAGGGTTTTCCCGGGAATTCCCGGGAGTAACCCTCTACTCATCAGTGACATTATCTAATATACATGTATAAAAATTCTCGTGTCACGGTGTTTGTTATCATACTCCTCCGAAACGGCTGGATCGATTTTGATAGAATTTTGTGTGCTTATCGGGTAGGTCTGAGAATCGGCCGATATCTATTTTTAATACTTCTTATTTTTTTTTTATTTTTTTTTCTTTTCTTATTTCTATTCTTTTCATATTTCTTACAAGTTAAGAGTGGTCCACCCCGTATTTTTTTTATTTTATTTTTTGGACAAAATTTTTTATTTTAATTTTTTTATGGTGAGGCATTAAAAAATAATATACAGTCCTAAATTCTCGCTCTTCTACCATCAACCCCTATTTTTTAATAGCGATATTAGAAGGTATATGGCAAATGTATGTGGCATAATGTATAATTATGGCAAAACAACGTTTGCCGGGTTAGTTAGTTATTTAGTATTTCACTTTCTGATGTATATTTAAAGCATAATATAAATACACCAAAACTTCAAAAAATGGAAATTTCTCAAATGTATGACATTTCGACTTGTTGAGTTATGGAATTGGACAGACGATTTATGCTGTGATTTTTCTTCTAAGTACAAACAGTTAATTAGCATTTTAATAGAAAAATCTGAGAAATGCACTGCCACTGTTATGCAAATTAATTAAAAGTAAAACAAACCTTATGTTAATAATATAATATATGTACATATTATATTAAATGTACTTACTCTATATTTCTTTCTAGTATATCTTGTAGTTGAGGTATAACAAAAATACATTAATACACAACTTTCTATACACTCAGGTAGGGCCAATATCTACTGGGAATCTCAATCAGTGGTCCGGTATCTTTTGAACCTATTGTCTGAAACTCAGAAGACAGAAATACTACTACCGATTCGAATATTATTTGTAATCTTATGTAATTCATTAGAAACCTCAAATTATTATTGATTCTTGAACATAATCTATAGCTTTTACGAGCTTTTGAATGATATTTGATACAAAAATAGGCGTTGGAATATACTATATTATGTATCTTGATTATATTTCTGAAGCCCTCTATTCGCTTCGTCTAGTAAACTCGAGAGATTTATTCGATCTTTGATCTGAGACTCGACGATCAGGTTTTTTACTAAAACTGACTAAATATAAGTTTATCTAAGAACAGTTTGGATTAAAGATAACTCAAAATGGGCACTTCACACCCTCAACTGAAAAATGGGTATCTAGTATTATGATGGTGTAAAATGTCCATAACAGAATTTGAGTTCAGGATCTCCAGATTGAAAATCTGAGATTCTACCATCGAAAGCATATTATAGAAAAGTAGGAAAAAACATTTAGAGTATTTTTAATTTATTTTTTTGAGGTTTCGAATTCAAAGTGAACAAATCCAATTTTTTTTATAGATAGCTAAATATGCAGAAGGAGGTACTTTTTGTACTACAAAACTGTTTTTTCCAAAATATTTAAATTCTATGATAAATATCGAATGTTACTGATTTTTGGGCTCTTCTAACATTTAAGCACAAATAGATTTATTCACTGTACCGGTGTTTAGGTAGTAGAATTCCATAACGAAGTTAAAAAACAATGTTTTTTTCTACTATGTGTTCTTAATTGAAAGATAAGCCTTTCGTCTTATAAGGACATTGTCAATCTGATTAAAAATTACAACTATTGGACGTCTCTCTCAACATATAGTAGAGAAAAAAAATGTTTTTTTTTTTTTTAATTTCGTTACCAATAGGTTTGTTTAGTTTTGATAACAAAGCACAGATACCTGAATTACGTGGGTTTATAAGTAAATCAATAGAAAACAGGTAGGTAAGTTCACTTAATATAATCAATAGGCGATAACATCTTAATTGATACAATATTTATATGTATGAAATATTAATTATAATAATGAATGAACTACGTATGTATCTACCAGTTTATAAAGATAGTGAATATATGTTTAACTATTAAAAATAACGAGTAAACATAACAATATGTAGGTATAATTAATATTAAAACTATTTTCGTGGGCGGAAATTGGAAAAAAATCAAAGTGTGTTAATTATTTTCATTGGGTAATCAAATTCACACATAGAAGTATCTATCAATGATTCTAAAATAATATTAGAATATTGAAATAAAGACTGATATTATTTTTTTGCTATACTATCACGGCTTATCCTAAAAGTGAGGTAGCCAGCAGATCAGCTGCATATAACAAAAATGCAAGCTGTTCTCTCCGTGTCAATATAAAATCAAGACATTTAGGATGGGGGGAAAACTTCATCGCTGAATGTAAATATGTCGTTAATTTTTTCGAATACCTACCTTTTACAGGACACTCGAAAACTTACGGAGACGAAAAGGAGACCTATTCTTTACAGGGTGCTTCACGGGATATTTATTTTTCTATATATCATACAGAAGGTATCTTTTCAGTGAGGTAGCCGTACTATATGAACTATCCATAAAATTCTGTGGGAAGAAAGTTTGAAATGCCACCTATTCTGGACGTTTATTTTCTTATTATCACGGGAATGACGACTTGCGTGTTTATTAAACGCAGGAAGTTCATTGAATGTGAGAAAATAGCAACTTGCATAATATTATTACAAATTCGCAGATTACCCCAATTCTGCAATTTTATGACGGGATGGGTATGAAAGAATGACAAAGAGGATATATTTGTTTGAAAGAAAGGGTTTAAGGAAGCGCGGGTGTCCAAAAATCACTTAAATCGATCGCGTGGATTAAATTCTCAAGGACCGTCGTGTGTTGAGTTAGAGGAACCGACGTGAGGGCATAAGAAATTGTATGAATCTAGAAAAAACGAAAGAAGCACTGAAAGATAGATCTATATAGCGTTTCTTTCTCTCTTCCTACCCCACTTGGGTCACGGCGTGAGGGTATAGTATAGTATAGATAAATTATTTATACATACCTTCATATTAATAATCTTGCAATAAACTAAAACAAATACATTTATTAAGTAGTTTAGGTATTACAACGACGTTAAACAGATAAGATCAATCTATTTTCTAATTACACTGTAAATTCCTTTATAATGTGTAAACAGATTTCACCTGTGGCGATATGTAATCCAACAATACGGTGTTTACAAACAAACGATTATATCATTATCATTCTTATTATTAACTGATCAGAATCAGTATAATCACTTAATTATTATCAACATAATCTTCTATACCTGTCGCAAGTATTATACTTTATAGCGAACACCCGGTAGTGGATGTGATTATATGTGGGTGGTATATTTAATCAATTTAATAATTGTATGTGAATTTCCGTTCTGTCCCCTTTGATAATGTTGATGTCTTTGTCTAGTAGGGTTACTCTTGACAAAATCTAAACACGATTTTAATAATAATAAAATGACGCGCGAAGTTACTATTGGCCAAAAATACACGCTTACCGATCACGCGGTAGCGGTAGCGCGGTGTTTTTGACTATAGTCCCTTCGTGCGTCGTATGATCAAGATCAAGACTAGATTAAGATCGTATTTACATTGTGTCAAGAGTAGCCCTGCTGGTAGACAAAAGTGATGTGAATTAACGATGTTATGTTCAGTTTGATAATACTGTAGGCCTAGTCAAAACACATTTAAGCGTTACGTTTTCATTTCGTTTTCGTTCAAACGTTGACGACGTTGCGAGAACGTGTCAATTTTCGTAGCTACTTGTGTATTTTAGCTACGAAAATTGATGCGTTCTCGCAACCTCGTCTTGTTTGAACGAAAACGAAACGAAAACGTAACGCATAAATGTGTTTTGACTAGGGGCCCAGATGTCTAATAAATTAGGCATTTTACTTCCATTTCGATAATATTGATGTCAAATGAATAAGGTACCTACGCCACCTCCAGTTTGATGATATTGATGTTAAATAAATTAGGTATGCCACCTCCATTTGATAATATTGATGTCAAATGGACTAGGTATGCCACCTCCAGTTTGATACATTTATATCAAATGAATTAGGTATGCCACCTCCAGTTTGATAATATTGATGATAAATAAATTAGGTATGCTACCTCCATTTTGATAATATTGATGAAAAATAAATTAGGTATGCCACCTCCATTTGATAATATTGATGGACTACGCCCAAAGTCCAGTTTAATAACATTGATGTCAAATGTGCTTTGCTAAATTCAATTTGATATTATCAAATTGGACACTATGCTATGCCCACTTTGATGATGTTGATGTCAAATGAACTAAGTATGTTATTTCCACATTGATAATATTGATAATAATGTCTCCTAATTTTTTTTTTTGCTTAATTTGCCGAACTTTATTTTTTACTTTTTATTGGCACACACAAAACAATCTGCATATTTATTACTTGAAGTTAATCAGCTGGCTACCACAATTGTGGGATATGCCGTGATGGTATAACAGTTGTAATACTTTACCAAAATTATCATATGCAAATGTTTCACATACATAAATGCACTAAGTACTTAATTAATATAGGTACCTATTCACTTTAGATTCTTATATAGGATAAAATGTAATAAATGGAGTGTGTACATAGGTATATCATTTCACAGGTTAGGTTCTAGTAGGTATGTAATATGTAATACACATTATAATGTGTTCTTAGTAGTGGTAGTAGTAGCAGTAACAGTACTAGCAAGTTATGAATATTAAATCATGAGGCGCCGTGATAAATGGTTCTTGGAAACTGTTTTATTAACCATTAGTTGTACTCAATCTATAATACTACTACGTAGTAATATCAGTATATTATTGTAACCTGCATACATACATACATGCTAATATAATATGAAGTCAGGGGATTTGAAAAAGTTTGTACATTTACTCTGCTGGCTACTCTATTTTTGGGATATTTTATTTGATATAGTCCGTCAGTCATCCAACACAGTCTTTTACATTGAATAAAATAAAATAATATCCCTTAAATGGTGTAACCAGCAGATTAAATGTACAAACGTTTATGTACCTAGTAGTGATGTAACAAATATTCGTATTCGCATTCGTATTTGCAAAAAAATATGCCAATGTTTTGCGAATATTATTTCGTTAATAAAGTATCGGATATTCGATAAAAGTACCGGATACGTACCCGGTACATTGCAGAAAAAGGTACTGCAAGAAAATGTTCTCTAAGAAAACCGAGGAGTTTTGAAATATTTTAAATTCCTATACCATTTTGAAAATTCGGCGACGGGGGGGGGGGGGGGGGTAGAAATTTTAATGATTGAGCAATATTGTCGAAATCTAAGCAAGTCAATATTCGCTATTCACATTCGCATTCGCGAATGTCGGTAACAAATATTCGCATTACATTCGTTACATCACTAGTACCTACTTATGAAAAAACATCACATAAGACATTTGACATATTCAGTTCAGCGATGCGGTATGCCACCCATCCTGAATGCCTTAAATTTGATTAGCACAGAGAGGATGTTTGTTATTTGCAAGTCGTCTGCAAGCTACCTTACTTGTGGAAAATAACGTGATGGAATGAAAGAATGAATGATATGCACTTGTAATGAAGTTTATTACAGAGACTTCATTAATTTGCGAGCCAGCATTCGAAAGCTTCACTCTCATTTCCAGGCAAATATAAAGCCTGTATTTAATTTTATTAGTCCAAAAACTTTTCACCAAGAACCGTGTCTCGATAGATTTTGCTTTAATATTTTGTATTTAGCATATTCAAGCATATATACAGTCTACGTACGCCATACCAGCAGAGATTTAAAAATTTAAAGCTCTGAGAGTATTTTAAAGCTTGGGAGGTCGCATCTAGGACACGTCCGACGAGGTCTAAATATTGCCTGCTCAAAATGAAACAACTAATAATTGAGGGTCGTAGAAAAGTAGGCAGAAGGAAAATGTCATGGCTGCATAACATAAAACAATGAAATGGAATAAGTCGATAAACTTACAGGGCAATGCGGAATAGATTGTGTCTTCATCGGGGTAATGTACAACAATTACGGAACATAATACAGCAATAAAAAAGATAATAGATTAACGAAGATCCGGATACTTAAATTAAAATCCATTCACATGTAGAACCAGTCGAATAGTATCTCAAATTTGCGTACCTGACTGGTTTTCAGTAAGGTATGTAAAGGAATCGCTTTGAAGCCAAGTATTTACAATTCCCAAAAATAAAAAGATTGGGCTCGTCCGGGATTTGAACCCGGGACCTCTCGCACCCAAAGCGAGAATCATACCCCTAGACCAACGAGCCACATATATTAGCGCGACTAAAACATAACAATTATATGAATCATAAATTATAATTTATATTTATTATTATCACTATATGACAATGTCATATTGTACCTACTTACTAAGTACTATTTCAATTGCATGCGGTCAGCATTTTTGATATGTATAATGAACAATTGAAGTTATAAGTGCTAAGTACACATCAGCTGCGGTCTATCATCATGGAATCTCTCACAGTTTGAGGAGCCAGCGAAATCACTGCTTTTGTATTTACAGGTGGTCCAGTCCTCTTCAGGATATAAATAATAATCTTTCAATATATGTAGCATCACGAATT
Organism: Athripsodes cinereus; assembly: GCA_947579605.1. NCBI lineage: Eukaryota > Metazoa > Arthropoda > Insecta > Trichoptera > Leptoceridae > Athripsodes > Athripsodes cinereus. The sequence goes on from OX388318.1 coordinate 6,120,462, forward strand.
CACGATGTTGAATTACAGAATGACACGTTATAGAATACAAGAAAAAAACTATGAATATTTACCTACTTATTTGGCTTCTTTTCACAGGACATTCAAATACGTGCTTTTAAAGAAAAGCCAGCCTAGAGCGAATTCGTAAGCGTTGGGATGCCTTTCTCAGTTTCGATTTTTCACAATGTTGCATTGTCTAAACATGGTTCTTCAATCCAGATGTCTGATTGGTTTTAAAGGAAAGGCTGGGAGCCTTTACATGTACTAACGCTATGTGTTCAAAAACATCAAAAATTCTAATCGACATCTCAGAAATCGACGAACTTCTATTTATCAGAAAGGCTTCAAAGCAAAATTTATGCTCACGGGTTGATTCCAATGGGCAGTCTGAGGTTCTACCAGGCAAAAAACGTCTTGTTAATGTCTTTTATGCTATCTACTCGTATCTATGTATATTTACATCTTGAGCATCTCTCACAAGATGATAAAATGACCTGATGGTTATACAACTTAAATTAAACCTCAAATAAGGCAAGAAAAGAAAAAACAGGAGATACCTTTCAAAATTAACATACCTATTTTAAACCATCACAAAAATAATAATTATTGGTCATTCAGCTGAAATAATAATATAACTATTCACTTTGTCGGTGTTTAGGTAGTGGAAATCCATAAAGAAATAAAAAAAACTAATTTTTTCATCGACTTTATATTTTATTGTCGAGAGAGACGACTTTCGTTTTATTAGGACATTGATTGACGAAAGACATATTCTTCTTCAAGTGCCTTGTCGGGTCCCCCCAACGTTGGCGATCACCTCGGCGAACTTGTCCCTGTCCTGCGCTGCTCGGAACAGCTCTTCCACACTTCGGATGCCGGTCCACTCCCTTATGTTTCGCAGCCAGGACATCTGTCTCCTACCGGGACCTCGGCGTCCCTCAATTTTCCCCTTCAATATCAGTTGGACAAGGTGGTATTTTTCTCCACGCAGAACATGACCCAGATGTGAAACCTTCCGAACCTTGATGATTGATAACAGCTCCCTGTCAACTCTAGCTCGCCTCAGGACTTCGGTATTGGTAACCATGTCGGTCCAGGGAATTCTGAGCATACGGCGATGGAGCCACATTTCAAATGCTTCCAGTCTGTTCATTGTATTGACTTTTAAGGTCCATGTTTCACATCCATACAATAAAACAGACCATACATAGCACTTAATCATTCTTTGGCGGAGCTTCAAATTTATGCTGTCATTGCAGAAGAGTGGTTTCATTTTGTTAAATGCAGCTCTTGCTGCCTCAATTCTGCATTTTATCTCTACATCTGGGTCAAGAGATTGCGTTAGTATGCTGCCGAGGTATTTAAATTTCTCCACCCTTTCAACGCTACGGCCGTTCAAATACAATACTGACCCACTGTAATCAAGCCGTCCGAAGGTCATCCATTTGGTTTTGCCGATATTTATGGTTAGCCCCAGTCTTTCACCGGACTCGTCAACAAGATTAAGGAGGTCTTGAAGGTCATTGACACTTTCAGCCAGTAAAACAGTGTCGTCGGCATATCTAATATTGTTTATCACAACGCCATTAACTTTCAGTCCCCTGTCTGTGTTGGTGAGGGCTCTTTTAAAGACATAGTCGGAGTAGAGATTAAACAATAACGGAGAAAGGATACAACCCTGTCTCACGCCTCGCTGGATGGAAATTGCGTTTGATTTCTCATATCCATGTCTTATTTCGGCTGTTTGGAGCCAGTACAGATTTTTAATAAAATTTAAATCCTTGGTATCAATATTGCATTCGACAAGCATTTTTATTAAGTCAGTATGTTTTACCCTGTCAAATGCCTTTTCGTAGTCAATAAAGCATGCAACTACCTCTTTTCTTTGGTCTCGGCACTTTTGTAACAATACATTTATAGCCAATAGTGCTTCGCGTGTTCCAAATGCGTTCCTGAAACCAAACTGTGTATCGTCTAAGTCTTGCTCACATTTACCACGTATTCTGGCATGTATTATCTTAATAAATAGCTTCAGGACGTGACTCATCAGACTAATCAATCTGTAGTCTCCACATTTTTTAGGGTGTTGTTTTTTAGGTAGCGTCACAAAGGTGGATTTCAACCAGTCGTGGGGTATGTTCCCCGTGTCATATATTGCATTAAAAAGTCTCAATAGGTAGTCAATATTGTCATTGTCAATGAGCTTCAACACCTCAACTGGGATGTCGTCTGGGCCGCATGCTTTACGATTGTCAGAGGTCTGCATTGCGTGAAGAACTTCCGATTTCATTATTGGTGGTCCGTACAAATTGGTAGAAACATCAGTATCAGGTCTATTGTCCTTAAATATATCATAGATATATTTTTCCCATGTTTGTAGAATATCTTTTTCATCCAAAATCAGTTTATTGGACTCGTCAACCAAACATGATGGAGTACTTTTTCTTGTAGTGCCTGTCATTTCTTTGAGTTTCTTGTGTAGCTTAAATGCATCATGGCTACGGTTGTACATTTCAAGTTCATCGCACTGCGACTTCATCCACTCCTCTTTAGCCTTTTTTATTTCATTTCTAATTGTTTTCTGCAATCGCTTGTATTGTGTTTCACTATTTTTGCATTTACGTCTCTCATCCATCAGGTCCAAGATATGGTCCGTCATCCAATTCTTTTTCTTTCTATGTCCATCAGCTTTAAGATGAGTTTTACAGTTTTCGCTGATTAGTGTTTTAAATTCATCCCACTGTGTTTGTATTTCTTCAGGAGGGTCCTGACGGAGTTGCCTCATTCCACCGTTGATTGCTTGTGAGATTGTGTTTCTGATTACATCACTTTGGATTTTGGATGTGTCTATTCGGATTGATGGTTTAGGCTTTTTTATTTGTTTCAATTTCAGTTGGACGTCGGCTACTAATGGCACATGATCAGAACCGATATCGGCACCAGGGTATGTAGTAACCCTTTTTACACAATTTCTATAACGTTGGTCCACTAAAATATAATCGATTTGGTTCCTTACAACATCATATATAGTTCCATCTTGAGGGGACCTCCAGGTATATAACCTCCTTTTTGGAAGTTTGAACCAGGTGTTTATTGCTACCATATTTCTTTCCTGGCAGAACTCGTATAATCTTTCACCTCGTTGGTTGCTCACCCCTAGTCCATGTTCGCCAACAATATAAGAGCGACGGCCGTTACCAACTTTGGCATTAAAGTCTCCAATGACAAAATTTATATCACCTATAAAAGATGAAAACATTTGTGTTTAATTTCATCATAATATGACAAGTCTTTGATTCTTGTGAGAACTACAATGTTTTTATATAGAGCATTGCCCTAACATTAGGTCAAGCATAATATGTAATGCAACCTATATTAAACCTTTCTACCGCCAATGGGGTATACAATATCAGTAGGTAATAAAAGTTCATTAAGACATGAAGTATCACGGTCTATTATTCTTTGAATTCAATCAATATGCAAATATGTTTCAAGAAAAATGTTGCATAAAATTATGAACCTACTTAAAAATACCTATAGGTAGTTGATTCATTTTTTTATTTTCGCTAGATTGTATTGGCACTTCCAATGTGGTAATCACGAAACATCTTATAAATAAAAATGGATTGACCATGTATGTCACTCCATATGGAACTTGAGAACAGCTGAACCAACTTGGCTATTTCTTTTTTTGTTGTGTTCGTAATTATCAGGAGACTGTTTACTTGAAAGAAATTTTTTGGAAAATCCAACGGAATAGTCGGAAATTTGGATTGTATTTTTGTATGAAAATGCCGTTTTTATGACAGTTCCGCTGTCACACAAGCAATATGGATAATTATACAAAATCAACGATGAAGTTTTTTCATAGATTGGCCTATTTTATTGAATCATTTTTGTATACATTTTCAAATAAGACTCTTTATCCATACAATTAAACATCTGTGTTTCTGAAATTTCAATTTTGAAAAAATAATGGAAATAATTTTTATAAATTTAAAATGAATGAGTTGGTATCTACCTAAAAAAATAAATTAGTGCCTACATATTATATTACGTACAGCAGATAATTTATAAACAAATCTGAGTTAAATATAATTGTTCAACATAAATTAATTTTATTTCTTTACACTATACCAGTGATTCCCAAAGTGGTCCAGGTGGAGACTCCCCAGAGATCCACGGGAGACTCGACGGGGGTCTATGATGGCGTGACTAAAAAATGGGGGTGCACGAGTCGTAAGTGGGAGTCCACGAATCCATAGTAAAAGTATCGGATATTCGGTAAAAGCACCAGATATTGACATAAACAATATTCGGTACAAATACCTGGTACATTGCAGAAAAAAGGTACTGTGAGAAAATATTCTTTAAGAAAACCGAGGAGTTTTTGTTTTATTTCAAATTGCTATACTATTTTGTAATATCGCCGACGGGGGGGGGGGTATAGAACTTTAATTTAAATGCGTAATATTTTTAAAGTAAACAATATTCGGTACAAATACCCGTTACATAGTAGAAAAAGGTACTGTGATAAAATACACTAAATAGAATGTAAGAAAACCGAGGAGTTTTTGGATTATTTCAAATTCCTATTCCATTTCGAAAATTAAGCGACGAGGGGAGGGTAGAAATACAGGGGGTCCTCCGGAACCAGCAAATTTTTGAAAGAAGTCTTTGAGAAATAAATGTTTAGGAACCTCGGGAGTTTGTAAAGAGATTAAAAATAATATTAATCACTCATTGATTGTTAGGCGGTACGAAGTTCGCTGGGTCAACTAGTTTTTAATATTTAGAATTAGCCACTATGTGATAAACGACTTAAATTGAAATTAGGTGGTTTAGTACATAGCGACTACCTAATTCTAAATATTGAAAATTATTTTTTATTTCATACTTCAGGTAAAATAATACCTATTACGAATAAATACATATATTAGCAATATTACCTTTATACTGGATTCCATTAGAGTATAAAATTAAACATGAAATTAATTTGTCTGGTTTAAATGATAGAATGGTTTATGTTGGCCAATTTTATAAATGTAACAATTTGATTTCTATGTATGTATTATTCATATTATTTTTTTATCCCATCTCGCTCCAACTTTGTTGTTAAAAAGTTTTATTTCATTGTTTTTTGTGTATTTGTATAACATGGTAGAGGCTGAAGCCGTGAATCATATAATAAATAAATTAATATAATTTCAGATTCTGAATATTCCTATCCTATTCTATCTCCTCTCGCCGCATCCTTTATGAGGTAAGCAGAGTTAAATTTAAATAAATATTAGTACACTGGCGCAATTAGCTGTGAATCGATCAAGACTATGTAAGTGCAGTAGGACATCTAAAAAATTATTCACCCGAAAATTCAATTTATTTACTTTTTAAAAAATAATAGCCTGATTTGTGTCATTGATAATTTCCGTGATTTGCTAATACACTTTCTCTTGATGACATATTGCTTTAGGTTCAGGAATTTTGAAAATATTTCTTCTTTTTTATATATATTTCGCGAATGCGAATATAAAGTGATATTCGTGGGTAGGTAAATATTCGAAAGACCGACAGTGCATAATTTACAAGTATTAGGCATATATTCGATTCGATTAAAGCACTTATCTAGGTTAACAGTACTTAAAGTTTCGATAATTCTAATGCATTCGATATATGTATGACCTACTAGGTACAGACCTACTCGAATTCACATTAAACTTTCAACATGAAATTGAATCAATAATGGTTACCAGCACTCTAATAAGTAGTTCATAGTGTTTATGCAGTTGGGAATACCATCACAATTCATACATACATACATATCAGCAGGGTGATAAATATATAGGTTTCAATTTACAAACAAACAATTTATCTATATTATTATTATTATTTTTGTTATGTCACATACAGTTACTAAGGATTCTCCACCGGTATTCCAGGTGACACGGGCACATCAGCCAAGTGTTACCCGTTTCTGTGTTAATTTTTCAGTGGCAGTTCGTTAAGTTTCAACCGTTTCGTCTATTTGAGAAACTTTACGTGCAATTCTACAAGTATTCAGAATTGTTGTCTTTGTAGAGTGTTAGGTATAATATGTTGCTTGTGGTAGTGTAATACACGGTACATGTAGGTAGATTGTCATAAATTCGTTTGTAGTCGATCGACAAGTGCGTGTTTTAGCTTTTACTGTATTTATTAATAATGGTAACCTGGTTTCGACTAACAAAGTCATTGTCAAACCAAATCTACTACATGCCGTGTTGTTACTTAAATACTATGTCTTAGTAGGTATCAAAAATATGTTCTTGAAGTTAACTTTGTAAGTCGAAACCAGGTTAACATTATTAATCAATACAGTAAAACTTAAAACAATTTTTTGTTTCCATAAATCCATTTATGAATCTCAAAAATTAATATATTCGGCTCATCATTAGTTTTTATGATGCCTAGGTATCTGATAAAATTGTCGATAAGATCCGTCGGGTGTAATCCTCTGCTTTATAATACAAAATATATACAAAGAATATACACACCTTCTTATCTAAATACATTTACAAAAAAGAGCAAATTTTCTCAACCAATATATAACGGAAATAAGGTTGTTTCATGAAATTAATATCAGAAAAAGTTAAAATAGGCATAAAAAGTGAAATTTACTTGTATAATAATCCTATTTAGCATGGATACTTTAACAAAGTTTAACTTTTATATCAATAAAAATTGTATTAAGCTCTTTAAAACGAGTCATCCACTGGCGAGCCGACGAGCTGACGTTCATTGACGAATTTACTGTGTCGGTGTATAGGTAGTAGAATTCCATAAAAAAATCAAAAACAATTAATATTTTATTCTACTATCTATTGAGAGAGACGTCTTTCGTCTTATAAGGACATTGTTATTAATTTGTCAGTTCATTGTCAGAGATTGTTAATGTCCTCAAAGGACGAAAGATGTTTCTCTCAATATTGAACTCAACAGTACTACATACTAGAAAAAAACATTTGTTTTTTAATTTAGTTCATTGACGGACTAATCAACGATCCACGAGTTTCACTATTCTTGTATTTATTTTTCTCGGTCACTGGGAATTTTATATCGCAGTATTTCTAAATCGTAGGTATAAGTGGATGATTGGTGGTGTTTTTGACTGAGTTCGATAAAATAGACGTTTGTTTGGTGATTCAAGTTATCAGCTCGTTTTCGAGCCAACGATATAAACTGTGAAAAGATCATAAAAAGTTAAAAGTTCCGAAAATTCCAAAGTACTTCAAATTTCTAATATATTCAATGGATTTGAATTAAACCCTACTACATTACGATACACAATAGAACACATTCCAATTTTTGAAAAGATGAGAAAAAATAATATAAAGGATTGGTAATAATGGATCGTAAAAAGAATTCAAAGGCGCTGAAATAAAATGAACGTATTAATTTTTATTGGGTTTTATAAAAATTGCCAATAAAATAAATTTCAAAAGTTTTACTCAAGATGTTATACCTATGTAAAGATGGTGATTCCAAAAAAATTCTAAATTTTTTTTTTAGAAGTTATCGTTGGAGTTTAAAAAAAACGAATATATGGTTAGATGGAAGAAATCACTATATAGCGATAATCTCGCCACCGCACATCATCACAGTTTTTCTTATGTAAACTGCTTTGTTGATTTTGTTATAATTATGAATGATGATGTGCAAGAAGAATAAAAAAATAAATAAATAAATAATTCGCATTTTATCATGTCTACGAGGATGTGATAATATGCTGGTGGAGATATTTTTTTGTATATATGAAAATTAACTATGAATTGAGGTAAAAAGTATGTAAAATTATTTCAGAATAAATACGTTAAATAAATCATATCTTTCAAAGACGATCTTCTGTCTAGGTTGTATTTTGAGAATGTCTAATCATAGCCAAAATATGCATAATTTTTTTATCCACAATGTTTCCGATGATCTGGACGACTCTCTTTCACAATATAGCTTTCTCATCCATCGGTCGATCCCAGAGGCGGTGCAATGTCTTTCTGTACGGGAACCAAGGATTTGATTTGGAATTACTATTGAACGCAAAGATTTAGCTAAGAAAATTAATACAACCCGAAGCCGTACAAAAAGTAATTAAGAAAGTAATATAGCTTTCATATATTATGATAATGATATTGTAGTTTTAGGAATATCGAGAATAAAATGATTAATGCACTAATCCCGAGACTTATTTCCACCCAGTGTTCGGAAAAGAAGCGTTAAAGGTTGGAAGTAAGACCATAAATGAATTTTTTTTTTTTAAATAATTTGTTAACAATGTGTTGCTTTAAAAAATACCATTTCCACTTTCTTAAACATTTTGTGAATAAGTGCTTGAAAAGTACTTAAGTTATGGAATAACCTAGATCCTATCTCCATAAAAATTTCAGTTTTTTTTTTATATTCTTATACCTTTATGAGAATAGCCTTAACGATGTCCGTAAAAAATGAACATATTGTAATTTTCAACCCTCTCAAATATGAAATTGGTTGAATGAAAAAGGGGTAGCTGGCTACATATCAAAACAAAACAAAAAATGGAAATTTAAAAATATATAAACTAAACAATTTACCCGAATAATTCATATGGAAATAAAATTCACGAGGGTAGCTTTATTAGTAAATACATACTTATGTTTGTAATACTTTCAAAAAGGTTCAAGTGTAAAGATGGAGTCATACTGGATATACCTGAACAAAATTCTTTCCAAGTCAAATTGACAAATAATTTATATTATTTTAATCTATTCACTGCAATTTTTTAGACTATCATCGTTGTTTTGGAATGCAAGTTATAATCTTTATATTGAAAAAAGTGATTTGTTTCATTTAAATAATTTAATACACTAAAAACGAACTAGATCATTTTTTTTATTTTAAGAATAGTTTTTTTACTTTTCATACAAATTCTTACATTCTTTGATAATATCATAAAATTGTATTTTAAATACATAAAGTGAAAAAATTATACAAGAAATTTTACAGAAACAATGAAGTTAATGATTTTTACCATAACTAAGACGAATATTAATGAAAAATCACAAGATTCAAGCGCCCAATTTGGATTATGTAGAAATCGCTTATTTCTTCATAAGCTCAAATGAAAAAAAGACCATAAGAGACCATGAACACAAAATCGGAACACGCCAAAATTACCATCACGACGAAGGAACGATATGGTGAAATAAATTGGCATGACTGGGATGCAGATAGATCGGGATTGGACAACAGGGAGAGAAAAAGAATTGGTATTAATACAAGATTGTACGGGATAGGATTGAGAAGAAAAATAGCTTTGTGAATAAGTAAGAGGTCTGATAAAACATTTACATAATATTTAGGCCACTTTTACTAGAATTTGATAATGTTTTCAATAAATTTTGAAATAAGTCTTTTTGAAACCGAAGTTGATCTCTAATGTTCATTAGAAATAAAATATACATATTAAGTTAAAAGGTGAAGAAACTAATGAATTGGAAACTGGAAAGAAGATTGAGGAAAAACAGTAATAATGTTTGCAGTAATGATACCAAAATAGCAGAGGATTTCAGGCTGTTGGCGTTGGTAGAAGAAAAAAATTAATATAACAGTGGAAAAGTACATTTAACCCGGAGAAGATTTTTTTTTTCATTTTTTCATTATTCACGTGCATAACCAGCTTAACGTTGAAAACGATTCATACAATAGCATATTTATATTTTTTCTAAGAAGTCCAATAAAGAATGCTGCACGTGATAGACCTAAATAAATAAAAATAATTTATAAATTACGCACCACTGAATATTTGTTATTTTTTGTGTGGAAAGAAAAACATAAAAACATTTTTTTTTAGTTACAATTCATTTGATTATTCTGCAACAAACTCAGTTTTTCTTTTCCAATCCTCACATTGTGCAGAGTATATCCTCCAACATTTGATCAATATAGGCGTTTCTTGGTTGGCCTTTATAACTCCTGCCTTTAGTCATGCTTTCGGCAATGGTAAAAAGTAAAAAAAGGTGTCTGATGTTGTTTCTGATTTTGCTCGTTCTTGACAAACCTTTTAAAGGAGTTGCCTTCTTCGCCAAACCTATACAACAACTTGTCATTTTCGATATGTTCTGTCTTTAGCAAAGCATCTCAAAGGCAATCATACATACGTCCGCTTTGGCTCTTGCCAATGGTCTACGTCTCATAACCATATAGCAGATCACTCCAGAAAGAGGTTTTAACAACTTCGCTGCCTCCCAAGCATAGTAGAATCTTGAGGAAATCCGCTCCCGGCTTTTCGTATTATTCTATTGAAAAAACATTCTTTTTTGGAAATTATTCGTCATTTTTACTTTTTTTGTTTTTTATGACTGAAAAAATAAAAATAAAAAAAAACCGCATATGTGCGGAGCTGGCACTGACAATGAAAATTTCTACCTCAGTGCCGATCACGCACATGTGCGGAAATCATGTTGTTTACAAAAAGTTACTTTATTTACGAAAATATAAACCTAAATAAAATAATTTTATGAAAAATTCACTGTGCCTATACCTAAACATTATTTCTCCGAATATTCTAATCTACTAGTCTTCCAATAATCTTGTATACGACTAAGATACTAGTACGACTAAGCTGTATAGTCCCCATATGAATAAGTAATCCCAAAAAAAAAACTGGAATGGTTAGATCCTTCCATTTAGTGATTCTGGATTGTTCTGTAACTCCAGGTATTTGAAATAATATCAATACTTAGGTATTTGTCTCTAAGACAACCATTACTAAAACTTTTCATCAAAAAAAATAATCAAAAATCAATCGGAGTTGTTCCTGGATTGCCGAAAAATTCATTCTGCTTAGTAAATAGTATGTTATTAACCATATAAGAACTCGTGGTCCATGACCTAGTTGAACCTTCGATAGAAGGTTCCACGGTTTCAGGACGATCAGACGACGATAGATGGAGGAACATTTATTGCCACTTGATTGAAGGTTACTTGTTCATGACCTTCATATTCGTCATCATCAACTGAAGACATCTCATCGTCGATATCATAATCTTTATCAGTGTCATCTCAACATAGTTCTGCTTCATTATCACTGTCAGTTAATTGATAAATCATTGATAATCTCACTCTTTTAGGTCTTGACAAATTTTCTTCATCATCCATATTCGCAAGCGATTTCAGGTGGTATGAAATTCGCAAAGTAAAATCCAAACACCGTAATAATATTTTAGATGTGTCGTGAGCAGTGCCACACTACAAAAAACATATCATTACGAATGCCGACTTTATACTGAATCATTCAAAGACCATGATTCGATCACGCACAAGTGCGGTGTCGGCTATAGGATTGAAAATCGTACTCCGCACATGTGCGGAGAAGGCAGCGAAGTTGTTAATCAGGTTTTTCTTAACATTTAAATCAACGATAGAAGTTTCAAATAATACTCAAAGAACATTTTATTCTATTGCATGAAATAAGTTAGGTACAGGCTGTATTGAGTGGGATATATTAGATATAAATATTTTGTAATTTATTACCTCACAATTTTTTAGGAAGAAAATAGGATAACCTTGTGAAAGACCTTGGAGTTAAAAAAAATAGGATAACCTTGTAGTTCAGGGATCAGGATGGTAATCCACTTGGTTGTTTTATTTTTATGGCTTGAAGAAAACATTTCAAAACACCTGGATGGGCATATTTGTAAATAACTTGCAAAGGGTCTCGAGATTAAACTAGGTACATATATGCGGAAAAATCTACGTTATAGTACAAAAAATCCTTAAAAAAACTATTCATTAAGGGTAAGATAAAGTTCTACAGGGTGAAGGATTTCTTGGCATCATAACACATACAAGTGGAAAGGAATAGAGAGCGTTGTCAGAGTATTTCGAATTGCCTAGAATAGACACATTATGACAATGTTAAGGGGACACGACACGAGAATGTAGATTAAAAAAACGGGCTCGTCCGGGATTTGAACCCGGGACCTCTCGCACCCAAAGCGAGAATCATACCCCTAGACCAACGAGCCGCTTGTAATAATCGACATAAACGATACTAATGAGTGAAAGTAATTATGTGTAATGTATTATTTATCAGTGCCTACTGATAAGCTGATGAATCACTCAGTATCAGTTTACCTGTTATTGCTTTGTTTTGTAAACAATTCACGTTCATATATATATTGCAGGTGTAAAATGAGTAGGAATTAGTGCACGAACAACTGGAAACCTTTGACAACGATATTTTATAACCTATTCATGTGTACACGAAAAGTAGCTCTGTGGCAGACAACTGCTGCATTGACTAATTTGGGTATCAGTAGGGTTAATATGGAACCAAATTTTGATTTTTTGTGGGTTCGCGTGAAGTCATATTTAACTAACCAAAAATTAAAATAGATGTATAAAGATTCAGGAATAAATTATAAAGTACAAAAATGCCAAATCATTGCGCCTAAAAGCTGAAGAAAGTAGAAGACTGCGGACAATAAAAGATGAAAACGAATTTCAAAAAAGTGTGAAAAATAATAAACAAAAATGGATTGATTTTCACATAAATTTTTATAATTATTATTATTATTGAACAATATTAAAGTGTCGTTTACGTGCCGAAGCACCTCAAGGACACTTTACAATTCATAAATTCTAGGACATTACATCCACGTCATATTATAAATATAGATAAATACATAGATAAATGAGAAATCTTGGATACATAAAGGTATCCAGGTCAGAAGTTCCATACTACATTGAGTTACAAATATAAGTCGCCTTAGCATACTTTTATATAATAAGTTTCCCAGTAATATTAAAGCACTCGATTATGTAGAATATCAGAGATAAGTGAAAAGGTATCTAGTTAGAAAAGCGTTTTACAATATCGATGAAATGCTAAATGGGACTGTTTGCCCTATTTGGCGTTGACCAATTTATTTATTTATTTATAATTATTTATTTTTTACATATACTGACGAGAAGTTATTTTAGGCCGAAAAAACTTCAATTAAATTTCTTTATTTCTTTACGCAGTGATTTATGATTATTGTATTGTTTGCGAAAAAATTGCCTGAATATTCCAAGTGCCAATACAATGGTCTACGGATAAAAAGAAAGAATAATTAACAGTAGTAGTTGTATAATACGTGTGATCAAGAACTGCACTCATATTTATTGCCATGCCTAACATTTACATATACAATAAGTATAGGTATTGATGCCGATGTAAGCATTTTATCTATAGGTATACGTTTGTACGTAAGTGAAAGGTGTTTACGAATTCGATTTGGTAGTCAGCATATTATTATTAACATTACTGTATATATTTAAGTTTCACGGCAGTATGTTTGTGTGGCTCGTTGGTCTAGGGGTATGATTCTCGCTTTGGGTGCGAGAGGTCCCGGGTTCAAATCCCGGACGAGCCCATCTTTTTAAAATCTCATTCGAGTATTTATGGACACAAGGATTTCAAATTTGATAGTCAGATGAGTCAAATACGGATTATCTACGATTTGAGATCAAGATTAAAGATCAATTCTGGTTTCGGACGAATCTGTAGACATTAAGTAGACTCTATGCCATACCCGGCACTAATTTTTCTATAAGTTATCGAATGTTATGTAAAAGGCAGATGCTCGAAAAACATCACGTAAAAGACACGAAATCTTCAATTCAACCATGAGGTATGCATCCATCCTAAATGTTTTCTTTTTTATTTGGGAACGGAGAGGAAGACATGCATGTTTATTATATTCAGTTAGTATTTACCCCAAATGTTTTTTAGAGTGTCATACACAAAGTTCATAGTTCATGAAATTAATGTTTTTGATTCATCGAAGGTATTATTCATTTTATTATAGTGTATAAGTTTCTATACAAATCTATAGAAAAGGTTCTGTGTGCTCATATTTGCAGATTTGCTGTCTATGAGCCCTCATTGAGAAATACTGCATTACACACTCTCAAAACTTCTATAGCTCTTATTTGAAAAAATAAAGAAAGTTTTTATATATATAGAGTTTCTAAAGATTTAAAGACAGCTGCATTGAAATATTTGAAATAAATTCATAACGTTAAGAAATATTCTAAAAACACGTTCTATTTATTTTATTCACAAACCTTTAATAAAATTTACAAATTATTCAATGTTATACAATTTTGTGCTGACTGGTAAAAAATAGAGAGTCAATTGGGGGTCAATGATTGACAATGTCCTCATAAGACGAAAGACGTCTCTCTCACCGATTAAATCATTAGTAGAATAAAACGCATGTTTTATTTATTTCAATTGGGGGTCAGTTTGGCTACCTTTGTGCGATTTTATTTTCTCACTTTGATGCCAATTTTCCATACTTGAATACTAATTTTGTCTGCTTTCCTAATTTTTTCGATAACCTAGTAGAGTGAAAGGCAACTCCCTCATTCCTCCCCCCCTCCGCCGATTAGACTATTTATACTAAGTTATATTATATACCTACGTAATATGATAAGATAATATCTAATCTTTGGATGTTATCTTATCATAATATTATAAATATGCTGGAGAGATGAAATAGTGTACAAAAATGCGATATTATGAAAACTAATTGTGGTTAACAATTTTGAATTAATATCATTAGAATGAAGATAAATGCTATAGTCATTATTGATATACGTAAAATATATTCGGGCTTTCTTTTAATGAGCTAAGTATTAATTACTTTATTTATGTATCCTGGTTCTTCCACTATAATTTCAAACCGCAATTTTTCATTATAAAGTCTGGTCTTAGAAAACTAAGGACATAAAAGTCTTAAAAAGTTAAACCAACTTAACTTATTCTCTCAATCTAATTTTTCTGTTCTTTCAAACGATATTCATAAAACCATGAACAATATTTGAACATTCCATAATCTGGAACAATATTCACGCACACTCACTAGTCAGCTTTCTCTCCAGTGCTGGATATAGGCTTTTACCAATCGTCATAGTTTTGCGCCCAATGCACCCATTTTCGTCCATCGATTGTAGTTAATGTGGTGAGTCCATCTTTTTTTGCGGCCTGCAGATGATTCTGCTACCAGGATTTCCAAAAGATAGAACATAAATATCCACACATATAAAACTTACAAGTCCGATTTGATGTCACAAGTTATTTACATAGTTTGTACAAGATATCTTTATAATTATTATTGTACAAATCTAAAACTTAAAACTGAATTATAAAAGGTCAACCTAGATCCAAAACTTTTGCACGACGGACAGGCGTTTGTTTATCCCGAAGCTCATTGTATCTTATTTATTCAAGTTGTTCTCTATGCCATTTGTGTGTTTGTCTAATATTGCTGCCTGTTTGCTGGCTCGTGTCTAATTAATTAAAGTTGCTATCTCTTAGGACTAAGGACATTGTACGTCTTTGAAATAATTGAGATTTGGGATTTATAATTATATCAACTAAATCCTTAACAATTATTTCGTAGTTTCCTAGAGAACGTGTAATCCAATTTCCAAGGAATGTCTTTTTTAAAAGTCTTAGGTCCCACGCACAAAAGTTGTTTATGTTTTATTATAAATTAATTTTTAAAAAGCATAAAGTTTGTCTCAGGTTCAATATTTTCAAGCGCATATGCGATAAGCCTGCCTTTTGGTACTCTCTGTAGAAATGCACTTGTATACTGTATATTTGGATACCAAAAAAGTTTAATTTTTCTATTTTAATTAGATGGCCGGTGTGGCGTAGAGGTAACGCTCTTGCCTTTGAGTCACTAGGTCCTGGGTTCGATTCCCGGCCAGGGCAAAATGAAGAATGACTTTTTTCAAATTGTCCTGGGTCTAGACTAGATGTTACATTTATAATTATATGTTTATGGCATTGTATACGTGTGTCGTCGGGTTGGTAACCATAATACAAGATTCATATCTTAATTTAGGACTAGCTCGATTTGTGTGAATTGTCCATGCATGTTATGTTATGTTAATTCTAAGACAGACCGCTGTCCTAAGGTCCACTTCAACTCGAGTTAATTTTGTTTTTATCATCCATTAAACATATATAGCATAAATATTTTACACCAAAATGTTTGGAACGGATTAGGCGAGCAATAGTGGCAAAATTGACACTCAAGTAAGCGGCAACAGGTATCACCTTGTCGTTCACTAAAATAAGGTCAGTAAGGCCAATGGAAAATCCATGTCAATTTAGAAACGTCTGCCTATTAAAATAGCCTGCTTTGCGTAAATTTACAATATTTAACGTATTGATGAAATATGTAGAAAGATACATAATAAGCTATGTGTAAAATTTGCTTTTTTCTAAACCATATCCATCGCCGATCTTCCTATAAAGAAGTCCAAGGTCAATTTGTATTCTAAAAATAAAATCTGTAGTTATTTATTACATCGATAGAACATTATTATATTTTAATATCTCTAACGTAGGTTTTCCATTAAATAAAATATGCCATACGATCCAAGACAAAATGACCGATATTTCATCAGTCATCAATGTTCAATTCGGCCTTTACGGTCCAATTCTAATTGGATATTTCATCATCATCGTATTATTAATATTAGCATCAGTCTGAAAATAGTTTTGAAGAAATAGAATATTCAATATGTAAATCTTTGAAGTACATTCTAACAGTCAGTGTCTGGAAATGCCGAAGTAATATTATTAATATTAATGTATTACAAACACTAATCGATGTTTCAGCTTTCAATATGTTTATGTAATCTTGAAATATTATGTTTTAAGTATCCGTACGCTGAAACGTTTCGTTTGTTGTTGTATAAGATGTTTCACATGTTATCGGTTGATAACCTTACTCCATTTTAGAAGTTCTTAAGAGAAAATTCTAGAAGTTGGATAACATCGGAGTTGTCTTAATTCTTGTCTTACCCAGGTAGGAACAATACAACCTTAAGGGTCTACCTTTTGTCTAGAAGTTCAATTATAAAATGGAAGTTGGCATTTTTCTTCTTCCTATCTAAAGAACATCTTTGATACGCCTTTGCACTGCTTTTTAATTTGATACTTTTTTTCAAAATTTGATAGATGGTTTTGACGAATTAGTTTTGGTAATGGTTTCAGCTAAAATTTGTTCCAATCAACACACAATTGAATGATTTAACTGATTTACTACTAATCTACTACTAATTTCGATGGCCAAAAAGCTCTTGTAAGACTGTTGTCTTTAAAATAATAGATATTCGTAATTTATATTCGGTTTAAAGCTTAATTTAATGGACATGAAGTGACAATTTGTAATGAACAAATTTTAATTACTTACGTCCAGTTTTAAATAATATTATCTTATACTAATATTCTCTATTCATCAGATGTTTTGATGATATTGGAAGAATTGATGTTGACTGGTAGCCTCCAGTACTAAAATGACGGAATGAAGAAATATAAAAGAGGCTTATGTTCAGCAGTTTACAGGAATTGCTGAATAAGTAAGTAATCTTCTTCTTCTTCTATACCATCACGGCATATCCCACAAGTGGGGTAACCAGCAGACCAGCTACATGTAAGAAACATGCAAGCTGTTCTCTTCGTGCTAATATAAAATCAAGACATTCAGGATGGGTGGCAAACCTCATTGCTGAATTTAAGATGTACAATGTCTTAATTTTTTCGAACACCTGCCTTTTACAGGACACTCGAAAACTTAAGGAGAAGAGTGGGAGACCAATTCTTTACCGGGTGCTCCACGGGATAAGTAAGTAATCTCAATTTGGAAATAATGGAATCAATATACATATTAAGTTTAAGAAATTAAATTCTATTGAAAATTCGGTACTAAACGCAGCCTTGTTCAGACGATCATATTCTGAGATTTGAATAGCAAATGTACAAGTTCTACATTAATTCTTGACTCTACATAATATTATGAGTGATTTAAACAATCCCATTCAATATGCACGTTGATGTTTGTTTACCAAAATTTATGTTTGATATTACAACTACCTACCATAATACACAATATGGTAAATACAATATGTTCTCGTTGTCGGTGTACGTCATCAATTCAAATTCGCAAGTCCGAGGAACGTATTGTATGTATAATATACAAGCTGCATCACCCGGTGAAGCTGAGAAAATTAAGAAAAAATCTGTACAAAACTTACCAACTTACCTAATAATGGCTAGCCTTCACCTCGTCGCTGTGGAATACAATACCATTTTCAATCTAAGACCCAAAAACTCGCTCTTGTCTTGTCTTGAGAATCGATTTACCAGTTTACCATATCGTCTATAGTTTTAAGAATGACTACTCTTTAATAATAATAATAATAACTAGACAACTTTTTTAATATGCGCCATTTTGTTGAAAAACCACCGCAAGGGCCCATTCAAGAATCATAACACCTGCTGAACAATAGGGATTTTAATCTCGCCTTGAACACCACCACACTCTCCAGAGTCCGCAAATCATGTAGAATTTTGTTCCACAGCAATGGACCAGCGACATAGAAGGCACGGATTTAATAAAGAAAAAATATTAAGTATGTATGACAAATAGCTAGCACAAAAATTATGTAGAATTTATTAATAAATGAAGTATTAAATAGAATAAATAGTTTTTTAAGTCAACTGTTATTCACAAGTATGCCATGTAGCTAATGCCAATCCAAGCAAAATACAGGCATTCTTTTTTTGAATCTCAAAATTAAAAACAAAAAAACTGAAATAACCTAAATATCCAATACTTCAATTCAATATTCATACTGTCCGCAGCGGAACCTATAAAAGACAACGTTATTTAAATTATTGTCAGTTGAGTTGTATGTACAAACGAACAATCGAAAATATTATGAGAAACTGCAAAATAGACAATATATAGCACATTAACATACCTGAGCAATTAATTTTAAATTCGTACAGAGTTTGTGGTTTTTAATTAATTGCCTTTATGCACGAAATACATTTCTTATTGCAATCTATTTCGTTTCCTAAGAAACTACAGGAAAGCAATTAATAAATCTAATCTAAAAATTGTTAAAGTCTTAATTCAACTTCGAGAATTCTGTAAAAGGCTAGTATTAGTATAAAATCACAAATATTTTCAACATCTTCGATCAGAGTAAGATATATCATCCATTCTGAATGCAACGCAAAAAGTGGACAACCACTATGTTTGACAGTTATTCTAGATTAGCTAATTCTATTAACATCATTAATATGTCTAACTATCTACACCATCACGACATTTTCCAAAAAGGAGTAGACAATATAGACCAGGGGTCGGCAACCTTTTAGCTGTGGTGTGCCAAGCCACCAGGGTTGCCAGGTCTTTTCCAAAAAAATACCGAACATTGAGCAAAAAAAAGTTTTAATCGTTGATCTATATTATGATCTTAAAATTCAAAGTGCCATTGCACATGAGCAACTAGCCACCCTAACTTATAAATATTATATTTTTTCTTACTAATGCACGCTTCCAGCAATGTCTTATTTGCTTTAACTGCCCCATGCATTTCGCAACAAGTCAGACTGATATTACATCGTATACATAATTCAGCATTCACCATATCTGTCCACAATCACTTTATTACGGCTGTTTGTCCACAAATAATTCATATTATGGCTAAATACTCTTTCCACGTAAGCATTTCTACACTGGTTCTCCCATAATTGTTTTAATTATCTGTTTCAAGTTAGGGCTTAAGTCGTTTATTAGGGAGAAAATTAATCCGAAAAAAATACCGAACCGCCCATACTTCGGTATTTTTGTCATACCGAACACCGAACACGGTGCTAAAATACCGAACGGTTCGGTAGAATACCGAACACCTGGCAACCCTGCAAGTCACTCTACCAATATGATTCAGGGTGCCGCCTTAATTCTAAATTATATAATGGGGTTCTAGAGGAGAAGAATTTTATACCAAATTTATATTTAAAACATATTTATTAAAAAAAATAACATAAAATTCTATTTTCGCGATTTCCCTGATTACTTTGTAGAGTGCCATTCAGATCCCCATCGCGTGCCAAGCCTGGCAAGCCTGGCACGCGTGCCATAGGTTGCCGACGCCTGATATAGACTAACCGCATGAAATGAGCATGCCAGTCGTCCTCTCCGTGTTTGGTTAATATATAACATAAAATAACATAACATGTATAGACAATTCACACAGATCGAGCTAGTCCCAAAATAAGATTGAATCTTGTATTATGGGTACTAACGCGACGATACACATATATACAATTCACTAAATACATACCTATACATGTAACACCCAGGCTCAAGACAATTTGAAAAAGGTCATTCCTCAATCTGCCCTGGCCGGGAATCGAACCCGCGACCTCGTGATTCAAAGGCAAGAGCGTTACCTTTGCGCCGCACCGGCCGCAAATAAATATGTATAGCGAAAATCGCTTTGGTTCTAGTTCTTATATTTCTTATTTATATAATGACTTCTGATAATTTTAATTATAGGTATCATTAGATTCGTAACTATTTCAACATATATTTGAATACGCCTGTCCAGAAATTTTAGCACATTTAAATTTTAAAATTAATCATAGCAATGATTTGTCATAGGAATAAATTGATTTATTTGTAAAAAAAATGTTGATGGAATTTATATGTATCTACCTATTCTATTTTGAGAACTAAAAAAGGAACATAAAATATCTAACGCAATATAGTTCAGCGATGGTCGAATCAAATGTGTCAATCGTTTGTACCAATACAAATTAAAAGTACAAAAAAATGTTTGAGAGACCGATTCAAATGGCATAGAGAACGCAATTACCCGTATGGTGTTTTAATACGGGAATACAGTCCGAACTTTGGGATTAAAACTGATGAATAAATTGAAACACTAATTGGTATTTATTTTGGTATTGTGCAAAATAAAGTTTCAGTTATCCAAAATTTATAAGAATATAATTTTGACAGACTCAGTCCCCAATACAGAAGTCCTGCGCAGAGCACGTACGAATAGAGAATTCCTGACAAATATTAAGGTTCGTAAAATCTCATATTTGGGCCACGTCCTGCGAGGAGATAAATATCGGCTTCTGCAGTTGATAATAGAGGGTAAGATTGAGATACATCGTGGTTTGGGAAAGAGGCAGATGTCGTGGCTGCGGAAAATACGGCAATGGACCGGAATAACACAGATGGGAGGACTGAGGCCTGAGTCAACAACACACTATCGCGTCACGTTCCCGCTCCGCTAGCGTTCGGGTGCAGACGATGGTGCGCCAAAGTGTTAATTTTCGTAACTATTGTGTATCTTAGCAACGAAATTGACACTTGCTTGCAACATCGTCTGCACCCGAACGCTAACGGAGCGGGAACGTGAGACGAAAATGTGTTGTTGACTCAGGCCTCTGGTCCGCACAACGCGAAACAGAGAAGCATTTTCCAGAGTAATCGCCAACGTCGGGGGATCTAATACGGCACTGATAGAAGAAGAAAGGAAGTAGAATAAGACGATGGTTGGATAACATTAGAAGAAATGTTGATGATTGATTGTGGGAAACTGAGGCTAAATACATCAGTTGACAAGGATAGCAATTAAAGTAAGAAAATACTTAAAATATCAAAGGATCATATTTAAACTTGAATTTTATTACTAATGAATGAAGAATTGTGTATGATGTCGAAGAAAGAAACCGCCAGGTTGTCCAAGAAAAAGTCGTACAAAAAGTTGAGTATTACTTTGGCTTTTAAAGACGTCGTTTGAAGTGGTCATAAGCATTGCAAATGACAAAAGATAGGATTTATTAGAAAGGTGCTTAGATGCAACGGCTTACTGACCTAAATAGGGTGAGAAGGAAGAAAAGATTTTTATGTGACAAAGAAGTGGAATTATGAACCTATGTGTAGGTAATTCTAAAGATTCTTAGTACTGCATGAGTAGGATAATCTTCGAAGTCTTTTTTTGTAATAAATTTTATTTAAAGTTTTTTGATCAAATGCATGATTTGGAGCGCCGTTGAGTCTAAAGATTCTGTATGATACAGCTAGTATCAAACTAAAAACAATACACAAGCCCACATGCTCCAACAGCGTTTGCAGAAAACATCGCGTGACAAATAATATCAGTCCAAATTATACAATAGATATGTACTCTTTAATATTGAATTTTTATTATTTCAATTAACATATTATTCTTTGCTGATCAAATATTAATTCCCAGTCGAAATATTCATGCGGTCATTCATTTCATGAAGATATTAATGGTTTGATATATGGCATACCTACCCGGGTGCAAAAATAATCTTATAAATTTGTTAAATATTCAATGCAGCAATTTTTCTTTATTTCTTGAAGTACCTGCACATGGGGATATCTCATAGACTGCGATAAAAACAGTATTTTTATTCCATATAATCTAAAAAAGCCCATAAAGATCAGTTTGCCTAATCTACGATTCGTGACCATTTCTGTTTCTTTTTAGACAATTATAAGTCCCATATGATGGTGGGTCTATCGTTTTCGTCTTTCTTTGTCACATAGTTCTATCCAATGACACATTCTGGGTAACAATTCTTCAATACATTTGCCCCTTTGCCTTGCCACCGCAGATATTGAGTTACACTTTAATTTAATTTAATTTAATTGAATTCTCTGATTGTGCATGCTGTAGACGCTCTTAATTGGGGAACTGGCCAGATCTTATTGTATGTTTGTAATTTATGTATTGTGTTGTCAGTTTTCTGTGAGTGTCTCTATGAAATAAAATAAAATAAAAAATAAAAATACATTACTAGGGCATGTTATAGGAATTTTCTAAAAGGATTATGGGTTATGATGTACGAGGAATAAATTCATGTCAATAAGACAGTTTGATCAGAGATGGAGGACTCTGAGACTCCAATCTCAATTAAGAAATTTATACTCTAGTCTAGAGCAGAAAAAGAGAAGAATGATATTCTTAACGCTAGCCTCATGATAAGAGCGGAAGCTCTTGAAAGTCGACTCGCGACCAATAAAGACACGATGGAAGTACTAAATAAGTGTTTTGTTTATAATAATTGAACATGAACTTTCACCAAGAACCGTCGGTCGAAAATATCGACTTTAGAAGTAATTTCATTTTTTTTTATTTGCCATAGTCAATATATGCAACATAACTATATATAATAACGTGAAATACAATGAGTTTAAATACTTCGCAAGATTTGAGAACAGCTCGTGTTTTGAGGAGGAATCGAACTACTTCATTGATTATATTTTAGATTAACATACAGATAGAAAACAATAAGCAAAATACATGTATTAAGCTTAAAAGTAGTAATAATAGTAATAACAATTAGATAAACAAAACAAAAATCAGCAGATGAAATAAAACAAAAAGAAAATACATGACGATATACACATAAAAGCACATCACGTATACATACAAATACACTTATGACACACACACATACAAGTAAAATAAGATATCTTGACACTCGAAATTGAGAACAATCATGGCCTGAGAGTACTGAAATTCAAAGACACAATCGTAAATTCGAACTATAGATTATAGACGATCATCTTCAAGCACTCTTCAATCCGAATTTTGCATTATTTTCCTTCTATAAAGCATTCTTCTTGAAATTGAACTAAACTAGTAAAGGGTCTAATCGTACAATTTTATCAATAGAAACGGATTGTAATATATCTACTTACCATCCCAGATCCAACCACATAAGCGGATTGAGTTTCGTATTGTTACATTACTACCTAACCGGAAAGTATGAAATGTATTTTTTTGACATTTGGACAATAATGAATGCCCTTACTCAAATCTACACTTGAAATAAGTATAAATGTTGGCAGTACTTCAGAATACAGGCTTCTTAATAACCTAGTTTTCAGTTTAAGGGTTGACCACATCCGAAATATATTTTTTTTACAAATTTCAACTTTCATCATACAAATTAATTCATAAAGGATGCGTCAAAGTTTGTTTGTTAGCAGCTTATGTATGTACATATTTAAATATTTTTACAGGAAATTAAACAAGCTTTTGTTGTGAATATGTAGTCAGATTCTGAGAAAATCATAGGTGTTACTTACTAAGGGCTTACGAAGTTTTACGTTACTGCAAAATACACAAATATGACTTCACTCTCTCATCATCATCACGTTCTTGCGAGTGGTATTACTCCATATTCAATTAAAAATTGTGTTATTTTTATTTTTTCGTCTCAACAAAACACACTGTCCATTCAAAATATAACAAGCTATTTATTAATATGAGCGAATATAATGTACATTTTGTCAATGCATTTGTACAAAGAATATTGTTTCATGTGATATGCATAAGTCAATCATATTAAATAATTATAGAACGTTTTTGAATAGTCATAATTGTTAGTTCTCGATCATGGCAGATGGCGTAATAAAAATGGTTTGAGTATTTAATAATTATGGGAATAATAACATAATAGAAAAGTATTTTTTCAAGTGGTTTCTTACTAATGTTAAATAATCAAGTGCACACATAATTACATTATTTATGACTCACTTTTCATATTCGATGATTGACATGAGAATTGTGTGGAAAATACGCAACAGACACCTCATTCGACCATGCAATCTTGTTTTATGTAAACAAATGGTGCCCAGACATTTACGAATTGACTTAAGCTGGCATATATAATTTCTATTGCCCTTAATGTCGTGTATTATTTAAATCAATTCTTTTTATGTTTAGTATTTGTTCTATATGGTATTGCATGTTTTGTTTTATAGGTGGCAACTAATTTCTTGCATGTGTTGGATAATATTATTCCTATTTGCTTATGACAAATTTTACTATTGAATTTTTAATGATGTTAAATTTTGAATTTTAAATTTTGGGAGATTTTATATGATATTTTTATGTTTTTAATTTTATTTTTCATGACTCATTGTATTGTTTATATTGCTTATTTTTTTATTGTTTAATCCTGCGATTATTGCTTTGTGAGCATTATTCTATTAATTTTGTTAACATAATTTACTCTATTCTATTGTAATTGTTGTTTGTTGATTTTATCTGTTGTATTTAGTTATGTATGTTTTGTAGAGCACATAAGGGTAATATAGGGATCTTCACTGGTTTGCTTATTGCTAAATATGTTATAGACCATTGTATTTTTTGTCAACTGTATGTATCCTGTAAAATTGAAATAAATAAATAAATATATCCGAAACCATTTTTATGATTATTAATAGGCTAATAACAATTAAACACTATTTGTCACTATGAACGGATTTTGTCTTGATAAATAAAAACGATTATTTGATTATTAGGAAAACGGTTCTTCTTGAGACGTCGAATAACTTTTTCTTTCTTTTTCAGCTCATGAATCATATATTATGTCCATGCACAAAGTATATGGCTTACCATCAAATAATTTAAAAAATCATTCGAACATTCCAAACATTTTATAGAGTCATATCACAAAACCATAGAAAAACAATAAATACCACATTAGTACCATGGCCACCTACGAATATGCCCATTGATGGGGATGGCTGTAGTCCTGAAGACCCGATTCAAGGAAAGGACAAGGTGAAGTTTGTCACCACCTAATACAGTGGAAAGATTTAGACTGGATACAAAAACGAACGTACAATCAATACCGCATTTCTATATCGATCATCTTAAAAAAAGAAAAAAACTTTAATACCATCTGACTCTAGTATTTAATATTACTTATACTCCTAATCTCTACTTCAGAGTATTATAAACCTACTTATATTATAGACCTAAATGCTGTCAAACAGATAATTTTATGAACTGATTCTTTTACCCACTATATCACTCCATAACTCACAGCTCCCGCACCCTCATCACTCACTCACAGAATTTATCACTTAGGTCGTTTGATTGTTAAATTTTATTAAGTCTTTATCACATTCCCAAGTATTGTTATTAAGGTATTAAAAAGTGTTTTTGTCGTTTCTATACTTGAATCAGAACGATTTGTGTTTTGTGTCTGGTGGTAGTAGTCAACCATCGAAGAACGAACAAGAGATAAATTTTTATAATCACTTATTTTTATTTTATAAATGTTAAAAGCACAAAACAGACAATAACTACATATATATAAAGTTAGAAAAAAGGTTAATCTTTCAGAGATCAGCTATCATCCAATACCATGCGCCACAATTAATTTAAAAAACATAGGTAGTTACCTAACATTCCGGTCATCTCAACATGCCTACATATACACAGTCTCGCTCGCTCACTCAATGGTCACACTAGCACAAAAACACAAATCAATAATAATAAAAAAAAATCAAGGGGAAAAAGGGGGGGGGGAGATTACTGCGTACCTGCTGATTCATTTAGACTTTGTCGTACCATTTTTTTAAGGTGATATCCCATAAAAATTAATGGTAAGGTTATTTGATTCTGTACAAGTAAGAAAACCTAGTTTTAACGAAAAATTTAATTTTCGTATGGAAATAATACCACTCCTCTGGCGAGAAATATTTGAAGTTTTATTACTTTCATATGGGAGTTTACACTTATCTTATGGTGAGGAACTTCTTAAAATTCATACCTACTTAACTTCTTGTTTTTGAATACATCTTTTGTAATGAAATATTAATTGTTTCGCGTATAAAAGTAAAATTTATAAAGATATACGTCTTACTTACATGTATTACCTATGTAAGTCATGAATTTAATTTTTGAAATTCTTTGATACTGTTATTTGAAATTTCCAAAAGATGGGCTCGTCCGGGATTTGAACCCGGGACCTCTCGCACCCAAAGCGAGAATCATACCCCTAGACCAACGAGCCACACAGGAAAATTGGAAATATATTACAATAAAACAAATTAATATTATAGTTTTGCGTAGTGAGTACATTTCAAACAATAAAGCATTTACTTCAATTTTATACTAATAGTTAAAAGCTGATAAGGCACATTTTATGACAATACACATTTCTTTTGCAAAACAATAGACAATTTATATTTAAATTTCGAATTGAACACATTTTTTAGAAATCTACTCACATGGCTCGTTGGTCTAGGGGTATGATTCTCGCTTCGGGTGCGAGAGGTCCCGGGTTCAAATCCCGGACGAGCCCTAAGACTTTTTTCAAACTAGTTTTTTTACTCCTTTTGGTAAGTTTGATGGTATCTCGTCACAAACTTAACCTCTAAAATTAGGAATTGATGAGTTACGTCACCCATCCTGAATGTCTTTTCGTTAAAATTTCTTTGTGTACTTAGAAGATAATGAAAATTATTTAATTTAGTATTCGCTAAGAATTATCGTCGGTCAGCAACATTATTTTTGTCATTGGTTAGCCTACCAAAAAACTTAGAAATAAGCAAACCCTGTGAATTAAGGTTTAAAATCTCTAAAAAATCTCTAAAAAACTCTAAAAAATATATTTATGAATATTGAGAATTATTATATTTTTAATATAATCCTTAACTATTTGCGTATTTTCCATTATGGTAGGTATGAAGTAAACACTTAACTTTTTTATAAATACACACTATATTTTGTAAATGAGTATTGATAATGTCCAAAATTAGTATTGATAATGTCTTGGTAAAAGACGAAACAATTGTCTACTCATTTATAAAATATAGTGAGAATTATTAATTAAAAGATATACAAAAAAATATCATGTTTAAAATAAATTTATGAATCTGGGTACAGTAGACATATTGAATCAAAAATCAACAATCAGGTTACCGATCACCTCAAAATATAGCAATATGCTCGTCTTCTGTTCATTGGTTAATGGATGTATAATTCTTTTTGTTAAAAATAATATCTCTTCTAACCAATGAAACTGAAGAATGAATTAAGTATATAAAATTTGTTGCGTTCAAAAAAACGTACCAAGTTCAATGGTTTAGTATCGCTGCATTTTTTAGATAATACCACTCGCACTCCTTTTAAATAAATACTTATAATATTTGAAGAGTCATACTGTGACAATTAACCTGACGAATCAGATAAGAGTGCCACTGATAATAAATAATACATACTTTCTAAATGATAAATGAATGATTGATCGATTACAATACTATAAAATCTAAAGATATTAAAAATAATAACTCTTTCCTTTATACAAAAGTCTTTGTGTGTCCTGTAAAACTTTTTCCTGGAAAATGGTGCCATATTATATGGCATCGCATTTTTTGACTACATATTATGTTCATTCCATATCAATAGGTTGAGTAAATAAAATTATATATACGTTTATAATGAATATATTTTTTCGAATTAAGAATTGGATGTTGTACATTTTATGAGACAAACGTTGATCACCTCATTTATCTTATATACGAAAAAAGCATTTATTTTTTACCTAATAATTTTCATTCTTACGTTTTTTTTGGAACTATGCACCTATACTTACTACTATTATACCATCACGGCATATCTCACAAGTGGGGCAGTCAGCAGAACAGCTGCATGTAATAAACATGCAAGCTGTCCTCTCCGTGCCAATATAAAATCAAGACATTCAGGTTGAGTGGCAAACCTATATGTATACCTTTGTATGTTAAAATGTGATGTTCGTTTTAAGGAACCAAATGTGAAATAAATAAAACAAATGATGAAATAAATAAAACAAATGATAAATTTCGTAAAGTAGAATAAAAGATATAATAGTTTTACTCTACTATTAAATCTTTTATTCTACTATACGAAAGAGACGTCTTTCGTCTTGTTAGGACATTGACAACGCAAAAGACGTCTCTCTCGTCAAATAAATCAAATAGTAGAATAAAACATTTGTTTTATTTATTTCGCAATGGAATTCTACTACCTAAACACCGACACAATGAATTAACCAAATGTGAATCACATTTTCAAAGACCAACAAGTTTTGAACGCAAGATTCAAAGACCAAGATAGTTTTGTTGGATTTTTATACTCTATATATACCAAAATGGATGTGGTATTATGATAGAAGTAGTAGGAGTCCAGTGTTTTGTCCTCTCTGCACATAAGACATGGTATTATGGGACAGATAATATAAATACATATTTAATTGTGATTGCGTACTAATAATATGTTATTATTTTGTGATTTTCATTTACTTACATATTATTATTATTTAGTTAGGATACCTTTGGTCCTGGATCAACTTGAAGGGCTTTGGTGTTTCTCCCCTTTATCCCGACATTTCAACACAGTAAAGATTCCGACAATTACTAGGTTCAATGTAACATAATATGCTATTAACATAATATTATTTAACACAAAATGTCCCATCGTCGTCTCATTTAATCTAATTCTAATATCGTCATACATAATTTGGTTTTATTTATTCTCATATACATGGCACATCTCACAAGTGGGGTGGTAGTAGACCAGCCGCATGTCATGCAAGCCGTTCGTCTACCCCGTGCCGACAAAAAATTAAGACATTTAGTATGGATGGAAAATCTCATAGCTTAATTTAAGCTGTTACATAAATGTTTTTATTTTTGACCACCTGCCTTAAACATGATACTCGAAAACTTACGAACAATAGACCAATTCTTTGCTGGGAGCTCCACGGCATATTGCATAAAGTTATTTTCATTTATTCATTGTTTAACGTTGGGAACAAAGGGTGTAAGAAAAAATCCGTTAATTTTTGAGCTAACTCATTGTCAGGAGAACAATATTTTGTAAATAAATAATTAATATAATAGATTGTGAATAACGATTTTTTAAAAGTGACTGCAGCGTTGTGGAAGGTCGAAATGAGTATTTAAAAAAAACAATAGCTAAAAATATGAATCTGGTTTGGTGTAGGTCGGCAGTAGAAATCGGACTATCCAGATTGACAGACCGAAATGCTACCGCCTCTCAAATGGATTTTTAATTTTATTCAATCCATTTTACTCAATTTGAGAGGTATTAATTCACCAAGGATAATTATCTCTCTATCTCTCTTTCTCGTACTCCGCCCGATTTTCCTGTCTTCTCTAGTATCTTAATTAATTTAAGAATATAAAAACACTGTAATTGGCCTTATTTTCTTTGCAACTATGATTAAATTATTTTATGTATTTTAACTATGCTTTTAGTGTTTAAATAAATAAATAGATATTTAGCAAGATACATATATAAAGACAATAAATATATTTACGTGTTTGCATTTCATCTTGTATAATGCAACGGACCATATTACCAATAATATCAAATCATTCCACAACTTACAACATACACAATATTGTCATACAGCGTAAATAGAGTACCGTTCCATGTAGGTACCTACTATCATAGCTAAAGTACACGTGGGTATCTATATAATTATTGTATAAGGCTTGAAATAAGTTGGTATACATATTATAGGTATACAACGTTATAATACTCGTATAATATTCTGTACCTACTACTGTAGTACCGATAGCAGAACATCTTAATAACAATAATACCACCTTTCCTGGTTGGCAGGTTAAGCTCCTTACTCGATAAAGATATTCGAGGACCCAGCGACGATCGCGATTATACAGGGAGCATCATCCATCACTACTATACCATCGCGACATATTCCACAAGTGTGATAGTCAGCAGGCGGTCGCACGTAATAAACATGTAAGCTGTTCTCTCTCGTTGAATTTAAGTTATATTTTTTTTTCGAACATCTGCCTTTTACAGGCTACTCGAAATTTACGGAAAAGAGAGAGAGCAGAGACCTATTCTCTACCGGGTGCTTTGTGGAATATAATACTAGACTTTGAATTATGTTGGAAATATATTTTTTTTTCATTTATATTCATTTATTTTCACAGCAACTGTATCTACTCTGGAATGGTGTAGATAGACCCATTATACTATTTTGACTAACACCTGATTTATAGTGGAAGACCTTACTTATTATGGAAGACCCTTAACAGATTGAGAAAAGGTGTGATAAAATGTAAAATAAAACAAATTGGAGTATCTTGCATGCGCGATTCGGGACGTCAGCCTATTATTATTACCTATATCCTTTGTTGAAAGACAAGTGTAGTCCTAAAGACTTGGTTATAGTAAATAACAAGTTGATGTCTTTCATCAAATTTTATGCACACTTGTCGGAGTGTCCATTGTGCCCTGTCACATGCACTATGGACGATATTTTTGACACATTTTTACGTACTGTGCGTTTTGCACAGTATTGGAGATCAGTTAGGTTGTTTTTTTTTGGATTTCGACGCGATACATAATGATAAATATTGTAGTTAGTAGATTATTATTGGACACACAGAAAATAAGTTATGATGTAATTTAATTATTTTATAGCAGGCTTGCGTCAAATTAAGAAATAAACATTTTTTAACAAGTAATAAACAATTTGAGTTCGTCGGTAGCCTGGAGGTAGAGTCTCGGCCTTGTGAACAAGGGGTCCGGGGATCGATCCCAGGTGCCGGCAAACTCCCCTTTCACGACACAAGCTTTTAGCTTACTGTGAAAGGTGTATAAGGTTATATTTGGGTTTATAACAAAAACCCAGATATATCTTTTTAAAAAAAAAAAAAAAATATGAAATGATTACAAAAGTTAAATGGTAAAATTTGAGAGATCTGGGTATTACCTTCTCTGAAGATCTGACTTATAACTTACACATTGAGGAAATTGTCAGTAAGGCCATGAGGACTTTAGGTTTCGTTTTCAGACTGGTGACCGATCTCCGATTGATCCGGTCTTATAGACTACTTTTTGTTACTCTCGTGAGACCATTATTAGAGTATAACACTATAATATGGTCTCCAAATTATAACATCCACATCAATTGTGTAGAGAGAGTGCAGAGAAAATTCTTGAGACTGATCAACTATAAATTAGGGATACCAGTGGAGAACATTGATTACCCGGCTTTGATGGACGAGCTTGGACTCCTCAGCCTAGAAAATCGTAGGAAGGTGTTTGATCTTTGCTTCCTCCATAAACTTCTCAATGGAGAAATTGACTCTCCTGAATTAATTGAACTTATTCAATTCAACATACCTACCAGAAGTACCAGACAAACTGTGTTGTTTCGAGAACCCATCACTAGGAATAATTACACTTTTTACTCTCCTATGGTTAGAATCCACAGACTGGGTAATTTGGTGGGTGATGATACAGACATTTTTGCTGACAGTTTACCTAAATATAAACATGACGTAATAAATTGCTTTAATGTATAAACTAACAACGGGCATATCGAAGAATGTTTGTATTTTTTTTTTATTATTTTTTTGGTCTTTTGTTATCTAAATTGCATCATTGTACTGTTTTTAGATTGTTTCCTTTATCTGGTGATAAAACATCATTGATTATTTAAATTTTAATTAAAATTTTTCTATTTTATTATTGACATTTTAATCTATTATAGACTAATTCTTACGACATTTCAACTATTGACTACATTTCTTATGACATTTAAAATATTTGAACCATTTTCATAGGTTTTTTTTTTCTTTCTTCTATCTACTTGACATCTCCAAACTTAATTTTAATTCTTGACATATTGCTAAACATTTCATTGACATTCTATACTATTTTATGATTTGACTAAAATTATTGATATTTTGTTTTGATACCCATCTGTGTTTTTGTTTTTCGACAGTTTTTTGTTCTTATCTTGCTCCAGCAGTGTTTGTTGATGAGAAATTTGATATGTATGTTTTTTTTGTATATTTTTAAACATGTAAAAGGCTCACGCCGTGGATTTGTAAATAATAAAATGCTTAAAAGGCGGGTTTAATGCTTGACCAATCCTTTACGTAACTAGATAATTTAATGCAATTTCTGTTTTGGTTTGTTTAAAAACATAGAATTGATCTAAGCAATGGATCCCGATGTCTATCGACCAACAAGGTATTGAATGTGTGGTTACGAAAAAAAGATGGGCTCGTCCGGGATTTGAACCCGGGACCTCTCGCACCCAAAGCGAGAATCATACCCCTAGACCAACGAGCCACACAAGCCTCCTTTATAAATAATGTTGTAAATGCGTGGAAAAACAATTAATATTATCACTAAGTATTTTATTGATATGATCAGCAATAAAATTAATACAATGGTGTTGTAAAATTACCAACTTATCAGAAATAGGTATATAAATATGACTGACACTTTATAATAGATTGAATTGTCACGTCAGTTGTATGGCTCGTTGGTCTAGGGGTATGATTCTCGCTTTGGGTGCGAGAGGTCCCGGGTTCAAATCCCGGACGAGCCCATTTTTTTATATTGAATGATATAGACGCCTAGGAGTGGAGGACAGTGGGAGGACAAAGTATAAGCTGGCTTCAAAGAAAAAATATTGTTGATTGGATGATACTGTAAAAATTATGGATAGAAAAGGCTCAGACTCAATAACAAAATAATGAGCAAAAGATTATGAAGCCTATATCCCATTAAATAGATATGAGGGCTGGTAAAAGCAAGAAAATACTTAAAATGTTGCCATTTGTCTCAGTTCTAGTGCATGATATAGGTTTTATTTTGGGTTATTTCTAACACTTTAGTCCTAATGAAAAATAAGGCACATGTTGAGCAAATTGAATGCATGAAGAACTGTATAACAATGACGGAAGCAAGAGTACGCAAGGACAGGAGCAAGTGGCGCTCGATGTTTTCTGCCTACTCTGCAGGGGAGGTTGTGCGACGATGAATATGATGGGACAAAAATGTGTAGATGATAGCAAAAACTTGTGCAATAAACAGTTAATAAAAATACTACATTATTTTCATCTTATGGTATCCGTTGTGCCCTGTATAATTCATGAACATAATATCATAACATCGGGATGACGTGTAAAGGATTATAATATAATCCTTATCAACATTTAACATGTAAAGATGGTATTAGGCATGTTGTTGCCTTGCTGTGTTCTATGCAAGTACATACTTAGCAGGTTGGTATATACCATTATTGTTACATTTAATAATAATACCCATAGTATTATTTTGTACATAATACATACTTGGCATACCAAAGAAATGTTCTGTACCAGAAAGATGGCTCAATAAAATTTAATACTTATTGAGAATTATCATTATAATCATTGTCGCTTCATCATTATGCTGAAGATTTTCATAGTTTCAAGACTGGATTGCTGCGATATTTTTATGCCGTATTGAGTCGCAGTCTTCTCAATCATCTGCATTACTTTGCAATCATTGGAAAAAGTCACTTTCAATACTTTTTCTATATATTATTTTGTATTAGTTTTATACTGTCGACACTCCATGCCCTATTTGATTTGGGGAAGTTTTTTTAATTGCTACAAATGCTGCTTGTTTTAGGCTATTCACGGATGTGTGGGTCTCAAGGTAGGATCTGCTGTCAGCCGGGTCCACCACCCACTGACGTGATAGGGTCAGAGATGTTGATTCTGGCTTAGTGGTACTGATGGATTTGAGAAATTTAAAAATGATTAATTGACATAAACTTAAACGGATAAACAGGAGTCTTTTGACTCCTGAACTGCAAATAAGGTGACGTTGTCTTTTTTATCAGAGCGCAGGGAATGTCGTGGAAAGAGGTAACGCAATTGGCGCAGAGACGCTCTGAATGGAGGAGGAGGCTGGTTTCTGCCCTGTGCTCCCGAGAGGAGCGTTGAGGGCGATGATGATGTCTTTTTTAAGCCGTATATGATAGTTTCATGAGTTAAATTTACATTAGTTTTATACTCTTTACATTTAAAATATTAATCTCCAATACTCAAAAAGTGTGTAAGTTTATATATAAATGTAACAGAATTGCAAGTACTAACGTGAGTATTGTATCTCAGTAAGTATTGCCGACCGACGGTGATGGTGGATGTTCATGTTAAATTAATAAAAATAAAATACTTATATTTAGTAGTGCTTCCACTGTTGAGTCCCGGGTAAACAATTTGTAAGTATCCCAATTTTCTGTTTTTGAGTATTAAGTTAAAAGGTAAGTGTCCATAAAACACCAATGGAAATAAATTCGTTTTCTGTGTCGGTATTTAGGTAGTAGAATTCCATAATGAAATAAAAAAATGTATTTCTTCTTTTTTGATTTTTATTGAAAGGGATATCAGATTGATAATGTAAGTTATATCAAAATGCTAGAAGCAATTTATTGTTTTTAATTTCGTAATTGAAAATATATTTAACATCTCAGTTCGGCAATTGCTGGGTACACACAGCTGGATGCGAACGTCAATAATCAATCATCAAGCAAAAATCTAAAATCTTTCGGCGACAATTCGGAGCATTCTCCGAAAGATTTAAGATTTATACTTGATGATTGAAGTTCACATCCAGCTGTGAGGACGTCGCCAATGAGGTATACAACTATTCCTGAATGTTTTATTGCCACAGAGAGAGCAATCAGCATGATTATTACATGGTCCACTAGCTAACCCACTTGTAGGAGATATCGTATTGGTATAATGTAGAAAGATATTAAACCTGTTTGAGAAATCTTGATTGTTGAAAATTAAAAGGATTTTGTAAGGATAGCAAATAATATAGGCATGTACTAGAATCATTAAACATTAATATGTATAGTAAAATATATACTATAAAATATTATTACTTGTGTACATTATATAACTATACATGTATGTACATAGCAGATAATTATAATTAAATAAACCACGTACCAATATAATAATTATATGTAAACCTTCCACATAGGTAGGTATTGTGTTAATATTTATTCACAAGCCTATAATAAATATCACGTCACGTGGAAATAAAGGGGTTGGAGAAATAACAATCACTGCTATTTACTAAAATAACTATTTTATTTTTACATTTCTGATGGTAATAGGTAGAATATAGGTATGTTCAAAACTTTTCCATTCGTTTAAGTCTTAATCAATACGAACCCACTTTTTCTAGTTTAGCTTTATCATCACTATTAGATGTAGGTACACTTCTTCCACATTAATTCATACTTTTTCTGTTAGTATAAGTCTTATATTCTCTGCTCATTTATTTTGAGACCATCTCATAACTCGATCAATACCGTGAAACTTACTTTATTATTCTTCCCATGTTTTTGTGCCCTATAATCTCAACTCCTAGCGTCCGTCTAACATACCCAAATCCATCCAAAAAAATGGGCTCGTCCGGGATTTGAACCCGGGACCTCTCGCACCCAAAGCGAGAATCATACCCCTAGACCAACGAGCCACACAATTATTGCGATAATTCAATCTATTATAAAGAGTAATATTATTTTATAGATTTTTGATTAGTTGTTAATTTTACAACACCATTGTGTTTATAATTATTGCTGATCACAACAATAAAAGACTTATGTACCTTGTTTTTGCATGCATTTCTACTATAATTTATAGGCAAGGCTAGTGTGGCTCGTTGGTCTAGGGGTATGATTCTCGCTTTGGGTGCGAGAGGTCCCGGGTTCAAATCCCGGACGAGCCCATCTTTTTTTATCCAATTACAAATCAATTTATTAAATAATTTCCTGATAAGCAAGTCATTTTACGACACTATTGTATTATTTTATATTGCTGATAACTTCATTTTCATGTCTGATAAAATATTTTGTAATTATCTATCGCTTTTCATGTTCAATAAATATATCTACTTCTCTTTGTCTCAGTCGACTCTTGGAGTCAGTTGCTCATTATGCTTAAGTTCTTTCTAAAGAGATCTCTGATAATTGTTACTGCTTCGAGAATCAAATCAAGTTTTTCAATATCTTCCAAGATCCCTAAATCACTCGCAAACGAGAGGATGACCTTGAGAAGAATAGAATACTTCCAAGATCCTCAACGCTTAAAAAACCACACCTCGCGAATAGAATGGAAAACGGATTCAAGTCCTGTCCGGGACATCAAATAAGGTGACAATGTTTTTTCTAAGTCTTATATGGTGGTTTCGTGTGTAAAATTTACATCTCACTTGCCTGTTTTCTGGATTTATATCTTCTTCTGTAGGTACCCTGTCAAGTCCCCCCGACGACAAGTTGAAGCACATTATATGAAAAATTTATAGTTAATCAAATTAAGGTGATTTTACAATAATAATCACTTCAAAGCATATTGCAATATCGGAACTTTGCCATTGTGATTCTAATTGTAGTTGTTATTTTTCACAAATTGTTACTGTTATTTTTCACAAGTTCTTGACAATCAATTTATGTTTGAAGATAAGTGAATAATAATGTGAGAGATAATTAAGATTTAAGAGAGGAGATGAGAACCACCCAGGAGAGAAGTGAAGACTGCATTAATTATTATTCAGATAAACTCCCGTAACAGGTACGTAACTATCCAGGTACGTAGTTACAGGTAGGTACATTACTTCACAATACCATAGAAATTTACGAAGCATTTAACATAGGATTGTATTTAAACAAGTGAAAGAAAATTCAAATGATGGGTTGCAAAAAATAGAGCACACATAATTACTAACTGGGTGTCTAAGGACCGAAATTATAAACGAGGAACCCAATATTCGTAGGTATGTCGACACTTTACGAACGGATGGCGATCTGTTCGTACATTCTACTAGATACTGCATTATAAAACTATTTTGACAATTCGTTAAAAAGAAATATTTTTGCCTACTGTACCCATTGTATTCAGCCGGTGGTCACATAAGATCTTGCCTGTCCCTTTTATCTACCTGCTCCCCATTCATAAAAACTTCACCCAACAATCTCATAATTTACACAAAACAAATGAGTAAATGACAGCGATGCTATGAGAATATATCCTAACAAAACACGTGCGTAGATTCATCTATTGTTATTTCTTTCTCTCTTCAGGCAAATAGTGAGACAGTAATGCTAGTCGTCAAAACTAATCCCTGGTCGGTCGGCCAGTTAAAACCGATGGTAACATTTTACTGAAATAATATCAACGGATGTTTATAATGCTGAAAAACGAGTAGTTGTTATATCAAATTTTGGACCATATTAAAATAACTTGAGCTAACGGACTTTTATAATGTTGGCCCTTAATGTGAGCAAAGATATACCTATTGATTCTAAAGTGAGCGACTAGTTAAACAGTTTGTGCCACCACATAACTATTAAGATGACAGCATTGTAACGAAAAAATAAATAAAAAATAGTCAATGTCTTAACAAGACGAAAGACGTCTCTCTCGTAAATAAATCGAATAGTAAAATAAAACGTTTGTTTTATTTATTTCACTATGAGATTCTATTACCTAAACACTGATACAGTGAAGAAAATTGGCTGACAATGTATTAAAAACGAGATGTATTTTGTTTAAGATGACGTCTTAATAAGATTAAGGGTTTGGAACCCCACTGCCGACTTACTCTACCTTGCATCGCTGGTTCACCCAGTCGCTGGATATGTCGTGATGGATGAAAATTTATAGTTAATTTTTAATTACCTACTTATTTAACTTGCTAGAAAACCCAAAAAATGAATATCACGATGTATGAGTATATATTTACTACTCATAAACAACAATTAACTGCTATTCAAAGTGTTAAACTTGACTTAATGACATTTCCCTCCTAAAAAAATAGATAATTGTTGTTCCGAATTTATGTCTTGAGTAATATTATTCCTCGTAAATGTCAGAAATAAAAGTTTTATTGATTTATTTATTTATTTTATTCTTCTTGCACATCATCATTCATTATTACAAAATCAACAAATCAGTTTACATAAGAAAAAATGTGGTGATGTGCAGTGGCAAGATATTTTTTTTTTAAAAAGATAATATATCTGGGTTTTTGTTATAAGCCCAAATACATCGCAGTAAGCTAATAAAAGCTTGTGTCGTGAAAGGGGAGTTTGCCGGCATCTGGTATCGAACCACGGACCCCATGTTCACGAGGCCGAGACTCTACCTCCAGGCTACCGACGATTATCACTATACAGTGATTTTTTCTATTGTTTCTTTATCTAATACTTTGAAATTTGTTATATTATAAAAGTAACGCCGTACGTACTATTAATGTGCGTAATAAATGCACAGAGCATCCTCTCCGAGCAAGTAAAATAAGATATTCAGTATTTTACATATTTATTACTTTTTGAAAGCTCAACAAAATAAATACTTATTATCATCAGGTAGTAATTATTATTACTAGTAGTTAATGTCCCTTTCGTGAGATGAGATACTATCCTAGGACATCCACTTAATGTTTAATTATGTAGAATTTTATGCAAAGAAGATGGAGAAGAATGCCGATTTTAATAATATATAGGTTTACATCAGGGCTAGG
This sequence comes from Athripsodes cinereus, assembly GCA_947579605.1. Lineage (NCBI taxonomy): Eukaryota > Metazoa > Arthropoda > Insecta > Trichoptera > Leptoceridae > Athripsodes > Athripsodes cinereus. Next base: position 6,159,543 of record OX388318.1, read on the forward strand.
TTAACTACGGACAGTGGGCGAAATCAGTAAGTTTTGCATAAATTGTAAAAGGCAGGTATTCGTAAAATGTCACGTATAAGACATTAAACATTTTTAATCCAGATACATGTAGCCTACACTGAATATCCTAATGTTTGTACATTCACAAAGTGAAAATACATGATTACAAATATCAATATTAATAAACACAGTTAGTTTTGCACTATTTTTTTTAATAAAACTCGGGCGCTTTGGTCAAAAGCTCAGTTTGACATTATCAAATTATTGGCTCTGGAAACAATAGAGATTTTAGAAAATAAAACTAATGACAACATTGTAAACATACGAATTCCCACCCTTTCACCATTATTAAAGCCCTTAGCCACACCCAATCCTTCCACTAGTATCTCACTCCCTCCTATTTTTTCCAATCAGATTTATATTTTTTCCTATCAGTCTTCTAGATAATGTCAAACTGAGCTCATGACGAAAGTGCTCGAGTTTTTTTTTTTTAAATAGTGAATAACTGTGTTTATTAATATTGATATTAGTACACTGAATACATTTTTTTGTGGCACAGTGAAAACAATCTGTTTTCTCTCCCGCTGATTATTAATACTATCACAGCATTTCTCATAAGTTAAGTAGACAGTGAACTAACAGTATGTCAGCTTTTTACACAAAAGCTTCATATAATATTAATATTGGGAATTCCATGATCAAAATGTTCATAACATAGGTGCAGTAACCGATCGTCCACTTGTGACGAATGCTTTAAAATACATAAATGTTTTTAAAATAAGCTAAAAAAAACTTTTTAGTAAATATAAATAGCAAACATTATAACGTAATCTTTTCACCTTTAGAAGGAATAGGAAGGAAAGGTATTTTAATACTTTTCTCCATCTCAGGATGAGATTAAAATAATATCAGCAGCGAAGCCGAGACCAAGTAATAATATATGGTAACGATATGTATGAGATATTATGTGTTGTATATTGTAGGGGAGTAGGAGATTTAAGAATACATTACAATATGCAATATTGAAGTACATTCAGAGAGTAAAATGTGAAGATAAAACCTTCGTACGAAAAAGAACGTGAGATATGTATCTAGCCAGGTAGGTAACTGTTTATTATGTCAATTTGAGGGCTAAATAACGACTGAATCGTTATGAACAGTGGAATTACGTCTTTCAAAGAGGTCCTTAATCTAAAATCTAAGGATTGTTATATTAATATTCTTGGAATTGGATGTATGGTCAAGCATACACCAAAGGTGTTGTAGTAAGGCAGCCGCCTTTACCCCTAAGAAGTTGTATTGGAGTAGGAAAAATAGTACCGAAGTATGGAAAAATTACATCGAAATAGACATCTCTTCTATCCCATAAGAATTAGACCCAACTTATACCCAGGATAGAGATTCTCCTTAGATTATCTCTTTTTGATGATATCTTTTTTTTTCTTGACTTTGCATTTTTTTTTTTTTTTTCATTTTTCCTGCTGAGACCGCCTTGGCCAAAAGCTGTTATGGTCTCAGTGCAGGGTGATGTTTTATAATAATAATAATACCGCTTAAGATGATGCAGCATCCTGCCTCACCTAGAAAGGTTTTGGATACGCCCTTGTGTCTAGTTTCAATAAGATTGCACTGTTCAGCAATTTAATAGTGATCGTGCGATACGCCGTGAAAGTATGCTGTTAATAGTAGAAGTAGCAATTTAAAAAAATCATCACGAAATTCTCAATATTAAAAAAACGCTTTTACTTTTCAATGGAACAAATTCAAACAAGAGTTTCTTTCTACCAGATAAAGACTACACAAACACGAGAGAGACGTCTTTCTACTTCTTAAATAACTAGCTGTATTTCTTTGTGAAATTGTTTGTAATTAATATTGTACAGTATAGAATAAATAATTGAAAAAATCTATTCAAGATAGATAATGCCTAAGAAGCCGAAAGACGCATCTCGTGTTTGTTTAATCTAATGTATATCATAATGAAATGATTGTTTGATTTTATCCAATTATGGAATTCTTATACTTGTGCACCTACGAGTGTACTATAAATAAACACCTTTTTAAGAGTTTTCTCCATTTTCACCGATAGCACTTTTGGTCCAACAAATGTAGATAGAAATTGAAGCTATCATCTTCAAAAACGATGATTGACAAATAATCAGCGTCTAAACAATTTGTCAATAGAAACACGATGAAGCAAATCCGCGACAAAAAGTCAGTATTCATACAATCTGGAGATAAAAATATTTCGACAAAAAACTAAAACTTTGGGTTAGTTGGAAGAGATCGCGCCTTTGCGATAAACTCGCCCTCTGTATATTGATTGTATTTGATTTGAATTTATACCTTTTATGTAATTGTTTTTTATCAATTTACAGTAAAGAATGAATAAATAAATAAATAAATAAACAACAATCTTGCGTTAAATACTGTCTGTATTATCATATAATATGGTATATCTTATCTCTAGGGTGGAGTAAGGAAGAAAGATCTGATCACAGGTGCTCCAACATCCAATCTTTTATATTATAATACAATATTATAATAACAATGTGTAGAATGTAATACAAGATATAGAAGAAAAAACAACAGAAGGCTATAGGTATAAAATAATAGATGGCTGTGGGATACGTTCAGTGTAACAGTTCGGTTGGTAACTAAGAAAAGATGTGTGATATATTTTTTTGATGCGATCATAGGTATATTTTTATATGGATGTTTTAATATAAATAGGATTATGATATTTTGTTTTTTTTTTTTTTCGTTAATAACATCCGAGAACAACTTGTATATCCATTACACGAAACTAGTTCACTGGGAACCTCAATCTCGAGAAATGCTGAGACAGTATCGGTAGGTTAGTGTATTGATATATACATTTTAGTAGAAGATTAAGATATCAGTGTAACATTATCCATAATCATAATTATATTTAAATACTCTTCATCATTTTCTACATTACGATATTCGGTAATCAAATGCTGGAGTTTCAGACTTTCAATCAAGGAGTTTTAGGTTTTAGTTCGTCCACTGACGGCTTTCTTAAATACCTACACTGATAAAACATATTGCTTGAGCGAAGAATATCAAACATTCAAAAGCATTTATTTATTTATGTATTTATGAGTGACATGACAGTTGTTACCCTTGCGTCACTCAAAGTTCGCAACACACAAAACAGTTTCAAAATGATATACATATATGCATACAAACAATTATCAAACAAAACATTACAATTTACTTATTGTGTCGGTGCACACGTAGTAGAATTCCATAATTATGTTAATAAAGTGTGTATTTATAAAAAAGTTAAGTGTTTACTTCATACCATAATTATGTTATTTGAAACAAGTGTTTCTTTCTACTATATATTATTGATTCCGAGAGAGACGTCTTTCGACTTATCAGGTCAATTTCTGTTTTGTAGGTACTCTGGTGGGTATATAATAATACACGTAATGTGGATATACACGATATATTAATAATTAAAATGTACAGGTTACAATATACAGAGAGAGATAGAGTGAGATGTGTATCGTGCTAGCGACCGATAATCAAAGAGGCCGGCTACCGGCTTACACTCGTTAATATAACCCTGCCTATCTGTCTAACATGTGGTGTTACCAACATACAAAAATACCACACTTTCCCCTCTCTACCCTTAGCAAGTGCTCACTCACTTGCTTTATACAATTAAATTAAATTAAATAAAAGACCCCACTTACCTAACTCCTCTCTTTAGGGATTTAACACAAAGGGACCTAACGTTTTATTTTTCTATGAAATCAACAGATGGCCTACCAATTTATTTATCTAATTTACCCTAAAATTTTCCTCAAAGACTCAAAAGATGGCTCTACTCTAAAACTACTAATGGTGGTTTGAACCTATGCTACATATTTTAAACAAAAGATGGCTCTACTCAAAATATTAATGGTGGTTTGAACCTATGCTACATATTAAAATATTTCAACTTAAGTATTTCACATAATACACAATTCTTAAATATTTGAACTTAAATATTTTAAATTACACAAAATAAAAATAAAAATCTTCTTTCTTCCTTCTCTCTCTCTCTCTCTCCCTCCAGGGATCAGCTTCGTGGTCCACCATAGCCTCCAAGACACAGAGATGAAGTTTTTCATCGGTTCCTGAGACGGCCTGCCCACGCATCCTTCCTGAAAGAAACAGAATCCATTAATGCACCGGAAGAAATTCCCTCGAGAGTGGGAGAACCAGCTGATTTATCAGAAGTATCAGCCATGTCTGCCCATGAAACCCTTCTATCAGCAATGTGATCCGTATGTCTTCTCCACACTTGACCCGTCTCTTTTATCCTGATCAAATACGTTCTGTTCCCTATTCTTTTCTCGATAACACCTAAAACCCTCTTATTTTTACTCGATCTAAAATCTCTCGTAAGTACATAACTACCCCGTTTGAAAAACGAATTAATTTTTCTGCCTTTACTACACTTTTTCTGATTATATTTAGACTTCTTATTCAATGTTTCCTCGACATGTTTATTAAAACCTAACCAATAAAAATAACATTTACCCAAACTTTTTGTTTTCTTAATACCTAAGTGTAAATCAAGCAAAAATTTTAAAATTATATCTTTCATATGTTCAGGAATTATCAATCTATTCTTATAGAAAACACACTCATTATAAACACATAAATTGTCTCTCAAATACCAATATTTTAATAAATCACCTGTTAATTTATTTTTATTCGGCCATCTTGAATTCACAAACTCACATAATTTTGACAAAACACCATCTGATTTTGTATTTTCCACAAGTAATTTACTCTCTAATTTGCAATTATTAACTACAAAATTTATTTTCACTTTCTCGATCTCTGCATCATAAATATTATTCACATATATTATATCACTCACATCTTCATCCTCGCACTTAAACTTCGAAAACTGTATACCAAAATTTCTTATAAAATTTATACCCAACAAAATATTCTCGCCTTGTTCCGTAATAATAAATTTTATGTCACAATATTTCCCGTTATAATACGTATTAAACAACTTACTACCTATTATTTTTAAATTATTTCCGTCGAATGTACACAAATTTTCATCACATTCATCTAAATTAATATCCACAAATTTATTTTCTAGAAATTTCTTCGGAATAACACACACAGTCGCCCCGGTATCAAGGATACCACGAAAAGATTTATTATTTACTTTAAAATCCAACATAATATAATCTCCCGGATTTTGTTTGACAGAATTTAAAACGCAATTAATTTTGTAACATACCCTCGCAATGTGACCCATTTTTCTACAAATTTTACAAACCTCGTTTTTAAATTTACAATTATTTTTAAAATGATTACCTCCACAAGCAAAACATTTCACATTTTTATAAGCAAAGTTTCCCTTATTATAATTATTATTTTTGTAACTACTTTTATTACTAAAATTAGAACTTTTAGAACTTGATGTTGAACTACCTGTACTAAAATCTGAATTTCTCAATCTTGACCTACGTTGATCATTTTTATAATCTCTATTGTAACCCCTGTTTGGTGATCGTGACTCGTGCTTATACTTTTTCTCACTAGTTGTTGCAAAAATTTGACCCCTCTGGCTACCTACCTGTAGCACATGTTCATAACTTGCCGCAATATTAACGCATTTTGCAAAATCTTTTTTATCGCTATCTCCCTCTACAAATAACTTTTGTTTTACACTCAAATTACATAAACCAATAATAAACACATCTTTTAATTCATCATCCAGACGTTTTCCAAAATTACATGTAGAACTCATCTGTCTTAATCTTAAAGCAAATTCGTTAACGTTTTCAGATTCCATCTGTTTTGATCTTAAAAATTTCTCTCTAGATTCATACGTGCACTCTAATGGCTTACTTTGCTTTTCAATAACCTCTAGTATTTCTTTATATGTAATTTCCCCAACTAATCTTGGATGTATTAGATCACATACTAATTTAATAGTTTGCTCGGACAAGCAACATAATAAATATGCTCTTTTCTTTTCATCTGACAATTTTTCATCATCTAAATATACCGCTTGCTCCCACCTCGTGCGGAATACTCTCCAGTCCATTGTCCTGTGACAAAATGGATCTATTTCCCTCAAGTTAGGCATGCTAACTTCCTACTCAGAAACAAGATGAAAAAATGTAACACTTATCTCTATATCCTGGCAAGCTGGTTGCCAAGAAACTGCTCCGTGGATCTCTCTCAGGCGTCTCCAGCCACTCCCAGCTCCAGACCAGCTGCCGTCTTTGACCCTCTAGTGATTCCACTGCTCTTTCCACGTGATTATCGACCTCCAAGAAGCTCCAGACCGTCACGGCCGCGTCCACTCCAGATTATGCCTCAAATGCCCTCTGGATCTGCGCCTTCTCGTTCCCTCACTCGTCTCGTCGTGCCCTCACTAGCACGTGGTTTGTCAGATGCCTCAATGCATCCAGCTGTCTCCAGAATGCCTCAAATGCCCTCTGGATCTGCTGTCTCGTCCACAAATGCCCTCAATAGCTTGCGGTTGTCTCAAACGGCCCCACATGGAATGCTTCTCACTTGCAACAATACACGCCTCGTCTCTCTGTATACCCCGACTAATATTAAATTCACAAATTACCCACAATATTATTAAAAAAAAAATTTAACTGCAATCCTACGTCTGCGCCAGTTTGTTTTGTCAGATCCTACCGACTTCGCCAGTTTGTTTTGTAGGTACTCTGGTGGGTATATAATAATACACGTAATGTGGATATACACGATATATTAATAATTAAAATGTACAGGTTACAATATACAGAGAGAGATAGAGTGAGATGTGTATCGTGCTAGCGACCGATAATCAAAGAGGCCGGCTACCGGCTTACACTCGTTAATATAACCCTGCCTATCTGTCTAACATGTGGTGTTACCAACATACAAAAATACCACAATTTCAATCGAAATCAATCATTGATAATGACCTGAAAAGTCGAAAGACGTCTCTCTCGGAATCAATAATGTATAGTAGAAAGAAACACTTGTTTCAAATTACATAAAACATTCCAACATTAATTCTTAAATCTATTAAATTGATCAATAGACATAACATATTGCTAACGTGAAGGTGTTTGGGAGTATATGAAAATTAAGACTCGTCTCAAAAAAAAACTTAAATGATGAATCAAACTGTATGAACTGTGGCATTCCCAAAGTAATCTGTTATTGATAGGGGTGGCAATCAAAATTACTTCTTGCGTAAGGAGGCAAAAATTCCAATTTAATATTATCCTATTTTTTTGCCACCGTAATCCTGACTTTAAATATTTTATATATTTCACGATTTAATAATAATAATGCGCACTCGATTAAGCGAAGCTGGCGGACTTAATACGTACCTACAATTAATTACGCAAGTACCTACATGTGCTGATGTTGAAATACAAGTTCGTAATTATTTTTTCTCTAATATTCCAGGACACAAACAATCAAAAAATTACAAAGCAAAAACAATAATACCAAGTGAACTAATCAAGGTCCACTGAATTAACTTTTTTCAATGAAATAGACAAATTTTAGTCACCTTTAAAAGCACCTACCATTTCGAGAGGGCACATTATTTCCATCAGCTTTAGTCAATAATAATATATTTTTTATATTGTACACAATTGCTGGAATGTTCATAAGTAAATCTACATAAATATGGATGGTTCTTTTTCCAACTACTTGATTTCCAGAAAAGCCAATCAATTTACAGAATCAATACAATACCAGAAAATGTTACAGGTTGTATTGTTATTTGTCAAAACATAAAATCGAAAAGAGAACAAAATGAACAAAAGAAAGCAATAATAAAACAGAAATCGGTAGATACCTTGGGAAGAGAAAAAGGGAATAGTATAGTCCCTGTTGTGGCACGATACATAAAGGATCATCCCAAAACCATCCATCATCCCGAAGGTAATAACTTTACACGTATCCTTTTTATTACTTCACCCCCATCAGAATAGTAGGTAGGCCAAATACGGTCGTAGAACATGTCAAACAATTTAATAACCTTGTTTTTACGACCATTACTATGAAGATAAAACACTTTTATATGTCGAATTGATACGTAAAACATGTGTCCCCGTTCATCGATATAATATAGAAAAATATAAATTATATTATGGACATCGCATAAAATATGGAAAAAAGGATATCGGCTTTTCTTTATGTATTATTTCCAATCCAAGGAATTCTCGAAGTGAAAAAATTACTTTTTTTGCTGCAAAGTTTAAAGTATAATACATTATATCTGAAAAACTTATTTTAAACTAGCGTAGAGGATGATGTTGGCTGGGTCAAGGTTTGAGAACATCCATTGATACTTGACCAATTAGGTTCGCCCATTCATGACAGCCACAACCTGATCGACTTTCTCTCAAAGATTTTTCATATTACTATAATGATATCATAAAAGGTAATGGTTATTAATTCTCTGGTTACTTACTGTTCGATCATTGACACTATAGATCATTGCATAATACTGCATGTTTTTATAATTGTGTAAACATATAAAATGCTAATTGCCGTATATATGGGGAAAATTAAGCTATTTCAATACGCTATTAACACTTCTTTTTTCATTAATAATAACAAAAGACAATATTTTTTGTGTTAAATAACAAATAATCATGCATGACTGCATTATAATATTGTGTACATAGTATATAAGGTACTTGCATTAGCATTATAGAGTGACTCCACAGCTTGCTTAGTGACTGAGTGACAAGTTGACAATCATCATCTCCGTCAAGAGGGTTGAGAAATGACTTGCACAGCACAGCTAAGTAGTTAATAACGTCAAAATATAACGACGTTATTGCTGCTTGGAATGTGTGAGGAAAATGCAAATTGTCACAATAGGGGTGAACTGATAAGCTGAAAATAGGTTATACAGTCGAATTTATTTTCATTTTTATTAAGGAAAGGTTATGTTTTTTAAATTATCATATTTCTGGAGTTCTACATTTCTGAAGAGGCAATGAAAAGGTAAAAATTACTAAGGTCTGCTAATACCATAGACATACTAGACTTGCAGCGCGTACATTTTTTCAGAATTTTGTGTCCCAACATCGATGTCCCTCAAGCGTTAGCAATATATTGTCTTGCAAACTTTCTCAACCGACGTCAGTTTAAAACTAGGTGCAAAATTTGGTCGGCCGTATGACCGATTTTTTCTTTGAATTACCGAATTTGTATATCTTTGGCTAATACAGACTATGTCATTAGACTTGTGGTGCCGCGTAGAGGGAGTCTGGCTAACTGCCTTCTGCGTGGTTTGTCATTTGCTGTGGAACAAAATTCCCTATGATTTGCGAACTCTGGGAGTATGGAGGTGTTCAAAGCAGGGTTAAAGACCCTATTGTTCAGGAGGTGATATGATTCTTGAATGGACCTTGCGGAGGTTTTTCCACAAAACGGTTCATCTTTAAAAAATGTCTAGTTATTATTATTTTAGAAACGTTTAATGTTTATGTGAAAAGCTAAGATGCATCGAGTATAAAAACCATCTCTATATCCCGAAACGAGGAAAAACCATTCTTATGATGTGACTTCAGTCGACATGTTCTTAGAATCCGTCATTCTTTTATAAGGCACCCAAAAAAAAGAGTGTAGGTATTTATGTTCAGTAATTACATACCTATTACAGGAAACTCGAATACCTTACGGCTTCTGAGCATAAAGTCCATGGCTCAAATATCGTTGTTGATCTCCAAATTAATTGTTACTGTGAGGTTATTTATGTATCTTACATACTTCAAAAATGTACAAATAATAAATATTATGTACAAGCGAAATGAAGATAAGTTGATTTTTTGCTGTCATCCTTAATGCAATACCACAATTTGGCAAACACATTACAATATGTAATCGTTGTCTTATTTCGCACGCGCAAGTCCAATTAGTCACATCACTCATTCGTGCGTTGGTTAATGCGTGCATGATGTCTTGTCGCGTCGTGCTGGCGTGGTGTGGCGTGCTGTGCAACGATCGCAAGTTGACAAGTGAGAAGAGGCACTTACATGATACGATTATCCATTCGTATACCTTCAGATAAAGACAATAATATGTTGAGCGTAGTAATGGTATTGTTGAGAAATATATAATATCTTCTCGTCTTATCGAGAAAAAATCATTAATAATTTAAACGTATTAATTGTGTCGGTACACACGTAGTAGAATTCCATAATTATGTAATTGAAACAAGTGTTTCTTTCTACTATAGATTATTGATTCCGAGAGAGACGTCTTTCGACTTATCAGGTCATTATCAATCTGATAAGTCGAAAGACGTCTCTCTCGGAATCAATAATCAATAGTAGAAAGAAACACTTGTTTCAATTACATAATTTAAACGTATTTATTTCATAAAATGTATCAAACATGTGCGATATTTTTTAAATTGTTTTAATATGTTATTATGTGTTAATAAATAAAAAAAAATACAAAAACTTCAGTCTGCCAGTTCGCATGTAGTAAACATGCGAAATGGCATTACCGTTTGACAGCATTCAGTAAATAACAATACTTCAATGATCAGTTATACTCATAGTTCAATGACAGGAGGCGCTAAATTATTGTCAAATACATCGACGATATGTATTTAATAGAAAAAAATAGCATTTCTCGAGAGAGCAATTTCTCGATAAGTCGAGAAAAATATTTCAATTGTTTTACAATTTGTTTTTTAATTCGTTGGGCAAGGGTATTCAGACAGCGTGGGACAGCGAATTATACAAACGATAAGGAAATACTTAACTCTTAATAATAATAATAATTTCACTTCTGCCTAGTCATGAATACCTAATGATAAATAATAATATGTGAAATGTAAGAAATAATTTAACTCGAGAAATTCGCGAGAGATTGTCATAATGTTTCTCATTATTTTGTGTCATTTGTTTCGTCACATTACATATTTATTTTTGTTTAAAATTTAAATTCATGAGAACTTATCCGACATTCATTTATTTTAATTTTTGTTTTAGCAGTGACGTTTTAATGTACTTTAACATAAGTATTATTTATTGAATTTTCGATACAATAAATTATCGTTTTGCTGGATGTTAAAATTACATTTTTTAATTATCCCGTTATTTCCAGCAGAGTACGATATTTTTTACTGAAATAATAGCCGTTACCCTGCTGGTAAAGTTACGGACATTTATCGAGAAATCCTGGGTTCAATTCCTCCCACTGCCAACCTACTCCACTTTACGTCACATCTTATTGGTTATCATGATAATGGGTATTAAGGTCAATCACAATCCCAGGTACACTTTTTGTGTCCACTTTCCGTCACATCTTATTGGTTATCATGATAATGGGTATTAAGGTCAATCACAATCTCAGGTTCACTTTTTGTGTGAAAACATTAATTAATAACACATTTGCCTAACGGACTCGGTTGACTATTAGAAATTGAATCATAAGAAGTCAACAAAAAACTATGCATTTGAAAGCAGTCGACAATACAATAGCCAAAATCATGAAATCATTGTTTGATTGGAATATCTACAATCAGTAGCGGTCTTAACGACGAACCAACCTTACAAGTTCCTGGAGGCTCGCGCATTTGATGGACTAGCCCAATATAATGAAAATATAGAACCTATAAAGTTGGAAAGAAAAAATTGGTATATAAAAAAGTTTAAACCATATTTCAAAATTCATGCGCATATATGGAGAGATCGTGATTTTTTTTCAAACCAAATTTAAAATATCGTCCCTCTTCTGACTAACAGTCGTATCTGCTAAAATGTAAATTGTTCAGGAGAGCGTTTTTAGTGTTTTGCCGCGCATATTTTCGTCTCTCCTAGTTATATGAGTGTAAATATATTAAATTATTTTATTTGTATTCTTATAATATCTCAGAATAAGTTTTGTGATGAAATTTTGAGGAATTTGTAGACACGAAATCACATTTTATTTAGAGTAATTCGTAAATACGACAATAAATCAGAAAGCTGTTCCAGGATAACGGTAACAGATACAAGTGTGGCCTTCAGTGAGAACATGCAGGGCACATATAAGTACACATTAGTGATCATAACTCGATTTTGCCAAAAATGTGAGGTAGAATAAATTTAGAAAAAATTGGGTATTTTCTGAAATTCCTCAATCAAATTGTCGTCAGACCCCGGTTAAGTAGGTATCATTGGAGTCCCCGGTAAAAATTTAAGTGTCCTGTTAAAGTAAAACCTCATGCTGAGACAATGAACATCTTTATTTTACTGACTAGACAGTGGTACTTCCCATCCTTAATATCTTATTTTATATTGGCACAGAGTGAACAATTTGCTTGTTTGTAATTATGTAATATACTGTGTGTATTACATAATTACGGTAGTGAATGCTAGGACCGAAGCTGAAGATACAGGGATACTAGCTTATTCCTTTTCATCTTTACACACCCCACAAGGGACACAAAACAAATGAGTAGAATATAGATACTATGATAAGATAACATGTGGTATATATGTAGAATGTACTCGCTTTTCTTTCTTCCTCCACAGGAAATTGGGTTTATAGGTATACTGTATATATATTTTAGTAGGTACAGTATATTAAAGATTAGATGATAATAATATGTTGTATGATATCAAAGTAGGTATTTACATAATCCCAAACTGCTGCTATTCCGACTTAAAGTCTTGATTTATACCTTACTCTTAAACAGAGATTAGCAGTGTTGCATGTTTATGCCTGATCAAAATTATTCCTTAAAACATAATATAACATAAATTATATAACATGTCTATACAATTCACACAGACCGAGCTAGTCCCAAATTAAGATATGAATCTTGTATTATGGGTATTAACACGACGATACACATATAGGTATACAATGCATTGAACACAATCATATACAGTCGATTCCGCTTAATTGGGACACATCGGGACTTGGGCATTTCGTCCCAATTAAGCGGCTGTCCCAATTAAGCGCAGTTCACATTTTTTTTTCAAATTAATCTATTTGGTTTTGGCAACTAAGGCCATTAACCACATAAAATAATAATGCATATTTTTTTTCAATAATTTTATTTTATAAACTCTTGAAAACTGTAAATTACATAAAGGTTATGTAAATTATCATATAAATTACATATATGTAAAATAAAATTTTAAGAAAAAAAAAATCCTAATTAAAATAATGAATACAATTTAATTCAATGCAAAAATGAGAATTCTTTGTACATATTTTTTGTTGAGAATATGTGTAACATAATAATTATGTGCTGTTATCTTAAATTTACTGTCCCAATTAAGCGGAATGTTGTCTCAATTAAATATATAAATTTACTATTAGTTTCTTGGTTTGGATTCTGTTCTTTGAGATTTGTCCCAAAAAAGCGGTTGTTCCGATTAAGCGGTGTCCCAATTAAGCGGAATCGACTGTACATTTAACACCCAGACCTAGGAGAATTTGAAAGAGGTCATTCTTCATTTTGTCCTGGCCGGGAATCGAATCGAGCGATAAAGTTTAGGATTTTGTTTGTTAGGTGAATTGAAACAAGTGTTTCTTATGCTATAAAAGTATAAACTATAATAATTTATTGATCACGAAAGTGACGTCTTTCGATTGAGATATTGATAATGATCTTATAAATCGAAAGACGTCTCTCTCACGATCAAAAATTTAAAGAAGAAAGAAACACTTGTTTTAAATTTAACTTAAATATTGTAGTTTTAATGATGGCAAGTTATCAAAAACGTCACATTTACGATATATTACGAGTATCTGGCTTTTGTAGGATACTCGAAAACAAGAAAAAAGAGGAATCGCTTATAAAGGTGACTGGTATAGTGCAGAGAAAACGCTCTTGCCTTTGAGTCACGAGGTCCTTGGTTAAATTCCCGGACAAGGCTAAAATATGAGGAATGGCCATTTTCTAATACCTAATTGTTTTATGGTGTTACATGTATACTTGTATAGTTATGTTTTTATTGCATTGTATGTATATATCATCGCGTTAGTACGCATAATACAAGATTCATGTCATAGTTTGGGACTAGTTTAATAAATTTGTCTAAGGTTAAATTTTAAATATTTTATAATTACATATTTTAACTATCTTAAATCTTATGTTGAATTTCCCAATATTGATAATTTATTGCTAGTTCTGTCTTTTATCAATCAATTTTTAACAAGTTTTATTGAATGGTTTATATGTATTATATGCATCATATTGTTTTTTGATTATGTATTGTCCTTTTTTCATAGTTACTCCTTGTCTGGTTTGAATATATTTTTTATGTCTGGCATGCATTTTCTATAATTATAATATTTTCTACATTTAAAAGGCTCACGCCGTATATTGTAATAAATAAATAAATATGAGTCGGTGTTCCACTGAAAAAAATGTTTATGGCATAAGGTTTTTCATTTAGTCGGGGTTAAATTTAGACACGTCTAGTTAGCCAGGCATAAATATTTTATCTCCGCAAATAGGGCTGCTAGTGGTTTGTATAATAATATACATCATAAATCCCACGTGTACTTCACCTTAATCACTACTGGTATGTACCTATTTGGATTACCCACTATTAATAGCAAGTTAATATTCTTACAATAACATAATACATATTATATATAAATAATATATTACATAAGGCATGTCTCTAAGTAAACACATTAAAGGATTATTTGACTAATACTATTATTATTATTCCAGATAAATGTTTGCAAACGTGGACTACCAAAGTTTGACTACAGTTTGTTCAATTCATTATTTGCATGTATTTATTTACGAAGAGTATTTACGAATCTATATAACGTTATTTCTCTCTGCCTACCCCACCTGGGATACGACGTGAGGGTGTAGATTGATAGGTACCTATCAATCTACACCCTCACGCAGATAGATTATTAATATGTCTTATTTTCGATGGCATTGAGAGACCGTAAAAATCAAAACCTAAATATATCATTGATATCCTCACAGCAAACAATATTTAATTTATTTAAAACATACTAAATATATCACAAATTTCCAATATAAGCATCTACAAATATGCTCGTGTAATGAACATGGTCTATATCAACATCACGAGGAATTGAACACAAGATTTCTATATTAAAAATCCCAGACTCTGCTATCAGTCTACCAACCACGACCACTTTCACAGGGAATATTTATTTTCCGAGGAAAGTGTTCTATCTTCGATGTCTGGGTCACACACTTCGCATACTGTCGGAAAACAAGCTACCACTAATGTCTTTGGAATCTTTGAAAGATTTGGTTTGGTGGACGCAGCCATTTTTGAAATTGTGGTAGATATATTTATTTATTTCTCTACTTATACACATTGTTACACATGCATTAGATTTGCTTAAAATAAATATTAACATATTATAGTACAGTATATCTGTATATACCTATGATAAATTTATGTGAAACAAAATTAGACAACATTAACAAAATAAACAATGCGGGTGCACATGCACGCTCAATCAAACTTGGAGACAAGGACTATGCAATTGGCACCCGCAGCAGCCTCACTAGGCAAATGCCTGATCGAGAAGAGTCGTTACAAACAACACAAAGCGATCACGCAACATTATTATTTATTTGAGCTTTTTAGATGGTCTGAAGACAAACATCACGAAGAGATTATGCAATTTTATCAATTTATTTAAATTATTTATTTGAAGAAAAAAATAATATAATTTTTCCAGCTAATTAAGGACATCTTTGAAACGCTCTAGTTTCACAAACCTCGCAATATCGGACATGTCACATTAAATAACATTGTAAAGGTCTACTGTGTGTTTGAGTATTCCTTAATTAAACATTATAATGATGTAGGTAGGGGATTAAACTTTGGGTATATTTTATTAACTAACAATTACGTACTACGGGTACCCATGTACATATTATTATTTACATAAAGTAATGAATAGAAAACTTAATTAACCAGATATATATTATAATTATTGTGTGATAATAAATAGACAAGATTTTCGCAAACCTGGAAAATCCTTTTACATAATAAACTGTTGTTTGATGTGATACTTTTTAGAGACGAATTTGGGATTTTTAAAAATCAAAAAACACCCAAAAAACTTTCGCACCAAGCAAGGGCTTAGATTTAAAGAATTGAATCGCGAAACCATTCAGAAGTTCAAGATTCTACGATTAGACCAATCGCCTCTTGTAATCATAAATTAATGGTGATAGAGCACTCCCATTTAATTTGACTCAGACTCAAAGTCCGATGTCTTCAAATGCGCCTTTATAGGACAAATGATTTTCTTAAAAACAATTTCTGAAGCCCATAATTACTCTTAACCTCTAACGTTATTTTTTTTTCTCTTTCCCCACTTTTACAAAATAAAAAAATATTCTTGTTTTTTGTATTGTTTCAGATTAAATAGCATGAAAATGTCAAAAATTGAACCCACTCAGAAGTCCTCACATTGCCAAGGCAATCCAATAAATTGCTATCACTTGGAAGACCACCAAAATATGGAACATGATAGCGACAGTTGGGAACGCAAATCTTAGGAACCTACTTCAGTTAACACAGACCTTGCGGTCTAGAAGAAAAAGAAAAATTTCTGATTTATTTACGTGTCCATATTCTGTTAAAAGTCCCACGAAATTAAATTACAAAATAGTAGGTATTTAAAACTAGTTTAATTAAAAATTAAGAGATAATTCTAGAATATTATTTCGATAAAACAATGAACAATAAATTGTAATCAAATATGAATATAAAGTTTTGAAGGTAGGTAGGTACCTAATGTTCATGATAACAAAATATAAAATTACTTATTAAATATGAAGTAAAGTACTATCCATGGCATTAGCGGTTTGTCTATGGTTTTGATATACAATATCACTACATTCATTGTCTATGAATAAGGTAAATTACGGCGGGAACATTTGACGTTTATATCTTCTAATCAACAAATCTTTATTAAATTTACTATAATTTAAGAATAAATGTCTTAATTAGTGATGATTATTTTTATATACTGTTTAACATTAGAAATGTAAATAAAATGAAATGTTTTATGTGAATTGTTGCATTTAATGCCAAAAAAATAAAAATAAACGTGTCAACAAAATAAAACACGAATTCTATTGATCCATTCGTTTAATGTCCAATGATTGTTGGCCAAAAAGTGTACTGTTCTTTCGTCCTTCCTCTTTTACAATATACCGCTCTTATGATAACGACAACAGAGTATTGGGAATGTAGTGGGAATAGGTTTCTCAAACGGTGCAAAGACGCTCTGTGCTTCCGATAGGAGCGTTATTAGATAAGATTAGATGTGAAATTAATAATTAATTATAAGGCCATATACAAACATTTAAAATTAATAAGTTATTTGATTATTAATTTCGCTTGTTTATTTACAAACAATACTGAATATTTTTCCAGTTCCAGGCGGTTTGAAGATCTTCCATATGACGAAACTGTTACTTGAAGAAATATAACGCAGTTTAAAAAGACATACAAAACTCAAAACGATGCAAGAAGTATAATATTTTATTCCATTTAACTAACAAATCGATATGAGACTTATGGAAACGCTTGAACCCTCTTTATTTTCAATGTAAATCCTAACTAACCTTTATATTTATTTTTGTTTTATTCAGTATAGATCAGCACCTGATGATGCGAACTCGGAGTCCGCGAAATAGGTCTTGTGTTAGTCTTACTCAACAGTAACATAAAACAATAATAATAAATATTTATTTTATTTTATTTGATAATTTAAAATGATGTGTTACAAAGTTAATGCCAATACAATCAATGAAATTTAAATCCTTTTCAGAATAAACGCAGATAAAATTTATGAAAGAGATTTAACATTCTTCTTCTTATTTCATTTTACGGCAACGCACCCGCAATCGAGTGAATTATGAGAGATTTAACATTGATCAAGTGAAAAAATGTATGAGATTGTGCTTCTGATTGGCGGTTATCGCTCGCCTACGCGAGTTGATTGACATTTGTAGAATGTCATACAACTTACACAATAATTGCTGGATTCCCAGTTTGAAACGATACAAAAGATTTAAAAAAAATATGAATAATGACAAATCGTTAATAAAATATTTCAATCAGGTACAAAATACATTATAAAAATAGATTGGCCACACACTACGTACCTACGTAGGTACCAATCGTTTAATCTATGGCAAGGTTTGGCAGTAATAGTATTCACACATGACAGAGACGAATGCATTTTGTAACTGTATCTATGGATGTAGGGCAAAGAAAAAATATTAACATTTGAATACATTAAGGTAAGTACTTTTATCATCTATGACATTCTAAATACAAATAAAATATTGAATAATTTACTATTGATATTTAAAAGATGGTTGGTTAACAATTATTGAGTTTGTCGGTGGCCTGGAGGTAGAATCTCGGCCTCATGTACATGAGGTTCGCAGTTCGATCCCAGGTGCCGGCAAACCTCCCTTTCACGACATCAGCTTTTAGCTTACTGTGAAAGGTGTAAAAGGTTGTATTTGGGTTTATAATAAAAACCCAGATACCTTCATCTTAAAAAAATATATTTAGATAAAAATAATATGTTTGCGATTGAATGGATATGTGCCTAGAAGACCGTCAGAGTACGCGGGTAGCAAGGGTAAGTTCTGGGTAAGAGGCTTAGAGTTAACCCCAAAGTTGGAGGTGGTTAAACAGGATTTGCGGGACTGTGGTGTCGCTCAGAATAACGCACTGGAACCACGTGGCGAAGAAAGACGAAGAAGGCAGACTCCACCATCATGTGGGACTAATAATTGCCCAAGGAGTAGTGGTGTTCTGACAATCATTTACAAGCATTGAAGCACTTTTGCTACTTCTCCTTCTAAAAGGAATTTACACAATGCATCGTTTTTGAAAAATACACATTAACACTGCGAATGTCGTGGAAAGAAATTGTGATTCAATCTTTCAAAATGAAATTGAAAGTTCAATTATAATTGGCCAAATGGAGCAATATTTTTTGTCCAATCGACGATCCTCTTTTAAAATTTACCGCTCCTTTGACAACGACAAACGTTCAGACACGAGTATAGTGCTGTGACAATAATATGCTAATGTGAAACCATTATGACAACAATAATACTCGTAGTCAATCATACGTTAACCTATAATATATGGGGTATAAGGTATCATACAACCGACAGTATTACAATATTATTGTTATTGTGTTGCAGTTGACGACTCACACACGTTCTATCAGTCAAAGAATGCCTGCTAATCCGTATGTTATATCGGGCTAAGCTATAGGTCACTAGTGATTAACATACTTTAGGATTATTTATATTTTAGGTCTGGCTAAAATTATTCCCAGCTGACATGAAAAAGTCAGTTTTAAAATCATATCATGGGACAATTTTGTTTCGATAAACTATTGAAATTTTCGGTACAATATTGAGAAGGCGTACCTACCATTAAATTTTTATGAGAAATAGCATGAATTTTGGAGAAGCGAAAGAAGTATGAAAGGATAGATCAGTTTGGCGTTTCCTTCTCTCCATTAACCATATTTGGGATAATGCGAAAACTACTCTTCTTAGAATATAATATTTTTAGAATAGTACTACTAAATAAATTAATTTGTGATTACAGTTTGTTTTAACTAGGGATAATTAATACAAGACCAGGCCTGGTTAATAAGCCTGTGCTAAATATGCATTTTACATCATGGATATTCGATACTAACATTGTTGTTTATTATGCAATCAATATTGTATTAATAATGTCTACTTATCTAATTGTTGCAATGCCAAGTTGATGACTATACAATATCTACAAATAGAATCGTAATATTATAATTGTTATACCTATACCTGGGTGTAATAAAATAATATGTAAATATACATAGATAATTGCCTCATACAGGTCACCCAAATTATAAATATATCATAGATTATTTTATTTTCTTTTATTTATTTATACCTATATTATTATTATTTGTTTTTGTTTAATGGGTTAGTTGGAAGGTATCGCGCTTCAGCGATAAACTCGCCCATTGCACAAAATTATGTGTTCTATTGTTATGATACCATATAATTTTCTTTATTACTCATTTTGTGAAATAAAGAAAATTATATATATGTGTATCTATGTAAATATCTATACTCTCGTGCATCTCTCACGAATGGGGTAGCAAGCGGATCAAACATATGTGATAAACAAATGAATGATGATGACGGATGATTAATTCGGCGTTAATTAATGCTCATGGGTGTTGAGAATAGGTAAAGCCGTTTAATCTAGAGTGGTTCCTTGCCTCAGCATTTTTCGTTTCGTTGCGATTGTAAAAATATTCTTTATGTATATTATGTGTGCCGTTAAGGAGAAATCTCCAGGTACGGTATAAGACATTTTTGTATATATAATCAGCTTGACAAGAGGACAGCTTGCATGTTAATTACATGCAGCTTGTAAGAGGACAGCTTGCATGTTTATTACATGCAGCTGGTCTGCTGGCTACCCCACTTGTGGGATATGCCGTGATGGTATAGTAGTAGTAGTAGTGTATAAATATATATTTCAATCGTTCATACTCATCATGAAAATTTTCAAAAGTGGGATAGCCAGCCCGCTCCATGTAATAAACATGCAAATCGTCCTCTCCGTGGAAGAAAGATAAAGACATTTAGGATGAGAGACATATATATCCGCTGAAATGAAAACGTGTAAGTAATCTTGATATGTGATGTTAAACGAATACCTGTCTTGCACAGGACACTCGAAAATTTACTGAAAAGAGTGATGGATACTTTATATCTATAACTTATTTTAATATCATTATAACTTATTTTAATATCATTATATAGCTCATCCAAATATGTTTAGACCAGATAAACATAACAAGTAGATAATAATATATTATATTGTACCTAAATTGTTTACAATATGAATGATGCAATAAAACTAGATAGGTATTTATGTAAAACGAGTATATAATAACTACATAAGTATCTATTATTTGTATACATATTTATATCCGTGCAAAACAGTATTAAATACATTTACCTACAAATACACATACGCACATATCTATACAATGATAAGAATACATTTATAAATAAACAAAGATATATTATAGTGTTATTTATATCTATGTATTAGCTACTACTACTTCTAATACTATACCATTACAGCATATCCCAAAAGCGGGGTAGCCAGCAGACCAGCTGCGTTTAACAAACATGTAAGCCGTCCTCTTCATGCCAATAAAAATTAAGACATTCAGGATGGGTGACAAGCATCATCGCTGATTTCAAGATGTAAAATGTGTTTATTACCCATTTTACATCTGCCTGCCTTTTAATATAACACCTGCCTTTTGCAGAACACTTGAAAACTTACCGGAAAGAGTGGGAGACCAATTTATTCTTTGTCGAATGCTCCACGGAATCGTGTTAGGCGTGTGAATAATAATATTATTATTTACGTAGGTACCTATCTATATTATGACGCGAAATAGTATGTATGTCGAATAACAAATCAAGTGAAAGTATGTACATCGCTGGTGTGACGTATACTAATACGTAGTATATAAATACTTGGTAATTCGCGCTATCGATGTGTGGCTCGTTGGTCTAGGGGTATGATTCTCGCTTTGGGTGCGAGAGGTCCCGGGTTCAAATCCCGGACGAGCCCTCTTTTTATTTATTTTTATGGTTTCTATTGATAAAAATTAAGATCAACGATTGATGTTCCTATCTCATTTATTTATTTATCCTCGATATTTTAGACATAACAAAAATACATTTTTTTTAACTACGTACATAAATGTAATGCGTAGAGTCTCCTGAATAGCAGAGATCTCTCCCATTCATTCCTGAAAATTTTCGAGCGTCTTGTAGAACTAAAATTTTCGTAAAACATCACTTTAAGACATGTGATATTTAAAATTCGCAAATGCAAGATACCTATCTCAAAAAAATGTATGACATCTCAAATTGTACAGTGATTTAGCATATACAGTGAACATTTTTTCATTCATACCATCACGGCAATTCCCACACGTGGGGTAGCCAGCAGACCAACTATAAATAATATGCAAGCAGTCCTCTTCGTGCCAATAAAAGTTAAGACATTAAGAATGGACCGCATTCCTCATTGCTGAACCGAAGATTTTAAATGTCTTAAATGTGATGTTTTTCGAATACCTGCCTCTTACAGGACACTAGAAAACTGGCAGAAAAGAGTTTACTGATGACTCTACGAGATAAAAAGGACAAATGTATCTAATTAGTCAAAAAAATCTTACTAAGGAAGTAATAATTCGGTTTGTTAGTCGTTAAAAAATATATTTTAAAATAAAGTTTCACATTCTCAAAGCCCTTCTAAAGCAAATCAATGTACTTTTATAATTTTTTTATCGTCGAAGTGTTTAATATTAAAAAGAAGACAAAAATAATAACAGTACATAGTGAAAGTGGTGTCGAGTTTTCGGAAAATAAATATTTACTTTAACCTCTTTATAATAATATACAAATCATTTTAATAAAAAATCACTGTTCTTTTAAAGCGCACCTCGTGTAAGTTCAAAAAAAGTCACAACAATAAAGATATACTGGCCAGACGTTTCCCTTTCACTAGACACCATTTACATGACAATGATATCAGAGTACCGGGAATATCGTGGGAAGGGGTGGCTCTATTTAAACAAATACGTTCTGAGTGAAGGTCCGCCGGCTGGCCCACTTTTGGAATATTCTGTGATGGTATAAAATCGGCTAGATGAATTTATTAATAATGTTCCTATACTATACTATCCAATTCGGTCACGTCGAGTGCAGTAGGCAAAGAGAACGGAACGCCATATACCTAGTTCTAACCTTACATATTTTTTTCGCTTCTTGTACATTCATACAATTTCTTTTACACGCACATCGATTTTTCTAACTCAATAACGCCCGGGCTTGAGAATTTGATTCACGTAATTAAGCCATATTTATTTAATGTTTTAGTCGTATACATAAATGAGTAATTTACGATGAGATAAATAAACAATATATAAAGAAAATGTTCGTATCATTGCCCTCGTTACGTTAAATAACTACAAAAAATTGGGCTCGTCCGGGATTTGAACCCGGGACCTCTCGCACCCTAAGCGAAAATCATACCCCTAGACCAACGATCCAACTGATTGAGCGGACAATTTTCTCAATTATGTATTAAAAAAAGGTTATGTGTAAAGTAGAACGTTGCGTAATAGGTACTTTATTCAATTGCATATCAGATAATTATGATGATTAAGACAACAATACAAGTTGTCATCATTAAATTATGTTGCGATTATAATGTTAATTTTACTGTCGTGCTATAAAAAATGACATTCAGAATGGATAGAATGCCTTATCGGTGAATTTAAAATTACGACGTATTTAGAGGATTTAGATACTTTACATATACAGTGGTACCTTGACATACGAGTGCCCCAACATGGGAGTTTTTTGAGTTACGAGCCGTCGAGCGAGCAATTTTTTGCTTTAAAATACGAGCAATCGGCTTAGCGGGTCGATCACGATCACACACACACGGTCACACACGAACCGAGATCTTGTGAATGTGGGAGAGAGTTTCACAGTTCGTGGAAAAGAAACACACAGAAAAAGTTGCAACTGCAAAAATCACAAAAGCTAAAGTAACACTTTATAAATCTAGTTTATTTCTTTACATTCTCTTTTATTATGTTTTTGTACAATATTTTTCCTTTATAAAAACATTTTTCTTATTCAAAAACACGTAACAAATATAACGTGGGTGACATTTTAGTGGCTGGAACGGATTAATGGCAGTTTAATGAATTTCAATGGGGAAATTTGCTTTGAGATACGAGTAATTTGACACACGAGCAAGGTTGCGGAACGTATTAAACTTGTATGTCGAGATACTACTGTATTATGTTATGGGTGCTCTATAGAGATTTAAAGAAAAACATATCCAATGTAATTTCTCAACTGCATTAGTTTAGGATTTGTTTTGAAACTCTCTCATTATAAGTTCATAATTGTAATTGGTAGAATTGCATTTTCGAATTAGTCACTCGCATCTGTGCTTGGTTTGCGAAATACATTGACCCGCATAGTATAAATTAGTAATGCAGTAGGTACTAATTTTCAAACATGTTTAGCCATGGAGCACTCGGTAAAGAATTGGTCTCTCACATTTTTCCGTAAGTTTTCGAGTGTCCATTATAAGGCAGGTGTTCGACAAAATAGACATTTTTCAGTTTGCCACCCATTCTAATGTTTCAAATTTTTGTTGGCACGTAGAGAAAAGCTTACATGTTTATTTAATGCAGCTGGTCTGCTGGCTACCCCGTTTCTGCGATATGCCGTGATGGAATAGTAAAGTAGCATGCTAATAACTAAAATTATTATTATGGTTTTTCACTTCAAAACTTTATGATACTAATGGTCTCTTTCCTACATATACTGAAATATGGCTCTTGAAGAAGTCATACAGGACCTACACTCAAAAGAAAATAATTTCGTTCGGTTTGGCAAAATTTGATTGGTCGCAATACTATTTTTTCCTTGAATTTCTAGTAGGTTAATGACGGAATACGATTTCATTGCGAAAATATACCACAAGCCTAATAATACATTCGTTTACCAATAAGTAACATTTTCTTTCACATGTAAATTTATATAACATTATATTCATTTTAAAACCAGAATTTTTCAAAATTATTTATCAAAGTTCAGAGATAAATGCTTTAAGATATCAATTGTCATCCCAAACCATGCGCCACAAGGAAAACATATGAGCGATATAATATGGTTAGTATATTCGCATTCATCACACTCGAGTTTCACATTATGTATTAGGTATATAGGTAGGTAATTCAGTAATATGCTCCTGTTCTTTATTCCACCCCTGCTCTTGATGACCTGGTGGGTGTAAAGCAATGGATGCCGTTGGCTGAGGAGTGGTTGCAGAGGAAGAGGAGACAGTCAAAAGCAAAGCTGACCGGCGGTGATTGATGGGAGGGATTTTTAAATACCACAGAGGCGAGTTCAAAATCAAAAATACATTGCAAATGCCTAGGATACAACATAGCCGAATAATAATTATTATAAAAATATTGATAGTTCGATTGGCTTCATGATTGATTGATGATAGGTTGACAGATTGAAAATAACTAAGCTAGTATAATAATATTCTTTCAGTCAATTATCGTAACCTAATGAATCGAGCGGCGCGTTCGAATATCGTGTGAAAAATATTGATTATGGATGAAATAATATTATTTGCATAACTTCCTATGTAAGTGTATACAATAATAACCAGAAGTAAAAAATATAAATACATAATCCATTCCTAAAGGCAGAATGTGAAAGTTCATATTGCACTGAGGCAATTACATCTCTGTGCATATTATGTATTTTGGTTAGACACTTTACTTTTGAATATTTTTGAAGGTTTTTTTTTCTGTTCTGACTTAGTTTTTTTCTTTTATTGACTTAGGTGCCTAAGTGCTTTTAATATTAGAAAAATAGCTACAAACCAATACAACACGAAAATTTTCTTCTACAAAATGGTAGTTTTTCTTTTCTCCGTTTTTTTATTCACAAAACAAACACATTCAAAATGTAATTATCAACACAATATTTTAAGATTAATTTTTCATCTATTTATTAATACATATGTATTTAATCTGTCCTACTTACTTTTGTTTAAATTTTATCAAACACTGTATTAGATATCCTAGAAAAAAATTCTAAAGTGAATGTGTACATTTTTTGTACAAGTAAATTTTAAAATAAATTAATTACAAAAACACTGTTTTGAATATGGTGATAATGAAACAGTGTTTTGGAATTAATTTATTTTAAAAATTAATAATGAATTTTCACAGTATAATCACCAAAACATTACAATTATTAATTAAATTTTGCAGTTTTTCACAATATGTACCTATACATATCATCATGTCATCTTCTACAAGTAGAATAATCAATAGGCAAAAGGATTTTTTAAGTGGATTTCATAATTTTAAAAAGTCTCGAGTGTTATTGATATTTCATAATATATTTTTATAAGGAGTGTAAATGTTTCTTAAAACACCTCTGTCTGGTATATTAGGTGTCTATATATAAACCTTACTCCATGTTTCGAAAGGATATTATTAATTATTTCAGGGCTAAAGATCCCTCGGTGCTAATAACTGCTGGGTATACGAACACCAAGATTTTCGACACATTTATGCTGGCGCAACTATCACGTTAAATATATTTTAAAAAATCATTATGTCATGACATGATAACAAAGAATTGCATAAAACTCAATACAGATAGACAAAGCTACTATAATCTACTTATAGCTCCATTTCTTATATTTTATAACGTTCGGTCATTCTTGTCCTCGGTTCAACAAAACTTTCCTAACATATATTCTTTCTTCAGGAATCTCTGTATGAGACTTATGGTAGTCATTAGACAAGTCCTGCTATCTACGACAGGGCTTTGAGTATCGCGGGACCCGTCATATGGAATAGATTATTTATTTTTTATTTATTAAAATACCAACAGGCATCAAAAACATATATATCAAAAACAACAGTAAAAAAATAAGAATCAAAGATGCGCCTCTGAGTCCGACGTAGGTCCAAAAGATTGTAAAAAGTTAACAACGTTCAGGAGCAAACTGAAGGCGTCGCTGTTCCAGCAGAGTTTACCGCTTACTGAGATGGATACTTCATTAAACGGGGCCAAACAAATTATCGTATAGAGAATTTTGACAGGTTGTTGTTGATAATTTCGAAAGTACAAAGTGAAGTCCATAAAGTTAATTTGAAATCACTGGATTAAAAAAATGTTCAAAATTGACTGAATGACATGGGAACTAATATTTCAATAACATTCAGGGTTAAGAGAGTGCTGAGAAGAGCCCCCTAAATACGTACCATTGCAAAAGGTCGGTAAGAACTTTTTGATTCATTTATCTATAACATTACGATATATCGCACTAATGGGATAGCCAGTGAAGAAATAGTACAATTTAAAAAGGTAATCTTCACAATGCTAAAAAGATGATGTTAAGAAACTCTGATATACTTCATCGCTGAATGGAAAATGTTCTTGATGTGTTACGCATAAAAAAGTTATCCAATTTTTCTAATAAACAAAATATATATTTTAGTTCCAAATTTACTCACAGCATTTCACAATGAGCGTTAGTATTCAGATCTGTTATAACAGAGGTCAAGTTACTTCTGTACCCATGTTGAAAACAATCTCATTACACCCAAGAGGAAAAAAACGACCCACCCAACTCTTAGTTAAATCAATCTAGGCAAAACATAACTAATACTGTACATAATAATAATATTATACATTATATGTACATATGAACATGTAGGTACATGCCTTTATAATAATAAATAGTTTTAAGCCCGGTCCGTTCAGAGAAACATTGAATCTTAAAAAAATCGTAAATGTCGTAAAAAACCTTCCTACAAAGTCACGAAAAGTAGATATTCATAAAGGTGCATCTTAGAGCATATGACTTTAACTATAACTCATATTAACTAAAACTAATTATTTACACGTTTGGATATTATTCACCAGTAGAAAAACCTCTAAGAAAAATCTGTAGTAACAAGCAAATCAGTTTTTTCTTTTGTGGTATTGAAGTATTTCCTCCACACGAATGTATACGTCAAACCTCACAAAGTAATAGCACCAAGGGTTGCCTTTATTACTTGTTTTTAATAATATTTAAAAAAAAATTAAACCTCTTAAAAAATAAGCAAGTAAAACTGGTATATTTTAAAATGGCATCGCATTGACTGGAAGATGTTGCGAATACATAAAAAAAAAAAAATTAAAAAAATAAAGAGTTTATATGTTAATAAATGAAATACGCATAATTTTAATATACCCGCACAAAAGTTTATCTGTTACTTGCCCAATTAGAGAGTATAATAACAATAATAAAATACAAAGTAGGTATTAATAAATTGTAAGAACATTTTTTATGCAAAAAAGTACGTAATGCCTGAGGCATTGTCATCCACTAAACCAATTATTGATATACATGTTTTAACAGCAACAAAAAAAAACCAAAAAGTGAGTTTACATGAAATGAACTACATAGTACTTGTAACGAAAAAAAACAAGAGTCTATATAATTATGTTAATGTAATATAAAAAAAGAATTTACAAAAATACTAACAAACCGTTTAAAATATTCATGTTTGTAAAAGTAAATTTAAATATCGTACGTGCGAAGTACCCTCATTAGTGGGGAGAGCTATTAAAACATAGTTTAAATTAAATGATTTTACTGTAATTTTGGTTTAAGGGTTGTTTTAAAACATTACGTAGGCACACCCACCTAATCATACGTAACTTTTAAAACATAAGTATGGTAATTAATAAGTTGAAAATTGATTTAATTTTCAGAAATTCTATAACACAAATTTAACTTCAAAAATTTGATTTTTTTTCTATATTTTTTCAGAAAGTGTGGATATATTTTTTATCATTCGTTCATATGATCACGGTTTTCTCAATAATTATGGTAGCCAGCGGAATAATTGCACATGTAAAAAAAAAAACAAGAAAGTGTCTCATCCATTATATCCCTTCCCTTTAGTATGGTGGCCAGAAGACTAGCAGCATGTAATGAATACACAAATTGTGATTTCCGTGCAAACAAAGGTTAAGGAATTCAGGATGGATGGTAACCTCATCGCTTACAATATTTAATGTCTGATTTACGAATAGCTACCTTTTACAGGATGGAAAAGAGGGGGACACCTAAGTATTCCGTGCCAGGAAATCCACGGAGAATATTATTCCCTATTTTACGTTGAGTAAATGGCTACCAGCAGAGACCTGTAATCTCCGTAATACAGGAGAGACGATGGTCCTGGCTGGGACATGTTTTGAGAATGCCTAATGATAGTTGGCCAAAAAGAGCACTGTTTTTCCGTCCGCAGGGGTTCCGTCGGCCCGGGCGTCCCTCTTTCACAATACACCGTTCCTATGACAACGATATCAGAGCGCAAGGAATGTCGTGGAAAGAGGTGACGCAATTGGCACAGAGACGCTCTGAATGGAGGAGGCTGGTTTCTGCCCTGTGCTCCCGAGAGGAGCGTTGAGGGTGATGATGATGATGATGAAATGGCTACCGTTTTTTGATTTATCAACCAATAGTTTTGGATTCATTCCTAACAAAGGTAGACTATATTTTCTTGTTTTTCAGCGTTCGTTTTCATCAAACGATCATAGTGCCACCTGTTTAATTTTCTTTGCTAAACCAGTAAGTGTAGCGATGTCGCGATACTTGGCAACGTTGACATCAAAATTGACAACATTCTTATACCATCATCATTTATTACAGTAGTAAAAATCTTTACTTTTTATAAAAAAAAACTAAAAGGTACTGTTTACTTTACTGTCAACCATCTCTCTAAATTCGATATCACATTCATTCTTTCCAACTTAAATAAACTTCCAAGATACTTAAATATTCTGTTTGTTCTTTACGTGGAGTAAGTCTATGGGCGCTATTTCACTTGAGGCTATGCTGTGTTAATATTAAAAGATAGATAACAAAAAAAAAATTAAACAAATAATATTTATTTATTCAACTTATAACTTTTAATTTGCGATAATGAACTTTCATCAAGAACTGTTGGTCGATAGTTTAGACATAAAATTATTCGTTATTTTAAAAGGTTAATCTTTACAATTTGCTATTTATTTATTTCATATCCACGTTTCAGGTTAATAATCATTACTCACATATCCAACTAATAAAACACACAAAATAATAATAAAATGTCAAAATGAAATTGAAAAGAACTTTACTCATGTCATAGATCAAAGAAGGATTTAATTTTATTAAATGGAGAGATTGGTATGTATGTACATAGTTAAGTAAACAGTTATTTATTGGTAACTTTGTTAGATAAATAGATTCGTAGTACGTAATGAAAAACGTAGAGACTAACCATCAAATCATCGAACACAGGGAGTTATCATAATAAAAAAAAAACTATTTACTAAATTAATAATCTCTTTCTATCTATACTCGCACGGCATCTGTCACAAGTGGGACAGCCAGCAGAGGACTAAATGCATCTAAATAAAATGCGACTCATCTTCTTTGTGCCAATAAAAAATGAATTATTCAGGATTGGTTGAATTCCTCTTTACTGAATTGAAGATGTAAAATTTATTATTCCTTGTACAAACATTTGCCGTTTATAGGGCACTCGAAAATTTACAGAAGAGAGTGGGAGATATTTCATTTTACTTATATGCCATCCGACTACAACTGGTCATAGAAGGGAAGATTGAGAACCGTAGAAGGGTTGAAAGGCAGCGGCCTTCCTGGCATCAGAACATTTGAGAGCGTACCGGGATGAGAGATGTGGAGGGGCTGTTTCGTGCTGCCCAGAACAGACAAGATTTCTCCCAGGCGATCGTCAACGTCAGGGGGACCCGACAAGACACGTGAAGAAGGAGATGAATGTAATACAAACAAACAGCTAATATACATAGATTGTATAGAAGGTATAAACTTAAATATTGTATAGTTCACAAGCCAGTGAAAAGAGGTGTTCGAAAGATTTGAGGGAGGGAATGTTATAAGGATACACAGTCGATACACCGAGAGAGTATAATTGAAGTACATATAATAAATAGTAGTATACATCGAAGAGTTTGACTACCTGAGTGTTGCAAATTTTGATACTTTTCATACAGAAAGGCATTTACTTGACAGAAAAACGGAATGCGCTGAGATACATAGATCGATGAGCAACGAGTGCTCAAGACCATTATTCTCAACGTTGAGTGAAACAATAACCGAGGTGAATAAAGAAATAAAAAAATACAAGCATCCTATAATTAAAAAAACTACTACACATATATATAGCTATGTCCGATTAATTTATTATGGTTAATTTTTGTTATTTTGTTCACTGTGTATATTATGTGTATTTATTATGAGGACATTGTCAATCAAAGATTGACAATGTCCTCATAAGACGAAAGACGTCTCTCTCACAAAATATAATCTTTAGTAGAATAAAACACCTGTTTTATTTTTTCGATTTGTTATTTTGCTTTGTCACGAAAGATGAAAATATATAATTAGGATTATACATAGTAATATGAATACAACAATTAGCTTTACCCTTTTATTATACGAGTATTATATAGGTATGTTCTATTCAAGTGATAATGCCCTATTAAATGACCAATATAGGGGATGGTTTTTGCTAAAGAGCTTCGTAATTTATTAGAAAAGAACCGAGAGTGACATTTCATTCTCGAACCCCTTGTTATTTTCGCTCTCGTCTTCTGAAAAATCACTGAAAAAACATCATGATTATATTATTATTATAGTGTAAAGTAGCTTAACCTTAAACTGGTTATTTGGCGAAAATATTAACCGGTCAGTCGGTTATCCGCGATATCTCAACTTGTTCAATTTTAGAGCAAGTTACTCTACGTATTTTTTTACGTTCGTAAAATTCTGTGATCAGCACTAATTGCAGACATAATATTATTTGAGGTGGTCGGTATCCTGATTTTAGAATTACTTTCATATACATATATTTGAGAGATCCGAGTTTGAATTCACACGCTACTGACCTATTTCACTTTCACGACATAAGCATATTAAACATACTCTGAGGGGTGACTGAGGTGTGTTAATTTTTCTCTAGATTTTTTGTTGTAAATCCTTTGTACATCTTTCATAGTAAGCTTAAGGCTTGTGTCGAGAAAAATGAGAGTTTATCAGAAATATTTTTTTTTGAAATGACAATTTAAAGACAAATTAATAAATAAAATAAATGTAGTTTTTGCCTTTGTATTTGAACAATTTTATATTATATCATCCATGATGAATAAATAAATATATTTTCATCAATGTCAATTTCATATTTTTTAAAACGTTGATATCATGATTGTTTTAAACTAAAAAAAATATCTAGTATCTGGTATATTGAATCTACTATCAGAGTCTACCAAATATTTTAACCGGAAACAGAATGATTTCCGGGTAACCGATTCGTCTTTATGAGATTATTTAATTAATCACATATCAAATGAAACAATATAAGAAGCAGGGATAAAAATGGGAAAGGGTCCTTCTCGCTGGATGAGACTTTAATGGGATTTTCGGAAAAAATATCCCCATTGTTAGATATTCGAACCAACTACCTACTACTTAGGTAGGTAGCGTGTATTGTATTTTTCTTTTATTGTTTGGCGAATCCTTGAATTCAACGAATATTCTTATCAAGAATAACTGATGTTGATCTCGTTTCTATGTTTATGGCTTTAATTTCTTTATAGGAACAAAAAAAGTACTATTTTGTGATATAAAATTACTACCTACACGAATTCCCTTTCTTTGAGGCATTACCTTAATTTGGTAGGAATAAAAATAAAGACTTCTTTTAAGGTGAGGTTTGCTACCCATCCCAGTATCTTGTTTTTAATTAGCATGGAGAGAAATAAAGTGACAATCCGTTGAATTCGTCTGCAAAGAGTTTGGAATTTCTTCTCTATTCCTCCCTATTTTCTGCTAGTGTCTTTAACTATGTATGTGCCACAGTTTATGTTCTTCTTCACTTGATCCATATATGGTCGGTCCCTACCATTTTTGCATCCAGCCATGCCTTCCACATGGTGACGTTTGCTCATTGTTGGCTATTTTTTTTAAGAAGTTGCCAACCCTGATTCAACCTTTTAGTTTTCGTCATGTTCCGACCAATGGATCTTAAGCATGCGTCTGTAGTAGCACCACATCTCAAAGGCCGCCAACACTCCGCTTTCACTCTTGCGGACGGTCCACGTCTTGCTACCATATAGCAGAATGCTCCAGACAAAGGCTTTCTGCATATTTATTACGTACAGTTAGCTTGCTTGGAGAGGATAATATGCATGGTTATTACATTTCTTTACTTTATTTATTGCGGTACAGCATTTAAAACAATATGTCATAGAACTAACCTCACTGGGCATGAGCCCGTACCAAGACGGAACATACATGCAGTTATTTTGCTGGCTACTTTATTCGCTTGTGGCTGTGTATAGATAGATGGAAATTATTTTCTAAGCAAAGCGAGCATAAAAGCTGATAATACTAGCTAACGTAATATATTTGTACCTATATATGTTGGTAATTCATACCAGGAATGTGATAGAGCGTATAAAAGTCTGATGGAATTGTTTCAAAGGGATCAAGCAATGATACTGGATTGGAATGGAATTCAATAGATATCCTGGAAAACCAGTTGACCATGCCAATGCACAAATTATTTGATACATGATCCGTTACATGATCCAGCTACAGAAATAATTAAAAACACATTGTTCAAAACGTTTTATTCCAGGGTAGTGTAATCGAAAAATATTTTTCTCATCGCTATGTTTGGCAGCATATATATATTTCTTGTATTAAGATACTAAAATGTTCGTACTGATAGCAAAATCAGCAGATAAGAGATTACTATAAGATGTCCTTAACCAGCTGGTCTTCCCATTACCATAGGCCCGTCTATGAGGACATAATTTTGTTTGCATTCATAGACAAATACAATTTTTTTTGTAAATATCTAGGTTTGAAGTGGATCTCTTTAATGTAGAGATTGAAACATAGTAATAAGACTGAAAAGACAAAAGTGAAGATGGTTTGATTACGTAAAGAATGAAGAAGAAAACTTACATTATGTATGATATATATATATGATTACTTGATCATCTAAAATTAACTTAGATTGATTGGACGATTTTTAAGTACAGGTGTACTTATTAGTTATTCTATTTTTGTGGCTAATAGTGCGACGGTAAACATAGATAATTTGATGTTCTTCTTCGCTTAATACTCATATTTGAGGCAAAAGTGAGAACCATGCCTCTTATATTCTGAACAATCGAAAGCGTCAAGTATTTTTTTAACGAATTAAAAACTTTAATTTTTTTAATACACACTTTTTTTCGTAGATAATATTGTTTCATCTCTTAATGAGACATTATCAATACTTCTTTTAATTCATACAATAAAGATACACAAAAAGTAACGGAATATAAAGAAAATAATTTTTTAACCTCTTATATCTTATGATGTGCAAAATGAATACATAAAAAATATATAAAATATATTGCTGTCATTAGAACTGTGTACTACGTATGTCTTGCAGATACTGGATGTCTGATGGATACCTATACCAACTGGACTATAAGATATCTTCTACAACACGATAATAGTAAAAAAAATAGATAGGTCTAATACGAGCAACATGAAGCTTCTGGATATTACCACATAATATTTACTATGAAGCATAATATTTCATTATCTTACATGTTGATCACAAATACTAACAATAAATGTACCCTAAGAGTGCTGAATAAGTACGATATAATTATACAAGCACGTGCTTCCCAACAGGCAGGCTATACAATACCAGGATATAACAGAGAAAGAGAGTGTGTAATTACCGGTGTAAACAGCACATTGTTGAAAGGACCACACTGTCGCTATCACGTGATAGGGAAGACGGAAAGAGGAAAAGATTTTGTCGTTAAGATAAACGGAATAGAATAATAACTTTAAGCTCATGATTTAAGTAAACTAGAATTTACACTGAATTGATTTGTTGGAAGATATTGCAGGTAAAGCGATTAATTCATTTACTGTACAATGAACTCAAGAAGCGTAAACTTACAGGCAAAAAATAGGTCTTTATTTTGTAAGTCTGGCAATAATTCGTAAAACATCACGTAAATAAATTTTATTATATAATTTTATTTTATTAATAACACTGTTATATTTTTAAGACTAACGTTTTCACCCACTTCAATGGGCATTCTCAAAAGTATTGAATTTTATTTATTTATTAATACATTGAACAGCCTTTAACAAAAAAATATAATAACTAATGCACAAAAAGTAACAAGAGTTTCTACCAATCATCTAATGCATGTAACATGAAATATGCATATAGTAATATCATAAAAAAATATTATTATTAATATAATATAAACACGACAAGACAAATCTTGCTGGAGTCGTTAAAATCCTAAGTTGATGACATCGTACAGTTAAAAAATAGGGACAAAACTTCAGAAATATACCTATTTAATATTCTCAATTTTACTGATAAATTCTCAAAGTCACATGAAATATATCGATATCAGTAGCCAGATTATCCAGCACTTGAATGGTCCTTCCGCATCTTCAATTAAGAAATGATGTATGCCAACAGTCCCTAATATATTTGTCTTTATTTCTTTCACGGAGAGAACGACTTGCCTATTTATTAAATACAAGTAAGGCTACTGGCTATCCCACATAATGACTTTAATAAAAAAAGTTGGGCTCGTCCGGGATTTGAACCCGGGACCTCTCGCACCCTAAGCGAAAATCATACCCCTAGACCAACGAGCCGCGTTGTACGTGCGTCATAAATTATAATATAGGTACATAATATGTAGCGCCAAACCAACCAAATGATTACTGCTTACTAAGTAATTTTTATACCTATCAACATTAGATAGGTATACATGCAATCGAAAGAAAATATTGCGAAACATGCATAAATTTGTCACTGCAATAGTAAAATCGTCAATTCGATCAGTTGGCTCGTTGGTCTAGGGGTATGATTCTCGCTTTGGGTGCGAGAGGTCCCGGGTTCAAATCCCGGACGAGCCCGATTTTTGTTAACTTTTTTAATTAATCGATTGATAATAGCCTAATACGTCGAACGACGTGTCTCTCGCGATCAATAGTTTATAACTTCTAGAAATTATTTAAAATTTTCCCAATTGTTATTATCTTAAATAATGTATGCAAGCGAAACTTGGACGTGGATGAAGAAGGACGAGAGTGGACTAAATGCTGTTGAGATGCGATCACTGAGATGAATGGTAGGTAAAACATTGCGTGATAGAGTAAGGAATGAGGATATTAGAAGAATGAGTGGATGCAAGAGGAGTGTTGTGGATAGAATGCGTGTAAATAAATTGAGATGGTTTGGTCATGTGGAGCGAATGGATGATGTAAGATTGACGAAGAGGGTGTATTTATCTGAAAGAGGGGGTGTGAGAAAGCGCGGACGTCCAAGAACTACGTGGCTTGACCACGTGGATCAAATTATCAAGGACGGTCGCGTGTTGAGTAAGAGGAATCGGCGTGCATGCATGAGAAACTGGATGAATGTAGAGGAAGTGAAAGAAGTATGTAAGGATAGATCAACATGGCGTTCCGTTCTCTCTGCCTACCCCACCTGGGATACGGCGTGAGGGTATAGTATAGTAGTTATTATTATTTCGTATGCAAGCGACCCCTGTGCATAGAGTTAACTAAGAGCTACAGCTCTGCGTCTAAATTATTAATATATTCGATTGCCCGTGGCGACACCCGATGAATCTCCTCTATACCGCCGGCAAATCTACTCAGGGAACAATCCTCCACAATATGGTTCATTGTTTCAATTTGACCACATGCGCATAGTGGGTGGTCTCTCTTGCCCCATAAGTGGAGAAGATGTCCGCATCTGCCATGGCCAGTTCGGATTCTATTAATTCTCGACCACTGCTTCCGTGGCAGGTTAAACCCTGGGAGTCTTTGTGTCGGATCTGTTATAAGATGTCTTACGTCAGGATTAATAAGTAATTTACTAATTAATAGTATAGTAGTATAGTATATAAAAAAAAAACAATGTTCGTAAACAATGTTATTTCTTTAAGTTATTATTCAACAATCTTTAAATAAGAAGAGAACTTTTAACAAGGATAAAAATCTTGGATTGAATATCTATGCAAATAGTTGAGAAATTAATAAGATGAAGTATGTTAGCAATTCATAGTATATCCGTTACTTGGAAAAATACCTGCAGATGGAAAGAAAGTAGGCATTATACATAGTAATGCAAAATAATCAGTAAGTAAGTATTCAGGTTAAGTATGAGTTAGTTAAATGAGTAGTAATGCAAAGTAAAGTAGGTTTTTGAATATCTTGTATTGAAAAGTAAAAGTAAATTTAATTAAGCAGAAAGCAACAAAATGTGAAAAAATAAATTGAAAGAACACGGGTGCGCTTCTCATAATACATGCAAAAAATCCCATATTTATCAAGTTCCCAATCAATGTCTTATATTTCAGAGCTGCTATAGCGAATGTTTGAGATCGATGCTCATACAGTCTACCTTTTTTCTTTAATTTAAAACACGATTTGCATGTATCATCCCAATCCTTCTATATAGTTGTGAGTCTTGGCACTTGACCAAGACTCGAGAGCGAAAGATTTGAAAATAAGTGTCGTAGGAGGATTTGAAGCGAGATGGTATGAACATGTCGCGAATGATAATGTGCGCCAACGCACCCAGCAGAGATCTGTAATCTCCGTGATACAGGACAGACGATGGTCCTGGCTAGGCCATGTTCTGAGAATGCCCAATGATAGTTGGCCAAAAAGAGCACAGTTCTTCCGTCCACAAGGGTTCCGACGGCCCGAGCGTCCCTCTTTCACAATACACCGTTCTTATAGCAACGATATCACAGCACTGGGAATGTCGTGGAAGGATGTGACGAAGGCAATTGGCGCAGAGTCGCTCTGAATGTGGGACGCTGATTTCAATGGAGGAGCGTTGAGGGCGTTGAATGAATGAAAACGCGACTTACTTAAACCGCTATAATTTACTTTATCTGCATATTGAAAAAACGTATCTTGTGAGAAGGATGAACTTCCTGAATCATATAATAAAAAGAAAAGGAAACTACAGCAGAAAGATGTAGCAATACTAGAATAAAAAATATATACAATTTAAGTACCTATAACGAAAGAAAGTAAAATATAAACTGCATTAAATATAGTATAGAACAATCTCACTGTAAGTACATTTCTTGTTTGCAGACATTTCTATAAAGTTTTCTATCCGCAACGATCTTCATTATTATTGTTTTTTTTGTTTCTGTTCTTATTCATTTGTTTTGTTCCCTCTTACCTGAAACAAGAGAAAACAACAAAATTATTAAAAGATGTAATTCACTTAGAATAATTTTAATTTAATTCATTTAAAATGTTTCTTGGAAATATGCTATTTCTGTTTCAGCGTTTTATAGTTTATAGTCCATTTTTCGTGCTGATGGAACAGAAAAAAGGACACCAGCTGAGTAAATAAAGCTAGTTACTCCACTTATGTGATTTATCAAGCGGTACGTTGGAAAAATAACTCTTACATAATAACAACAGTTTTTTTAAGATATATCTAGGTTATGTTATAAACCCAAATACAACCTTATACACCTTTCACACTAAGCTAAAAGCTTGTGCCGTGAAAGGGGAGTTTTGCCGGCATCTGGGATCGAACCACGGACCCCTTGTTCTGGAGGCCGAGATTCTACCTCCAGGCTACCGACGAACTCATATATCGAAGCGTTTTATTTAACTTCATGCAATGAATACACAGATAGTCCTTTTCGCTAAAACCACTACTATACCATCGCCAAATATTCCGCAAGTGGGGTTATCAGCTGACTAACCGCCTGTAATAAACAACCAGGCCGTCCTCTGCGTATTAACAAACGATTAGATATTCAGGATGGTTGGCAAACTTCACGCTGAATTTAATATTTTCGAACATGTGTCTTTTACAAACAACTCGAAAACTTACAGAAAAGAGAAAAAAACCAATTCTTTCAGAATGGGTGGTAAATCTCAAAGTAAATTGCAAATTTTAAATGTCTTTGAAATGTCAAATAAAATATTTTTACATCGAAAATTTACCATTGAGATTTGCAACCTATCCGGAATATCATATTTTTTTTGTTGACACGGATAGGACGGCTTGTATGTTTATAAATTGCTGATGGTTTGCTGGCTACTCCACTTGTGGCCTGATGGTAAAGTACCTAATAGTAGTATTGAAAAATGTTATACAATATTAAACGGCAAACACTTGCATTTCAATGGGATGAGATATGAATGATAGACATATTCGCTTTATATGCAGACTGGATAAATGAGATCATCTATTTTTTAAGGATTAACTATGTAACAGTTTCAAGACATTTTGAATGTTTTTAAAAGAGTATCCTTACACAAGTAACAGTATTGCATTATAAGACACACTTTTAAAAACATTCAAAACGGACAAATAAGACTCAAACACTATTCATATAAAAATCCACCCATCTAGAGAAGAATCAAAATAGAAAATAGTAAAATCATAAATATCAAAGAAAAACCCTCAGCAGTAAGGTAAATGAAACAAAAAATGCAGTGTTTTGCCAGTAGCTCTCGAATAATCAGCTCTTTATGTAAAAACATATTTTTATTAGGTACACATAATTATATACTTATATAGAAGCGTTGGCTTTTTCAAATTAATTTTTGAGTACTTTGGTATATAGCAGGCTATGTCCTTTATATAATATAGTGTACCTCAGGGATATGCGGAAGTATGGGTCCCTTGACAAATATGACAATTCCAGATATGATTGAAGAAAATTAATATTACCTACTTTCAATTTAATTCCCTTGGAAATGTAATATGAAAATATTAGGTGACTACAAGCATACAACGTTTTGCTAAAGATTGATGTTTTCAATTTCCATTAATTTGATAATGTTTCCTTTTGCTTTTAGCATCAATATTATGAAAATTAGAATATTCAAAAGAAGCATTTGATGGGTGGATGATATAAAGAAAATCGCTGGAGTTATGTGAATTCACAAAGTCCAGAACAGAAGGGAGTGGAAGATTATGGGTGAAGCTTATGTCCAAAAATAGACTCAAAATGCCTGAAGAAGAAAAAAAGAATGGTAGTCTGGCATTCTGCCCTTTCTTTCTGATTTGCAAAGGATGCAGTCTGGACTCTAGTTTCTTTCTGATTTGGCAGTCTGCAGAACGTTTTCAATTGTTCTTCAATGTGGTAAACATTTATTTTTGGGTGAAGCTTATTTCCAAAGAAATGTCTGAAGAAAAAAAAAAGATAGTCTGGTATCCTGCCCCTTTTTGTTAGCGCCTAGCTTAAGGCAATTATGGTTTCAAAGAGAATAATCACCAGCGTGGAGCGGGAGAGTATTGCGCATAAAAAATTAAAGTTTTCGGTAAAGTTTTCTGTAAGTATAATTATAATGCAATTTTGTACATTGGGCTTTCATCCAGTAAAAGTAATATTAAGTTAATATTTTAATCAAATAATGAACATCTGGGTCTTACTGTATCTGTCTCATCATAAATGACTTCGGTATTATTATGGATCGTAGGATTGAAAAACTTTACTCCCCACCTTTTCTCAAAACCCTCATTTCCTTTGCTCATCTCATCCTCCTCCTACAACTACTTCTACTGCTCCTGTTCATCTGCCTTTCTTCCTTCACCACAAGAGTCCTGCGGGAACAGTCCTATAGGAAAAATAATCACTAAAGGGACTTCTGTACTTAGCCAAAGCGTCTTATCATGTTAATAGATTCTTCTTAAAAATACCATCATGACAGGGGGTTTGAGAAATTTATATTGTATTTCATGTCTTGAAAAAAATCATCTGAATATTTGCCCATAAAGTTTACTTTACAAATCGATACAAGCCAATATTAAACGTTTATAAATTTAGCGATGAAATAATATGTAAGGCGTCACGAATGTCTTGTTTTTTTAATGGTTGATAGAGGATGAAATTAATGGTCCTTGCATAGCTTATTACAAGTTTTAAAAATATTATAGTTTTTCCAATAAAAGTATTAAAATCCTAATTGTTTTTTTGTCTCCATAATATATTATGTTAGTAATCAAGGGTACTTCAGGCTACCACTACGATGCTAAGGGCAATTCTTGCGTTGAAAGACTAGAGGCCCTTTTGTTGAAATACAGAGTGTTTAGAAATCCTGAAAGCATCAATGGGCAGTAGTCCCTGGAGGGAGTACCTAGGTGCTTTTCCCCGATCCAACTAGAACTAGAGAAAAGAGATATGCACTGGAAACATTTTCATGGAAAGCAAACCATTTTTTTTTATCTTTTGCCTCTTCGTCTGTACTCCATTGATGTACTAAAAAAGCAAAAATCCATTATCAGAGAAAACAACTCCACTTATGGAGATTTGTTTTTTTTCTGTAGGTACAATTAATAGTTTATATAAAAACTAAATATTTCTTCTCTTTAGGTTGTATATTCCTTGTATAATTGAATGAGAATCCACATCCCGTGGAGCACCCGGTAAAGAATTGGTCTCCCACTCTTCTCCATAAGTTTTCGAGTGTCCTGTAAAAGGCAGGTGTTCGAAAAATAAGACATTTTACATCTTTAATTCGGCGATGAGGTTTGCCACACATCCTGAATGTCTTAATTTTATATTGGCACGGAGAAGACAGCTTGCATGTCTTATACGCAGCTGGTCTGCTGGCTACCCCACTCGTGGGATATGCCGTGATGGTATAGTAGTAGTAGTAGATAATTGAATGAATTATATAACCATAGTAAAGGAAGTATCTATGGGCTAGTTGGAACTCGCCCATTGCACAAAATTATGTATTCAGTAGTAATGATGTCATGTTTTTTTCTTTGTATACTGATTTTGTGCAATAAAGATTTTTATTATTATTATTATGCCCCTACATACAAAATAATATATGACTATGTTTCACTTATTAATATAGTGTGTCGTGACTAAACAAATGTTTATGCGATTTTTTATGTGCGATTTAGTAAGCATTTACATTACAAGCAAAAAAAGTGCATTATTTAACATGGCTCGTTGGTCTAGGGGTATGATTCTCGCTTCGGGTGCGAGAGGTCCCGGGTTCAAATCCCGGACGAGCCCAATGATTTTTGGCCCAGAAACTCAAACAACGACATATTTTGATTTTGAAGTTAAGAGCAACCTTTCTGATTATAAATAAATCTAATGATGTAGAAAAATCACATTTTATTCAATTATAATCAATTCGAGGCTAAGAACTTCCTATTATATTTAGTATTCACTCAGTTCCCTTGAGTTAAAATGATGATAATAATTATTATTTAATATTGTTTCCACCCTTATCTTTATCATAAATACACCCTTTAATAACATTTTGTTCTACGTTATTAACTTATAAGCCCTTAACAAACTAACTGAATACAACAAAATAATATCTAATAACTTTCTAGTAGAAAGTACAAAATATACTACATAGTACATTAAA
This sequence comes from Athripsodes cinereus, assembly GCA_947579605.1. Lineage (NCBI taxonomy): Eukaryota > Metazoa > Arthropoda > Insecta > Trichoptera > Leptoceridae > Athripsodes > Athripsodes cinereus. Next base: position 6,201,737 of record OX388318.1, read on the forward strand.
CAAAAATATTGGTTTCAAGGAAATACAACAGTAAGTGCAAAACTTTATTCATAAATTTATCCAGAGGACCTTTTTGACAAAGTTTCCTGTAATTATTACAGGTATATTATGAAATAATCCATGGACTAACGGAATAAAAATGATTTATTTTTTGAGCGTCCGGATAATCATCAACTAAAAAAACACTTATATACCTATATAAAAAATATGGACTAAGATTTACTTAGTATATTTTCATCGATGTAGGCCTATCAGGAGAACATAAAAGTAGTGTAGTCAAGATTCCACACGTGGAGATTTTGGCCGACCTACTATACATATTATGGTACTTTCCGTATGGAAAAATTTGCTAGAATCGAAATTAGAATAGTACATAATGTATGTACTATCCATATAGAAGTCCTTAGACTTCTACAGTACCCGGGTGATTGTGCAGCCTTCAATGAATACAACAGATTTTTACTCAAAATATCGCAGAAAATATTATGAAACCAATTCTATTCTGACGCGTTGTTAATAGGTTCATACCATTTTACATACCTAACTACGGGATTTCAACATGTCAATAGTTCAATATAAAAAACATAAGTTTATTGCTATATTTTGATATCTTTGAACTAATCACGACAATCTACATATTACCTATGTATTTATATGTGAGATATACAGAAAATTCTCTGGCATGTAAAGGAAATATTTTAACAGTAAAGATAAAATTTAAATCCAAAACTATTACGAATAGTCGAGATTTACTCTCGATGTCGGTTACGTTGCTATGAAGAACCAGATAAATATAGAAATTCAAGATTTTCATGTGTATCGGATAAGTAGGAATGGATATATATTTCCAGAAGTGCAGAACCATAATCTCCAGAATTCAGCTCTCACAATCTCGAGTATTAGGTTTAGAAACGCCTGCAAGCAAAGTACGTATATTCGTACAGACATTATACGTATACGTTATAATTTAATCTTTTACAATACCTTCGGTTCGTATTACTACGTGGTATGATCATAGTAAAAAGGTTATATTGTAGCAATAAGCTAGCTTGTTAGTACATACCAGGGATGTTGCGAATATCCGCATCCGCATCCGCAAATGCGGAGCTTCCGCATGTATTTGGACATCTGCATCCGCATCCGCATCCGCAATAATCGATGCGGATGTTCATGCGGATGCGGATGTTCATGCGGATGCGGATGTTAGACAATTTGCGACAAGAAAGAAATGGGGCGGGGCCGGCGAATGGCGCGTGCCGTTCGCACTTGACATTAACCAATCGAAACGAAAAAATTGGTGACAAGATCCGACACGTTTTTATTTTTGCCGGATTTATTTTATTTTTGCAAATAACAAAAAAGAAAAAAAATATTTCGCCAAAAAATCCATAATAATATTGTAGCAGCAATTTCGTCACATATATGACAGTGGGGCCTACCAATTAAGATAGTTCCTACTTTTTTTCTATAACATCTTAAACATCCGCATCCGCATCCGCGGATGTGAGCCTTCAAAAATCCGCATCCGCATTCACATCCGCGGATGTGTGAAAATCGACATCCGCAACATCCCTGGTACATACTAGTGACAGATGAAATAGTCACATGACCAAAACACAGCCATATTGATGATGTCGACTGGTGTAATATCAAGTGTTACTGAATTTGTGGCTTGGGACAGAGTAAACATTAAAAATTTGAAAATTGTTGAAGGGTGTTTGTGTTCACACTGTGAAAATTCATATTCAATATTTATAAGACAATCAAAACACTGTTATAAATTTCACCACATTTATTCAAACTCTAACGTTTTCGCCCACTTCAATGGGCATTCTCAAGAGTACTCTTGAGAATGCCCATTGAAGTGGGCGAAAACGTTAGAGTTTGAATAAATGTGGTGAAAATTATAACAGTGTTTTGATTGTCTTATAAATATTAAAAATTTGTATGTTTTCTTTTTTGTCTAAATCATAAAAAAAACTGCTAAAATTGTAACCGCAAACGAATTAATTACACACAAAGTAAGTCACATAACGTGAATGTTTTATCAAACATGAAAGAATGACGCATCAAAAACATCGGTGAAATGTAATGATTGTATTGGTGTTGAATTTTATTAACTCAATGTGAGAAAAATATATAAGAAAAAAAGTACATTACAATATAATGGCTGATTTCACTAAGGATTCGAAAGATTTACAGTTGCATGAGAAAAAAGATCAAGCACACCGACGTGATTCATAGTCATCTATCTTAAATGTTGCAGGTCTTGTCGCACGGTCAGAATTGTTGAAGTAAGTTAAATTAAGAAGGCTTAGATTGGTGACCTTAAACGAAAAAGATCTGTTTCGGCGGACACCAATCCAGATGGTTTGATCATTTACAGAAAGTGGCCGGTGGTTATTGGATGTAGTCTACTCAAGAGAGAGACTATGCTTACTGTGCATAGTCTGAGCTACCCCACGTGGAGGACACTGAACAGACTAAGAGTTGGGGTGACTAGGTTCAGAAGTAACCAGCAGAAGTGGGGTTTTTTTGGATGGAGAGGAAACTAGCTGCAACTGCGGGGAGGAGCACAGTGATTCGCACTTATTGCAATGCCCGCTGATGCGGAATGCATGTAATGTGAGTGATCTAATGATGGCGAATGACAAGCCGATATACGTCGCTGCATACTGGAGTGGCAAGGTCAAAGGTCCGGATCCGAAAAGTAAGTAAGTAAGAGAGAGTTGAGAGGAAATAACAAGGTAGGCCTTTGTTTGAAAAAAGAACACAAAAGGTTTATGAATACGATGATGAAATTACGGCACAAATAAATATACAGAAAAAAGGCAGAACAGTTTATACTATAGTTAACACAATTATACCTCCATTTTTCATCCCCAGATCATGTGTGAAATAAGTAAAGTTAATACTTGAACGTGTGCCAAGATATCCAGAGGCAAAATGAGAGTGCTGGATACTGCTCAGGTATCAGGTACTTGTTCAAATGTATGTACTATGTAATAGTTTATTCGACATTTAGATCCTTGTATCCAGTAGTTTTATCCAACTGTAAGTTTCATGCTACTACTTTTACTGCTTCTCCCTTAAGACTTGTTGTTGTTTTACTTTATAAGCAATACAACAGCCAACGATGTATTTCAGCAAATAAAGGAACAAAAAATATATCTCCAATATTGTTCATTGACGTCAAGTATAGAATATGACACATTAAAAATAAAATTCTGTGCAAATATCTTTCAGTCTATTTTGTAAGCTGTTGTATATTTTACAGAGAGAATGTATTTGTAAAATATCAAGTTTAAGACATTTTTATCTTTCATTTTGTGATGAGGTTTGCCATCCGTTGAGATATTTTAATTGTGATGTCACTGAGAGGACGGCGTGCACGTTTATTATTTACATGCAGCTAGTCAGTGGCGTAGCTAGGGTCATCTGCGCCCGGGGACAAAGTCTGCGCCCCTTCTCGGAGTTCCCAAGAAATTTTTGAAATTTTACGGTTTATATGGTTCATTTTCGAAGCATTTAGCTTATGAAAAATAATATTTCAACCCGAACTGATCTTTGTTAAAAAAAAAACGTCATCAGCAATCCTGCATTGTGGATGTGTCATTTTGTTTATGAGTAGAATGGCGCCCCTTAATGCTCAATGGGGGCGCCAAAATCGTGTTTGCCAATTGGTTTGTAATGAAGATATTTGTGGAGCTCCAAATTTAATCTTGCAAACGTATTTGGGATACATTAGTATACAACAAAATAAAATTAAAAAAATAGTTTTAATACTCATTTTGGCACCCCCTCATGTGGCGCCCGAGGACATATGTCTCCCCTAGCTACGCCACTGCAGCTAGTCCATAAGTAACCTCAAATATGGGAGGAATTTTGGTAGAATAGAGAGAATAATAGGGTAGCATTTCAGAGATAATCTGTGTTATAAGATGCCCTATTTACTTTAATTTTGCATAGAAACTTATGGAACAACAGAAGATAGAAAGCGAAATATAAACATGGACTTTTTCGTCCATATTCATAAATAGGGCTGAGAAAGGGCAAAATAGAAGAGCTAATGAGCAAATGAACTCAAACAAATAAATAGTCTACAAGGCTATAAACAAAATGGCACCATCGTGCCTCACAGAGCTTTGTCCTCTTGACTTGACCAATAGAAGACAGAAGAACTGGCTGTGAATGGACTTACTGAGCCCAATAGAGCCGGTAAGTCTAATTTCTATGAGAGGGCTTTTGGTGTTGTTGGGGTGGTTACGTGGAATCGTCTAACGGGGCTATTGAGAGAAAATCAGACTGTCTCTATCTTCAGAAGCAAATTGAAAACTGCACTCTTCATCGGCGCCCTTGAAATGATCTAGGGACTGTTGAACGGCGTCAAAACAAAATCAAATAATTATCATCATCATCAAATGGATATCAAAATTGCAAACAAACACAAAAACGGAGAAGAGCTATGCATCTATGTTAAATGGAGTTAGATGTTTCTGTACCAGCAACAAGCATTCAGTGTAGGTACTTGCCAACGTATAGTTTTACGGTATGTAAGATTTGGAAGGATTGTAGTTGTCCGGGTGGAAAATGTTAGATAAGTTGATGGAATAAAATATGACCACTGAGGGGAGCATTGCAACAACATCGTTATTATTAATACAGTGAAATAAAATGTAAGACTCTTTTTACAATATGGGACTGAAATAATACCAATTAGATTATAGAAGAATAGTTGCTCTTTGAATAAGATACATACATAGGTAAAAGAAGAGGATACATAAGGAATTATTTGAAAATATATGGAACCGAAACACGAATGTAATGATAGGAGTAGGTGGCACTCTGTCTAAATGTTAATTACAAACATGTGTTAAATTCTAAATAGGGATCTAAAGACTTCAGTCATAGACAATTTTTTTATTGGAGAGATTGTATTTCAGAAAAACTCTCTCTGTTACACTATAGTAAAATAATTATTCATTGTATTATTTTTTTTTTATTAATTCCTTTACAGTAAAAAATAAATAAAAATAATTTTGACACGACATCAACATCCGAGTTCAACCTTACATATTTATAATTTACAAGGATGCACCCATTTTTTAATGGTGACAATCTATTTTTGTCTTTCCTGACAACATCTTCCAAGGAGTGCGATTGAAATGGATTCATATTTTTTAAGGTTGTAAAGAATTGAAAGTTTTAAAGAAATAAAGGCTTTAAGAATATAGGTAAGTAATATAGAATGCAAAATCATTTTAAGTTATTTAAGTCGTATACCGGTCAGAAACTGAACAACAATCTAGACATTATCAATGTGAAAATCCCTTCATGGTAATAATTCTGTTAATATGGGTACAATTCCTTGTTCAGTAAAAGTATCAGGCGAGCGTAGAATAGAATGAGTATTTTCTACTCCCCGCTAGATGTTTCGTGTTTCTACTGTAACTTGAATAAATCATTTTACTGTTTATACATTTGGTAGTATTAAAGTAGCCTTCTCTGTGTCTCTGTTTTGTTTATTCTTATTGCTTGTACCAAAGACTCGAAGACTACTACTCTTAGGTTTGTACACGTAACAATTTTAAAAATGTAATACCATTAAATATGTAACTAATGCACATGCAAACCAAAGCAGTGCTATTCATACTATTACAACATTCCAAAAAGTGGGATAGCCAATGGTCTAACCATAAAAAATAAGCATACAGATAATCCTTTCCACTCATATAAGTAACACATTTAGAATAGATGGCACACCAATCAATCATTGTAGATTTTATGAAATTGAAGTTTATTTTTCGATGATACTTTGCTAATTTACTATTAATAAACACATTGTTAAGAAATACGAAATCAATACGCAAAATAAATAAAGATTTTATTAACAGACTACAGACAAGTAAGGTGACACAATTCATTTCCACATATCTTAAATCATATGAAAAATTAGCCTATAGTATATGCTTTACTTTATAAGTGATTGCATTTTTTATTGTTTTTTAAGTTATTCTACAAATTTGTCACGGAGAAGACAACTTGCATGTTTATAACATGGATTTCGTCCGCTGGCAACCCCATAGATGGGAAATACATTGTTGGTAGGAATGGAATTTTATTGATCTAGGATTTGTGTGTTCACATTAATTTTGATTTAACATATTTGATATTAACACGAAATACTGTTAACTTTTCCTACTCATTAAATTACGCTCAAGTACTTTCGTCAAGTTAAACAGAACTGGGTCCGTAGACAAACCGCACTTGGCAATCGACTACAAACATATGTTCGACAACAACCGCAACAATAACGCATACTTACACGGTAAATTGTAGGTAGATTGTCGAAAATTTCGTCAGTAGTCGATCACCAAGTGCGTTTTGTCTAGGTTCCCAGTAATGTAAATTTTTAAATAGGTTTCTTTTTCATCATATGGGTCATTTTAAGGGCTATAATTATAGGTACCTACATATCGATTATTTTTCTCCCCTTATGTGCCCCTCAAATAAGTATACGGCATACAGGTCAGATGTGGGCAATATTATTTTATGTGACTCACAACTCACAACACGCCTGACGAATCGTTACTTTTCTGTATGTAGTAAGATGATGAGTTAGCACATTGTGTTGTTATTATTAGATACTCTTATGATTGGTGATTTTAACAATAGTAATTAATCTAGAGACGCGATTATCTTTGAAACAGAATATATTGTGAACAATAATTAACAAATTCACAATCATATTATTGCGTTCTTGTCGCATGTGTGAAAAGAAAATCACTGTTTACACACAAAAACAAAAAAACTTGACAGCATTCATAACTCGGTTATTCTATTAACTATTCTTGTACGAGCTTAAAACATTTCATTGGTCGTATTTTTAAGGGGTTCGCTGGAAGAAATCGCTTTTGAAACGAAGATAGTCACTAATTCTTTTTACTTGTGCTGTAATTTCTTGTTTTAGAATATGTAGGTGTATCCACCCATTCATCCCACCACGCCATCTATCACAAATGGAGTAGCCAGCGATATTATTGATTGTAAAAAACATGCGAATCGTCTTCTCCGTGCCAATAAGCTAAGACATTCAAGATGCGTGGCATATCTCATCCCTGTACTAAAGATGTTAAACGTTATAAAACGGTCTTAATGTGTGTGCATGTTTTCTTTTTATTTCTATTATTTCTGTTGATATGTATATTTGTTTATTATGTAGGTAGGCATGTTCTTTTGATTTTAATTTTATTACCGGGTTAGTTGGAAGACATCGCATTCTACTCGCCCGCATAAACTTGCCCTCTGTACATTGAATAACTAATATTTTTATGATACTTTGTACTGATTGGAAATAATGTAACCAATGTACAGTGAAGAATTTTTTACAGGACAACCGAAACGTTAAAGAAAAGAGTGGGAAGTATATTTTTATCAGGGGCTCCACGGAATATGTTGTTTTATAAATATCTGAATTACCATAATTATTCAGTAAAACAGAAATATACCAAATCACATCAAATCGAAACAGTTTTGCACTAAATTCAAATTATGTTCATACAGTCCAAAATATTCGAACGATACGTTGTGATTTTAATTGAGCGTGTGATTGCTATTTTAATTCTCCTATAATAGCGTGTTGAATCACGAATAACGGTGATCTCCCATTCACAATAATTCTAAATGACAATTGCAAATTGTTATTCGTCATCATTGTTACATACGAATTTGAATCCATAGATAATAATATTTCGCAAAAAACGTATGATGGGTCAAAAACATCTCGTTATAACGACGATTTTGTGACCATAAACAAAAATATACTAGGCATTTTTCAAGGATTCGATTTTTTTTTTATATTCGTTATGACTGATTTTCAAGGAGGAAAGACATTCCGTGTACCATTTTACACAATAGTGGTATTATTATCACGATATTCTTTATTACGCTGTGGACCAATAGTATCAATTTTCTGTAATTTGTTCATGACACTAAAAATAATAGAAAAAAACTTACTCTAACTACAATATGCACAAATTTATCTCGATTTTCATGATTAAAATGTGTTTTATGTATAGAATATTTTTTGTAACCTATATCTTCATTCGAATTTTGCACAGTTTCGGCACCTCTTGAAAATGTTAAGACGTTTAAAAGTAGTCTTGAAACATACCTGCAACAAAAAGAAACACAGAATAAGTAAAATTGGCGTTAACAGATTAACATTAAAAATTAAAAGACAATGGAATTTAAAAAAATACAATATAATTTGTAATCTAACATTGTAATTAAAGAATGTATAAAATCCAACTGTGAAAAATCTAAGAAAATAATAGATATGTTAATTGTCCGAAATAAGTTTATTTTTATTCTCTATGCTGAAACTTGTGAGTATGAAGTATAATTGTTTTAATAATATGTATATATTTACAACATAGACATTTAATAAGTTATTAAATGAATAGCAAAAGAGACGATGCTGTGCCCTATAATAATAATATTGTATAATTATAGCAATCATGTTCGCAATCTTCCTCCAAGGTTCCCACCCGCTCCAACACTCCTAGTTATCCCAAAGAGATTCTAGAGCCTAAAGACCTCTATAGACAATATAGACATCACAGAGAGAGAGTCGCTGAGAGAAAGGTCGACTCGTGAAAGATAAAACTAAAAACATTTTCAATGATGATATAAGTGAATAAATTATAAAAAAAAGAGTTCCACACAAATTTGAATAATTCGCTGTATTGAAAGTAACGTTACATGTATATTCGCTATAACGTTATTATTTGACCTGTGAAATGGCACAAATGGTTGATAGATAATAATTGTGATTGGTGGATATTAAGGATTAAACTCCTAGCGACCAATGTGATACAATGCGAAGTAATTTGCCTGTTAATTGGAAAGTATTATAACGGAGTATTATTTGCATACAATATAGGCTAGCCGTATCATTCAATCATGCAGATGTACAGACATTCATTCATAATAATTTATTCATTTATCTAATAGCTTTATTTAACCTGGCGTTGCTCTGGATATACATAATCACAAATTAACAATTCGCTGCCTTAATGCAGAACTAGACTAAGTTGAAATTTTGGTCAAACTGAGTAAAGTATTAAAAAACAAGAAATGATAATAATAGATATGAGATAATTTAATGAATGAGAGTAATAAGATTCCTAAATTATAGTGCTTGTCAAAATTTGCTTTAGATATTTTAAATTATTTTTTTTATATTACAAAAACAAAGCTTAAATCTACTACTTTGAAAAATCATCCAAAAACACTTAGCCTAGTTCTGCATTAAGGTAGCGAATTACATACAATCAATTAAAATTCCCTTAAAGTTCCAGGCTAAGAATAGATCTACTCTTGTCTATTAGTTTTCGAGTGTACTGTTAAAGACAGGTAATTGTAAAACAGTTCGTTTAGACATTACCGGTCGGTTTCAATAATCTATTTATCCATTACTACTGGCAGTTAAAATCTATTGTATAAAATATCGGCCAAAACATTTTCCATTTGACGAGGAAGTATATTATTACACATCTTGAATGCTTTACTTCAATTGGCACGGAGAAGACGAATTGCATGTAGCAAGTGCGCTGGCTACCCCGTTTATGGGAAATACCGTGATGGTATAATGAATAATTAATAATTATTACCGCTTGCAACAGGTGCGCTTGGCGGCAAGTTCGAATTTTAATTTGCTTGTAAACTTTTACTAATTTTCTTTCGTGAATTATAATTTTATTCTTCAGGCATGCGGTACTTTATTTGCGTATATAGAAAACACACCATCGTTGTCAGTACGGAGAGAAAAACTTGCATGCTTATAACATGCGGTTAGTCCTTGGGTACTTGATTTGAGATATAAACCATGATAATAAAGATAGATAGATAAATTTGTATAAAAAAGAGATATTTTTGTAATTGACAAAACATGACTCAGCCAGGAAACTGCCACTTTTAGCTACCAAAGCTTTTGTATACAAATGAACCATTAGAGTATGGAAATAATATTATAAATAATATGTTCTTTTAATTAAATTTAAATTACAATCTTCACCTTACTCTTGTTCACATTGGTTTATATACTTATACATCTACGCGTTGAGACGTGCTTTTATATAAATATTGGAGGCTTAGGCACCAACCCTTAAAATAATTGAACAAGTTCGTGGATTCCGTTTCGTTGTAAACTTTACAGACGTCCTAGCCGCAACGAGATTTAATAACCATTTTGATTAACTTTTATATTCCCCTGATATTTTTTAGCATTTATCATTACTTGACTAAGTTTTTATATCATGTTTTTATTTTAATATATTTTAAGTTAGTCTGATGACGAGAGCGTAAGTTCTTGTAATATGGCTTGCGATCAATAAGATCACTGTGGAAGTATTAAATATACATATAAGTTTTTTTATTTTTATAAATTAAACGTGAATATCCACAAAATACCATCGATAGACAACATTTATTGCAGTTTTCATATCCTATAAATGTTAGGTATTTCGGAACTCATTGAGATGGTAGACCCCAATGTCAGATATTTGTCAAATATAGTTTTGTATGCAGGAAAATTGTTACTACAATAATATTATTTGGATTTTTTGGCGAAATATTTTTCTTCTTTTTTTATTTGCAAAAATAAAATAAAACCGGCAAAAATAAAATCTAATTTGTATACAAATTTCCTAAAGCTTATATTCGAGGTAGGTTTTATTTTAGCAGGTTTTATTTTATTTTTGCTATCTAATTTGAATTTTTTTCTATCTATTTTTGAAATCTAATTCGAATATAAACTTTAAGAAATTCGTATTTGAGTGAGATTTTATTTTTGCTGGTTTTATTTTATTTTTGCCGGCAAAAATAAAATAAAACCAGCAAAAATATTACCGGTGTCGAAAAACTTGATGTCCAAAAAATAATTTAACGTGGTGACCAAAAAATAATTCTACATATGGCAACAATTTCGTGAATATTACTTTTGCTATGAAATCTCACATTTGACAACAGTGGGGCCTACAATCTCATATAGTGCCGGTATTTCTGCTCTCTGCGATGTCATCGGCGTATTTGTTTTCTAGTCTTCCGACACTTATTTTTCTTGCCAAATGTTTCCATATTATTTATGTAGTTCATTATGTGCCTATCTATATCATTATGGTTTTTCTTAGCTTTGTTCAAATGGCGTAGATATTGGTTAAAATTGTATTTTATGAACAAATAAGCCATTCTTACCCGCTAATAAAAACTAACATATTATTTAGGAAGAGTAGCATACCTCATTTCGTGATTTTTTTGAGTGTCAGAATAGAAAAGAGTAGGATTTTTTTATACGTTTTTAAAAATAGCCTTAAATCCATAGATTTATCCTAAATACTTCCTTCCCGTGTTTTAATCCTTAATTCAGTAGTATTCATTACAGGAAATATGACTTATATTATGTTCTACTTAGGGCTAAGAATGTAATTAGTTATAATTAAGTTTAGTATTGACTGTTTACATTTAGTATTAGTTACACACATTGTCAACATAATATCACACATTATTTTGGTTAGTTTGGTTTGCTCATGATTTTTTTTGATCAATCAAGTGTTACTACAGTCGATTCCGCTTAATTGGGACACATCGAGACTGGGACATTTTGTCCCAATTAAGCGGCTGTCCCAATTAAGCGAATTTAACTTTTTTTTAATTTCAACTATTTGGTTTTGGCAACTAAGGCCACTTACCATTAATACACACATAAAATTAAACAATGCAAATTTTTCAATAATTTTATTTTATAAACTATTGGAAATTGTAAATTACATATAGGTAGGTAATAAAAATTATCATATAAATTAAAAATATGTTATATAAACTTTTCAGAAAAAAAAATTATAATTAAAATAGTAAATGGGTAGGTACATACAATTTAATTCAATGCAAAAATGAGTCAAATGTAGTCTGTCTTTTGTTTTTGTAACTTTTCACTTCTACAAAATCAGCACAAAATTAAATTTACTGTCCCAATTAAGCGGAATGTTGTCCCAATTAAACATATAAATTTACTATTGGTTTCTTTGTTCGGTTTCTGTTCTTTGAGATTTGTCCCAAATAAGCGGCTGTCCCAATTAAGCGGTGTCCCAATTAAGCGGAATCGACTGTATTATTAATTTCGGTAAGTATAGAATGGCCGACGGTACACATCAAACTATACGTTTGTTTGAATTCGTCAACCTGGCGTACCATTACAAGAGTTTAATGAAAATATTTTAGTGAAACATGATAATATTAGTATTCAGACCATATAAATCTGGATACAAAATACTCGTGCTGCAAAATATTACCCACTAGCTTTATTATACCCGCAGCTTAGGGGATAACGTGAATTTTGAAATAATATTTTCAAGGATTTCTCACAATATGTAAAGGTTATCAAAATATACGAGATTAAAAAATAGGGTTTTAAAAAAACTATTTCCTAAAATACAGTTTTACAAAACTCGACACAAAGAGTATTTTTCCATATTCGGATGCTAACTGGTTTTTGGATTTGTCTGATTTTGATACCAAAACATTAAAAAAAGATATATATGGGTTTTTGTTATAAACCCAAATACGTCCTTATTCACAGTTAGATTAAAGCTTGTGTCTTGAAAAGGAATTTTGTCGGCACCTGAAGTCGAACCGCGAACCGGTCGTAACCGCTCTTGTGCATGAGGCCAAGACTCTACTTCCAAGCTACCGACGAATTCTGAACGAACATTCATAATATGATATTTGACAAACACGTCACTAAGTACACTTTATTCTACCAAAAAATGTCGGACTTCGTATACAAGGAATTAATTTCCCTAATATTTCTCTGATTGAGGATGTGTAAACATAGAACAACATGTAATTATAAACGCACTTAAATATTTCTTCATATTTTGATTACATAACTTTAGTCGGTAAGGCACCTTCTGAATTAGTCCTAATAAATTATTAAGATTCTGAAGTATATTTAGAATCAGAATAAAGCCTCGTTTACATTATAGCTATCTCGAATATTAGCTAAGCGATGATATATGCTACTAAGCATTGTTGACACAGAGAGGACGATTTTTACATTGATTAAATCGCTGTCTATCCTACTTGGGAGAAATGCTTTAGTGGTATGATTGAATGAGTAGCTCTACTATATACCTGTATTAGAGGCATGAAGCTCAGCTTCTATAGTTAATTGGCTAATAGGTACCTATCATAAAAAAATCTGCCCTTTACATTTTGGTGAGAAATAGTTTTGAAATATTGTAGTATATTGGAACTAAGAGTACCTTCTATACTATACTATTCCCTCACGCCGTATCCTAAGTGGGGTAGGCAGAGAGAACGTAACCCCATATAGATCTGTGCTTACATACTTTTTCGCTTCTTCTACATTCATACAATTTGTCATGCACACACGTCGATTTCTCTTACTCAATACACGGCGGTCTTTGAGAATAATTTGATCAACATGGTTAAGCCATGTAGATCTCAGACGCCCGTGCTTCCTCACATCCCTCCTTTCAGACAAGTATATCCTTTTTGTCATTCTTTCCTCTTCCATTCGTTCCACATAATCAAACTATCTCAATTTATTTACACGCATTCTATCCACAACACTCCTCTTGTACCCACTCATTCTTTTAACTAAGAGTAAATTTTTCCAAATTAAAGGCTAGCGCAGGATAAACGTCAACCTAAGGAAACATTAAAATATTGGAACGAAAACCGCGTCGACAGTAACCCACCCTCTCCCAGAACTTCAGACGCGAAGCTTTGAATAGCTGAAATGTAAATGTGGCTTAGTAATAACGAATAACAACATGACACTTTCATCAAAATGTTTGTATTGTGAGAGTGGCAAGGTTTACATTTTAGTATTAACTGTGTATTCATAACATTATTTCACAAACATAAATAATAAAGATATACAAACCATTATGTACTATATCCAACTGCTTTCATTTAAAAGTATATAGCTGTCTCTTTGTCTGCAAGAGGAGGTGAATTGAGGGAGTTTTAAAAGAGGGCTGAAGACGCACCTTTTTGCTTGGAGTTTCGGGTGATGGATACGATATACGGCGCCCTTGAGGTCATGGTATGAGTAAACGGCGCTATACAAATTATATATATAATTTAAATTATATATTAAAATTATACATTAAAATTATAAATTATAAATATTAAAATTATATATAATTTAAATTATAAAGTTCCAAAATAATTGAAACTTTGAATTGGTTTGAGAACTGTTTAATAAGAGTCATTGAATCGCCGACTATTCATAATATATTTATATTTTATGATAAATGCCTATTGTAAATCGGCACAATGAAACCGGTTGCGGAAGATTATCGTAAAGATTATTTTACAGACATAATAATTTCGTCTGATTATAATTTTCACATAAATAATATTATTAATGAGAGAGTGAAAAAAAAATGTGAGTATTATGTGTTGAGACATAATGAATGTGTAATTAAATGAACACCCTTAGGGGAATAATAAAGACGCGGTATTATTTATTGTGACGATGTGCGCTGCGCTGCGTCCGTCGCACTTTGAAAAGACCGGAGTCTTAGTCGGACTGCTCGTACCGTCAGTAACGTTACATTATCTCCATGGTAACAACGGAAATTGCTAATGTTGCACCGTTATTAGCATGGAGGTAATGTACCGTTACTGACGATAATCTTAGGCTCGTGTGGTAGTTGTAACTGGGAAATGGTAGAGATAATAATCCTGGCGAGGCTATGTTTTGAGAATATCCAAGGACAGTAAACCAAAAATAACACTGTTTTTTGGTTAGATCATCGAAGGTTTTGACAGTTTTCTTTTACGATGTACCGCATCTTGTCTCTAAAAAAATGAAATAAGAAAGCTAGAACCTTCGTGGGTAGGGGTAAATTATTCGATACAGGATCTCCAGAATCGACTTGTCCAATGATTCCCAGACAGTGCCTCTGGGAGGAATTCGTAGAATGAACTCATGAAAGGAGAGCTGCAAGAGAGGTCGTGGCTTTCTGGAAGGGAATGGGAATATAGATTTTAATGTTTTTTTATCGTTTGCTGACCGACAGGAAAAGAAGAAGAAGATTCTGGATAGAAGATGTTTATTTCCAGACTTTTTTATTAGGTAGTTTTATATTTCTGGATATCAAAAATTCTTTCATCGTGAAACGGTGTTCTGTAAAAGAGGACCACATAGGCCGTCGTAACTTTCATGAATGAAAAATCCATGCCTAATTACGAGTATTGTAAGTATTCTTTTCAAAACATTTTGTACCTACTCAATTTGCTAATAATGTCGTCTCAGTTTGATATTAAAAATATTTCAATTTATATCTTTTTTATTATTTTCGTATCATCTCACGTATTTTTTTAGTAAATCCGATTAGATACAGATTGTAATAGTATTACATATCTACAAAAGTCATAAATTGGCTTATAATAAGCCTGAAGCCAAATTCTGATAAGATGATCTGGTAGCGAAAAGAAGCTGTAATATATATATTACAGAATGTCCGAAGTTGTCGGGTAATTAAAAATCATTTTAGCAAAATATTCACAACAAATTAATTTATTGTAGATAATAATAGATAGGTATCGACTTTTTCTCTTAAACTTATATTTATTACGCGCTTCTTTTACGGATTGGATATGTGGACTTTCGTATATATATATATATATATATATATATATATATATATATATATATATATTTATTTATATATGTCTTTACATTTTTTTACGTATGATTTATTTTTATTTTTCTTATTTTTTTTTTTAATAAAATACCTCAAAATTATGTTTATTATGTAGTTGGTTAAAAAGGGATCTTGATTGGTTTTCTTATTGTTGTATTTAATTGTTATATTTACTGTTGAAACTGTATGATCCATATAAAATGAATTAAATAAAATAAATAATACTTGTCGAGGAACACCCGGCAAAGAATTGGTCTCCCACTTTTTTCCGTAAGTTTTCTTAAGTCCTGCAAAAGACAGGTACTGGAAAAAAAGGACATTTTACATCTTGAATTCAACGATGAGGTTTGCTACCCAATCTGAATGTCTTAATTTGCAAATGGTGCAGAAAAGACAGCTTGCATGTTTATTACATGCGGCTGGTCTGCTGGCTACCCCACACATATGGGATATGATGTGATGGTATAATAGTACTAGTAGTAAATCTGGAACATCTTGTCGAGAAACAGTATTCAAATCTGAAATGAAACACATTGCAAGATACTTATAATATATTAAAGGAGTACCTATTCAAAACTTCTTTTTACTAATAAAAGTGGTTTACGGCCGAGGCATTTAATAATAAATACTTAGTTAAGATATATCTTTTATTTTAATGATCTTAAATTCTTCTACTTCTTCTCATTATTCATTTAATTGTTCATCTCTCCGGCGAGAAGTACATTATATAATCTGAGTAACATTTCAAAGTAATAAATAAAAAATAAAAAAGTTATTATTCTAATACTTTATTAATACCGCCATATTATACTTTATGTGCAATAATTATTCAGGATTAGAAAATAAATCCTCCCGACAAAATTAAAAAGCGATCAAAACGCCAAAACGGCTGTTCAAAGTACTATGAGATACCCATTATTACTTTGCAGTTTACGGTAAGGAGCGATCATAGCGACGCCGCGTCTGTTTTCGGTACTAATTATGACAGTTATTCCAACATTATTTTGTCAGTTTATTAATTTACAAGCATTAGTCTGATGTGAAATAATTCTTTTTGTTTTGTTTTTAATAATGATTGTATATATTCGACAAACATATAGGAATTGTTTTATGATAAGAATTATTAAAATATTTTGTTGACAAATCTGAACGTGGATGAATAATCAATTAAAAAAATCACGCTGAGTTTGCGACAAATGCTTTATCCTTTAAAGGTGGGAACAAAAAGTGGATAAAAGCATTGTAAATTAAATAAATCTATTAGATTTTAACATACCAATCTATGTTGATTGCCTTCTTTAACAGTTTTCCGATGTTATAATTGTGGAATATCGTCGATAAAGAAACCTCAATCATCAAAACTTGCTCTGAATAAAGAGATGCCAGCGCAAACAACAAAGATATTTAGTCTATAAAATATAAGAGACACATTGGAATGTCTGGCAGGGGTATGTCATGATAATGTCCAAAGACAGTTGACCAAAAAGAGCAGAGTCCTTTCCTCTACTAGGGATCCGACGACCCGGATATCCCTCTTATCAGAGCGCTGAGAATATCGCAGGAAGAGGTTACTCAATTGGTGCAGAGAGCCCTGAATGGAAGACGCTTGTTTCTGCCCTGTGCTCCCGAAAGGAGCGTTAAGGCGCAAAATGAAGAGGAAGATTTTTTCTTCCTTATGATACCCGGAGTAAAAAGTTGAAGAAGATACTTTAAGTTTTATCGAAATTATGGATGCCTTCAACTTATTTTGATGTGGTTTTTTACCATAACTTATACTATTTTTTAAAAAAAAATATTCCTAAAAAACTAAATATTCCATAATACTAGTGATCAAACTTATACATACTCGTACACACATTTATTTACCTGTTCATTGGAAGTTTAGATCGTGTCTAAGTTATACTCACATACGTCATATCAGAAAAATATGTTTTTACTTCTTCTATGTTTTGTGGCCATAGAGGTAATCAAATGATTATAGAGTGCACAGGTAATAATGATGAGTCAGAGTAAAGTTATCAAAACAGAATTATGTACTTTTCTAATAACAAATTGGTATAATTTTATTTATTTATTTATTTATAATTACAACAATATATTACAAATTACAACATACATACATATATACAATTTAGATATTTCAATTATTACCATCATGAATTACTATATTTCACATATTTTTTGGATAGAATCATCCGACATTTAAGATAAAAATTGTCACAAAAACTTCAATTTCTTAGAGCCTTTTTTTGTAAAATAATTATCTCAAACCACAGTCTTTCTCAAAACAAGCTTGTTAAAAATGTCAATTTATCTACATACATTGACGAATGTACTCTAGATTTTCAATAAGAAAAAATTAACTGTGTTGTTTAATAAAAATAAAATATCATATTTCTCAATACGATACAGATATTAAAATCTTCCAAAAATTACCCACTAGAAAGCGGCAATACAGTGCGACATTATTATCTTAAATCTCTTGTTTTTGTAATTTTTCATAATGTTAAAGATTTTAATACAATATAAGTTTAGCAAAAACATTGCGTCACAACATGATTCGCATACATTTTTATTTTAAACTCAGAGATTGCATAAACTTTACAACAGGGATGTTGCGGATGTCGATTTTTACACATCCGCGGATGTGAATGCGGATGCGGATTTTTGAAGGCTCACATCCGCGGATGCGGATGTAATGCGGATGCGGATGTTTAAGATGTTATAAAAAAAGTAGGAACTATTTCAGTTGGTAGGCCCCACTGTCAAATAAGTGACGAAATTGTTGCTACAATAATATTATGGATTTTTTGGCGAAACATTTTTTTTCTGTTTTGTTATTTGCAAAAATAAAATAAAACCGGCAAAAATAGAAACGCGTCGGATCTTGTCACCAATTTTTTCGTTCCCATTGGTTAGTGTCAAGTGCGAACGGCACGCGCCATTCGCCGGCCCCGCCCCATTTCTTTCATGTCGCAAATTGTCTCACATCCGCATCCGCATGAACATCCTCATCGATTATTGCGGATGCGGATGCGGATGCAGATGTCCAAATACATGCGGAAGCTCCGCATTTGCGGATGCGGATGCGAATATTCGCAACATCCCTGCTTTACAATATGATTTCTACAGTTATCTGTCTAGCTAGCTTACAACTTCCATGTTTAATGCAGGATGAAGTGAATTTGTGATGGTGTTGCGTGCTTTCGTTAAAAAGGGGGGTAAAAACGTAAGTATTTACGAAAGAAGATGAGTTATACTAATAATAATAATATGAACATTACGGTTTGCTTTAGATATCAGAGTGTTCACAAATGTACTGGAATAAAATATATTAGGCAGCTGATGGTTTATTGTAAGATGTGGATTATTTATTGCTAACGTTTGAATTATACATAAGGTTCGGGTAGTACGTACACGTCGAAAAGTTCTCTGAAAAGCTTATCATGTTCTATATCTATGTACTATATGATATTATATCGATACTATTTCTACAGGACTTTTGGAAGGTATCGAGATTCCTCTTATTTTTTGTTCTTTATCCAGAAATTTATATGTATCTATGATTGTCCAGTACGATGGGTTACAAATAAGTATTTTTTTAAATAGGCACTTAAATAATTCCCCGTCAATATTTAGATTTATTAAAATACTCTTCGATTAACTTACTTTCTAGTAATTGTTTCACTTGTTCTTATTTGACCGGGTTCGTTGGAAGACATTGCAATTTAGCGATAAACTTGCCCTCTGTACATTGAATTGTATAACTGATATTTTTTTGATACTGTTTTATTATGTAATATTGTAAACAATGTACAGTCAAGAATAAAATAAATAAAATGAAATTTTAAAAATTAAGATTTAGTTTCAAAGTTGTAACGTTTTCGAAAGATACTTCACTTACGATCAATTACGAAAAATGACACGCTGTAATTAGACAAAACGTGGTAATAGCATTTAAAAAAAAAAGAAGATATATCTGGGTTTTGTTATAGACCCAAATTCAACCTTATTATAATTTAGAATTTTATAAAAATAAGATATTAGTAAGTGAAATGGGCTCCGAACTTCATTGGGAGAAGTAAATGAAGACGTTTTATGATGAAAGCAAATTCAGTATCAATCTTTAACAGGCAGAAGATTAGGAAGACCACAGATTAAATGGTAAGACGATTAAAGACGAATCTCATTTAGATCATTGGTTATAATACCATTTCTCGGAGATGTTGTAATGGATTGATAAATTGACAGTCCTTCTTTGTCCTTTCTCATGTAATACGTGAAATGAGGTAATATAGAAAGTATGTCTATCTGTTTATAATGAATAAGTGAAAACTACGTTTAGAGTATGAGTAAGAAAAAAGCATACAATAATATTTCTTACTTTACTAAAGAACAAAATCACAATATTAAGGAGGCATAAATGACAAATTATTACCCCTAAATATTTTAAAATTTCTCTATTCATTTTATTTTGAGGTATTATTATTCATAGTGACAAAAAATAATAATATTATTATAAAATAGTGAAGACACAATTTTGTATTTGTTATTATTTTAGTATTGCGAGATGTAATAAATAATGATTGTGTATTTAACATTTAAATAAATAATAATTTAAAGTAGTATAATACCTTTCACGATGAATAAATCTGATGGTGCGTGTAATAGGCATAATAATAAACTCATAAATTATTTTCAATACCATCTCAAAAAATATGAGAAACCGTGCATCACGGATTTACCGAATCGACTTGAATTAGAAAATTAAATAATGATAGGAATGGAGTCACAATAATAAATTATATTGATATTTTTTTCAGGACATTGTTTATACATGGATCAGCCAGTGTGAGCACTATGACTATAGAAATACACAACACGTCGCATTTTATGTCAGCACTGCACATTATTTTATTTTTAATAATGTTCATTGATTTTGTTATATAACTGATCTTCTTCTTCTTCTTCCTGGCACTGTCCCAACTTATTGCCGCTGAAGGCTGTTGGGGTCGTCTCTTCTCGTTCTGAGGTTATACACTCTCCTGTTTATTATATCATTTTCATCCAGGCCATTTCTCCGCAGGATTCTATTGAATTGTGTCATCCAAGTATTCTTTGGTCTCCCTCTTGATGGATGTCGAGGGAGATTTATTGATGTAGCTTTATTTACAGTGTGTTCCGGTGGTCTCCACCTTATGTTCCCATACCATCTTAGTTGCTTCTCTTCTATTTTGTTATTTGTATCCGTCTTACCCATGCTACCACGAATGCGTGAACTTCTTATCTTATCTTTTAATGATAAGCCTGCTGACCACCTGATTATTCGCATCTCTGCCGTCTCAAGTTGGCTGTTGAACGTATTATAAAGATACATTTTTGCACACTGATGATGTGCGAAAATCATAAAATAAATAAATTAAAATGAAAATAAATAAATTAACCAATGTATAAATTGTATGTATATATTTTGTAAATGGCAATCTTGGCCGTAAATTGAATGATGAATAAATAAATATATAAATAAAAAATGACGGATTGGGTTCAAAAATGTATTTCTTATTAATTATATTTGTGCTTTTTTATTATGGTTATCGGTGAACGAACAATCCACAAGAACACAAAACTTGCATGAGTAAGATAAAAAGTTTGAAAAAAGTTCGCATAGAATTTTAATATATTATGTCGAGATTGTCTCGGCTCAAAGCTGTTATGATCTCAATATACGAGATAATTTTAGGTATCAAAAGAAAAGATAAGTTAACAAAATTGATACGAGATTAAGATTTGAGTCTCATCGCTGAATACAATGATAAGAACCTATATGAAATAGAAACTACTTCATCGAATCAATGTTGGCGGAAAAATTTGGCGATGAAAATCATTAGAAAACTATTCCCATTGTTGTGAGATCAAACTAGGGTAAATATGTACTTACTATTATTTAATTTTATTTTTTGGTATTTCTTGGATTTGTGGTTGGTTTCTTCATCCAGGGATTTAATATATAAATCACCGTAGAACTTTAAATACATATATACCTACCGAAACACTTCTCTGAATCACGGAATAACTTTAGTTCCAACCGTTAAGTCAAGCTTAACACAACTCACTCGTAAACTAAGATTATGGTTTACCCGACTTCATGATAGATTTAAAACCGGCTGGTTGGTTATTTTTGGTGCATTTTGGCCAAAGAACAACAGGTGATTTTTGTAAACTTTGGAAATTAAATAACGAATCAAAATTTATATCGATAATAAAATGTAGTTTCGATATATGTAATACTGAGTCTAGGTGCATCTTGAAACATTGCTGTATGAATATAGTTTTGATTTAATAAAGGACAACTAAGGTGTTCGGTAACTTGCTGGTAGAACTACTACTACTACTACTATTCCATCACGGCATATCCCACAAGTAGGGTAGCCAGCAGACCAGCTGCATATAATAAACATGCAAACTGTTCTCTCTGTGCCAACAAAAAATTATACATTCGGTATGGGTGTCAGAACTAATCGCTGAATTTAAGATAATTAAAAAAAAAATATTTTTAGAAGACCTGCTTTTTACAGAACACTCAAAAACTTACGAAAAAGAGTGGGAGACCAATTCTTTACCGGGTGCTCCATGGAAAGGTGGGATAATTTTGGACTTTTAATCGATATATCTCGAGTTTGCATCCTTCGGTTGCCTCGGAAGTTTTCTACCTTTACGACACAAGCGTTTTTCTTAAACTAAGGGTTTAAGAAAAACGCTTAAGTTTTGCGTTCATTTCAAACCAAGATTCATCTACACTTGGAGATATGCCTTGATAGTATACTACTAGCAGTAGTAGGATGAATCACTAAAACAAACTATCACACTAGCCTAGGTTAATAAGGAATGGCTAAATAGCATTTTTTATGGGTAAGGGCTAAACAGTATAAATGTTATACGTAACGCAATTTGCAAAAAGGATATGAAGGCAAATAAATATGACTTATGTTTTGATCCCACATGGAAAGTCTCTCAGACGGTCGCGATATTTCGTGTAATTTATTAGTGGATTACAAAAAAAAGGTGGAGTACCATACCATTGTGTTAACATCTTAAATATACAACAATAAGATAAAAATATGAAATATTTGTTACAACACAACATTAATCTTACTAAGTTCAACTTAAAGAATGACGAAACACGTGGATGTTTATAATAATATTTATCAAAAGAATTGTGCGAAGCTTTGATTATGTGGAGCGAACGTATAATGAAAGGTGGCGAAGAAATAGTATTTATCTGATGGGGTGTTCACATTTGGCGAATATCGCCAGGCGAATTTCAAAATATAACGTCAGGCGAAAAAACAAAATTCGCCGTACGCCCATTGATCGTCACACCTGTTCACACAGTCCACCGATTTAGAAACGATCTGTCAGATGCGCTTTGATTTTGACACTGTTTTCAAAATGGCGGACGTCGAGATGGAGATCGCGAAGTGTTTATTTTTAGTCGAAAATAATATAGTAGAGGTTATAAGGCGCCCAGCGCCGGACCTACCATAGGTTCAAATGGTTCGGCCCACCAGGGCGCCGAAAGTATAAGGTGGCACATAGATTAACTCTGGATTAAGTTTTAATCAGAGATTTTATAAATAAATAATTTAATAAGTACTTCCGCATTGATTGCTATACTTCCGCTTGCATAGAAAGTTACACATAACACAAAATGTATCGGTTTTATAATATCAACTATTTTTGAAATTCCCGCGAAAAGTAGCACGCTCTTATACCTCATCACTGTCGACTCATATAATACAATTTGATTTCTTCATTTAAGTTCAAAGGATTTTGAATGTTACGTACTCTAACTTTTCCATACATAATAAGGGTCAAAATCTCGTGTACATATCTCCGTTTTTTCAATGTCTCATACAACCAAGTACTGTTCTTTGCGCCCCGCTCAGCACTAATACAACTCTAAACGCTTCTACATAGATTCTCACTAATACATACAAGATATGCAACCAACTAAACCAACCAACTGATCCAATAGCGCTTACATATACAACCACAACGCGCCCTTTGCGCTCCTACATATATTCTCACTAATACATACAATTTCTTATTTAGCTATAGGTCATAGACATACTTTGCTATAGGTAGATAAATATTTTTCATCTACCAATAGCTACACATCATGTTTGTACTAAAAACACTCGTATTTGAGTAAAAATTTTCAATATCAAGATACAAAAATATGTTACGCCTAGGTATATTAATAAACATGGTGGTAGGTCGATATAAAATTTTTTATAAGGTAGGTAGATACTAATTACATTTTGTAAAAGTAGGCAAATAAGAAACGTAACTTCATATTTTTTGCGTATTATCACATTTTGTTATGATACGAAAATATTTTTAGGAAAAGAGCTGGGGGAGGAGGGGAGGCGCAGTATCTCTATTTGAACCAAGCGCAAAATGCGGTTGATCCGGCACTGAAGGCGCCTTTTAATTAAGGAAACAAACGCCACAAACCAACAAAATAGATAACAGCTGTCACGAAGCGGGAAACATTATAAAATTTATAGGTTATAAAGCTTTTACCATAGATACGAACGCCGCGCATATCTGCGCATGCGCGAATCGTTCAATCGGCCGAAAATGTTGGAAGGTGGTCAACTCGAGACGATATCGTTTCTACTGGTTTTTATCGTTTCAGACTAGCTGTCATTTTGTTCACACGGTTCAAATGGCTGGCGATATTTTGGTGCCTAGCGATATTCGCCAAAGTGAGAACACCACATAACATCTTCAATACAGGGACGAACTATGCAATTCTTCCCGAATGTCTATTTTTTTAATGACACGGACAAGACGGCTTGTTAAATTGCATGTTAATCTGAAGTCTATATTTTACATATTTTAGAATTAAAATGGTGTAAACAAATTATTGTAATTAACTTTGGGGAAAATTTTGTCTTTCAGGCATCCATTAAGATCTCGTATAACAAGAACTTGGATGAAGAAAATAAATTGATTTCGTAGGATCACAAAATTTTGAAATATCTTTGAGTAAGGGACGATAAAACCAGTAATAATAAAAATCATTATGGAACATAATAAATATTGAAAAATAATTCATAAACATACTACAACGTTGTGGAACACATAATTATTATGTGCAATAGGCGATCATTTATTTAAATAATAATAAAATGACAATTTATATAGCGCCGTAGGTACTATGAAAAATCAATTCAAAGGTGCTTTACATTATTTAGGATCAACATCCACGTCCATTTTTAAAAATATATACCTTCGAAGTATCAATTTATAATTATCGTCAGAAATATAAAAATCATAGTTGTATAATACGAATAATAATAAAAGTGAGATATCTTCCAAAAAACCCATCAAAATTTAAAATGATTGAATAAAACCAAACATAGTAATTTAATATGATTGCAAACATATACGTAAGTACCTATACTCAATATAATATGACTAATGTGGACCAAAATGTTCATACATACAACTTGTTATGCTTGGTGGAGCAAATTAAGACACCAGATAAATGAATTACATGGTTCCAAAAAAGGGTGGGGTAAAATTAATAATTCATATCTGACGAGATATTACACGTAGTGATAATTTTAATTCATTGTATCTGATTAAAAGACTTAGGAATTGACGATTAACCAGTTTTTTTCTTCAATATATATACAACAGCTTGAATAATGAATGATACAATTATTTATTAATTAATTTATTTTATTCTTCTAGCACATTATCATTCACAGTTTACATAAAAAATAATGTGATGATATGCAGTGGCGAGATTATCACTTTATAGAGATTTCTTCTATCTAACCACGTCATATTATGTAACACTAAACAGTGATTAGTGATTTACATCGCTAATTATTGGACCTAAAAACTTACAATTGAAAAAGTGCAGTATAATAAAAATTATTGTAGATAGAACGAAGGAAGGAAGGGAGAAGGGTTTAGTTCAATGTACAATGTTTCATGAATATTTCAACTCCTATATAGTGGCACATAGAGAATAGCTTGTATGTTTTTGCGTGTAGTTGGTTCGCTGGCTACCTCACTGGTAGAAAATGGCGAGATGGTACGAATGAATGAATTTATTTACTCTTGTAAATTTGTGATTAACTTTGAACATTAATTTAGTCTTCAAAATTTATTTATTATAACCTTAAGTTTATTTCAGTTTAATTAAATCCGTCAGTTTTCCAGACGACAATTTCCCACATCTAAGTATATTTTCTTTGTCCTTTTGTCATCATTCAATCTTTACACTTGTCGAAACCATCGTAACTTATTTTCATTCGTACTGGCTATTGCAAGATTATATAAACCAGATCCTACAGGACGTACACGTGTTGAACACATTTAACAGGAGAGTATATAATTGTGAGAAGTTGTATGACAGTAATGGAAACGAAAGGTGTATACAGGGATAGGAGAATGTGGCGCTCGATTCTTTCTGCCTACCCCACGAGGCAAGCAGCGAAAAGGTATTGATGTATGTGCGTGAATGTTTGATTTCTTAAAACAAATTAATATGTGTGAAACATTTACAAAAAAAGCTGTTTTTGAAATACTTTCACAAATTTTATAATTTCATCACTGGTTTTCGAAGCAAAATGAAAGCCGCCCTTGAGATGGTCGAAAGATCGTTAATGGACTCAAAAAAACAAATCAACTTGCATTATATTTATTTTTATCAAATGACATTATCAGACTGATTTTTGTTTTCTTATTGGAATGTTTTTATAAAAGTTGATTCATAATTTAAGATAATTGAAATAGAAAATAAGTATAATAATGGTAGTTAATCATAAGGTTATTATTAGTTATAAAGTTAAATGTTATCTTTATAACTTGATTAAATAAATAAATAAAAATAAAAATAAATTTTATATCCTTATTATCACTGATATTTATATATTGTATCATATTTTAGATGAACTCATTTTTCGAATAGTGTCTTACCCCATTTAAATTTTATTTTTTGCCGTGCTTTTACCAACGTTCTTTATAATTACTAGCTCATTTTGATACACTATAATTTGACTCACTACATATATAGACCTTTTTTTATTAATTTTTATTATTTTGATCTTGAATTATGAATTTGTAATGTAACTGTGTGATTATTTATGATTGCTTATGTTTTGTTGCTGTCTGTCATCTTTTTTTTAACATGTAAAAGGCACACGTCGTATATGATTTTAAATAAATAAATAAATCATTATCCTCATCATCAACAGTTAACGGATTAACTTGGTTAAATTTTGATGAACGGTGCCAGGTTCTGCTGATCAATAATAAATGATAGAATAATATGAATAAGTCATGCGGAAAAAATTAATTAAGGGAATATTACATCCACCTACCGAGAGAGGCTTGAAATAAAACGATAAATTCACGAAATGCTTTCACTGCGGGATATTACGCATAGGAATATTATTATTTTAGGTAGCAATACGAGCTGTCAGATAAATACTATTGACATTTTCAATACGGGTAGGAAAAATAATCGATGATGTAGTTAGAATAAGGACGTATATACCAAAATGTGGGTTTGAGATACGGTTTTTAAAAAATTTCAATTGTATCTCTTCAATAATATTCTATTTATTCATTTAAAAAATACACGCAATTTACCTTTACCATTAAAATTTTACAAAATCATTCAACATGTAAAAATAAACATAGGAATAAAAAAAATTAAAAACGCAGTAAACATAACATAACATAACATTTAAAAAAGAGAATTCGCACAGACCGAGCTAGTCCCAAACTAATATATGAATCTTGTATTATGGGTACTAACACGACGATACACATATATACAATGCACTGAACACATACATATAACACCCTGACCCAGGACAATTTGATACTCTATTTTAAGTCATAAAAGTAAAACGTAAATACAATAAATTAATTAAAAAATATATCTATCAACTATATACCTACATTCATTATTTTAAAATATACATCCAATTATCATAAGAACAAAAATAAATAGAAGAACGCTACAGCTAAAACGCGACAAAAAGCCTTTCCAAAAAAAATCATATCATTTATACATTTTTTTACGATCACTGGCTAACACAGTCGAGACTTTTGAAAAACCACAGAGCTACAAAAAAATATAATAAACAATAGAACATCCGATATGTCTGACACGAGAGAAGAGGTTCTATACTATTTCAAACTAATATTTACAATTAATCGAACGTAAACATCTTGAATTTAGAAAAATGCATGCATACATAATACAAATGTTACTAGAATAAAATGCCTATACGATTAATGACGACCATCCAAACAAAAAGAAATATTGGCGAAATGAATAAAGACACAAATTAGCATGAACAAAAGTTAAGACTCAAATCCTATCCGTCTATAGATCGTTATTCTGGATACCGTCTCAATTGAAAAGTAATTGTTTTCATTTAATTGAAAATTTTCAAAATAATTATGATTAATTTTAAGATTTTTCTCTTTGATATGTAATGAGTAGCAATTTAATCTAAGAATATTGAAACTAATTTCAAAAAAGATAGATTTTTAAACTAATAATTTTATTTCTAGATTGGTTTTTATAAATTCCAGGAAAGTGTACCTACTTTTTTTTACATTATCGATTCGTTTGAAATTGAAGTTTTTGAATGTCATGCAAACAGCAGTTGGTGTTGGAAGAAAATAAAGACATTTTACATTTAATGCTGATAGGTAGGTAGGTGAATTTTTCCCGGCATTAGACTGTTATGATTTTGTGTGATTATGACTGATCGTAATGGAGACTTATCTGGTTGTATAATGCTGAGAGGCAATTCTGATGACAATTCTGCCGCCGCGTTATAAAAATGATGTCTTTAAAAATTAATGATTTCTTTGGAATCCGGAGTTGTGTCGATTTTGTGTCGTGAAGGTGGATAAGGTCAACAATGTGTGGATTCGAAACTGGGATCTTTCATTTAAAAGTCCAAGATTTTACTTATTCTAAAAATGAAAAAAAAAATTGTCTCTACAGTGAGCATTAGACAAAGAATGATCGTAAAGTACGAAATAAAGTTAAGATATACATGTAAAATAGAATCTCGATTGACTCAAAATCACACTAAATTAATGAAGCCCTTTTTCTTTTCTTTGTGTGGTATCGAGAGACCCCCGACATTGACTTTTACTTGTGAGTATGTGTCCCTGTCTTGGACAGCCAGAAACAACCCCTGGACGCTCTGTTTTTCAACCCTTTCGTGTACAAAATGAAGTTCATTTTAGTCATATGTCGCTCAGAATTTGAAACTTTTTCTTTATACGAACGAAGAAGAATGATGCTCGTTAACACTTTGTTTCTGAATGCAGCATTAAGGCATGAAAATCTTGAATACCATAAAAATTTATACGAATTTAATTTCAACTGCAGTGACTAGCATTAGATTAAAATTGAAAACGTATTGAAATTTCAGTATTATTAAATGCTTTCGCTGCAGCTTTCCATTGTGCAAATGTAATTTCAAGAGAGCTTTTGTTAAAACAGTAATGACCAACTAACAAAACAATATTGTAGTAAAGCTGCCTTCGGTAAGCTGCTCATTTTCACTTCAAAAAGCTATAATGCATTTGACATAATAATCCATTTGAAACTTAAAAATAATAACATGAGACTTGCTGTAATGGAAATTGTTGAAAGAAGCGAGCGTTTCGCTTGAAAAGTCTTTAGAATTACTAGTACACAGAAGTTATTATTATTATATGAGTATTTTATGTGGAACAGAATGAAAAAAATAAGAAATAGATATTTAATGAAAGATAGTTAGACTTACTCACAAATAAGGAATAACTTTTATTCGAAATCAGATTAAGCGACACATTTTTTTATGAAAAATATTTTTTTATTTATTTAATGTAACGTTTATTGCAATATTCATCTTGGTTCTACATTCTTTAATATTCAACGATAATTTAAAATAGGTAGGTATGTCTTTTATGAGTTCGTCGGTAGCCTGGAGGTAGGGTCTCAACCTCGTGAATCAGAGGTCCGTGGTTCGATCCCAGGTGCCGGCAAACTCCCCTTTCACGACACAAGCTTTTAGCTTATAAGGTTGTATTTGGGTTTATAACAAAACCCAGATATATCATTTTAAGAAAAAATGTATCTCTCCTATAAAGAAATGTTTTGTGTTTGAAGAGGAAATAACTAATAACATAATAATTTATTTATCTATTCATTCTTTACTGTAATATATTGATCAAAGTACATACAATTTTCCAGAAAAATAAATAACACTATTGACATAATTTTAAGTAATATTAATATATCTTTATTGATCCTATTTTTACTATTTACTATTGTATTAGGATTTATATGCAAATACAATACATGAAACTACCATATAAGACTTAGAAAAGACAACGTCACATTATTCGGCAGCGTTCCGGATGGGACTTGAACCCGCACCCAATCTTTAACACAAGGTGTGCTTTGTCCAATTAAGCTACCAGACATGCCGAAGGCTCTGATATTCACTTTTATAAACCCAATGACAGCTTCATGTCTTAAATAATGACAATGTATCATGAAAACTATGCAATCGTTTACGAGAATGAAGATAAAAATATAGTGAAGTCAACTTTGAGAAATTTTTTTATAGTTTATTTGAATTTATCACTTTGACGCAAATTATTTTTTTTTTTTCAAAAAGATGATTCTGCATTTGAAATAAGCCCAAATACTCTCCCAGATACCCTCACAGTAAACAATATGCTAGTGTCGTAAAGATCTTTGTCGTATTTACAATTCCGCGAAATTAAGATGGAGCTTGCTTTGGAAAGAAAAGGGATTTCAAGAAGCAATTCTTGGAAAATTAATAAAAAAATATAACTCTCAAATAAAAATAATATATTTCCTCTGAAATTATCAAAGTATGAAAAAAATAATATCTATCATGGCATTCCGAAACATGAGAAAAAAATATTTATCCTTATAAAGCTTGTAAAATAACATACCCTGAAGAAAACTTCGAGTATCTGGCGAGTCATAATTTACCCCTTAGCCTTACATCCTGCATTACTTATTGATATTATTTTTGTCTGCGTATGATTTTAGCTATTTCTGTTCATAAATAGATATGTACCTATATTTCTTAAATTTTAACAACCGAGTCAGTTAGAAAACATCGCATTCTAGCGATGAACTGTACTTAACCTGTCTGTGAGTGAATAAAGAAGAAATAAGTGTATGGCAGAGTGAATTAATTCACCTTTCACTTTTTCAATATTTTTCATTGCATGTTATAGAAAATGATCCCTAGAATAAATGTTTATAAGGAACCAACTCTCAAAAATTAATAATAACGGAGTTATATAACAAAAACAATTTTGATACGTCATGTCTGCTCCGGTATTGTCAACAATGGGTTCAACATAGGAATATTTATTATTAGTAAATGTATTTATTTTTATTTGTTTTTAACAAAAACTTATGTAGGTACTAAAAACCAATTAAATTGTCCAGACTTAGCATAAAAAGTAAAAAAAAATCACAAAACACTCCATAAAATAACACCCATAGCGCACGAACGCACACAGCTAAATGGTTTGCAACCGCGAGTGAAGGCTAGGTATTTCAAGCGGCGGTCACGTGACATTTTGTATAGGTGATAAATAAGGTCTAAACACGCCTATTTTTGATTTTTTTCCTTGTGATTGGTAAAGTACATCCGACAGATTGGACCAATGATGAAATTGACGAATTTGGCGGGAATTCCAAAATATTACTGGATCAAACGCACCGGTGCGTGCGTACTCCAAATCCCATAATATTTCTTGCACGCACCGGTGTGTTGGTACTCCTTTACAGGTTAAAAATGTATAACTGATGTTTTTATGATACTTTGTACTGATCTTCAATATTGTAACTAATGCACAGTGAAGAATAAAATTAAAAAATATAAGGTACCATAACATGCTATCAATCATTTTAGTTGCAATATAATTTATTTTAGAAGGATTAACTGTGTAACAGTTACGAATGACAGCAACAGTTAACATTATTTGTGAGACGAAAGTGCATTGTAGAATACTAAAAACATTCAAAATAGTTTGTTAAAATGTTCCACGGGTCTCCATAAAAAAAAGGTATCAACTTTTTCTGTAATTTTTTAAGTGTCCTGTAAAATGTACATCACATAAAAGACATTTAAAACGTTCAACTAAGTGATGCATCATTTATCCTGATTGACTTATTATTTGGCACGGAGAGCAAGATTTGTACATGTATCACATGAAGATATCGTATTGGTATTAATGAATTAATTAAATGATGCTAATGCTAATGAATTAGTATTCGTATGATTTTAATTTAATACCGAATAAATTTCAATATTTTTTCATGAAATGTTATTTAACAACATTATTTGTTTCAGTGTGAACTTGAAGCATGTAAAACAAGTTGATGCATTCTCGTGTGACATACGTACATATCATCCAGAAAGTTTTATTTATTTGTTTATTTTATAAACATCCGTGTTAGTATATTTGAATCCATTCGAACGTAGGTACGTCAGTTTATAAATCAATTAAAACAGGTTTTGACAGACAAAATAGAAATATTAATACACTATGCACAAATGTATTGAGCGTGTCTCAAAAAACAATTTTGATAGTAGGTAAATGTTTTTCATCGTCAATATTAATTACTTTCAAATAAAAGTAAAATTATAATGTATTATTGCAGCTGGTTTCCTGGCTACCACACTTATGGGATTTGCCGTGATGGTGTAGTAGTAGTTATAAGAGGTAGTATTATTTAATAATTTTTCATCTATTTTTGGTATCAATTAGATAGTTTTTAAAAAACATACTTTTACTGTCTTTTATACTTTTGAATTATTTGGATAATTATTTTCCGGCCAGTAAAAGTATTTAATTTAGAACTTTAATTAGAGTCTGTAGACTTTGACATGTGGGCGGTGTACATTAATAAACATAAAGAAAAAATCAGGCCGCAGGGGAGGCTGTGAAAAGTTTTAACTAGGGACATGTACGAAATATTTCTTCATCCTTACTAAAGCTTTTTAATTTTGCGAGTTAAGACACGCAGTAAGAGCAGACGACAGACAGCAGCAGCAAATAGCATTTGCTTAAATAGACCATTAAAGGTCACGTGGTCTTGTCTATGGATTTGCTTTTGCGTGGGGGGCAAACAATCAAATTGCGCAAATCATACTTGTAGGATGTTATGCCATAAGAGAAAAAAAAGAAAGTCAGACAACAAAATTATAACAAAATCGACACTGACAGTTTTTTTTTATTATTAGGTATCTATTCTTTAGGCGTCCCACCTAATATTACACCGTAAACACTGTGAATGTGTTGTGTTGGGATGCCTGATGCCCCTCAAGGATTTTTCTGTGACGTCATCCTTTAATGGTCTATTGTGACTGCTGATGACATATTTTAAGATTTTTTCTCATATCTGGATAACTATGAAGTCGAAACCGTTTAGCAGCCACTCTCCTAAGCAATTATTGTTTCCTAATGGGCCGTGGTCATCTAGTTATCTCAGATTATGTTCTGACAAACGGTCCCCAATATATTGCCTGAATTGTATGTTCTCTGTTACAATCAATTTGTGCACCATCTTTGCAAATTAAAATCCATATCACAAGTAATGTGCAAGTATTCATTCAAGTCCAATTCAGAAAAAAAAAAAACATTCACAAAAAAAGTTATTTGAATTTCCATTTCATATAATATGTGAAAGATTTTCAAACATGCTCATCAATATAGAAGGGAAGAAAAATAACGCGGAACATTTTGAGGTTTTTTTAGATGGAGTACAAGCGAAAGGATTATAAATGAATGGTCATTTTTAAAACGGTCTGTCCAGAAATTTAAGCTTGGGTATTCACATTTTTTTAAATTTTGTGCGAAATGTAGGGTTCAGTGAAATGTAGACGTGAAAAAAACACGTATACTAAATGACGGACACGTCTAGAATAAAGAAATTGGTAAAGATGAAAAATAAATTAGATGAGTACGATGAGAAATAGAGAGAAGATTTTTAGAATTAGAATTCACAGCACTGGTGCACAAGTAATAAAATTTCATATTGGATAAAATCTAAAATATACTCTATAATTCTTTAAATTAATTAGAGTTTGAAAATGTTTCCTAATGTTTGTTGAAAATATTCTAAGAAAACCAAAGACGCCATAAGTTATATTAGGTATAAATTGTTTTTTTTTTCTTTAATGGAATCAACAAATATTTGTAGCAGAAACTCTAATAAAAGTTATCGAGACGAAATCCTGCAATGAGCAAGTATTTTCAAGAAAACCATAAACATTTTAAAATCTTCGATGAAACACGCCATCCATTCCGGATATTATTTATATATTTGTTTATGTATGTGGTATATGGCCTCCCTGTTAACACGAAATATAAAAATTAAATATGGGGTGGATTCTTGTACATTCTATAAAAAAATATTCAAAAACTTGGTCTCGTCCAGGATTTGAATCTGGAGTTTATCTTATCCAAAGCGAAAATTATAGCTCTAGTCTAGACCAACGAGTCAACTGAAGTGATTTATAATTATCTGCGTTGTAAATAAGTAAATTTTTGTGCGTTCTTCGATTTTTGAATGATTTTCAAAGATAATTTCGTTTATAAATTATGTGTGGGCTAGAAGTGATTGATAACGTAATATTTTTTGCTATTTTTATTTTCCCACCGGGTGCACCTGTAGCATAAATTGATGCTCTTAAGGGGAATGAATGTCCTTTTAGGGTGCAATAGGTGCCTGGTTTAAATTCTAGACAAGATCATTTTTTTAAAACATAAATTAAATCTATATCTACAGTGAGTGTTTGTGAACACCTCTTAACTTTTTGTCAAGCAATGCAAAAAGATTTTCGATAATTCTGTGTACAAAACAGGAGACTAGACGAGATCATTTTCTAGACGAGATCATTTTTTAAAAACATGAATTAAATCTATATCTACAGTGAGTGTTTGTGAGCACCTCTTAACTTTTTGTCAAGCAATGCAAAAAGATTTTCGATAATTCTGTGTAAAAAATAGGATGTTCAGAGTATTAATTAACAACGTATTTTTTAATTACGTTAAATTTACCTAACCTTTGGCTTTGAATAATATTTAAAAAAATAAAAAATCTCAGAAAATCCTAAATTACATGGAATAATAATATTTCTATCGAATTACTTACTTTAGAGAATTAAAGAAGCTAAGTAAAACAAAATAATGTAAATATACCAGATAATTAAATTATGTTTGTTTTTGAGATCGTTCAAAAATAAAAAAGTAGATATGTTTACTTTTACAAAAATATCCCTTTCCTTTTTATTTTTTAATCTTTCATCATGTTCTGCTTCCTCAAAAAGGATTAATTAACAGTTTGAAAGTATTTGAAAAAATAGCTATGTACCTACACAGACGAAAAAAAATTGAGAAGAAAATAATAAGTCTTAACTTCGCAAGTTGATTAAAGCTTCTATATCAGCGCTTTTGAGACGGTCAATAGACTACAAAATATCGGCAATTTAAATCATTCAAAGTCGTTTTCTAATTTTCAAAATTATCATTATGATAAAGTCAATGTATTAAACATAATTTGGAAAATTCATTTGACAAGCTTTTTAGATAGATGTCGATACTTACCACTCTTCAGCTGAGGTCAGATTAAAGGAAAGTTAGAAATAAAAATGAACACATAAAAGAATCATATAATATAGTTTAATATTTCATTTGTATGTTCTCAAAGATACGTTAAAAATTTTAATTTTGAAGGTAAAATCTTGTTATTTTTAAAATTGCTGTAGGTAATATATTAAAAAAATAGAAAAATTCAAGACGTGCTCAATTATAAACTCAGTAAAAAAAAGACTTTAAAATTAATATGCCCTTCAGTAGCAGTCTTCTAATTCTTTTTTAAGTACAACGAATCTTCCCCAAGACATTAATTGTAGATCTAAAACGTACGACAGGGAGTCATTATGAATTTTATTTTCTCTACATAATAAAGTAAAGGTCAAACAATCCTAGTCGTCTTCTAAAACACAATGAAGGTAAAATTACAATAATTATAGTAACTGAATTAATTACACAGTAAAAAAATTCTCCAGAGAGTTTATTTTCAAAGCCAATATTATCTTATCTGGTGACTTGTTAACGTCGACAAACTGTCGTTCTTGATGTTAGACCATCTAGCCTCAAGTGTATGTACAATGTGGGTTCTTTCAACGAATTCGAGGAATTTCAATTAGATTGTCAACTAAGTGCAGACCCTTGATATATTTTTAAGGAAATATATTGTTAAGTATTATATTTTTTGGGGTAGGCACCCCTCATATCCTGTGGTCCCCGGTTAAGAGTAGGCCTCCCACTATTTTTTGTAAGTTATATATTGTGTATCCCAATTTCTCCTGGCGGCAAGGCAATTAAATTGTTAAATGATTTGAAAAAGTTTAATTTATCGAATGACGGTTCTTGGTGGAAGTTCATATTAATATTTTTTCAATGAAACTCGATATCTAGCCATTTTGCGAGCCTCTTTACTTTTGCCTGACGATGAGAGAGGAAGCTATTAAAAGCCGGATCGCAAAATTAATAAAGTCAACAGTGGAATAACTAGATATCGTGTTTCATTTTAATAATTATTGAAAGATTTGAATGTTCATGTTGATAATTTTAGCATAACATACAATGCTTTATCGTCGGGATAAATACTCTCCTTTGATTCTGTTGTTTCTTTTTGACGATGTCTCTTTTGTGATTTTTTGCTTTCTTGCTTTTTAACGGAGTTTGATTTTTTTATCCTGCTGAGATTACCTTGACCAAAAGTTGCCTTTTATAAAAGACACTTAAAAACTTACAAAAAAGAGTGGAAGGCCTTTTCTGTGCAGAGGATTCACAGTGAATTGATCATGAGTATATTATTTTTTAGTCAAAGAAACATTAACTCATCAGGATAAAAACATGTAAAGAAAATACTAGACAAATTTTAAAGATAAGACCATGTCCAGACTTACTCCTCCATGTTATAAATATATATGATACAGTACTGTACTGAGTGTAGAATTAATGAAAGAGTTGTTGGTAAGGTTTCACAGGAGTAATAAATCCTCTAATGCGATCACACTGACCCAATATCACAACACAACTTGCTAAAATTACCTCACATACTCACCCTATACAACTGATTCTCAAATACTAAATATCAAATGTGGGTTTCCTTCTTCTTCAACCATTTTGGGTCCATTTACGGAAATAGACCACCCCCATAATTTTATACTTCTATTCTGGGCTTGTTACTTCCACTTCCTTCCGTCGATCTTCTTAACACCATCCGATCACCTAGCCAACACTTCTCCTGCCTGTTTTTGGTTGCCACTCCAAATATTTCTTTGTCTATCTCGATTCTGATCAACTGTCAAAAAGTTCCACTCAGCTTCATTTTTGATCGTCTGCTTTTTATACTTATGTACGTTAATGTAAATCTTGAGAATGTTACATAGTCAACACCTTATTTGCACGGTTAACAGATTGTGCAAACTCCCTTTAGAAGGAAACAAGAAAGGTGTTTGATACTTTCGAATCGGCTTGGGCTGGTTTCAGTAAACTACCAATCTCAAAAATTTCAACAGATATTGAACAAACTTGAGGAAATTTAGACGTCTTGGATAAAAATTTGCTGATGTCATTGATGAATATTATGCCATGTCTTTGTCAGAATACGAGTACAAGTCTAAAATTGTAGACTCGCTTTTTTCATGTGAAACTTAACGGATTTTTATTTATATATTTTGTTTTTGCATTGTTCTGTATTTTATAGTGTCTCAGCTGGCTGGGTTTGCCATTTATATATATTTTTTATTTTATTTTTCTGTTGTATTTGTTTTCTTCTCTCGGTTAGAGGGACATCAATATTGTACTCAAAAGATTCCACACGTGGTGGCTTTGGCCGGCTAGCCCTTCAGGTTGCCCACTTATATGGCACCTCTCGTGTGGACAAATTCAATAGTGTAGAAATTAGAATTGATTAAATGGAAGTCCCCAGACTTCTGTACAGTCCGGGAAGGCGGTGGGTGCTTCAAAGTACCTATGTTCTAACATACATGTTACACATATTTGATATTAATAAAACACTGTTTTACTTTTCACT
This sequence comes from Athripsodes cinereus, assembly GCA_947579605.1. Lineage (NCBI taxonomy): Eukaryota > Metazoa > Arthropoda > Insecta > Trichoptera > Leptoceridae > Athripsodes > Athripsodes cinereus. The sequence goes on from OX388318.1 coordinate 6,239,687, forward strand.
ATTAATTTATTATTACTCAAGCGCTTTCGTCAAGTTAGCTTGACATTTTCAAGAGTTCTCTTGAAAATGTCAAGCTAACTTGACGAAAGCGCTTGAGTAATAATAAATTAATAGTGAAAAGTAAAACAGTGTTTTATTAATATCAAATATGTTTAAAATGTCTTTTCACAATGTGAACACACAAACTCTAGATCATACATGTTACAGTTTTCTTTTTATTGATTTATATTCTTATGACAGATTGTGTTGAGATTGTAAATAATTTTTAATCTAAACCATTTGACATTTCATGAAAAAGTGATACGTGTACATTGTATATGATTTGTATGTAGGTAAATGAAACGAGTTCCACTGAGAAAAATACTCAAAACGAATCATTGGTACGGTACTATCAGATTAGGACCAGAGATCGTACAAACGATTCATTGGTATAAATCTATAATATTAACTCTTCGCAAACAAATCATTGGTAAATTTACCAACAACTTGTTTGCGAAGAGTTAATATTATAGATTCGTACTAATGAATCGTTTGTACGATCTCTGGTCCTAATCTGATAGTACGTACCAATGATTCGTTGTGAAATTTCGTTAGTATTTTTCTCAGTGTCGTCGGTAGCCTGGAGGTAGAGTCTCGGCCTTCAGAACAGGGGGTCGTTGGTTCGATCCCAGGTGCAAGCTTTTAGCTTAGTGTGAAAGGTGTATAAGGTTGTATTTGGGTTTATAACAAAACCCAGATATATCTTTTAAAAAAAAAATGTAATACTTTGATTTAATTTTGTATTAATATATGTGCATATGTAATTAAGTTTATCTTTGTACAATAAAAGGAAGATGTCACTGAATAGAATCATCACAGTATTTAAGATGTAAAATGTCTTCTTTTTCGAACACCTATCTGCCTTTTACAGGACTCCACTCAAAAACTTACGAAAATACTAGTTGGCTTTTTATTTGCCGGATGCTTCACGGTTGAAAATAATATCTACAAAAGTTTCAGAAGAAAGTGCAAAGCTACCGCAAAAAGGTTCACGTGAAAGTAAATACAAAATGAAGGGGATACATATATACATAGTAGAAAATTGATGTAACCGTTATAGCGAGATGGTATGTAAGTCATTTTGATAACTAACAAGATACAACATGATAATAATATAAAACTGTCTATGTGTAGTGTTATTTTCTATTAACTTGAGTGTATCTTTATTTATTCGAGACATTTACAATAACACACCGTGAAATAACACAACATTCTTTTCATTTCTCATTATTTCATCCTTTCACATACATTTCTTGGGTTTCTAAGAGCACCCGGTAAAGAATTGGTCTATCACCCTTTTCCGAAAGTTTTCGAGTGTGCTGTAAATGGCAGGTGTTTTAAAAAATCATGTTTTTACATCTTTTATATTCAGCGTTATAAATGTTGAAAGAATTTGCATCTTTGAGATAAACTCGTCCTCTGTATATTGATTGTATTAAGTTTAAAGAGTATATATGATTTCAAGATTACTAATATCACTATTAAAAAATAGGGATTGATGGCAGAAGGTTGAAAATTTAGGATTGTATGTATTTTTTACTGCCACACCATAAAAAAAAATTGATAAAATTTTTTAAAAAAAATCGGAGTGGACCACTCTTAACTTTTGGGGGTATGAAAAATAGATGTTGACCGATCTCAGACTTTTCTTGGGTCATACATTTCTTGGGTTTCTAAGAGCACCCGGCAAAGAATTGGTCTATCACCCTTTTCGTAAGTTTTCGAGTGTGCTGTAAATGGCAGGTGTTTTAAAAAATCATGTTTTTACATCTTTTAAATTCAGCGTTATAAATGTTGAAAGAATTTGCATCTTTGAGATAAACTCGTCCTCTGTATATTGATTGTATTAAGTTTAAAGAGATCTCGGTAGCCTGGAGATAGTATCTTGGTCTAATGCATAAGAGGTGCCTGGTTTGATCCCAGGTGCCGGCAAATTTCCCTTTCTTAACACAAGCTTTTAACTTACTTAGAAAGTTGTATTTGAGTTTATAACAAAAGCCCAGAAACATTTGAAATAAAAAAAATCTTTATAAAATCGTTTTTGTCAATGTATAGTAAAAATGGATAAATAAATAAATATAACAGTTATATGTAATAAAACATAAGCTGTCTTCTCCATGCCAATAAAAAAATAATATATTTACGATGAATGCCTATCTCATCGCTAAAATTGAAAATGTCAGTGGCTTATTTGTGATATTTTAAAAATTTCCACTTTCTACAGGATACTCGAAAACTTACAGAAAAGAGTGGGAGATTAATTCTTTGTCGAGGTTTCTAAAACACATACAAATTATGATAAATATTTCAAATGCATTCTGATTTCAAAATTCAAGAATATTTTGTATGTGAGAAACGTGGAAAGAATTTTATTATAAGTAAACATCTTACATACTCGTATATGGGTATACAAAACAACGTGTTATGATTTATTCTAGCACATGATTCATTCATTCACTCCTCCATCCATCCACAAGAGTGATAGTAGTGATAATAAAGTGATGAGTTTGCTGTAAACAGAACTATAAAACTTGCATGTTATATCAAACAATATTTGGTTTATAGAACTATAATATTTATATATTAGATACTAGATTTGAGCCCGGTTTTGTCCAAAGAATAATACAAAATTACTAGCTGACCCGGCAAACGTTGTTTTTCCATATACATTATTTCAAGATTACTAATTAAAAAATAGGGATTGATGGCAGAAGGTTGAAAATTTAGGACTGTATGTATTTTTTACTGCCACACCATAATTTTTTTTTACCGAAAATTAAAAAAAAAAATCGGAGTGGACCACCCTTAACTTTTGGGGGTATGAAAAATAGATGTTGGCCGATCTCAGACTTACCCGATAAGCACACAAAATTTCATCAAAATCGGTCGAGCCGTTTCGGAGGAGTATAGTACGAGTAGTACAAACACCGTGACACGAGAATTTTATACCTACATTAGATCATCGTCATTATGTCGAAAACTATTACTACATCATCACGGCATATCCCACAAGTGGGGTAGCCAGCAGAACAGCTGCATGCAATAAACATGTAGGCCGTCTTCTCTGTGCCAATAAAAAAAATTAAGACTTCAGGACGGTGGCAAATCTTATCGCTTGATTTGAGACGTAAAATAACTTTATTTTTTATTAACACCCGCCTTTTACAGGACACTCGAAAACTTACGGAAAAGAGTGGGAGACCAATTCTTTACCGGGTGCTCCACGGTTTGATATCGAAAACAAATAAAAAGAAAAATATAGCGAACCAATCGGGCATCTCAATTAGAGAACCCATTTTAAACAATGCAAAATTGTGCAAAATCAAATCGTATGAAGTGAGGAAGACTTCTTAATGCTTGCAAGTTGGCTCTAGGCTGGTATAAATTATTACTCTCTGTGTTCATGGACAAAGTTCGTCAACTGCACTATTCTCATTCTCACGATATAAAGTCCACCAATCTAGAAACATTTCATGCAAATCATTAAAGAAACTATTTATTGGGATCATCTATTTCAGATCTCAAATGGTTAAAAGACTTTCCGTCTAAATGGCGAAATGCATCAAATTATTTTTCTAATTTTTGAAGCTTCGAATTTCGAACTTACCAAATTAATAGATTCAAAAAAAACTAAACAGATTATAGCGAAATATTTATTGGGTTTCATTAAATTAAACTGGTTTCCAAATGTTTTTAATTTATATTTTTATGTAACGTTAAATAAAAAAAAAACTTTGTACATTTTTTCATGTTCAAATGATGTTTTTTGCATAAAAGGAATTGATTTTCTGCTTTGTCTGATAAATTACTGTATGACAGATACAAAAGATTCATACACGTGAACGAGTTACATATATTATTTGTGTGTAGATTTCATATTTTTTCGTAGTATTTTCATTAATACCTTTCTGTTGCAGAACGTGGAAGAAAACAGAAGGTTAAGTACTAGGTTTTTTTGTAGTACGAAGTAGTTGGTGAGAGTGACGTTTTATTTTTATGTAGTTTTTTCTATCAATCAATCACGATAAATTAAATAATTTTTGAAATTTGTAGTAAAATCATTGCTGAATTTATCTTTTTTTTAACAAAATGAACATTCAATATTTGGATAAGCAAAAATCTCAAATTTACCAGTGATGTTTAAGTCTTAAAAAAATTAAAGTTATAAATGAATTATCATAAAAAAATACAAAATTAAATAATGAACAGCTCACAGCTTTGGAAATGAATAAAACACTAAAATATCTACATCAAAAATAAAATTTACAAATAAGCAAGCAGCTATTTTAAATAAATCAGCCTTTCAAATGTAATGGATAAAATTATGAAGAATATTTTTCGAACTACAGTTATTGTCACTGAGAATAAGTTATTTAAGATAACAAAAGCTTTTGGTTTACAATTATGTAAATAATCATTATATATATACCTCGTTATATTTATACAAAAATATGTATCCTTATAACAATATTTCCTCTTTTTTTGTAATACCTGTCATTTAATATACGAAATAGGGGACAGTCAAGTAAAATGGAATGGCACTAGGAATTTAATAAAATGCGGATAAAATGTAGATACCTTTACTTTGTTATTCAGAGTAAGGTACAGATTTAAAAAATCGACAATATCTAAGCTCGACAAATTGTTAACAATCTGAGTAAAAAAAAGTAAAAAAGGTACAAGTAAAATGTTTGGTACTCTTGAGAGATTTTATTTTCAAGAGTGCCTTTTTGGTGTGTTTAAGATATAAGATAAAATTTTAGATTAAGATTGCGTAGAAAACAGTTTCTTTGATTTCATAGACCGATGTGAGAGCCAGTTCACTGATTCGAATACCGACTCTTTCGCTGAATAATAAGGTAGGGCTAAATAATTTAAAATGAATATCTTTGTTCTTCATCAAGTTTGATGTGACTCACTGAGATGATTCTTTTGAGCGAGCTAAGTGTATCGGATCAATTCATTGCATCACTTGAAATCAAGTGATGTTGTCAAAAAATGCGTCACGATCACGTGAAAATCTAAATTTGTATATAATAATATGTAGACAGGTCACAGAAGCAATGTGACGGGATTACATTTAGGACTTATACGTTTTATGTAAATACTTTTGATTTAAATTCTTTCTTCAACAATCATAATATTCCGAACGAGAGAACTAGAAAGAATAGAATGTAGTTGTATTAATTTAAATACTGAAGCATAAAATTTAGTCACACAAAAGTACCTCGTTATTATTTTCAAAGGAATGCTCCGTGATGATATTATTAGTTTTTGTCTAGAAGCGACCAGTTTCAAAGTGAATATTCTGGAAAACAAGACATTTAGTTATATTGCGAAGATGTTCTTTTAATATATTTATAAGTCTTTTGTTTCAAATTAGTACGTAATGGTAAAGAATCTATATTGAATAAGTTAGGGTTTATGTTTTTCATTTACATTGACAACTAGGATCGTTAATGAAAGAAACAGCTCACTGTGCATAAGCGAGGTTTTGGATCAAATTTCAGAATGTGTCATAATGCTTTTTCAAAATGATTTGACGCTCAAAAAGGAAATGTTGACTGGTTTCGTCGACTAGAATAAATCAGTTTATAAGAAAAAAATTGCCGGGTATACTGACATATTTGAATAGAGAATAAATTGGTTGTCGAATGATCAAGTGTTTATAAAGATGGTCCAGAATACGAATCCGGCTGTCAATCTTCTTCACCTTCACGAAACAAATCACTCATTGTGGTGAGCTTTGGTGAGTATTTAAAATTAATAGAAAATATAAATATTTTTTTTACATAAAAAATGGCATCACATTTTAACAAAAGATGAACCTGATTTGCTAATAAAATATCTTCATGGGCTTACAAAGTTAATCTTATGTTACCTTACGTAAAACCAAAGTGAATCTGTTTTCTGTTGAAAATTATAAATAAACATTACACACAAAAAGGAAATAGGAAAATATATATTGTGTTGATACATTGTAACAAAAGTAAAGAAAAACAAACGCATGCGATTTTCAAACAATGCAAAAGCTGCAAAAAACTGATGATCGCATGTTGAATCTTTGTTTCGTGCTTTCAAAACACGCAAGTCCAGAAAGGTGTTTGTAAAATATGTCATCGTGATATTATCATGCAATTATTTTTGTTGGTGAACAAAAGATAAATAAGTAGGTAAATAATATTCGTGTTTAGATAACGGGAAACAGCGAAAACATTAGCACAATTAATGCATTATTGTTTCTTTTTTTTGTTAATGTGATTTTTGATGTATGAGTCAGCCTGTGAAAATATAATATTAGTTGGACGAGCACGTTTAACCCTTTAAGATCTAAGGGAAGTACACTTGTTAATGATATTTTCACAAAAGGATTTCAATTGTTAATATTATTTTTTTGCTATTATATGAAATTTCAAAGTTCAATATTCATCATAATTTTTGTGGTCTGGTAATATTTACTGTCTCAAAGTGTTATTAAATTTGCTCGAAATAAACATAGTGTTGAAAATAAAGTTTTCATTATTAGCAGTTTTTAATTTTGATCGATTTATTATTTTTCTTTGTATGCATTCAAAAAACGTCAATATGTCGTTAGATTTAGTTTTTTTTACATTTTGATTAATTAAGGGTTTAACTATATTCTAAATGAAATTAACTTTAATTGCATTATGAGTTATTCTATGGACCAAGAAAAATATTTTTCGCAAAAATACCATAATGAACTATATTATTAAATTGTATTTTTCAGTTATAATGTATCCATTTTGACGATAAAACAGACATGAATATTTAAAAATACTTGTGAAAATCTTACGGTTTTGAAAGGGTTAATAATGAATATATTTTTAATCTGTTTCTGTAGAGAAGCGATCCTTTATTTATGTTTCACGAAAAAGTGTCTTACCATCTCAAAAGTTTTTTTATCAATATGAAGAGCTGCATTTATGTAAACTTGATAAATATGCTAGAAAACTTGAGTCTAAATATTGAATGTTTGAAAACAGTTAAGAGATTATACCGAAATCAGATATCTAGAGAATTTAACTGGTTCATAGCGTCTCGATTGAAGAGCTTGATTTTCCTAGAGTTTAAATATGAATGCTTGATGTCAACAGAAATGAAAATGGAGTTTCGAAAGAACCAAGCAGATATTTTTTTTTCCACAAGAACATTTTAAAGAAGAAAATTAAGATATTTTAAAGGTGCGAATGACAGAATAGAAATATTTTTATTTTAACATAATATAATAAAATATTTTTTTAAACACTATAATTTCCAAATTAAATTTATTTACCTCAAACGTTTTCGCTAAGGCTTCTGCTTGGCATCATCAGGAGGATTTATTCTGATGGTGCCAAGCAGAAGTTTCGGCGAAAACGTTTGAGGTAAATAAATTTAATTTGGAAGTTATAGTGTTTAAAAAATATATTTTTATTATATGTTAATAATGAATTTTCAAAGTGTGAACACAAAAATATTGAAAAATTTTAATAAATAAAATATAAAAATATATTATTGAACACTGTTTAATCTCCACTATGTTAGGTTGAATACCGAACGTTTTCGCCTATACTTGTAGGCATCTTCAGGGAAACATTTTCACAGTTTCCCTGAAGATGCCTACAAGTATAGGCGAAAACGTTCGGTATTCAACCTAACATAGTGGAGATTAAACAGTGTTCAATAATATATTTTTATATTTTATTTATTAAAATTAAAAATGGATTTCCACAGCGTAAACACAAAAACTCTTGAATTATTAAAAAAACTCTTGAATTATTACAAAAATATTGGTTTTATTAAATTTTTATTTTATATAAATTTAACGTTTGAAATCAAAACAATAGTATTTACAAGAAAGATTGGAACAACATAATATTTATTAGTTCGTGCTGAGAAATTTATTCTCGCTTTTACATAGAATCGGGCAATAAACGCGACGATTACAATAAATGTTAAATTCTTACCAAAACGAAACAGTTCCAAACCGCTAATTGCAACAATTAAACGAATTAATTGGTTCTTGAGGTGTTGGTTTTACTGTTGTTATTATTCAATAGAACTTGTGTTGGTGGTAAACGGTTAAACAAAACATCTAACTAATGGTAAATACAGACGTTTAGAACAGTAATAATAATAATTAATTAGTAAATAAAACACAACCAAGTAACAACAACTTATATATACGTAGTGAGGTGTCTTAATTAATTTACTGAGATACTTCATTATACTGCTACTGTATGAGTGTATATTATTATTGTTATTATGTCTGTATGTGCTATAAACAAAACAACATTTAAATACAATTAACATTCGCAACCCCATTTTACCCGGCTTTCCCCTAAATTCCTTCGCTATGCGAGGGTGTCTCTAGAAACACCTATAAAGAATTTGAGAAATTCTCAAACTTTCTTTATTTGTATAATAATTATAAGATATGTGAAATACATTGCTCTCTTAAGAGTTAACTTCGGTGCACTTCGACCCATTGTCAGTGATGACAATGTAATATTTTATAGACAACTGGATGTCAAGAATTAATTTGCAAAAAAAATCACTCAGAGCTGATGACCGTGATTCTCATTCTATGCTTTTTAGAGGAACGTTGAATGACGAATATATAATATATATAAAAAAAATCTTCACAAAATGTAACAAAAATAAGTTAAAAAATATATTTAAATTATAAAATTTCCTAAACAATAAACACAAAACTAAAATGTAATATTTCAAATTCATCTCTTATGGACATCTTTTGCATATTAATTTAGGTCTTTTTTAAATATTAATTTTATTCCACATTAAACACTTCAATTTAGCAATGCTGAGTAATATTGTCCCATATCTGAAATATATTATTTTTTAGTGTCTCAAGCAGGACGCCTTATGTGTTTATTAAATGCAATTATTCTTTTTTTACTTCTCCATCAAAAGACCCGGCTCCCATCGACTTTTTGTGTAGTTCTTTGGGGTATGTCATCTAATCCTGAGCCATATTGTGGAATGTCCTTTATAATATATTATAGTTTTGAGTTTGATTGGGGCGACCTATATGAATTGACCACCAATGTAGCCAACTGGCTGAGAAATTGAATATTCAATCTTAAAGGCCAGAATACCAAATGCATTTAAAATTGTGAAATTAAGTCCTAAGATCTTTACAAAGACTCAAATCATGGAAGAAATTAAAAAAAAAAGAAAAAGTCAATGTTTCTGCGGGTTAGTTTTTATAATTTGTTCACGCTCAGAGCCATATAAGCCTCTATATAAGCGTAAGCCAATTGTTTTGGCTCTGTTGGGATTTGTTACGATATCGTCCCACTAGGACGATCGCATCACTTCATTACATAACATTATCAAATATTTAAAGACATGAATTTACATTAATTGTACACTATTTATACATAAGAAAAGTATATACATTGGCTCGTAACCCCCAGCTTCGCTACATACATTTTGCAATGTACGCAAGCGAAACACATAGAATATAAATTATATTATAAAGAAAGTATATAAAGAAAGTTACAGTTATATTTGCAAGTAAAACAGATTAATATTGGCTCAAGTTCATGTCTAGGTATGATTCTACTTGGTCTGTGCAAGAGGAATGCATTGTGTGTGGGTGTCAGTTACATACTTCAATTATACATATTATACTTACGTAAAGTTCAGAGAATTCTTTATCCTTCGGTTCCATCATTTTCTTATGGTCATCATATCATTATAGAATACTTAGGTAATTTATGCCATACTGTTTCTTCTGTTAGCATACTTTATATTGCAAAGATTCTACTTATATCTTTTCTTGAGTAGAATTATAGATTGATATATTCATATAAACAATCAGAAATTTATGTCAAGTGGGACAAAGATTATCATAAGTACATCATATCCTTCCTATAAAGTGGATATTTTATTTCCCTCAATGGAGCCATTCATTTAGCTCTTTGTTGTCTTCATAGTGAAATAATATGGTCTTTCATCCATTGGCTGGTCAAGGAATCGAACCCTTGTGACATAACTACTCCAAGTATAAACTAGGTTATCTGAATTCCACTTACAAAGAGGCTAAGAAATGCACTTTAAACAGAATAGAAGCACAGAAGGTACTTGTAGGTATAATAAATGGATTTCAACAGAAAGATAACTTATGGTAAGTGATTCACGTTTATTGTGTATACATATAATACATAACAAGACAGTAACTTCAAAGTAATTTTGTATGGAGACATAATAACATACGTTGGTAATTATCAAATAAACCAACCTTGGAATTATCAATATAAATCAATACCTGGTTTATCATGTGATTTATAAATATTTAAATGGAACCATTCATTCTTCAGTCAAACTCAAGATCTTAAATTATTACACAAAGGAAATTAATATATAGTTATCATACAACGGAAAATAATATATAGGTCAGTTCAATGATGACATGAACTCTGTTACGGAACAAATACATACAATATTCAATAGCAATATAGTCACTTACGGATGGACAGGCGAACAGGTGTTGAATAACACAAAGTCGAGCATGTTACTGAAGACGTATTTTGCACACATAGACGGTAGAAGGCAGGATCGTGAAAGAAACATACTCTGATGCTTCTATGGCGGTCGCTGGTTATGCTCAAAGACGTACAGGGGTGTGGTGGTGTTGTCAGAATCAGATAGATCCTGTCCTCAAGACGGAAGAGATCACTACTTCTCAAGAGACATGGGATATCTTATACGTTCTTACACTATCCTCAGTGTAAAAGGTAGAAGGCGTCACTATTTCAATAGTCCTTTCAGAAATACTCAGCTAGTCATTCAATCACTCGTTTGTCAAGGGTATGGACCGGAGAAGTTACTAGAGGATTACACAGTTCACATTGTAATGCGAGTTATATCGGTAAATCACCGCTACGCGATATACTGACTATCAGAGGTGAAGCTGTACACGCTGAAGATTTAGGAACACATTCGCAATTTCAATCAAATTCACAATACTGAGAAAGTAGAAAGAACAGTTTATGTGATTGTTCATGATTCCTAACATAGAATATTTGTTCAGAAACAATGGATTATCTAATTTCACACGGTTATGAATAATGGCGGCAACAGCAAAAACCACGCCCAAAACCAACATATATTATTATACTCAAAACTTCCAAATATATCATTATCACCATTAGAATCGTAGTCTATATATATCTCAAATAGAACATAAGCTTGTCTATAACATTATTCCGTTTATTAATTACCATTAATTATTAATCGTTACTATTGTTCCTTGATATTGGCGGTAAGATTGGTCGCGCACGCAAAACTAACACAGACTTGTAAAGTACATTATTAACGACACACAATAAGAATAGTTTTACATACAATAGAGGGCAACACACTTGTTTATCACATTATGAAGTTAAGTACTATTAAATAATTATTGTTAGTATTATTATTGTGTCGGAGTTACGCACATCGCTGTTCGCGACTAAGGCGGGAAGGGACAAACCCTTCCTTCGTCCAACCTACGCCATGGTTTGCGGGTAACTGAATTTGCTTGCAAGCGACGCGAGAGGGACCAGGAACGTTTAACGGTTATTCTTCAAGGGAATGAGAATCATACGATGTTGTGCCGTGTGCAGATCGAAGCATCAGCCCGTCACGTGTTCTTTGTAACGTACAATTATTATTATTATTACGGAAGACTCACAGACAACAATTGACTGTAGGAACATTAGTCAGTATGAACTTCTCCGCAGCGATTATTTAATGCGTAGCAGATTATTGGTTCATATTCTGTAAGAAGATAATATCATACTGAACTGTTGATCAACTGCATAATATGCTTCTTATAATAATTGGCTTATATATATGGACAATTTGTAAAGCGCCGTTTACTTATAACTCGACCTCAAGGGCGCCGTATATCCTATCCATCACCCGAAACTCCCAGCAAAAAGGTGTGTCTTCAGCCCTCTTTTAAAACTCTCTCCATTCACCTCCTCTCGCAGACACAGAGGCAGCTTGTTCCAACATCTGGGACCCGCAACATTAAACGCTCTATCTCCAAAGCCTGTTTTGCGAGATCGAGATGGCTCAATTAGTCTGATATGCAGATATTAAACATTAACAGTCTTATTAATAAACGTAGATTAAATTTCTAGAAGGAGATGAACCACCGATCAGACAAAAAACGTATTGATAAACGTTGATCAGCTTGAACCTAGTTTAAAAGTGGTTGATCCGCCTCTCGAGGTGGTTTAAGTAAGGTGATTTAAGTAAGGTGGTTCAAATCGGCGTCATCTGCCCGCCATGTTGGATTTTACGTCAGATGTTTGCTATGTGGGTTTACATGTACGTTTTGCAGTTATTTTACAATTTATCGGAGTTGGTTTGGGTTAAAAATACGCTTAAGTAGTATCCGAATGTGAATTTAATTCAATCAGTTGTTTTTCTTGTGATAATAGACACTTTTTTCGTGTGACAGAACACCAGTTTCTTAATTTGTTTTTTGATAGACGCATTTAATTGTTTCGTGACAGAGATACTTTTTTCCATGTTGTATGAAAGTTATATTGATTGATTCTGATGAGAATTATTCCTGTACATCATTTGAATGTAAAAGGGAAAGCAGAAAATAAAATTTTACTGATGGTTAGTAATGCATATTGTGCGCAGTGTTATGTTATACCCATATCACTGATTGTGTGTCAGATTATGATTTATTTGATAAATAAATAAAATGTCATTCCATTATTACATTTGCTTTTCAATTATACAAACCTTCCTCATCATATTATTTTATATTTCTGTGTATTTGGGTACAAAATGTCGGATGAAAAAACCAATACAGTGGAACCTCTCATAACGAGTATTCGCATAACGAGCAAAAGAAAAAGTGAAAAAGTTGCTCCCATAAAAATGGATAATTATTTGTCATAAATTCATATTTTTATTTAGGTACGTTTTTTTTCCTAATCTAAATTGTATTTTAAGATGTAACACTCTTTTATAAGTAATTTTGTTTGAATAAACTTTAATAAAAAAGTTCTCCAATAATACTTATTCTTTCGGCATGGAACGCATTATTGTATTTTACATTGATTTCTATAGAAAAAAATGTTTCGCATAACGAGTAAGTCTGGAACGAATTAAACTCGTTATGAGAGGTTCCACTGTAAGATAATTTTGACAGCCGCTTGTTTGTTTTGAATTTGTCTGTTTACCAGCGTCGTGTAACATGGCAACCAACATAATAGAGCGAATTTTCGAGTTGCCATATGAAATCTTTTATATAAAGTACAGATGTCTATGGTACGGATTAAATATTTTTATTAATAAAGAAAATTTGATCGGTGGTTCAAACGCTAATAGGCGGATCACGAAATCAGTGGTTCAACCATGGTTTGGCTGATTTTTATTAATAAGACTGTAACTTACTATGTTACAGTTTGAGTATCGCTTTGGCATTTCACTTACGAGAAGACTAGTTGAAATATGCGAATGTGTTGGGAGATGGGAGGGTGGATGGTGGTACCATTGCAAACGTAAAGCTCCGTAATAAATAAAGGGTTGCACAAGTACATACTCGTGAACACTCTGATACATAATATTATGTAGGTACATAATGGGTGATTCAGAGAAAATGTTTCATAGTTCATATAAAAAATCATTATTAGTCTTGTTTTTCCTTGTTAACTAATATAAATTTCGGATAGAGTAGAAACCACCTTATATAAAAAAGCTCGTGAATTTTTATTTTATACAAAGCAACCGATAACGAGTAAACCATCATTATTTTTTCAATTTTATTAGTAAATATTCCAACACTTTTATATAGGTGACGAATAATCTGAAAGAATATGGTCCGAAATTACAATCAGTAGCTTATCGTGGAGCTTTGGTGAGGAGGCTTAAAAGTTAAGTCGAACTTACTGCTCAAACGAGAATTTCAATCAATATTCGACTGCGACTTGATTAAGCCGCAAATATGGTTAACTTGGTAGCCCTACTAGTTGTATTATTGTGATTTTGTCTATGCATTAACTTCACATCTGTCATGTTAACGGGGACGCGCGCCATTTTTCGTGTTGTTTTTTGTGATTTCATGAACGCTCTTGGATCTTTTCGTTACCGATAAAACAGGGCTGGTAAGAAAAAAATCCAAATAGAAGCGTAAATGAAACGACCTTAGCAACAACAAACAAAAAGCGTAATGATGGCGCGAACTTATGACATTAATGTCAGTTTGTTCTTATTGTAACTAGTGGCGCCTCCTGGTGATGAAAAAAATAACTGAGTTTAAGCGAGCTTAACGTTGCTGAGGACACCCCCGGGTATTCCTTAACTTAAGGAGTAGGTTAAGCCGCAAATTCGTGCTAAGGAGACATTGTAATTCACGCAGTTTTGGTAAGCGAAGCTTTATGTGTTCCTTAAGGTTAAGGAGGATCTTAAGCCTGCATTGTAATTTTGGGCCTATATCATTGTTTTTTAGGAATGACTTAACATGCTTTTTAACATGTTTGGTGGTGAAGCAACTATTTTAATTTAATAAATAAGGTAACTAATTCACAAGTAACATTGATCTTTCTGTCAATTTTCTGATGAATATTATTTATAGTGAACGGATAAATTAGTGATACGAAGATTTCTGCATTTCTTACTGTTGCTTGTAAAAAGTGGAATGCTTAATTGTTATAGAAAAAAAGATAGAACACAAAATTCTATCGTAAATATGTACTAGTACTGAGAGATTAAGGTTTTTTCACTAAAAAAACAGTTCGAGTTTATCCTCTCAATCAAAGAATTTTAATTATCTTAATATACCTAGTCGCAATTTAAAAATATTTCCAATAATTAAGATTGAGTTTATTTATATTTTGAGTTTTTATATAATTCAATGAAGATTTTTTTTCTGTTATGAGAATTTTAATTCTTTTACAGCGATAAAAATGTCTTCTGAAATTGTGAAATAATTTATTGTTTTCAAATTGTTTTTATTCTTTCACTATGAAGATGAAAATTAACTTCGGTTAAGAAAATAATTCTTGCGTTACATAAAAACTTTTATCAGAGTCTAAACTCAAGACAACTTTTTGATTGAAGAAGCTTTTCTCTATCCGTGTAGTTTCAGTTAAAACAAGAACACGATTTTCAGCCGTCCTGTACAAAGGTATGTAATACGGTGCACGTCTTTTAAATTAAACATTACGAGTGTATTAACTTGCAGTATTTTAGAAGGAAAACAAACAGTAAATAGGGTAACGTGTGGTTGAAATCCGTAACCGTATTCATCATACAGCAACACAACATATAACTTATTTCTTCTCATGAAATCATTATTAGTAGGTAAACATTATTTGTATGTATCTACTTCTCTTCCAAAAGCATTATGTGCTCTTTATACCAGTATACGAGACTGAAAAGTTAGGTTAAAAAAGGTTCTAATATAAAATCAAGACATTCATGATGGGTGGCAAACCTCATCGCTGAATTTAAGGTGTAAAATGTATTAATTTTTCCGAACACCTACCTTTTACAGGACACTCGAAAACTTACGGAGAAGAGTGGGAGACCAATTTTTTACCGCGCGGTCCATGGCATCGTTGAAAAGTTAACAATATAAATAGTTATCTATTAGAAAAAAACTATATTCCTCTTTTTGAATAGTGTGGTTAGTAAGAATAAGGAAATATTCTGGTCCATGGAATTCCCAATAAATCAGCCCCTTCTCTTTTCTTCAAGTTTTAAAGGATAAAGTTTAAATGAAAGGTATTCGTAAAACATTTAATCAATACTTTCAATTTAACGATTAGGATTTCCACCCATCCTAAATGCAATTATTTTTTGGCTCGAGGGAAATCATCATCATCATCATCGTTTGGTTAAGCGACCCCTGTGCATAGATTCATTTAAGAGCTATCCCTCTGCGTCCAAGTCATTAATATAATCAGTTGCCTTTGGCGTCATTTATAACGAATATTCCTTCTATATTCACGGCAAATTTACTTAGGGAACAGTCCTCCACAATATGAGATATCGTTTCAGTTTGACCACACGCGCACAACTTATGGTCTCTCTTGTCTCACAAAAGGTGAAAATGTTCGCATCTGCCATGATTCTCGACCAGTTCAATCGTCAGAGAATAAGGTCTTTAGTGTGTTCGGAAGTCATTGTTTCAGACCCGTAATTAGATGCATTCAATCGTGGTTCTGCACTCATTTCTATTGTTATATGTATTCTTTCCTCTCCTTGTGATAACAATTCATTTCACATAGAAATACTTTAAATTGAATACAAAAATATGATCACAGGGTGAGTTAATCACGGAAGCACGATTTCTTTCAACTTTTAGTTAGTTTACTAGTTACGGAACTTGTAGAAGATTCCATTAAAGTACAGATAGATTTATGTATATGGAACAGAAATAACTGAATACCTACTTGTTTAGAATACTGTAACACTAAAGAAAAAAAAACTAAAGTCAGGTATTTCTTTCAGCTCAGCGTATGAAATCGTGAAAAGAATGCAAAATATATACTGAAAACTCTGAAAAATTCAAATGTTTTAAATATCTTATGCATTATTGTATAACATGAAAAGTATTCATACAGATATAATGTTTTAAGTACCTACATTAAGTAAGAAACTAAAATATAAACTCTATAACTTATACATGCAATAAATGGGATACCATATTGCATCTCTTTAAAGTAAAAGCAATAAGAACCTTTACCTCAAACGAAATGAAAATATGTTACTAGTAGTGCAGTTGTACCCGATTTCAGACAGGAAATAAACATCAAATTAACATTTGTATAAAACGAAACTTGGACATGAAAAGAATCAAAAGAAATAATTGAAAAAATGGCAACACCATTATGCGAATATATATTTTTTACTAGATCTGATAAGTAATTTACTTTTGCATCGTAGTCCAGTTTTTATCATAAGTACATGTATTTTTTTGCATACACAAATTCTGGACCTTGTAATCCAAAAAATAACATATTTTTTAGTAGTCACGTTAATTAATATTCTACAGATGGAAATATAAAATTATTTTAATTCAACGTGCAGAACAATATCTAATATGTAAAATTCTTGTCATGCGGTGTTTGTTATCATACTTCTCCGAAACGACTGGACCGATTTTTGATGAAATTTTGTGTGCTTATCGGGTAGGTCTGAGAATCGGCCAACATCCATATCTCATACCCTTAAAAATTAAGCGTGGACCACCCCGTTTTTTATTTTAATTTTTTGGACAATTTTTTTTATTTTTATTTATGGTGAGGCATTGAAAAATACAAACAGCACCAAATTTTTACCCTTCTACCATCAACCGCTATTTTTTAAAAGCGATATTAGTATAAATGGAAAATGTATATGGGAAAACAACGTTTGCCGGGTCAGCTAGTATTTATATATCTGTCAATATAACTGAAACACATTTACAATAATATTTTTAGCTTTAAACCTGCCAAAAGATGAGACCTTGTTTAGAGTGTCTTATTATTATTTACTTTTATCTGATTATGGTGGTATAATAAAGATGAGACCTTGTTTAGAGTGTCTTATTATTATTTACTTTTATCTGATTATGGTGGTATAATAAAGATGAGACCTTGTTTAGAGTGTCTTATTATTATTTACTTTTATCTGATTATGGTGGTATAATAAAGATGAGACCTTGTTTAGAGTGTCTTATTATTATTTACTTTTATCTGATTATGGTGGTATAATAAAGATGAGACCTTGTTTAGAGTGTCTTATTATTATTTACTTTTATCTGATTATGGTGGTATAATAAAGATGAGACCTTGTTTAGAGTGTCTTATTATTATTTACTTTTATCTGATGGTGGTATAATAAAGATGAGACCTTGTTTAGAGTGTCTTATTATTATTTACTTTTATCTGATTATGGTGGCATAATAAAGTACATATAAACACATGAACGAGCACAAACATTTATTTGATTACAAGTATTTATGTAGATACTGTTCAAAGCTTTGTGTAGGTACTTATGTGAGTTACGAGTACTTTACAGTATGGGAGGTGGTTGTTTTTCAGTTTTCATTGCCTTTGCTCACTAGTGCACATAGTTCTACTGTCGCCCAAAGTAAATGTGTGGCGTTTTGTTTTGTACTAAGCGACATTTATGTTTTCGATAGTCAGGGCGATAATTTGGGGAAAGCGGGCGACAGTAAATGAATACTGGAAATAAAATTTTTCGTTATTCGGTTGTATCTGCCAAAGCCAATGGGCAAAAAAAGTATAAGTATCATGCCCATCTGTTTTTGGCTCATAGATCCATCGAAAAATTCGTTAGTTGGTTAAAGCCAAACATTGTTATTAAAAAAAAAATCGCATAGGTGCACAAATATTCATAATATATCAAATTACTTCTAGAATTTGAGACTGAATATTTTCTGTTACAGAGGACAGAGCTCTTTTTCATTTCACGACACGATAATATTACAAAATTTAAGTTTTTCACCCATATAAGTAATAGGTTTTGTCAAAAACTTCTATTTATCTGCAAACTTCAATAACAGTTCAACTCCAAAGATCAAAGAACGAAATACGTAGACGAAAATCATTTTGTGACCCATTTTTCAACTTAAAAAGCGCCCTTAGTGGGATACTTCTCTCGTATGAAGCCAGCAGTAGATAAATAATAATTACAAATTTAATTAAATGATGCCTGGATCAGTCCTAGCAGAAGCAGTAAAGGTAGATGTATACATATTACATATTATACTCGCAAAGAGAGACACCGTATAGTGGATAAATGCAGGAGGGTTATATCATGTAATAATAATGATATCGAGATAGGAGAAATAATGATATGTTGGTGATAAGTTATAAATAGATATAATGCAATTTACGACTAAAATAATTATAAAATATATATATGAAAAAGAAATAGAAAGAACAATGTGCATCTTTCTTACATGCAGCTGATCTGCTGGCTTACCTATTTATGGGATATGCAGTGATGGTATAGTAGTAGTATTCACATTCTTGTTTTAATTGAAGGAGACCCACCGTTCACCCAGATACCACAGAAGTCTGGGATCTTCCATTTATCCGAAATCTACACTTAACAAATCTTGTCCACACTGAAGGTGCAATTGTGGGCAGTTTTAAGTAAATAATTAAATATCCATCTTATCTAAGGGTGCAAACACAAAGAAACCAAGTAACCTGCGCGGATCTGTGCCGGTAGACGCCGGCAAAGTAAATCGCCGATTGGCGTTCCTGCTTTTACTATGTGCGTGTTCATTGAAATGAATGTCACCATTCTATTGCGCTGATCGGCACCGGTAGACAAAGGCATCGGAAAGCAAGTAATCTGCTTTCTTTGTGTTTGCACCCTAAGGTTGCATCTTTTAATGAGTAAAGCGGGATTCTGGACCCAGTTTATAGTGGATAAATTGTGATGTATAATTTGTAAATTAAAATTAAATTTATAGATTTCAGATTCGATTATTGAAAGTAGTTCCAAAATAAAGCACCCGTTTTAAATGACGCAAGTTAACACGTGTCTTATGATTTTTATGTCGCAGAAAATTTTAAATATTTTTGAAAATATAAATACAGTGAGATAGATCGTTACATTGGATCTGAATATAAAACACAAATGGATTTATAATATAAAATTTTCATATTTTTATTTATTTTCAAGCTTTTGTTTGCCAAAGCTCGCCGTAGAAAGCCTCCAGGCATGAATAGGGAAAATAAATAAACACCGAAGTGTTATATTTTATTATTTGTTATTCATATATTCAACACAGCAAACGAAATCGAACTTATTTTTCAACAAAGTCTTAAGGAAAATAATAACAACGGTACAACGATATCATAAGAGAGTTTTTAAAAAGTTTTACCAGTGAGTAAATATTTTATTTTTTAAGATTATCATGAAGTAGACAAAGCTAATAAAATAAAAGTGAGCTTAAATAAAACTTTTTCAGTTTCTTTAAGTGAAACGTAAACTCTGTTGATTGAATTTTATGTATTATTTATTCACTTATGTACTTTTAATAAGGCTTTGCACAAGAAGTAAATATCAAATTGAATTCTAAAAGATTGCAAAAATTATTAGGGTAATAAATATTATAAAATATTTATTACCTGGCAACGTCATTCTGCAATTATTTTTGACAGCGATGAAACCATAATCTAAAGTAAAACATTGTTGATATTTTATTGAATAGTAGACTAATTTTAATTATAAGGCATTTGTAAATTTTATTTCTTTGTATGTTTTTTGTATGCTGCTGATCTGCTGGCTACCCCACTTGTGGGATATGTAGTGACGGGATAGAAACAATAACTTAAGACATTGTACAGATATCTCGATTGGAGAACCATGTTTTTGGGATCTCATATTTCAGATCTCAAATAGATCGCGATCTGTATTTTAAATGGCACCGGAACAATTAAGTTCAAAACTTTATCGGCTGCTAGTTCGACCAGTCAGCAATATGAGATCCCAAAAAGATGGTTGCTTCTATGGTTTGCATAAAGCGTCTCTCGATTGGTGGACCTTACATCGTGACGGTGAGAGTAGTGGTGTTGGTGAACGTTGTTCATGGACACCGAAAGTGATCTCTTAAGCCAGCCTAGAGCCAATTCGTAAGCGTTGGGATGCTTTTCTCACTTCTTCCGATTACATTTTACACAATGTTACATTGTGTGTAAGCATGGTTCTCCAATCGAGATATCTGATTGGTTATGTCATCTGCACCCAAATCCGGTTAAACAAGAAAAAAAATAGTAAATATTCTAAACAATATACATATATAATATGTGATCATAGAAGACATGTAAACATACATGTAAGCAAGTGAACATAAATGATTTTAAGATTCATGTATATACGTGCTTTCAGCACTATTACTGCCGTTTCAAATTAAGTGAATTTTAAACTTTTTTGTACGAAATTATTTAAAACAATTTTTATAAAATTTCATGAAAATGGTTCGTTATTTTGGCGGTTCAATTATTTTATCCACCTGCGCCTTTTAAAAACGGGGTTTTATGAAAATAAAAAACAGGGATGAATTTAAACAATACTTCCATAGTTTGAGTTTACTCGTACTATTTAGTTACAATAATATGTAGATATAACGAGGGTTTATCCCGTGGAGCACCCGGTAAAGAATTGGTCTCCCACTCTTCTCCATAAGTTTTCGAATGTCCTGTAAAAGGCAGGTGTTCGAAAAAGAAGACATTTTACATCTTAAATTAAGCGATGAGGTTTGCCACCCATTCTGAATGTCTTGATTTTATATTGGCACGGAGAAGACAGCTTGCATTTTTTATATGCAGATAGTATGCTGGCTACTCCACTTGTGGGATATGCCGTGATGGTACAGTAGTAGTAGTAGTATAACTAAGGTTTTGGAGTTCAAACACCACTACCGACATTCCAATACTTTTAAGATAACCCTCTTCTTTGTTCTCTAAACACTCTTTTCAGGAGCACAGAATGGTAACAAGTCTCATCCATTTTTTCATACATTAAGAGTTCCCGACTCAGTTGGTAATGTAAATTTGGTTTTGTTATCTGCGCGTTGTGCTAAAATTCAGTTAAACAATTAAAAAGAAAGTATATATTTTAAGCATTAAAAAATCATATCCAAAGTCAACGGACCAAATATATAAAATATTATATCACATATAAAAATAATGCAAAAAAAAATACTTGAATGTGGGGTATTGTCAATAGTTTAGCAATTTAAATAACAATTCATAAGTCGGTATCAAGATTTTTACACTCATTAATATATGGTGGAGTCGATAAACAAAGTATACAAATAAACATACAGACAAACAACAGACCAACTGCCCATTGTCAAATTATAAACTTGAATAGTCAATATGAAACTATTTGTTAGCAAAATTTAATTGAGCAAATGTACAGTAAAGAATGAGTAAAATAAATGAAATTATATGATTGAGTTAATTTCATCAGAGATGTTCAAAAGTTAGCATCAAAAGTTAGTCTCGATTTTATTAATATGATTTTCTTTGTATAAGATTATATAACACTGTTATAATGTTACTTTATGATATTGAATAAAAAAGGTAATAGACTTTATTATGTACATATATTACTTTACACGAATTGAAATAAGTAATACTAGTGATGTAGTATGCAAAAAAAGGAATAATTAAAAAAAAATAGTAAGGTCCTTCACCGCTGTCACAAGGAACCGAAAAGAGTCGGATCATTTCAATGATTCGCTTTATCTCTCACTATTGCGGTTGTGAAATTCAATATTCTCAATACGCGACTATTCTTTAATTTGAATTTAATGTTTCAGTTTTGATATTGAAATAATATTTTAAATAATTAAATTTTTTTTTTTTTTTTAAGATTAGCATTCGTATATAGCGGCGCCCACACAGCTGGATAAAAACGTCAATCAATCATTAGTCTTCGATTGTTCGGTGACAATTCGAAGTATTCTCCGAAGAAATATTCGAATGATTGAAGATTGATTGACGTTATTGTCCAGCTGTGTGGACACTGCCTTACTTCAATCTCGATTTCCCAAACTTTTACCCTTACGTTCGTAACAATATATTTTTAGTGTAATCGACATTTGCGTTTGCGAATGATCTAATATAGACAGATATCCGTCCCACCACTAATATTAAAGAGCAGGTACCACAAACTTCATACTGAAATCTTATTATCAAACAACGATAATTATAATGAGGTTTTATTAAATACAATAACAATGTTTTTGATCAAGGAATGGGGTGGAAATGAGCGCCGTGTTTAGAACTGTTGAAGAAAAGAGGAAATGATAGAACGAGAAAAAGTACCTTTATCTTTTAAGTAAGAACAAAACTACAGTATGTCTCAATCTGTTTTTTTTTAGTATGACCGTTAAAACTTTTCAATAAAATAACATTTATTGATTAGGTTAACATTTATTTAGTAAAACTAATTTATGTGTAAAAAGCACCGACGGTTTTATTTTAGCAACTTTTTAATAATAAAGTGACCTAACCATGTTTGGCAATGACTTTGTAAAAGTAAGTGGAATTATTAAAAAGTGTCTTTTTTTTATTAATTTAAATAACATTTGTTTTTCACACAATTTATGTATAAATCAAGATATACGTACAGTTATTCCACAACAAAAGTTAAGTTTATTTCTGGGCATAGGTTGGACTCTTAAATTATGTATTATGTTGTGTATATATATGTGTGTCATCCTCGGTGTGGGATTTTCCACCAAAGTTGAGGATTGAAGCGGGAATCCCACAAGGTCAACCTCGAGTACACTCTTTGATAAAGAAAGCTTTTGCTCTAGACTGGCTGGATGACATGAGAACTAATTCATGAAACATCCAGGGGTAATTGTGGGAACCCCTAACCTTAACGTATTCCACTGTTGACTTTGTTTATTAATACGAAATTACTGACAAAAATGATTACGGAACATTGCTTCTAACTGTTGCTCTCACTTTATAAGACATAAATGTTGTCAAGTTATAAGAGTTGTTTTGTTAAAAAAAAAATTGCTAGACTATAATTACTATAACATCTCATCATATCCCACAAATAGGGTAGCTAGAAGACCAACTCCACGTAATAGGCATGCAAATTGTTTTTTTTTATTATTATTAATATTACTTTTTTTTAGTAGGTATATTGCATTAAATTAAAAATTGTAAATTTGTTTGTTAATTTTATTAGTTATTGTTGTATTTTGTTATTTAATTTTTTTTATATATTATTATTTATCATTACCTTATTATTTATTATTTTTAATTGATTATATATTGTATTGATTGTATTTTGATTGTTTATTTTAGCATCCTTGTTTTTAGTTGCTTTGAATTATGTTGTGGTAATATAGGGGGACTCTTGTGGTCCATATTGTGTATAACATTGATTCTTGTAATATTTACTGTATTGACTGTTTGTCCCTTGAAAGAGTTGATAAATAAAACCGTTTTCTTGTATATTATGCAATAGTATAACGAGGACAACAAGACTTTATTTATAAATCACTTTGGCCAAAATTCGACATAGCGTAGTCTCGCTCCGACGCACAGATATGGAGCTTTAAACTTTATTGTTCTTGTTGAAAGTTTAGTTTAAAGTTTAACAGTGAAATTCAATCAAATGAACAATAATTTCATTCCATCATCATTATTATTAATACTACTAATAGCATAATATGAGTAAAGTTGTTATAAGAGTTTGTATCTGTATATAATGCTATTTCGGAAGGTAATGCATAATGAGATTTCCACATTTTGTTCGAGCAAGTTTCGAGTGCCTCGCAATAGTATATGTAAGACAAAATAATGTTATGAAATTTCATCCGCTAGACTTGTTAATGCTGTAATCTAATTATATACGTTATTTATTTATTTATTTTACGTTTACGGCGTAAGCCTTTAGCATGTATTAATCATTATAATATATTGATTGTATTTAATTTGAATGTATGAAAATCTATGAAATTGTATGTAATCAATGTACTGTTAAGAATGAATGAATAAATAAAAAATAAATATATTGTGTAATGATAAAGTAAAAAAAAACATGACAAACAAATATTTGGTAATTAAGATAATGTTTAGTGGATAAAAAGAGATACCTATTTGATTAAGAAATAAATTCAGCAGTAAAATAGAGGAAAAAATAAAATATTTATTAAATTGACAAATAATTAATATGTAGGAATATAAAGCATATAAAATAATTATTATATGTTATCTTAGAGTTCAGATAATATCACTTTCATTCATCCATACCATAACGGTATGACACATAAGTGGGGTAGCCAGCGGACAAATTACATGTAAAAAATATGCAAAGCGTCATTCTTGTGCAAACAAAAGCTTAAGAAGTTCAGAATGAGTGGCACACCTCACCGCTGAATGGAAATTGTTAAAAGTCTAACAATTTACACCCAGGGATTATCGATCACCATTGATATTAATATATTGTTGTACGCCTTGTCTCTTTTAATTAAATTCTTTGAGAATGATTTTTGGTTGGTTGGTAGAAATTGCCTAAAGGCAATAAACCCGCCATTTGTGTTATATTGTTTATTTCACAATAAAGATTATTTTATTTTTATTTTTATTAATGATTTTGTGAAGTGACGATTCCCAGTGTCATGCGACCTGAGGATGAAAATCAATTTATTTGTCTATTAATATTTCATTTCTTGTTCCTTGTGTAATATGTTTTTAAAATTTAGTCTGGATTGACACCCCCAAGTGCCCATTGCGGAGCCTATGGAGGTCGAAGAAGATAAATAAATAAAAAAAAAATGTACTCCTTAGATTCAGTGATGAGGCATTCGATCCATTCTGAATATATATTTTTTATTACCATGGAGGGGACAATCTGCATATCTATTTTATACTGTAAGTCTGCTGGCTACTCCACTTTTGGAATGTGCCGTGATGGTATGTTTGTACTATTAGAAGGACCATTCAAGATTTAATAGTGCATACTGTAATGCCAGCTGATGTAAAAAGATAAACTGTATTAAATAAATCAAATATAAATTTAAAAAAAAATACTCGGAGAACGTCAGTCATTTCACAATATCGAATAATAATTCATTATTCCTAATACTAAATAATAATAAAAGTCCTCAGGCGAGAAGTTAAATAAACGATAATAAATACTTTATTATCTAAGAAAAGTTCTAAGAATTCAATTCTTAAACAAATTTGTACAAAATATTCTAATATAATATAATAGACAATTTAAAACGTCATTTGCGGTTTAATAAAGGGGTTTGTCTTTGATTAAAGTTTGAAAATTTTGTGAAATAAGAAACAAACCGCAAGTTTTGAAATAATATTGAAATAAATTTCGAAAATGTTTTACATTAGAAACAAGCCGAATTCGGTTTTTAGCCATTATTCATCAGTTAAATATACAGGCGTCAGCTTCTAAAGATATTGAACATTTTCAATTATGTCAAACTTTTAAAAGCCGTATGTCCTGTATATTCATTGCGTACAATTAATCCAAATCCAAATAAAAAAAAAAAAAAATGAATCCACAGACAAGATTTCTCCCAAGTGAAAGTCAACGTCGGGGGGACCCGACAAGACACGTAAAGAAGAAGACAAATAACTCGGTTATGTTAAATGCCATAATGGTAAAATGGATTTGGGTAGCACGTCTCAAAAATTTTGAACTCCTTTACCATAAAACCGCTGTGACAGCTTCATGTGTACCCTCATACCAAATACATATTGATAATATAGAGAGAATACAAAGACGATTTTTAAGATTCATCAACTATAAAATGGGTATACCGAGGGAAGATCTAAATTATGAATATCTAGAATCCATTTTGCATTTGCAGAAACTTGCTGACAGACGAACCACAAATGACCTTATTCTTATGTATAAAATAGTAAATAATTGTTTTGACAGCCCTGAATTGATATCGTTGATAAGGTTTCGGGTGCCTGGGCGATGCACCAGGAGTAGAGAATTATTTCACTGTGACAATTCATACAAAACTAACTACATTAAACATACAGTCGTACCCCGGTTGCATCGTCTGGCCAATGAACACCTTTCCGAGACTGATATTTTTACTTGTAATATTCGTGATATTAGAGAAGTATTGAATTCCAATTAATAATTTAAGTCTGTTTTTCTTTGTATTGCGTGTAAATCTACCTATGTATAAATCTGGTATTCATTTACTCTCATCACCAAATACCCTTATTTTCCCTTTAATTTGTTATATAACTATATGTGCATTATCTCTTTTCTGATATTTTCCAATATTATAATCAATTTTTTTTTTTGTTTGTCTTGGCCAACTATTTTTAAACCTACTTCATAACATGTGTCTTTTTATATTTAGCTTACATAACAAATCCTTGACGTTATTTATCGGAATTTATACAAAAATTTCTTCGTACCTTGGTAATTACTATTTTCCACACTACTTTTTAAGAAAAATGCTAAAAAACGATTTTATATGCGATCTCACTTTTTCATAAGTTTAACAACATTGACTCATTCATTTATAGTTATGTTTTCATTAGTTTTAATTTCATTGACATTATTTTTCATCACTTTTTATTATAGGTTTTAATAACAGCTATGTTTTTTATTAGTTTAAATAATAAATTTTTGACGTTATTTTTCTTCAATTCTTGATAATTATTATTTTATATTTTACTCAATCATTTATAGTTGTGTTGTTATTAGTTTTAATAACAGTTATGTTTTTATTAGTTTTAATCACAATACTTGACATTATTTTTCTTCACTTCTTGATAATTATTATTTTATATTTTACTCATTCATCCATAGTTATGTTATTATTAGTCTTAATAACAGTTATGTTCCTACTAGTTTTAATAACAATTTTTGACGTTATTTTTCTTTACCTCTTGACAATTATTATTTTATATTTTACTTAATCAATTATAGTAATGTTACAATTTGTTTTAATAACAGATATGTTTTTATTAGTTCTATGAACAATTTTTGACGTTATTTCTCTTCACTTCTTGGTAATCATTATTTTATATTTTGTCTCATTTATTTGTAGTAATGTTATTAGTTTTAGTAACATTTTCTCGACGTTATTTTTCTTCACTTTCTGATAATTATTATTTTGTATATTATCAACTTTTGTTTTTCAAATAATTTTCAATAAAAATTGTTTTGTATCCTAATTAATTAAATTTCACTTCTTGGTAATATTATTTTGTAAATCAACTTTTGTTTATCAAATAATTTTCAATAAAAAATGAAACGTATCTTAATTAATAAACTTGACTATTTCAACATACAACCTCATAAAAGAGTTTATGATATGACATTGTCATTGTTAAACCCACTTTTTAATAAGTTTTTATTGATTAACTTCCTACTTCTTCTAATACCTGTTTTCTTTTTAAGTTTGTATTGATTTACAAATTATGACCGCATTGGCAGTTCAACCGCACTTAATGTGAAATGTCGTATGATCAGGTTATAGTGTGCACTGCGCTGTACCGTATACCACAGTTGACACCATGTGTTTAAGACTATAGGGCCATTATAATCTTTGCACTTATACATACATACACGCTATGCATACATATTGATATAGATTCACAGCGGGCCGTGACCAGTATTGAGGGTTGCAATAGTATTTATTATTTATTGTGTCACACTGCTTGGGTACCTGGCCGCACTCATTGAGTGCAGTTGTACTAGCCAAATATTATTATTATTAATTTTGTTAACTATGTATTAGAATTGCTATTATGTATTAACTGATATTATGTATTATTATGTATTGTATAAAGGCTTATGCCGTCTATTGATTAATAAATAAATAAAATAAATGTGTAAGTATTCTTCTAGCTTTGGACAAAGCAAACATTCGAAAAATACTGGAAACATATAAAATATGTCTGTAAAATTAAATTAAATGAAAAGCATTTCATTTCCATTCTTACAATGTATCAATATTAGACAAAAACAATGATCAAATTATCATATATTACCAGAGAATAGTAAAACACTTATCCACATCCTCTGTAATTGTGACCCACTCGCTCGCAAACGAAGTCACATCCTCGGAGGACCATTGCTGGATTCTGAGAAAGTGAGACTGCTCACACCGAGAGAAATTGTGAGTTACATGACGCATAGGTATAGGTCTTGAGAGTGAGATATGACACAGAAGGATGTCACAATAGATCTACTATGTTCGCGGTGACACAAGGGATGCAAGGTCCTTGACATTTACTTAGAAAAAAAAACATACATAATCATACATATAATAAGTTGACCTTGTCTTTTTGAAACCATATTTTCATAATAAAATATGTATGCATATCGTTTTCATTCTATATCAGCTATGCTATGTTAAAAAATGGAAAAATAAATAAAATGATTGTCGAGTGTTCAAAGCAAAAACACGTGCAAAAAACATTTTTCAACGGATACTTTTTAGAAATTTTTAAGCATTTATTATTTCATTTGATGTTTTGTTTATATGGAATTCTCTCACATTTTTTTAATAATAATGTTTAAAATACATACTGTCGTTTATTTTCAAAACGTCAGCGAATGTTTTCAAACTAAATAATGAAACATGATGAAAATTTTATATAAAGGTATTTTTGTTTAGATCGTGATGGAATATATTGTTATATTTATATTTATTTTATATTTACGGTGGCAATTTTACAGCCGCTGTTTCTTCCTGAAAATCCATTATAATTGGTCTTGAACAAAGAACTCTCCGTTTTCTGGAACGCAATCTCAGGAATCAAGGTGGCGTATACCACTATCGATGTATTTTTCAGAATGTATGTTGGAAAATGTATCTTTCATGACACAATTTTTTACTTACTCCAAAGGTGTATGGTTTTATTACAATCCTATTAAGTCATCTTAAAAAAATATTTGTCCATGTTAACACAACACACCCTACGATACAATTGTGTCTAATTTATTACTGTGAGGGTGTCTATGGATATATCTGGATTTTTTTAAATAAATATACATTTATATGAGAAATAATTTATCTATCTATAACAACATGGCATCACCCACAAGCATTTTAGTAGAAGATTGATTGCATGCTTTGATTTTTTTTAGAAAATTTTATCTTTTGCTTTTTTTCTCAAGAATAAGACATTTCTGGTAAGAGTGGAATTTGCTGGTCCACATGTTGAGTGTATTAATTGTTAACATATTATGTTATGACTGTTTGATTCTTTAATATTGTAAAAATAAAATAAAATGTGTTTAAAACGCTCTTGTCACTTTCTCAAATCAATTAAAATAAAAAGACATTCAAAACGGGTGGCTCACCTTAAAATCATTGGAATATTGAAGACATAAAATATCTTATACGTGGTATTTGGTAAAACCATAGGCAACGCTTCTGCTTTTACGTCACGAGGTTCTGAGTACGATCTTCGGCCACAGTAAAATGAAGATTGCCCTTTTTCAGAATTTCCTGGGTCTGAGTGAATGTGGAGCAAACGGAATAAATGTGTAAGAACAGATCAAATTTTTGTTACTTTCTCTTTACCAACCCCACAAGGATGAAGCGCGACGATATAGATTTATGTAGACGTAACATTTTCAATTATTTCATCGTAAAAACATAAAAATATTTCACCAGCATTGAACCGTATGTATAAATAAGCACACAGTGTTTGTAGCCCCTTGAGTACTACTTGTATGTACGTTGTAGGTACTTTCTGCAAATCCACGTCGTATTTTTCACGTTTCCCCGCGATTGTTTGCACTGCATTGTTATTCGTGCTTATTTCACGTACCTACGTTCCAGTGTCGTACTTTTGCAAATTCATGCAAAAAAGCACCACATGTCTTCAATTGTGTTTTTATTTCATAAATATTAAAGTATGTATTAACAATTGCATGTGCGACTGTGGAAAATTTCTTGGATCTAACTTAGACCGGATAAAACGGCATTTGATACAAAATAATAAGAGATAAAACTATATATTCCCCCGCATCATTCGATTTCTTGGAGAGACCTTGGGATTTTGGCCTTTAAGGTTGCCCACCATGACACCTGTTTTGTGGACATATTTGTTAATGTAGTGTTGAAACATGTAAATTCCATCTTAAGAATTGGCTCTATGAATGATTTTGTTGTCTGTGGTCGCATTTTGTGACGTCTATATACACTTATTGTTGTATAGAGAGGAGAATGGTGAATGTTTGAGTTTCACTGGTTGTTGTTTTTGTGTTTCTATATTAATTTATTAATTATTTGCCTATTTTCTATACTTGTTTCACAAAATATTATACTTAAATAAAC
Organism: Athripsodes cinereus; assembly: GCA_947579605.1. Classification (NCBI taxonomy): domain Eukaryota; kingdom Metazoa; phylum Arthropoda; class Insecta; order Trichoptera; family Leptoceridae; genus Athripsodes; species Athripsodes cinereus. Next base: position 6,270,549 of record OX388318.1, read on the forward strand.
TTATTTACATCGGACTCTGAAGTGTTTCGTTTAAACTTCAACAATCTATGTAATCGCTCTCTGTCATTACTGCTGTCTTTGTGAATAAACTACGTTCTTTCTCCGATTCCAACGCGTTTTTAATGTAAATCCCGATCACATTAACCAGGAACCAGAGTTGCAGGACATCATATAGATATTGAATCGAATGAATTATTATTCCTAGACTTCTGAGCACAGTCATTGACATTGATATCTATCATTGTTGGATATACATATGCTTAGTGCATCCTATATAAGTGCATCGTTGCGTTGACACTCACAAAACAAGATTCTTATCTTAGTTTGGGACTAGCTTTATTTGTGTGAATTGTCTATACAAGCTACATATTATGTCACAGAAAAATTTATTAATGACTAGTATTCGTTACGAAAACATAACCCATATAAAAGCTCTAGTTCCGCCACTGCTACATATACATACTGCTGTTGTGTGTAATACAAATATTGGATGTTTTCTCCATCTTCACGGTTTATATATCGTTATTATTTTTATTATTATTATTCTTCAGATTATTTTTGAGTACTGTGCAAATGGAAAAATGATACGCCGAGATTCCAGTATAAATTCCAGTGACGTTGACTGGAATAATCAGATTCAAATATTTTATATGACATCAATTCCAAGCTTAAAGTTCAACTTCGCAAATGTTGAAGCACATTTTAATATATTATTTACGTCAAAAATATATTTAAATGGAAACATCGATACTACCTTCGAGAGGAGGTGAATAGAGAGGGCTTCAGAAAAAAGCTGAAGACACATCTTTTAGCTGGGAGCTTTGGACAATTGGCACTCAATGAGGCCTTTGAGGTATCGCTCAAGTAATTATCGTGATATATATATATACATTATGTTTAGGTATATACAGAAAACAAATGAAATGGAAACAGACCATGAGATATGCCACCCATAATGAATGTTTTATGTTTTATTTACACGGTGAGGATGACTTGTATTTTATAGAGTTTGTTAAGGTTTCGTTCTCAATACCATAAGTATGACAAACTGTTGGTTATAACAGTACACTAAAGGTCATATACATATTTAAATTAATACATAAATCAGCAAAGGTCCTATGGATTACAAAATAATTTTTTCTTTCGCCAATAGTGTCAAAAATAAACGATAGTATATAGAATTTAACAGTACGATAAAACAAGAAATGTAACATAATTGTATATATATATATATATATCACAGCTTAAAGATTGGTGCACTTTGTTATCTTAGTGCCATTAATGATGTATGCAAGTGAGACATGGACATGGTTGAAGAAGAATGAAAGCGATATGATATTATATATTTGGGTTAGTTGGAAGAAATCGCGCCTCTGCGATAAACTCGCCCTCTGTATATTGATTGTATGATTGTCTTTGTTTGAAATGTATTTTTGTGTAAATTTGCTTGTTATCAATGTACAGTAAAGAATAAATAAATAAAAAAAAAAAAAAATATGAATGCAGTAGAAACGAGATCGTTGAGAAGGATGTGTAGTACCAACTGAATTACATACATAAATTAAATAATAAATAAATAAACAATCTCAAACACAAATATACCTATGAAATAAATGTTTATCAGCGATAATAATCAAAATTTTGTATAAAGTATGTGATTACATCACTCTGTCACTGTACACCGTTAAAAGTACGATCATTGACTCGTCAAATTGTTTGATGATAACCTGTCAAAAACGGACATTCGATATATTTATTCTGAAAAGCGGCCGTCGCACGGCATCAAATTGAAATATGTCAAATGCGTAATTAGTGACACTGTCAATTATTAATTATATTGTACCAAACCATACCACAGTATATATAAATGTACGCAGAAGTAATGGATTCACTTTGTGATGCAAATAATGCCGAACAATATGCTTACAATATGTTTCAAGAGGTCAATGACAGAATTCATTGATGTTTTGAAAACGGCTGCAGTCCGAATTTTTATCATATTCATTTTATTTTCTTATTTTACGAGTATCATAATTAAAATGAGTTACGTATAAAAACAGTGCTGAAAAATCACATACACATTGCGATATTATAAAGCGTTGAAGCCAGTCTAAGCCGATTCGTAAGCGTCGGAACACCTAATACTCTCTTCTTTAACTCGCGAATAACTTTAACTTTACTTATCGTTATTATATATCATTTATAAACCATTTCGTAGGTGTGAAAATTTCAGATTATACGGAAAAATCAAATATATTTGGAAATTCTACGATTATATGAATGAATAAAATTAAAGATTTCGAATATTTTATTTTGACATAAATAAAGGTGGTATGCACTAGGTGGCCAGTAATATGAATATAATAAAAAAAAGTTAAATATGTAAATATTTCATTTATTGTGTCTTCAGTCTACTATCTTTTCAGAACAAGTGCTTTTTCTTACATTATGTATTTCAAGGTTTTTTAATTCAAGTTAACATATTATTTAAATTAAAAACAATTTTCGAACTTTGTAATCTGTTATATGGATAGAGACCGAATTTCGGCGAGTGTTTTCAATACATTGTATGTACATATTGAAAGGTCGAAGATGATATAATGGGTCAATTGATCTAGTACGCAAATATAATCATAATAATGATCGTCAGTGGAGGATAGTTTGGAATCGAATCAAAGCAGATGGCTCATTATAGGATTTAATATTAAATGTTACTCATTTTGCAACGACCAGACACAATTAATTCTCTTTGTTATAACCATCAAAATGTGCATTTATTATTATAATAGACGTAGTAAATGATCTATGACATGATGTATGTTATTAATTTTGGAAACATTCAACTTCAATTCAATGGATTACGGATACTTTGACATGAATTTTAACCGTTTCTGAAATATATGAAAACGTTTTTTTTTTTAAATTTATTAATAAAATGGTTAGTCAGCCCATCTTTGATTCCGTGTTTTTTTTTAACTGCCAGTGCAGTACAAAACGCAGAAAGTAAATAGTAGGTATAATAAAGGCTCAACATAATTATTATACTGAATCAGCCCATCTTTGATTCCATGGTTTTTGAACTACCAGTACAGTACAAAACGCAGAAAGAAAAAAATAAAAACATAACAATTATATCATTCCTGTCTAATGTGGCTCCTGAATATACAGAATACGTCCACGGACCTCACTTTCTCCAAATTATTTTATGTGGTAAGGCATCGGTGTACAGTAATGGAAATTTATTCTCTGAATCTTAATATAAATTTATTTTGAATAAGTTAATTTTATGGGGACCACAAATACAATGACAAAATGGACATACATGTTTGTTTTCTATCATTTCCCAGAGCTTTCAAAGAATTTTTAATGGTTTTTTGTTTTTTGATATTTGACGCATATGATCATTATGGAATATTTTTTTTACCAATACCACGAATTTCTAATTCGAATTCTTCACCTGTCAAAAGATTATAAGCGAGGTGTGCAAACAAGTTTAAAAAAATTGTAGGTATAGGAATAATAGGTACCTATGAGGTGTTTTGACGCGTAAACGACATTTTAATATTGTCCAATAATAAATAAATAAATATTCCAGCTTCACTCCAAAAAAAGTTACATAATTTACTGCATTGAATTAGTTGTTGAATAATTTACGGTAAAATATTGATACATACATACATACATACCATCACGCCGCTTACCTCGCGGGGTTGGCAGAAAGGATCGAGCGCCACTTCCTTCTATCCTTGCATACATCTTTCGCTTCCGTCACTGTCATACAATTCCTCATACATGCTCTCCTGTTCAATGTGCTCAACACGTGACCGTCCTATAGGATTTGATTTAAATGATCTTGCCATTTGATTCTCGGACGTCCACGTCTTCGGGCACCATTCGTCTCAGTCAAATATATCTTCTTGGTCATTCTGTCCTCATTCATTCTTTCCACGTGCCCAAACCATCGTAACTTATTTACATTCATCCTTGTAACCACACCAACTTTTATTCCACATTCCTTTCGTATATCACTGTTACGCACACGATCTCTCAGACTTTTACCACACATCCTTCTCAACGATCTCATTTCTACTGCATTTATGCCACTTTCATCCTTCTTTAACCATGTTCATGTTTCACTTGCATACATGAGTGTTGGCACTACGATAGCAGAGTGCACCAACCTTTTAGATGTGGTAGATATGTTTCTATTTGCAATTATTGGTCGGATTGCACCATTTACCTTATTACCAGCAACTTTTCTCGTTTCAATATCGCTTTCACACTTCCCATCTCTCATGAACAAACTAAAATATTGATTAGGTACTTGTGTAAATTACTTAATCTTCCATTTTTTATTATTTAAAATGTCAGGTCCACCGCACACTAACGTCGTGGGGTCAGAGATTCCAATACTGGCTTAGTGATTACTGATGGACTTGTGAAAGTACAAAAAAAGGATAAATGTGAGTGCTTGGACTCCTGAAATATCCAAGAAAAGAGGTTGTTTCAATTATTTAAAAATATAGATGCTAGTACTTTACAGAAATATTCAACTGAAATTAACTACTCGCCTAAAGTGTTCCTCAAATAGTTTTATTACCACATCTGATACGTGCTTAGAGAGGTGTTTCAATTAAAATCAAGTAATGACAATAATATGAATCTGCATATATGATTGTATATTCGTGGGTCAAGTCTTCTATGGTTGCATCAACTACAATAGAACATATTATTATAATATCACTAATAATATGTGAACAGGTCACAATAGTCAATTGATTTGCAGCGTATCATCACAATTATATCAAATCATTATTATTAACAATAAGAAGAATAATAAAATAGACGATGACATCGATGATTGTCCTGTCAATTTTATAAACGCTCTGATGTATTATTATGTACGTACAAGCAGTTTACTATCAAAATTGTGACGGTGTCCGTACACACATGATAATAATAAAATTGACTATATTATCTCACCAAACAATCTGTCATACTCAAAAGTATTAAAACCTTGCTCACTAGCCATGTTTAATATAAGAATAAAGTTTATCATCGTGCTCATCCCCACCAGTCGTATACTTTTCGAATTAGGAAAGTAGCACTTAGCAACACTTATTCCCCTATCTTTGAGCATGTTTTTCGCTTTTGCCACTGCAGCCCTAGACCAATTGCGTTTGGCGATCGACTTCAAACGAACTTTTCGACAGTGTACCATAACATTATATGTACATTGTCGAAAAGTTCGTTTGTAGTTGGGCTGTTCTATAATTCACCAAGCAGACGCATCCTTTCAATTTGCTAAAACGTATCCATCTTATAGGGTTTGGTGTACATGAAATTGTCATATATATTTTCTTAGTCATCCTGTCCCGAGCTATCCCTACTAAATAAAAACCAATATAAACCAAAAATTTAATTTAGAGATTCCTCCACAATATGATACCTATTTTTTTTTTAAGATTTAAATGGTAACTGTTGTTCATTGGTGAGAACGCCCCGAAAAAAATTGACACCTTGCATAGTTTAAGTCAGATTAATTAAGTCAGAAGAATGTTTATTTCTGATTTAAAGTAACGTGTAACTTAACCAGACATAAAAGTTGGAATAAGAGTTAATTCATGATTGTAAATACGAATGATATTGATACAACATAATAGGTAGTTTGGGTAGGTTCATTTTATATTATATATTTTATACTGTAATATGGTCTCGTAAATCTAAAATTACAATAGTAGACCATTCGATTTCCTGCTAAATGTTGTTTATTGCTTTTGTTATTATTGTCATTTTATCGATTGTTGGACACATTACTCTCATCATTATTATAACGAGTATTTATTTTATCTAGGACACGGCATTTTATTTATTATGACGTTTTATTAATAATGAGTCAATGACCACATCAATTAAATTATGTCTTTTTGATATCTCGCTATTATTAACACTGATGCACTATAATTGACAAGTTTGCAACACTGTCAAAATTAATGTAAATTGTAATTGCATTTACATTCAAACCAACCTAAGCCAATTCGTGAGTATCGGTAGGTACACCTTTCCTGTTTCCTACTAAAAGGAGTTTGCACAATTTGTCTGTTGAGTCATATTTCTATCGCACTGCTTGTCATTAAACGTCGACATAAGTATGCATTCACATAATATGAATATAATGATAATATTTTCGTCCTGACCAATCGTAAGCAAATGAATACCTTGTACATATGCAATAGAATGCATAGTGTTTAATTGAAAAAAAAAACTGAACAAAAAATATAGATTATAAAATAATTGCATTTTTCACAAGTTTCAACCATCTCTTTTGTTAAATATGTGTATGTATCTTTTGCATATTTCATTATTTGTCTCTTCCTTGAATTACTTTTGTTTGCTTCCTATCAACGAAATAAATAAACCTAACAAAAATCGTAAAATAAAGCAAACCATTAAATTTTTCAAAGGACAAAAGGTTTTTTAAATTCTCAACTTAATATTTTTGGGAGATATAAAATAATTTTATTTTTGGTCACGGGTACCTAATAATACCCCCTGGGGCACTCCTGATCTTAGAAAAATCAAATGAGTAAGAAATTGCATATCATCAATCCCGTATTGACAATTTATGAAAAACAAAAGAGTCAAGAAAAAATTATTATCAAACACATTTTAAATAGATCAAAAAATGGCTTATAAGTAAAAATCAGATTTGAAAATTGACAGAAGATTAATAGAAAAAAAATAGGTATTCGGATCTAAAAATGCTGATAAAATGTATCATATGTATTAATCATAAAACACTGCGAAATAATAAAAAGGTTATAAAAAAAAGATAATAAATTTGATGAGGCTAGAAACGACTGTATTAAAATTGTTGTTGATGATCAAATGAATCTAATTTGCGAAACATTATCGCAGAAAGCACATCACATATGTATTATTTTATAACACTATATAATCTTAATAATAATATGTATGTGAGTATTGTCATCAGTAATGGGTGAAATAAAACAAATAAATTGGCATTTAAATACAACTTTTGTTCAGGTTAATGGAAGCATTATATGTTTATGTGTTTTTGACGCCATACCACGCCGTCAGTATCAATTTGTCCATGTATATTCGATACTAGCTTTTGAGTCCCACAAAACTATTTAAAACCATTTATCGATAAAAATTTAAAAAAAATATATAGTGCCACTTAAATTTGGAGAAATATTTTCAATATAAATGTAATATTTTTAGGATTTAGAAAAAGTTTAATAATAAAGAAGATTATTGATATAATAAAACAATTAGATAACTTTGGCTGAGATCATAACAGCTGAATGAAAATACGATCCTAGAGGGTTACAATGTTTTACTAGATATTGAAACCATCACATATCCCATAAGTGATTTAGCAGACGAACTGCATGAATAATGCATATGGGTCATTTCCTCCGTATCTTAAAAGATGAGACGAAATTAAAATTGTAGATTACAAGTTTTTTATGTACCTAATTTTTTTTAAAAAGATATATCTGGGTTTTGTTATAAACCCAAATATAACCTTATACACTTTTCACAGTAAGCTCAAAGTTTGTGTCGTGAAAGGGAAGTTAGCCGGCACCTGAGATCGAACCACGGACCCCTTGTTCACGAATTTATAACAAATACTTGTCTTTCACAGACAATTCAAAAATATCAAGAGAATTTTATGAGAGTTAAAAATGCGGTATATGAATTTTACTGATACTTTATTATAACGTATAACTTGATTTTTTTTAATGGTACTGTTTTGATTTGTAATATTGAAACCAATGTACAGTGAAGAATAAAATGAATAAATAAATAAAAGTGACTTAGGTTTCGACATGTAATGTCATTGTCAGACTTATCATAATTCAATCAATGTAGGTCCATATATCTATATTATAACAGATTCCCCTAAGAAAACAAATTTAAACTATAATTATATTTATGATTCTCTGCATTACAATGTAGTCTTTTGGATAGTATAATTACACAGTCTTATGATAATGGTCATTCTGAGAAGTTATAATGATTTTGATATCAAAATTAGATTTACTACTGTATGTGCTATCTCTGGTTTCTGGCCTGCGCTTCCGAGAGGAGCGTTGAGGGCGATGATGATGTACTTTACTTTGAAGACTATACTATGTACCTACATAAAATGATTTCTCTGTTTTTATCTCTTTACTTATTTTAAAATATTTATCTTATCCTCCTTAAATGATCATCTTAGGAGGACAACATGAAATTGAGTTTGCCACAATATTATTATAAACACTTTGATTTGGTTGTCATAGAAACGGTATAAATTTTTGTTTAAGAGAGTCGTCGATAAACCCTTATTGACAAACTATTAATAAACAGAATAATGGATAGATTGATAATGACCTGATAAGTCGAAATTCGTCTCTCTTGTGATCAATAACTTATAGTAGAAAGAAACACTTGTTTCAAATTACCTAACTATGAATAGACATTCCCGAAACAAGACGTAAAAGTTCACAAAAGGAAAAAACCGACATAGATACTTCATATTTTTTTAGCAGATAGATTAACCGTGTTCAACTGTTCATTATCATACCTAAAATACGAACAAATATACCTATTATCTTAATGAATTTTCTTGTGATATAAACGTAGGGAAAATAAAAACGCAATGGTCACCTAACAATTTTTTCTTGTAAAATATAAAATAGCCTGTACGGTAAAGCTGTAAAGATGACAATACATTTTTATATCTAATGTCCATACAAGGCACATACACAAAATGCAGGAACGTTTCTTGCTTTTATTTTTCAGTTCGTACTATTTTATTACGACATTTTCTATGTCTTTACAGTAGAACCTTAATCCGGACAGTTGTATCCTGTCAATTATATTCAGCTCCGGTCATTCGTTACTCCGTACACCGGCCACACTGATCAGTTCCCATGTGGCTAAAATACGAGAAAACGAACTGACTGAATAAAAATAATGAAATTCAACCGTAGTACCTAACTAGGATGGTTCGGATTTATTCTATTCTTTTTTTTATTTTTGCAGTTAAGTTGACATAACTGCTCGTATGTCAGGTCTGGTAGAAAATATATTATTTTAAGAGGAAACTTTGGTTTAATTTATGTGGTCGTTTATTTGTTTTTAGGATAGTTACGAGTACTTATCAATGGTTGTATGTCACATGTGTAGATACTTGTGTTTTTATTGATAAAACATTATCATTAATACATATTCAAAATCTTACGTAAATTTTAGTCAATCGTGCAAACATATATTTACATATTTATTGATGTTTAAGTAGCATAGATAGGGCCTCCATCTAATCATATTTCAATTGGTTGACGATTTACGAATGTTCTTACAAATTGATGGGGTACGCAGCTTTTTCGACAAATCGACCACGAGGCTTCTTAATCTATATGTACATATACATATATTCCTTTTTTCTTTATTCTATTCGGTTGGGGAGTCCATTACGTCTAGATACTTTTAGAGAAACCTTCAGAGATTCCTCCAAGAAGGCCACTACAACCTAAGTCTTTCAAAACAATAACTTTGCTAACTCTTTCAAATACACCGTTTATATCAAAGTGATAACACATTATCTTGAAAGTTGTGAAAGGAGGAGACACACAACCGCTCGAAATAAAGAATGCTAATTTCCATCGATAAAACAGAATTAATTTTAACGTATTTATTTACGTATCGATTTTCACCATTAGGTAATCTGCCACAAACATACATGAAGTATTTGCACTTAATTAAATGATACAAACATTAATTTAGTAAGATGTTACATATTTTGTATATTTTGATTTAAGATGTATCCCTGCCTTTAACAGGACACAAGAAGAGATACAAACAGAATGGCAGACTCATTTTATTCTTAGATCTTCCACATAGATATTGTTACTGTCTTTTACTTTCTCATTCTTTTCAATCGCTTCCCAAGTACTGGGGGCTATAATCTCCCAATAGCCCTTCATGGACACCTTTCCCTATCTTCTACTGTTCTTTGCCAAGTGAACTGATCTCTAATAGCAACTTTTGTTCAGGTTAAGGGCATATAAAAAGAGTAAGATTTATTTATTCCGGGAACTTCACGGATAAGAAATAAAATAAATGGTAAATTTATAATAATATTGAATATTAGTTTTGGTTTATATTTTTGGTTCATATTCTAAGGTAGAATATTCAGGTGAGGAGATACATACATACATATATTCTATAGGGTGGTCAGTAGTAGTACCAAGAGTAAATAGGTCGAAAAATCCACACAATTTAAACTACCAAGAGAATAGAGAACACTGGTCGTGTGTGAAATTTTAACAAGAGGTTTCAACAAGTATTATTATTATATATTATATCTTTATCGGAACAATAGAGTAATATTTCATCTATATATTTCAAAATGGACAAAATTATTAGTCCACCCACCATTACATCTCCCACAAGTGGAGTAGTCAGCGAATTAACCTTATGCAACAAAATCATTAGTAGATATCTACTACTACTACTACTATACCATCACGGCATATCCCACAAGTGGGGTAGCCAGCAGATCAGCTGCATGTAAGAAACATGCAAACTGTCCTCTTCGTGCCAATATAAAATCAAGACATTCAGGATGGGTGGCAAGCCTCATCGCTGAATTTAAGAAGTAAAATGTCTTAATTTTTTCGAACACCTGCCTTTTACAGGACACTCGAAAACTTACGCAGAAGAGTGGGAGACCAATTCCTTACCGGGTGCTCCACGGGAAGATTACTCTAGGAAGGGTACTCCACGCAATTAGTAGATATTCGTGAATATAATGGCATAAATTAGTGTTATCTTAAAAATGTCATCCTGCATTGTGACCATGACAGCTTTTGGCCAAGGCGATCTCAGTGGGAAAAAAAACAAATCAAAATCCAAAAAAGCAAGAAAGAAAATATCACAGAAGAGACATTAACAATATATATTGTTTATTGTTGTGTACAGTAAAGATAATATGTGAATAAATAAATAAATAAAAATTGATGCATTTGCACTTAAGAAAACAAAAAAATATAAACAACCATCACGTATAAGACATCTTTAATATAGCGATGATGCATGCCACCCGTCCTGGATGTTTTGTTTTTATTCTCACAGAGAGAAAAGCTTGTATATTTATTACATGGATTTAATCTGCTGCATTTCTCTTTTTGTTGGAGTAACGATGATTATATACTATTTTAGTCGGTAGATTTTTATAAATATTTTTGTTATTATGTTAGGGAAGAAATTAATTCATTTACACGACGCAGCCCACATGGGCGAGGATTTATCAACACCGGGCCAAAGGAAAAGTAAGAAAAGGAAGTAATTCATTTACACGACGCAGCCCACATGGGCGAGGATTTATCAACACCGGGCCAAAGGAAAAGTAAGAAAAGGAAGTAATTCATTTACACGACGCAGCCCACATGGGCGAGGATTTATCAACACCGGGCCAAAGGAAAAGTAAGAAAAGGAAGTAATTCATTTCATTGCATTTCATATAGAATATAAAAAAGGAGATTAATTTAAAATAATAGACTCAAAATAATTTATATAGATAAACTGGACATCCAATGAATACTTAGGTAATCTTTCAAAATGTCCGAAGAAATTATACTTAATTGGTTATTTTTATTTTATTTTATTTCTCTTAAAGGACACAAACAGTTCAAATTAACAAATATTTACAGTCATATTTTTCCAGAAAACAAACCAATCAAGGTCCCGCAAATTACCGAAGCGTATGACGAACAAGTAAAGTTGCAAGTTAACAGTCATAACACAAACTCACCCCACCGATATCAAATGCAAAAATCAAAACAAACCTCGTGAAAACAGCTTTATAATTTCAAACACTTTTTATCATCAACGTCGGAACTAAGTTACGAACCTGAACGGTCGTTTAAAATTTCAAAACGTTATCGTTTTCCTAATGATCACTTCTACAATGACACTTTCCACATACATAATACAAACCTTCATCTTTCACGCTCTATTTCATTGACATACGAACAATGTTCCATGAAAAAGGGTTCTCCATAACCCAATTGGAAATTCAAACCATAATACAGACTCCCCTATAAAAGCCTTTGAATCCGGTCGTTTTAACATTGCACCCTTAAACTTTCAAGTGGTAGAGAAATAAATATATCCTTCTCAAGTGTCCCTCTAATATTTTCACTTTTGTTCTTACCTTGTTTAGATGGAGAATTACATTTAATTTAGTCGAAGCTTACCTGTAACAAAAAGAAAAAATATTTATTAGTATATTATTATTACTGTAAGAATCAAAACTTGTACTCATTTTGCAGTTTACATTTTTAATTATCACTATTAATTCTTATTTCAGTAAAATTAATAGTGATGATATTTAAAACAAAGTAAGAAAACTCGTGTCTTTAACTCATCTCACGCGAAATTTTCACGTTAAAAATACAACTAATACTGTAAATTTTTCTACTCCAATAGGTGGTGACAATTAAAGGTTTGTTGTTACCTAGAATCAGGCCTTCAGGATTAAAGCATCCCACATCAGTGAACATTTTAGTAGCTGGCCATCGACCAGAGGCCTGAGTCAAAACACATTTTAGCGTTACGTTTTCGTGTCGCAATCGTTCGAATATAAACTGAGTTGCGAGAAGTGTCAATTTTCGTAGCTAAAATACACAATATTTACAAAAATTGACACTTCTATATTCGTACGCGACGTCGTCTATATTCGAACGATAACGACAAGAAAACGTAACGATAAAATTTGTTTTGACTCAGGCCCCACACTGTGAGGTTAGCGCCGCATTAAATAAAAACCCATTACTGATTAACATGTAATGCTTCACTAATTTCTAGATCATTTATCCAGAAGTTTGAATGATGCAAATGTATTGAAAGAGAAAATGTGGAGGATCTCTGTATTGGAAACTAAAAAAATGTAACCAAAAAAGCATGGGATGGCCGTCATTGCTGTAAAGAGACAACTTTTCCAGACATATTGGTATAACTGGTTGCAAATAGGTTTAAGCAGTAAAATAATTTTTGATAGCATATACACTTTAAAATACATATTTACATTTTTCATAATGGGCATATGTACCTACAGTAGATAAACATTAAGGTAAAAGTGAATCCATAAAAAAAACAACAATAAAGGGTTCACACTAAGCCATCATAAAGTGCATCACTTTGCCTTTAATAATAACAACAATAAAGCTGGTATCTTTTTGCATTAGGCTCTATACTTTAAAGAATACATCATAAGATGGAGAGTAAGAAAGGGACGACTTTTTCCTTTACTAAGTGATTTTTTCCATCAATATTTTATCGCCTTTGCTTCATTCACTTGTATTTTTTTCCTTCCATCCTCAATAACAACAACAATACAAATATCTGTTTACCCTAATAAACATGTGTGGAGTTACTTAGTGGAGCTTTTTTACGTCGATGTATTCAAGAATTGAACTCGGGAGTCACCCTTCTCGAATCGTAGAGAAAGTCTTTTTCGACATGGTGTATTATATTGAAAGCAAAAGTTTAATAAATTACATTTTCGTTTATTGGATATCACTTGCTTTATTAATTATGTAATTATGCATAATTTTGTTCTTAAGAGTGGATATGCAATCGTTAGTTTCAAGTGTGAATCTCGCTGTCGAAATATTTCGCCTTCATTGAACAAATACGCTGCAAACTGTGCAATTTTTTTTAGTTATATATTTTACTACAAGTCTTTAATGAATGTTGCAAAAATATTATTTAAATATTAATGTACATTGTTCCTTCGTGTATGCACATTATTATTGTAAAATCAGAGAAAATTCGTAAAATTTCAAATTCTTTAATATAAGACATCAAAGAAATGTATTATATAAAACCAATTGATAGACCGTTAGGCAGACCAATACAAAGATTGTTTGATAACATCGCTGGGATCTAGAGGAGCTTAATGCTAAAGAAGACTAGCAATTCATTGCTCATGATAGAAAGGCTTGGAGATCTATTGTTTTGGAGGTAAATCTCCTACAGGGAATTTTCGGCCATCGAAAGTAAGTAAGTAAGCATATAATCTTTTGGTGAAATTGATACAAACTTCCAAATATTTTATCAATAATCTTCAAAGTATTAAACATCACTAAAAGTTTGAACGACAAAAATAGCACATACCAAGCAAAATAGCTTGAATTGTAGTTCATAAAATACTAATTCTTAAATACAAATAATTTGTGAGAAACATTTTATCTCTATATATTATGTGTAGGACTGGACTATTTAGTGGCACCATTTGAATAGTCAGACATGGATACTGGAGACTTAAGTGAAGGCTATGGAGTTACGACTTTGTCGCCTAGTTTTGTTTTTTTGGATTTTCAGCAGCAGTCAATATGCCTTACAAAGGGGGCGTTTTAGGAAATGTATCTAGAGCATTTTTCACATTTTAAATATTTACAAGATATTCTTGTGCTCCACTTTTTACGCTATGTATTTAGAAAGTAATTCGTAACAGTCTTACATTATTTTCTGTAAGGATTATTTTATTTAAGTAAATATCACAACACAAAACATATAAAATTACGACAATTATAATTATTAAGGTTTATTTAATAATATTTGGAGATGAATTTATTTCGAATTCAGTTTTTTTCCTAGCCATGCGGCACAAATATGAATTAAATATTAAAATAGGTGATATTTCAGTTTTTTATTATGCTTATCTACAGCAAAGCTCTTAAGCTTATTTAGAGAATATACTTAATATGATGAGCTTAGCCACCCATCATAATTTTTTTTTTGTAGCATGGAATTAATCCACTGACTACACTGTTTGGAGGACATGAAGTGATAGTGTTGAAGAATGGACTACATATTTTTTTTGGCAATTTACCAACGTTGCATCGTCGAATAGTCGTGTGAGAATTGTTTCTGTAAATTTAATAATGTGAAAATCTCTGAGGGTTTTTCATGTATATTCCAAAGCAGAATTTATTTGATAGCAAAAGATTTGTGTTTTTATTTTGTATTTTAACATTATCTACTGGTGAAACAGTATTTTTTGTCTAGTTTCGATAAAGAAAATAATAAAAATAAAAACGTGTCCTTTGGATTTCATCTGTCCATTAGATTTTCGGGTTACTGTTTTATTTGAAACATAAATTTAGGGTAAAAATAAATAACATTAAAACGGCTCTTTATTTCGTATGAAAAGAAAAAACGAAATAATAAATGCTTTTACGTTAAATGAAAATAAAATAAAAATATTTGGAATATTTTATCGTAGTTAAGATCTTTTTAATATCGTTATTTTTTTTTTGAAAGTTGTGTACAAATTTGTTTGCAAAAGGTAGCTTTCTGAATAACAAGTAAATAAAAAATACAAGTGTCTTTTATAATACATTATTCTTTGACAAATTTTAAGAAAAAATATTTTCTAAGAGAAGAAATTTCGTAAACAATTTTAAAAAGCATGCTACAATTCAAGGGCGCTCTAAAATTTGCGCATGCAATGTAGTCAAAATTACATTTATATAAATAAGTGTGTATTTTAGATCCCGTTTATAAGCTTTCATCCGTCATTTTTTCTAAAACTTCTAGTATCTTTTATCAAAATAAACTTTCACCAATCTATCCTCTACTTGTCAAAATAAAAACCTGGTATTTCCAACTTTTTCCTGCGACCTTTCGTTGTTCTACAATCTACACACCCCAATAGTTTCCAAAGATATGAAAGATCGGCCTCTGATCAGATAAAAAAAATATATGCGTTTTTATGTTATCTTTAGATGTTTGTTTGACTAAATTGTGTCAAAAGCATCTCTTCAGTTGTTGGATTATAAATAAGTGTAAATCAATTGAAGCAATCGATCCACATTGTCACGTATTTACTAGCACGTAAATAATTAGTTTCTCATTATAGTAGGTTACCAAGTAAACAACCATAATAGTAGGTTACCAAAGGTTATAGTAGGTACCAAGAGACGCATATATGGACCAACTGAAGAGGGACATGAACTGTGGCTCATACGTAGAGCTGAAAAGACTGGCTGAGAATAGAGACGAATGGAGAAGAAAAACCAAACTCGTTGCAGACTAATCCAATGGATTGTAACTCATTATATATATATAGTAGGTTTACTGGAAGACATTGCCTCAAGGCAATATGTACGCCTTTTGAAAAAAAATATTTGTGACAATAAAGTGTTTATTATTATTTATATATATAATGTCAGTGTAAAAAAGTCTTGCTATGAATAAACAAAAAAAGTTTTATAGCGTGTCATTACGTTATAAAAGTTATCGATTTACCAACAATAAGTTGTCGTCTGCAATTATCCCATTAGCGCCACGGCAAAATTACGTCAATACTCGTATGACGGACGTCGGACTGCCTATATGGACTGGCTCTCCTTAGCTACAGGGTGGTCACAAGTTAACGAATGATAATAATTATAATAATGTGACTGCAGAGTGGCATCTTGAAGGTAGACCACAGTGGCGGTACGATAGGCTGGTTATGAATCAATTTACTACTTACATGACGAATCATTTGCAAAATAAAAAATATTTGTTAATAAAGACTTTTAAAACGATTACATTATATTTAATTAAGAAAAATCGGCAAATTCGAGTGATCATCGTCGGGAGTAAAAAAGAACAGCAATTTGAAATAAGTTTTACTTATTTCTTATTAATTTTTATGTTAAAAGGACTTTCTCTGTTAAATTTCTCTAAAATTACAGGTTATAAAAAATGATAGTTTCAAGTAAGTTTATTCAACACATAGGTACCTATATTACGAATATGAAATATTTTATATTTTATATCTCGTGGATACCCCGATAAAGAATAGGCCTCTCATTCTTGTCTTGTCAGCTTTCGAATGTCCTGTAATAGGCAGGTATTCGTGAAAAATCACGTTCGAAGCCATTTAACATCTGTAGCTCTGCGATGAGACATGCCACCCATCCTGAATGTCGTAGCTTTTATTAGTAGAGGACGACTTGCCATCCGCTGGCTACCCCACGTGTCGAATATGTCATGATGGGATGAATAAAAACATTTTTATTTGATTAATTTTCCAGTTAAGGAATAACGCACGCAATCAAATGATTTTTGAGATTTCTTTATGAATCTCGATAGGTAAAATTATACTGCATAAAGCAAATGGTTCACTTTTGTCATTTTATCTAGGAGAGGTCGCCAGTGGCGATGTCATTATACTATTTGACTCATTGATTGTATTCATTTTAATAATAATAATAATAATAACAACATATCGATTTCTCAGACAGGTCTATTAAACGTGACCTTGGTTCGAACTTTTTAAATTGTGTATGACGATTACATTTGGTATGTCAACAGGAATGGACTTATAAACATTTCTATGATAGAATTAAAAGTTACAAAATAAAAAATGAATTCTAATTATTGTAAATATAATACCTTCCTTATTTAAGGTATTTCATTATATATTAAACATCGCTGTTCCAAATAAACATAATATACAAACAACCGTCGCAAAAAAATACGCAAATATACAGAACTATCAGAAGAAATAAAAAAATATTTGGCGCCCGTTTTAAAAGTACCTTTATTCATTTCAGCTACAAGGGTACAACACCGAAGTTTTTGATGAATTATTTAAAAACATTTGATTCATCCGTAAATTTTTATATCGCAATTGAAAAATCGATTATTATAAACACTTGTAAAATTGTGAAAGAAATTAACACAGATATTTTAGGCACTATGCTCGTATTTTAAACCCGTGTTTTGAGCCTGATCCTTTCAAATCCTGAATATGTCAATAGGTGAATTTTTCTTATCATTTCACTGTTAAGTTTTTGTATGATCGTAACTAATCATATGGAGAATTATCTGGTTGTATAATGCTGAGAAATGTGGATGACAATTCTACCGCCGCCTAAAAATAATAATAATAATAAGATAAGATCTTGTGATCTTGTCATCAGTTAAATTCATGTCATCTTTTAAAAATGCCTCTATAGTCCAATCCTTGACAAGCAAATTTTTTTTTATATTCTATGTTTTCAATTTACAATATACATATACAATATTCAGCAATCAAACTGCTATATTTAACGATATTCTGTGATGTGATATATCATGTAACTCATTCTGAGTGTCTTTTTCATGGTATAAAAAGAACCATTTATTTATTCAATACAAAAAAGCTTAGTCCATAGGCTATGTAACTTGTTGAAGATGCCGTGGTATTATAGGTCAAACTGGGAGTCAAAATCTACATTTGAGCAAACTTGTAATTCTGGTTCACCTTTATATTGAACTTATAAATTGTACCTCTTTTATTTCTGAACAACACGTTTCTATTCGATTTTTAAATTTTAGACTTGATACAAATTATTTTCTTATTTTGTATTTAATATTAATCAAGACATTTAGTATATTTAAAACTAACAGAAACACAATTAACAGAATTAAAAAATAAACGACAGCAACAGAATCATTAAAAAAAGTTAATTAAACCCATACGCATTCCATATTTTTTACTAAAACGTTCAAAATTAAAAGAATTTTTAATCACAAAATGATGAAAAAGCCACTTATATTAAATAATTCAAGGACCGATGGTAATAATAATAATTTCATTTTATTATTAAAAATTGTGGGAGGTTTTTTTTATAAATCCGACCCTGTCTTCCATTTAATAAATTGACGTTGAATATCATAATTATAATTGATCTCCAATCTTCGAGTTTTCGCTGTCGATATCAGAGTGCCGACAGGGAATTACTTACAAGCAAGTGGAAAAAAATATTGCCAATTTCATAATATTATTTCGCACCGATTATGTTATAAAAAATTAAATAAATTTACATATTATAACGAACAGAGTTTTAAAGCACATATTTGATTATGTAGATGATCTGGCAATTGACAGATATAACAAATTCCCCAATTCAGATTAGGTACATATTTTTTTTGTTAAAATGTTCGATATTTTTTGTGACGCCACTGCTTCGGATATTCTAATTATGGAATTATTTATAATACATTATATCAATGACTTAAATTGGGATTGCCATGATTCTACTACGGAAAAACTATTGAAGTAAATTTTATGAATGGATATAGGTAGATTAAAATTGAATACATTTACAAGCACAGTACTATGATGGAATATGTATATAGATTAAGAAGCGCATAAGACTAGCAATAATATAAGTGTGTATATATACATATGTGTATGTGTCTGTAAACGCATGTGTGTATATATGCATATTTGTATTTTTGTTATATTTTATAAGTAGGTAGGTACTTTGTTTGACTGTGAATATTTTGCTATTTTGTATAATAATGAATTACTTTTTTTGTTAAAAGCAACGAGTTTTATTACTATGTTTTTTAATAATCACTATTAATTTTAATTTTGCGACCAGTTTCGACACTTTTCAAAGTGCTCGTTAATGACACTTACGTGTCGAAACCGGTCGCATAGTTAAAATTAATAGTGATAATGAAAAAACAAAGAAAGAATAGTCGTTTTATATTCATGTCGCGAAATTATCACATTGTAAATGCCACTAATATTAAAAGTACCTATTCTTTTTTGTTATTTCTATGCATAAATAAATAAATAAAAGAATATCTAAAGCAGTGAAACACGAACTTCAACAATTCGATACAAAAATTCAAAACGCTACATACTCCTTCTATAAAATTTGAAGATGGATTAATGTAAGGATAGGTCAGTATGGCCTACCCCGTTTGATGTGTGTGATGGTATAGACAGATAGATAAAACGTTTATACAACTATGTATATTGTTGATAACTATTGCCAAATTATCCAAGTGAGGTGTGTCTGACTTACAAAATAAGTTATAAAAATAATAAATTACAAGGATATTTTGATAAGATTCCATTTTATACATCAAAATTGATTTGAAATAAAGGCGAATTTTATCCGGAACATATGTTCAGGATTCCCGGATACCTAAACATTGGATGAAAGGGTGTGTTTACCAGAAACAAAAGATAGTTGAAAAAGAAGAAAACAATATTTTCAAATGTTATTTCTTCATAACAGAGAATTAAAATGACAGTAAACATTTTTATTTCACCCATGTTACCACCTATTCTTAATGTCTGAAAGTACTACTACTATACCATCACGGGACATCCCGATAGCTATCTGACCAGCTGCATGTAGTACACTTGCAAATTGTCCTCTCCGTGGCCAAACATTTATTGACATTCGTGATGGTGGCAAACACTGAATTTAAGTTGTGAAAATGTCTATTTTTTCGAACACTCGCTGTTTACAGGAAACTCAAAAAACTTACAGAAAAGAGCAGGAGACCAATTCTTTGCCGACCAAATCTCAATCAACTCCAAAACCGTCAATGTCGGAAAGTCATTATTTGAAAATTTAATCAAATTAACTAATGGAAATTATTTTAATTATAAAACAAGTTAACAAATGGAAAATTCAAATATTTTAAATGATACACAGTAATAAGCCCATTTGAGGTAACCAGCAAGCGAAAAGTACTAAAGATGCCCCAACGGTAAAGTCTGTCAATCGTTATATTCATGGTCTAATTCCTACCGTTGCCACCTTCGCGTAACAAGGATTCATTTCAAAACCAAAATTCATATTTTATATTTATTTTATTTTATAAAAGAAATGTATGGTCAAATAAAATAAAATAATAAATATTTATTTATTTTATTTTGTTTCATCAACAGTAACACAAAACAAAATCATCATCATCATCATCGCCCTCAACGCTCCTCTCGGGAGCACAGGGCAGAAACCAGCCTTCTCCATTCAGAGCGTCTCTGTGCCAATTGCGTCACCTCTTTCCACGACATTCCTTGCGCTCTGATATCGTTGTCATAGGAACGGTGTATTGTGAAAGAGGGACGCCCGGGCCGACGGAACCCCTGCGGACGGAAAAACAGTGCTCTTTTTGGCCAACTATCATTAGGCATTCTCAAAACATGTTGAAACAAAACAAAATAATAAATATTTATTTTATTTGATAATTTAGATAATTCAGGGTAGGCGAAAAAAGGCAACTTCTTAAGAGAATGTAAAAGGCGAAAGCCGTTTATTGCAATAATAAATAAATAAATAAATAAATAAGAATCAGCCAACAACGAGCTAACTGGATTGGCCACAACATCAGGCACCCAGGACTACTCATCGCCATCGCGGCGGGTAAGACCGAGGGGACAAATGGCAGAGGCCGACCAAGAGACGCGTATATGGACCAACTGAAGAGGGACATGAACTGTGGCTCATATATGGAGTTGAAAAGACTGGCTGAGAATAGAGACGAATGGAGAAGAAAAACCAAACTCGTTGCAGACCAATCCAATGGATTGTAACTTATTATATATATATGATAATTTAAAATGAAGTGTTACAAAATTAATGCCGATACAATCAATGAAAAAGAAATGTATGGATTTGAATTTTTAAACAGTTATTCAACAAATGCCATGCCCAATGAATTTCTAAGATAAATAAGACTCTATTGTACTTCGTGTTATTGTAAAAATAGTTTCTGCATACATAACTAGGTGTATATTATCATTGATGTATTTTATTGAACGGTTTTTTAAACAGTCAACTAAAGGAGGGAATTTTTATTGTCGAATAAAATGAACAAAATAGAATATTGCCTAGAGTAGGCAATTTAAATGAAAATTTTTATTAAATACATAAAATATCTTTTTATGTATTGGTGACCTTGTAACAAACGATATTTTAAATTTGGAGACAAATTATTATTATCGAATTCAATTTACAAAAAAATAAATATATCAATAAAAATGTCTTAATCAAAATAATACAGATATTTTTATGTTTCTTGATATACTACTGACCGACGTAACTTGGTGGTAGTTTATACTTAAAATGTGATAAAATGCGCACTAGGAAGAATCTCAAGAGATGGGGTTTGGCTGAGAGCATATAATTAAATCAAGGACGTGGTCAATATTCATTTTTCTTGTATATCTGTGTCATAGAATTTCTATATGCCTGTATTTTTGTGTTATATTTTATTATTGTCTTGATTGTTTACTGTCTACGTACAATGATAGCGAAAAGGTTTTTTTTACTGTAATGCTGTTCATTGTTTCTTTTGTACAATAAATAAATAAATAAATAAATATGCAGTTAATCCACTGGCGACTCCGCTTGTGGGATATACCGTAACATTTTGTATGAATAAAGGATTGATTTTTTATCAAAAGATATGTAATATCTTTGAGATTCAAGTTCTGTATTTTTTCGACACATATTTTTTATTACTTCGATGCGAAACTAGTGAGCCGTTCTGTGATAAATCAGAGCAAAGTCCCAATACAATCATCACCATCATCCCATAACGCCGCTTCTCTAGAAGGATAGGTAGATATGATCAAGCGCCGTTTATTATTCCTTGATTCTTTAACATTCATGCAGTTTTATACGCATAATCTACTGTTCACTGATCTTGGCAAATGTCCACCTAGTCATTCGATCATTGGACGGACACCTCTTCTAGCACACTTTTCTTAGCCATGAGCATGTTTTTACTCATTCTGTCAACATTTATTCTATTGAAAATTATTAAGTTTCATTAAAGTAAACCGTTCAAGAGCAAGTTGAAGACTTTTTTGAGAGAAGAAGTTTTTTGCGTCCTTGAGATGGATGCTCCATTAAACGGTGCCGGACGAATCATCCGAGTTACATACATACACGCCCAAGCAATAATGTAGCTTATTTTCATTCATCGTCATTATTAAACCAACTCAGTAGGTACAAGCTAAAAATGTCAATTTTCTTCCATAGTCCATCACGATCAAATTTATGACTCAATAATGTAGCTTATCTTCATTCATCGTCATTATTAAACCGACTAAGTAGATACAAGCTAAAAATGTAAATTTTCTTCCATAGTCCATCACGATCAAATTTATGACTCAATAATGTACCTTATTTTCTTTCATCGTCATTATTAAACCGACTAAGTAGGTTTTGAACTACTATAGATGACTCGCACACATTGAATTGCTCAGAAAAATGGACATTAATATTTTTGCCCAGACTGAGGAACGAAACTCGTTCCTCAGTCTGGGCAAAAATATTAATGTCCATTTTTCTGAGCAATTCAATGTGTGCGAGTCATCTATAGTAGTTCAAAACTTAATTTGATTGACATCCACACTTCTGAGTAAGTGAAAATCCAGTTTTCAACACAACAGACTGTGTTACATACAATAATCGACTAAGTAGGTACAAGCTAAAAATGTAAATTTTCTTCCATAGTCCGTTACGATCAAATGAATGACTCAATAATGTAGCTTATTTTCATTCATCGTCATTAATCAACCGACTAAGTACAAGCAAAAAATGTAAATTTTCTTCTACAGTCCGTCACGATCAAATCTATGACTCAAAGAAATGACAAAAGAATAAATTACTTCGAGAGAAAACTAAGCTTAAATTGTACAGACATCGTCGGGTTGTAAAAACTAGTTAAAATATTTCAAAAAAAGTAACCAATTACATGCGCAATCATGAACCGCACATAATTTGATTATTTCGATAAAAATATTTAAATTCATTCAATTTATAAGACAATTTACATAGTTGATTCTATAATAAAAAAGTCAAATCTCGCAAGGTCGTCATTTCTTTATTTCATTGTTTTGAGTGCCCTGTGTTAGGTAGGAAACAAAAGGTAATAAAATAATACTAAATAGATGTATTATAATTTTTAAGATAGAATCGAAAACAAGTTTACTGTTTTCAATATATTTTTTATTTCAATTAAAAAAGAATAACAAAATAATCAGTTATCGAAAAAAAACGTGTTTAAAACGTATGTTAAAAAAACATGTCCCTGGATAGATTTCCCGGAGCAGAATAGATCTCTTTCTATTTTCTGCAAGTTTCTTTGTGTGAAGGTTTTGTAAAAAACAGTATTCATAAAACTACTTCTAGTAAGTAAAACATCGGTGGATCCATTACTCCAATGTATATTTAAAAAAAATTATATATTCATACCAAAATATTATTCGTCTTGTTGAGCTGCATCTACCAATGAAACAACCTATACGCTAAGATATCCACAGTAAAAGTTATTGAGAGAAATAAATATTTTACGTGCTGCATTTTCTTGGACAATTCGTGGAAAATCACATGTACTAAATAAAATGATTCTGTGAAAATTTTTGAATCATACCTATAAGTTCAATAAACTACAGCATTTCTTAGATACCAGCCACGTAACGAATCATTCACATAGACAAAGTCATCCAGCAAAACAGTTTTCTTGATCTCCTGCAATATCTTGATTGATGAACATAGGTATGTAGGAGATTTCAGGAATCTACAGACGATATCTAAGAATACTTTGTAGTATTATCCTATTGTGTACCTATTCCACTCTACGTTTCGAATTTTCATAATAGAACCAAAGTAATTTCTGAGAGCCTACATACAGCTTCTTCAAACAACGACAGAATACTACAAACTTTTAGTAAACATTTGTTACTAGCCTAATTTTACATTATATGAGATTTACGTGTATGTAGTCGGATACCATTATTGGGTATACTATTTTGTCATAGCCAAAGATATACTATATAGGTTTTAAAGAAAAAATAGGTCATGCGTCCGATCAAATTCTGCATCCAGTTTTAAACTGACGTTGGTTGTAATGTAAGACAATACATTGTTAATGCTTGAAGGACATCGATGTTGAAACACAAAAATTCCAAAAAAATGTACCGCGCAGCAAGTAATGTAAGTCTATGGTATTTTTTATCTTTATAGGCAGTGTGACGTTTCTCTTGGAAATACGAAAGCATCACTAACTTTAGAGACAAGGCTGCATTTGTCATCAGTTAAAATTTTTTCATTAAATGACTATCAAATAATGTGTATAGAACTAATCTATAAAAGTCGACAGAGTAACTGTAAATCAATTTCTTCTAGTTTATCTTTTGCTTGGTATTGTCTTATATATTTCTAGTTTTTAGTATTTTTACTCAGAATGTTACCGATTATCTTATTCATATATTTATCAATACTTCCACGGCGTGAGCCCCTTACATGTTAAACAAATGCACAAAAAACTAATCTTGATTATCTATCCCAACACAGTGAAGCAATACAAGAACAACGATTGACGAAGAAAAAATATGCAATCAAATCAAATTATAACATTTATAAAATTAGTGCAATCAAATCATTCTATTATAGAAGGCAAATGAAACAAAAATAGATTCCAGATCATACAGATTTCCCAGTCTGCGGATTATGACCAGGGAAATGTGTTATTCTTGCTAGTGTTGGGTACTCGAAACAACACAGTTTGCCTGTTGAATTAATTCAATCAATTCAGTAGAATCGATCCTATGTTGTGAAGTTTAGAAACGAAGCAATCCAACATTTTCCTTCGTTTTTATGACAATAACATCAAAGCGTTAGGAATGTATTGAGGGGATCACAATGTGGTCTCTAGAGGATAATTAAAAGAGTTCAAGAAGATAAAGACGACACTAATCGTGACCATTGTTCTGCTGACGCCAGACTAGTATCCTATGCAAATTTTTACTGTGTGAAAAGGACCCTAGAGTACTGGGTAAGTAGGCAATTGTTTGTTTCGATAAAGTATAGAGAAGTGGATGGCAGTTAGAGGAGGGAAGGGGGGGGAGCATTCGGTCAAACGCAATAACATCCTCTCTAGAGGACATCAACTAAAAGATATTCTTGAGGCTACTAACTACTATACTACTACTACTACTACTACCACTAATACTAGGAGATTGTCTTTTGAAGAGGGTCACATTTCCAAAGTTGTTTCTGAAATATATTTACATAACAACAACTAAAACAAAGAAACCTGTAGACGCACGTACCCAAAATTTAATCTTTACTAGCATAAAGTGAGTACTTATATATTTATAGTAAGGAGATGAATTATTGCTTGAGTATCTAGTAGTCTAGTACACAACAACTGTTATAAACTTTGATGAAATAAAAAATGTGTATTCTAGAGAAGCCTCTGTACTATTTTTTTTTATTTATTTATTAAGTTTTATTCTTATTATTGGCTGAGAGGAATGGTGCTCGGAAACGTGGACGGCCGAGGATCAAATGGCAAGATCACCAAAAGCACATCGTGCAGGACGGCCACGTGTTGAGTCCATTGAACAGGAGAACATGCATGAGAAATTGTATGACGACGGAAGCGAAAGATTTCTGCAAGGATAGAAGGAAGTGGCTCTTGATCCTTTCTGTCTACCCCGCGAGTGAAACGGCGTGATGGTATGTATGTACGTATAATTTTATTCTTCACTGTACATTGGTTACCTACAAATCGATACAAAGTATCATAAAAATATCATAATATAATTCAATGTACAGAGGGCGGTGTATCGCTAGAATGCGATGTCTTCCATCTAACCCAGTTACTATTCTCACTACACCACTTCTTTCACTAAACTTTCGAGTATCCTACAGTAAGTAAAAGACAAAACTAATAAAATTTACGAATAAGGCATTTAGGATCTTCAATTCAACATTGATATCGTACACTTCCACCCACTCCGAACGTCTTAAAAGTAATACAATATTAATATTATTAGTTAATATGAATGTAAATAAAAAAAAGTCAATAATAATTGGTTGGTTAGTTGGAAGACATCGCATTTTAGCGATAAACTCGCCCTCTGTACATTGAATTTATAATTGTTATTTTTATGCCACTATTTCACTATGTAATATTGTAACCAATGTACAGTAAAGAATAAAATAAATAAATAAATAATAATATAGGTATATTTTTTTTACCTAAAACGTGCCACTCTACGTCTGTGATGGAATAAAAAAAAGGTATAAATAAAAAGAACAAGATATTTAATCCAAGAAATTGTCCTTACTTACGATAAAGTAGAATTCTGAAAGGTTAAAATAAATTATAAAAGCACGATATCTACCTACTCGTATATCTAGATACATCAATAAACCATCACCTCTGAAGTGGGAACGGTGGATAAAATCAGGATATAAATATTTTAGCCCCTCAATGCGTATGAATATATGTTTGTCTTATAATATACAACTTTTAGACAAAAATAGATTAACTCTAAAGGGGCACAACATTGTTCATATTTTCTGTTTTGTTGTATTTTTAAAGATGTACTATATGTTGGGCCTGTTGGCGTATGTTTGGATGAAATAAATAAATAAATAAATAAATAACTCATATCTTCAATACGAAAATTGATCTTTATAAAATCTCTAAATTTAATAAAAAAAAAATAATATCCTAATATTTTTTTATAAATTATTCTCAAATAGAAAAACTTATTTATCTATGCGTACTTAAATCTACGCAGTACCTATTAGGGAAACTTATTTCCCCTAAGTCAAGCCCTCACTATTTGAGCGAGTTTCAAGATATTGAAATTATGCACACAAATAAACAATTAACAAATATAAATTAGTCAAACTAATGACAGAACGTATCTTAACTATTTGAAAAAAAGTGATCAAAAAGATATATTGGTTTAGTTGAAAATGACCGCGTCTTTGCGATAAACTCGTTCTCTGTATGATAATTGCACCATACTTGAATGCATTTATCTATAAAATAGTATTGATTGTGACCAATGTAGAGTAAAGCATGAATAAATAGATAAAAATATTCCTTATGAAGGCTGTTCATGCAGTCAATATTCTTTTTAGTGTTTTTTGTTTGTTTGTTTGATTTAGCAGTAACA
Source organism: Athripsodes cinereus (assembly GCA_947579605.1). Taxonomy (NCBI): domain Eukaryota; kingdom Metazoa; phylum Arthropoda; class Insecta; order Trichoptera; family Leptoceridae; genus Athripsodes; species Athripsodes cinereus. Next base: position 6,298,345 of record OX388318.1, read on the forward strand.
AAAAAAGATATTAAAAAGACTAGACTTAGTCGGCCGGTGTGGTGCGGAGGTTATGCTCTTGCCTTTGAGTCACGAGGTTCTGAGTTCGATTCCCGGCCAGTGCAAAGTGAAGAATGACCTTTTTCAACTTGTCCTGGGTCTGGGTGTTACATATATATGTGTTTAGTACATTGTATATGGGTATATCGTCGCGTTAGTAACCTTACTACAAGATTCATCTCAGTTTGGGACTAGCTCGATCTGTTTGAATTGTCTATGTATATGTTATGCTATGTTAAACCAATAAATTCATGCTATTTGCAACCAGGTTTCAACATGTATCATATCATTCACACAGTCAATATTTTAATACAAATAGTTTTTTTTTTATATTCTTGTCATTTTTTATTTTTCCTGAGCAAATGCGGGTTTCAATATACGTTTTTATAATATAGGTAAATAAATTTCTGAGGTAAAGTCCATTCGATCACAGGTCAGTGATTTTGAATGAAGAAATGAAAAGTGAGGAATAAAAAAATATATAATATTCGATAGAAATCGGAAAGACTTAGACCGGAAATGGACTTCTAAAATACTATGTACCTAGTAGGTACCTGGGTATTAGAGATGTAACGGATATCCAGCAATTATCCGGTATTGGACCGCAGAATAAATTTAAACCGGATAAACCACATCCAGGAATTTGGTAAAAGTAAAAAAAAGCTTATAAACAAAATAATATGTACCCCACTAATGGTTGGCAATTCCCAAATATCTCAGGTTAGTAAATTCAGGTACCTGGGAGCAACCATAACGCCAGAGGGTGATCTCCGGTCGGAATTACCAATCCGCATAGGAGCAGCTAGCGGGGCTTTCAACAACATGAACAAAGTTTGGAAGGCGTCTGGACTCAGCATCAGGACAAAATGTCGCTTGTTCAATGCGTGCATCATCCCAATCCTTCTATATAGCTGCGAGTCTTGGCACTTAACCAAGGCTCAAGAGCGGAAGATACTAAGCTTTGAAAACAAGTGTCTTAGAAGGATTTTGGATGTCAGATGGTATGAACATGTTACAAATGATGCTGTGCGTCGGCGCACCCAGCAGAGACCTGTAATCTCCGTAATACAAGAGAGGCGATGGTCCTGGCTGGGACATGTTTTGAGAATGCCCAATGATAGTTGGCCAAAAAACTAAGTGGCTTACGACGCAATTGGCACAGAGACGCTCTGAATGGAGGAGGCTGGTTTCTGCCCCGTGCTCCCGAGAGGAGCGTTGAGGGCGATGATGATGATGATGATGACTACACTGAGAAAAATACTAACGAAATTTCACAACGAATCATTGGTACGTACTATCAGATAAGGATCAGAGATAGTACAAACGATTCATTAGTACGAATCTATAACATTTACTTTTCGCAAACAAATTGTTGGTAAATATTTTTCTCAGTGTATACTATTCCATACTTTACCCTCACGCTGTTTCCCAGGTGGAGTAGGCAGAGAGAACGGAGCGCCATATAGATCTATCCTTACACACTTCCTTCGCATCCTCTACATTCATCAAGTTTGTCATATCATGCACGCCGATTTTTCTTACTCAATACGCGGCTGTCCTTTAGAATTTGATCCACGTGCTCAAGCCACTTAGTTCTTGGACGTCCGCGATTCCTAACACGCCCTTCTTTCAGATTAATAAAATAACCTTATAATCAACTTTATACTGGAGATTTCAATAAATTCCTGTACCAATTTAATAAAGTAAGGAGCTATACAAAGATTTGAGGGTAAAAATTGTGATGGTTCGAAAGTGATTGAAATTCCGACTATTCGTTTAAAGACTCCGTCGAGTATCTGGTATTTGGCAAATTTATATGCGTTACATCTCTACTAAGTATACACTTAAACTGTGTACTTATAATGGAAGATATTATTTTATTTTAAACGGGAAAAATGATATCGAAAAAATATTCCGAGAATATATTTTCGATTCGTAAAATTTAACTCATATTTTTAAGCATGGATGGATAGTCTGAGGATAATGATTTGGATACCTGAATGTTCTTTTCTTGTACATATATTTACTTTTATATTACTTACTCCTTTATTTGACTAATGACCCTTTTTTATTGACATAAATACATAGAAACCATCATACTGATGTAGGCAGAAAGAATCGAGCACCACTTCTTCCAGTATTTGCACACGGTTTTTATTTCCATCACATCCATGCAATTCCTTATGTTTGCTCTCCTGTTCATTATACTCAACATGTCTCCATCCTTTAGAGTCTGGCCTACATGGTAAAGCCATTTAATCATTGGCAGACTACCTCTCCGAGAACACTTTCTCTCAGCTTATTTCTTGTGCATTTTGAAAATTTTCTCTCCATAATATGACATTTTCAATTATTTGTTATTGTTGTCGTATAGAAATGAGAAGCCCAAGATAGAAGGTAGAAGAAAATCATAGAGGAGGCTTATGTCTTAAGAGGGATCTGAAACGGCTGATCATGAAACAATAGAAATTATAAGATTTGCGTGTCCTTTAAATGCGGGTCTTCTGCAGCGTTGAGTTCGATGTCTTTAAGATATGAACAACTGAGTACTCTTTTTGGGTTACTGTCATTAAGTCAGATGCATTTATTTTCCTGCAAAAAAGCTTAATCCAGATAAAATAAATGGCATTTATTATGACTGTTTTTGAGATATAATCATCTTTAATGATAAACTTGGAATAGACGGGGATGTTTTGAGGACCGAGTCATTCGATTATCCTATCTAGTCATGAATCTGAAGATAAAATATTTTATAGAGCCTTTTTCTCAATGACAAGATATTCTACAGCTTTCAAAACTATGGATGTTGTAAAAAAGCTTGTTGTAGATCCAGTATTATATGAATGATTTATTATGTCTTTTTTAAGTCTGAAGTATATATATTATGTACTGTGGCTACGAACTTTTATGCTACGAGCTACGACCGACGCGCGACGCTACTGTGTTAGATCTGGGATAAAGATAAAGAAGGTTATAGTAGATCATTATTCGCCACTTTTTCAGGCTTCTCCCTTTTTATTATTTATCTACTCGACTTTTCAATTTTCAATACAAAAAATATCTCTATATTATTTATAAGAAACCTTCCTCCTAAGTAAGTATTTTTCATGATAAAAAATATTTAGTCATTGACCGAAAAAACGTCTTAAATTCTGAATAGGTAGTTTTACTTTAAATATTTGGATTACGGGATCGGTCAAATTATCGATTTTTAGGCTAAATTTGACAGCGACCGCAAAATTTGACGAAACTGAAGCATACATCTATATATATTTCTGTGTATATCCCTAGTAGGGTAAGAAGAGAGAACTAAGCACCACATTAGCCTAAATTTACCTATTTCTTTAGCGATGAGGTTTGCCACCAATTCTGAACCACTTAACTTTTTGTTGGTTAGAAAAGACATTTTTCATGTTTTATAACATATCCGGCATATCCCACAGTTGGGTAGCCAATTGTGGGATATGCCGTGACGGTAAAGTACAAGTAGTAGTACAAACTTCTTTTGTTCTTCATGCTGATTTCTCTTACACAACACGTGGCTATCCTTGAGAATTTGATTCACATGTTCCAGCCACGTAGTCCTCTAGTCATCTGCATTTTCTCATGGCGCTTTCATCAAACGCATAAATGATCTGCTTCGTGGCTTAAACACAAAAAAAATATCCCTAGGTTTAGAATGTGATATTCTTTTCGGTCAAATAAAGAACAGAGCCCGAAATTTTGTATCAATAGAAATCCAATTTCGGTCGAATACTTAAAGTCTTATGACAAGACGTATCAAATCGCGGCGACTTCCATAAATAAAAATCATAAAAGCATTCACTGATAAAAAAGACATCAATAGGTATATTATAAATATATTATTATACCTATGTATGTTCATCGTACTACTTAAGCGAATACTCGAGCGCTAGGAGACATTATAAACATCTTAGTACTTATATCTCAAAGTTGAAGGGTTGAGTATTTTATTATTTCCGTCCCTTCACGACATATTCCGCAAGTTGGGTAGCCAGCGTATCGCAAATATCATGAAAATCATTCACTTTGTGGTATTAATAAAACACATAATTTTTATTTACTGATTTATCTATTCTTTTTGCACATCATCATTATTTATAACAGGGTTAACAAAACAGTACAAAATAAAAATATCAAATAAAACAATACATAAATTTTAATGCTAGGACGATATGCAGTGGCAAGATAATCACTATCAAGTGATTCCTTCCTTCTAACCACGAACAATCAAAATGAAAACATTTTGAGTGGGTGGCATTATTTCTTATCGAAGTGAAATTGTTAGATATCTTAAAACGTGATTTTTTTACGAATGCCTGCGTTTTACAGGACACTCGAATACTTACAGAAAAGATTGGAAGGATTTTCTTTACTGGAGGCTCCTTGAAATAACCGAGGACTCTACATAGTTCAATATATATATAACGATGGTTTGTGGCGGTGGTAATAATGTATCCTTAATCTCTTTTCAGTTTATGTATAAGTAGGTATGTATTAAATTTTGTATTAAATGCAGGTGATCTTAAAAAAAACGCTTAAAAACAGCGGCGACGTTTGCCACCCATCCTCAATGTTATAATTTTTTGTTGACACACAGGCTATCTCACCATGATGGCTGTATTAGTAGTAGTAAAGCCAGACTTACAACCAGTAAATCTCAGGCATGCAACCTCTTTATACTGCCTACAAACGTGAATTTTTGATTGTATGTACATAAGTTGCATCACTATAATAAGTAGTATTTATTTATTTATTTACTTATTTGACAGTATTCAAAACAAAACATGTCATAAAAAACTTCCTAACTTGGATTGAGCCCGTACCAAGGAAGATCGAATCAGTTTTTAACTTTGTCTCAGCGCAACATTTATTGAAATATTCGAGCATAGCATTTGAAATGTACCAAATATTTTTAATATATTGTTATAAAGAATGTTTCCAAAACTTTCCTTGACCTGGAATTCACATCCAGGAAGAGAATATTATAAAAGGGTTCAACTTATATTTTGTTTTACATAATAATTTCAAGTCAACACACTTCGTCCCTTTATACCTAATAATATGTATCGCAATATGAAGCGGGAATTTTTCAGGTCCCCTTTGCAAATCCATGCAACTATTTCAGATATTTAATTTTCAATATAATTTCATCCATTCGCAAAGAAGTATTATTATGTATCTATATTAGAGTCAAAAGCATTTTTATCGTAACGGAATTCACTTTCATCCACTTGCAAAATAAAATTGCTAGTTCTTGGACCACTCCAGGTACATACCTACATAACTACAAAGTACATGTCATCACGCTGCATCTCTATCGGGTTAGGCAGAAAGTATCAAAAGCCATTATATTTCGGTATCATATTTTTGCCATGTAATGAGAGGAAACAAATACACTATACTCCAGTTCGTCATGAAGGGAAGATCGAGAGCCGTAAAGGGGTCGGCAGAAGGCAGCTCTCCTGGTTTCGAAACATTTGAGACCGGACCGGTGTCAGAACCGTGAAAAAGTTGTTTCGCACCTCTCAGGACAGGGAAGCTTTCTCTCAAACGGTCGTCAACGTCGGGTCGGGTCGTCAAGACACGTGAAGAAGAAGATATTTCGGTATTTGCATACATTTTATATCTCCATATTGTTTCGAAAACGTTTACATTTATTTTCATTATCATTATGTCCTCATTCATTCTCTCCAGTTGTCTCAAATTAAAAAAAAAATGTTCATTTATATTAAACACTCGAATGGTCGTGTCTATCGATTGTCGTGTAAAGGCAAGTAGGTGTTCGAAAATATAAGGAATTTTACATCTTAAATCCAGGGATGAGTTTTACCACCCATCTTGAATGTCTTATTTTTGGCACGGAGAGGACGGCTTGAATGTTCGTTAACATGCATCTGGTCCTCTGGATTCTCCACTCGTGGAACATGTTGTGATGGTATAGTTTATTCATATTAATATTGGCCATCACAACAGTAGAATTATTATTGTCATAATACATATCAAAAATGATTTAATATTATATTAAAATAAAAAATTATTGCTTTTCGTCCTTCGTGGCAAATGTTTCGTGTGAATATCGCATTATTCATTCATTCGCACTTATCTCAATCAATACATTTAAAAATCTACACTGGATATTATTATTGTTAATTGTTTATTGGTATGCACATTTTTGTTCTTTTATATTTTGGTAAAACTCATCATCTAACTTCTATGAGAGAGCCATTGGTGTTGTTGGACCGGTCATGTGGAATCGCCTACCGGTGCTACTGAGAGATAGTCAGACAGTCACTAGCTTCAGAAGCAAATTAAAAACTGACCTCTGCACTGGCGCCCTTGAGACAGTCTAGGGACTCCTAAACGGCCTCAAAAATAAAATAAAATCATCATCATTGTCATCGCGAGAATTTATCGAAGAAAAAAAGTTAAATGTGACGTAGATATGGTATGTCCACAATATATTTTTTAATACTATGCGATTTATATTGTGGAATTCCATTTTAATTGTTTAGTATTAATATTTTATAAATTTAAAAAATACTTAGAAAATGAGTTTAATTCACAATGTATTTAAATTATCACTTGATATTTATATGTAGATCTGCGACCGGTTTCGATACGCTAGTACCATTCACGAGCAGAATATAAACTATATAGAATAAAGAGTTTATATTCTGCTCGTGAATGGTACTAGCGTATCGAAACCGGTCGCAGATCTACATATAAATATCAAGTGATAATTTAAATACATTGTGAATTAAACTCATTTTCTAATCATGTCGCGTAATTATCACATAGTGAATGCCAAAAACATCGAAAATATTAAAAAATACCGTTTATTCACCTTTAATTTTTATATTCTTCTTTAATTTAATCTCAGAGACAGAATAAGAAATACTGAAATTAGGAACATATGCAACACGGAGGACATCGTAAGATGGAGTAGGAAAAGGAGACGATTCTGGAGAGACCATGTAGATCGGATGGCTGAAAACAGGTTCGTACATATAGCTGCTAAGGAAACAACTGTCGGTTCTCGTCCCCGAGGAAGACCACCAAGAAGATGGAAAGACAGCTGGTCTTCAGCATCACAAGAGGCATCAACTTCCGAACTAACAGATCGATGATCTACATCATGAAGAAAAAGAAGATTTTTTATAAGTTAAACGTTTTTAAAACTTACTGCTACATCTTCAGAACTTAATTAACTTATCTAAAGTTCTGAAACTGAAAGAGTAAAATAATAATGGAAAACTCATAAAAATAAAAGTGAAAATACAGTGTTTTTCCAAAGAATTTTATTGGATGATTTCAGGAGAAACCATTGACAAAATATTTATACAAAAAGTTTTGAAAGTAGGTCAATTATAATGTTAATCATTAAAACAATAAAAACTACCTTACTTCTTAGATATACATTTTTTTTTTAAAAACTAAGAAATCAAATTATAAAGAATTCATAAGTTCGTTATGTTGTACTGGAAAAGTTTTACGAAAATTGTCTCGGGTAATTTACACTGGTAATAAAATAATATAATACACGTTTATCGATATTTTTATGTAGGTAATGTGTTTATTTTTATTGATATGTATATCATAGCGGCATAACTGTATCGTAAAGTAATGTAAAAAGAAAACAAATAAAATATACGTATGATACACATTCTCATATTGAGCTGTAAAACCAGCCCGAACAAAGCAATAAGACTGAAAATTATGTAGGTTACATATGATTATATATAGCATTGTAATGTATACAAGTATGTATTATGGAGATATAAAATGAAAACATTAGAGCGATTGAGAGCGATTTAGGTAGATAAGTAAGGTTTAGAAATTGTAAAATGCTTAAATTACTCTTGAAAACTACTTTTCATCATCGTCGTTTGGAGTATCGTGTAAGGATTTCATTTTCATATTTTTTGCGAATGTACTAGGTTTGCTTTGTCTTAATATTTCCAAAGGAATGCTTAATTTTACAAGACACTCGAAGACTTGCAGAAAAGAGAAACAGGTTTAATTTCTCAAACAATTTTTACCAACTACTAGACCTCATTACTTCTCTGTTGGATATGGGTCTCTCAAAATTTTCTATTTTCTTTTATTTTATTTTTTTTATTTTATTAATACAAACAAACAGCTTTTACATTTTATATAGAACAACTTAAATATTACATTTTTCATAAGCCAGTGAAGTTTGTTAAATTATTTTATATAACACTATGTTCCAAATTAAAAAAAATATAACACAAACAAAAAAGAAGTATGTAAAGTTCATCTCGAGAAACAAGATTTTTTTTAACTAATTGGATACCATGATTCTAATAGACTACTCCATGATCTTCGGCATCTTTCAACCATCTTCTCCTTTAATATCAACAACTGAGACTGTCTATGATATCAACAAAATTTATTTTATTTCGGATTGGTTCAAATATTGTGAATTATTTTATACATAATCAGGATTTTTGAACTCTGGAAAAAAAAACAGGTATTCAACACAAGGTAGAGGACCTTCTTGTTGACGAGATGATATAATTCTCAGATGGGCCTTTGCGATAGTGTTCCACAAATCGGCACATATTAAACAAATTGTCTATCTTCTATTGTTTGATTCGAACGATACATTTTTAGTATTGTTTGATTCGAACGATACATTTTTTTTATATAAAACAATAGCAAAAATATATTGCGCAAGTAACATCGATTTATGATAATAAAAATAAACAATATTTTTAAGACTTTTGTTAGAAACGTATCACAACACTTTTCAATAAAGCATTATATTAATAATATTATTTTGACTTCTTAGAAAATCTGAAGCATTTGACTTATTATAATGTGAATATTTCTATATGGAACTTTTTCCAGCATGATATGGACTGGAAAATTTTTATTGCGTCACAAAGAGAACGAAGACAAAAAAAATAGGAAATATTTTCAATAATTGATGAAAGTGTATTTGTTATTTCGACAACGTTGTTCATGGAAACGTAGGGTGAAAATAAGCTTCCTCCGTTCAAAGCAAATTTGTGATTAATGAATATTACCTCTTTCTACGATACCAATCGGCCCCCGATTACTGAGAATCGATTCCACATGACAAAGTTGCTTTTTGAAAATTGAATGATTTCTGCAAAAACGTTCGTGATAAATTTATGTACGAGTACGTTGTTTTGTGAGAAAAATGGTTTTCTGGTCATCAATAAAATCATTACCTAACGAAGATCCCTATTTAGTACCCAAAACCCTTACATATTTGAAAGATAATGTTTTTATTTTAATTTTCAAAATCTATTTAAGACCCTCTTATCTCATCCAAAGTAATTTTTAAATTCGTAACACAATCAAGAGCCCAAGAAGTGAGAAAAGAGATTTTCATAAATCTTGAGGTTTTCCTCACAAAATTAAAAAAACGGGAATATTTTATAACCCTACTATGAACCCGAATTCTAGAAAAATTCTGCAATCATAGAAAAAAAGAAAACGCATAGTTATTGTATAGGAATTCAAAATATCGGAATTCTTATTTAGATAAAACAAACTTTAAGATAGTCTATAAACTTATCCCGACAAAGTTCCTTTCCAGAGTGCGTTTTTTCTATCAGTGGCGTATCTGATCCCCCCGACATTGGTGATTACTCTGGAGAATGCTTCCCTGTCTCGCACTGTTCGAATAACCAGCTCTCCCACCTGGGTTATTCCATTCCATTGCCTATATTTCGCAGCCACGACATCTGCCTTCTACACACTCCACGACGTCCCTCAATCTTGCCTTGTATTATCAACTGCTAAAGCCGATATTTATCGCCTCACAGAATGTGGCCCAAATATGAGATTTAGGGCCGATCTTATAAACATTATATCAAATATCCGTTAGCATTTTGGTAATTTGCTGACGGATGGCAGTTTGTGAGCCAAACAAACCGTCTTAGGGCCGAAATTATAAACGAGGAACCCAATATTCGTAAGTATGTCGACACTTTACGAACGGATGGCGATCTGTTCGTACATTCTACTAGATACTTCATTATAAAACTATTTTGACAATTCGTTAAAAAGAAATATTTTTGCCTACTATACCCATTGTTTTCAACCGGTGGTCACATAAGATCCTGCCTGTCCCTTTTATCTACCTGCTCCCCATTCAAAAAAACTCCACCCAACAATCTCATAATTTACACAAAACAAATGAGTAAATGACAGCGGTGCTATGAGAATATATCCTAACAAAACACGTGCGTAGATTCATCTATTGTTATTTCTTTCTCTCTTCAGGCGAATAGTGAGACAGCAATGCTAGTCGTCAAAACTAATCCCTGGTCGGTCGGCCAGTTAAAGCCGATGGTAGCATTTTACTGAAATAATATCAACGGATGTTTATAATGATGAAAAACGAGTAGCTATACCAAATTCTGGACCATTTTAAAATGACTTGAGCTAACGGACTTTTATAATGTTGGCCCTTATAAAACGTATTTGACCATTCGTCATCCACATGTTAAATAAACTGGTGTTGTTTATTGTTATTCTATGCATAGCAACGGTCAAATACACACGCATTATTGAAGTTTTACCTCGCAGCATTGTGTAATCACGTTTGAAAAATATGTGTGTGTGTGCTGATCCTGGCTATTTAACAACAATATCTCTTATGAGAAGTGAGACATCACAGATACACTGTATATTAAAAGAGAAATTACATTTTCTATAGCGAACAAAGAAATATCTAATAAACCGACGGTTTGAGTGTCAAAACCATTCCCAAAACAGTCGGTTTAACTAACCTACAGATTTTTACCGAAATATGGCTAACGGATGTTTGTAAGACGCAAAAGTTACCGATTATTTGTTTTTTCGGAATATTTCGTCGGTTATGTAACTAACGGATGTTTATAAGATCGGCCCTTAACGAACCATTAAGAGTGCATTAACTTAAATAATATAAAGTACATACATTTATACAAAATATAATCGTTCAGGTTTCTGATAACTGATTACAAACAATAAAAACATATTTTAGTGGATTATAATATTCTGACGCTGGTTGCCACAAACGATATTATACAATTTTGGTATCGACAAACAGAATTTATATCATCATAATATAAAGATAAATATATAGATGGTATAGTACAGTACGAAAATAAGCTTTGAAGGGATCGTAAAAGAGAGAAAATAAAATCCTAAGTTGTGGTAATAACAAAATAACAGGATGATATTATCAAAAATAACGGCGGTAGTGTCGGATCACAGTGGCGAATTATCGCAATCACCTTTTATTTTTAATTTTGATACTGGTGTGTTTGTTTGTTTGAGTGGAGCACTCGGCAAAAAATAATTGATCTCCCACTTTTTGTTGTAAGTATTCGAATGTCCTGTAGAAGGTAGGATTACCAAAAAATAAACTTAGTATAAATAAAAAATATTTTTACTGTTTTTATTTGACACGGTTTCCAATGTCAGGTGTTTGAAAAAATAAAGGCTAAACAGATCTTCAATTCAACGATGAGGTTTGCTACTTAGAATGTCTTTTTTTCTTGTTAGCACAGAGAAGACAGCTTGCATGTTTATTACATGCAGCTGGTCTGCTGGCTACCCCACTTGTGGGATAAGACGAAGTTTCACGAATATTTGATTTCAAAGGACACCTGATTTTTTTATACAATTATTATACAATACCATCATGGCATATTTAGCTGTCCTCTCCGTACCAATATAAAATAAAGACATTTATTATGGGTGGCTAACCTCATCGCTGAAATTCAGGATGGGTAGCAAACCTCATCAAAAAACTTGCAGATAAAAACGGAAACAAATTCTTTTCCGGCAAATTTACGTACAAAGGTATTCTTGGATTGACTTTTTTTTTAATTAGTAAGATAGACGTAATTACACCGGGTGATTATGCTAGTTTAGTATATTGAAGGCACTTAGCGATTGACGCAAGCTATATAGTATTAGATATATTATCACTGTACTCATGCTTAATGCGTGTACTGATATGGAATGACTATCGTAAAATTTTAACACAAAATCGATTCGGGATAATTATTATGAAGAATATACCTACCGTATCTTAAAGGTTACTTACTTATTATATAACCTACCTTGAGGAATGGCATTTAATCTCATGATTATTTGGAAGAAAAAAAAAGTTTTGCACATAGGTCTACAGTAGTTGACGACCGGTGTGGCGCAGAGGCTAACGCACTTGCCTTTGAGTCACTAGGTCCCGGGTTCGATTCCCGGCCAGGGCAAAATGAAAAATGACCTTTTTCAAATTGTCTTGGGTCTGGGTGTTACATGTATATGTGTTTGGTGCGTTGTTTATATGTGTATCGTCGTGTTAGTACCCATAATACAAGATTCATATCTTAATTTGGGACTAGCTCGGTCTGTGTGGATTGTCTATACATGTTATGTAGTTACTTATTTACTTACTGCTAGCCTTTTTCTCTCCACTGCTGAATATAGGTCTCTTCAAAACTTTTCCACACTTTTCGATCTCGAGCAACTCGACATCATTGTTTTCCCATCACTTGGGACAAAATCGTCGACCCATCTTTTTTGGGGTCTTCCAACACTTCTTTTGTGTAGTATGGGTTTTTTTTACATATGTTATGTAGTACGGGTTTTAATTGCTTGTTTACAATTTTTATTAAGTCACATTTTTATTTAAAATAATTTCCATTAATTTTAAACTTCTTGCCGATTAGGAATTTATTATGTATATATAAAGCATACCTACCTACATAATAAATTCCCAATTATTGAAAAGCTCATGCAATTAAAAAAAAAATCCTTCATTACAAGTGCCTATATTATTAAGAGAAAAAAATTAACAAAACAGAATAATCAAATGAATGTTTAGAAAATTAATATAAACAAATAAATTGCAGAAGTGATCTTCAAACTAACCCAAAAATGCCGAAAAGTTGGCACAAAAATTTTGATGGGTATATAGATTCATAATATTGAAACCATTTTTTTGTAAAATTTCATAACTATAAATAACAAATAAAAATATGACTTTTAGTTTTACTGGAGTAACTGGTAAAATTTATATAATATTTTCATAAAATATTGTTTTAAAATCAGGTAAGAATTGTAATATTTAAACTTTGACCTTTAAATTCGTACAGATCCCTAGGATAATATTAAAATAAGGTAAGTACAATATAACGTACGAGTACAGTAATACCTCACTATACGACTACTAATACTAGCAGAAGTACAGTACGTGACGCGTGTACTAATAATAATAATCGCCGTAAGTATAAAATACATTAAAAACAAAAATTACATCTTGTATGGCATGTGAATATAAATCGGAAAATAATCGGTACCGAACAGATGATACAGAATAGAACATATTGTAACTAAAGAAATTGAAATACCCACGTGAATGAATGAGATATAATATCTGACGTATCTGATTATCAATGGTTGGCACTAAGGTGTTCCGATGCTTACGAATCAGTTAAGGCTGGTTGTAGAAAAAGTTAAATACATTTAATAATTTCATTTGAAAATCATTAATGCATGCCACCACGGTATTCCTCACAAGTGAGGTAACCTGCGGGTCAACTACATGTAATAAACATGCAATTTGTCCTCTCCATGCCAATAAAACCTCTACGTGGAGGCATCTGACTTTGAACTGAATTCAAGATGTAAAATGTCTTTATTTTTGCAACATCCTCCTTTTACATGACGCTCGAAATAATGTATTAATTCATCAATGGCACATGACCCTTTAAAAATAAGATTTGCACAATATAAAATATACATCATCAAAAACTTAACCAGTATGATAAAGAGCAATACGTTCTTTTATAATAAATATAGATTAGTAAGAATAAAAAATAGAAGGACGCCGGAGGGCTGGCAGAAAGAAGACATCGTGGCTGCGCAATATACGAGATTTGACTAGATTGAGGAGTTGTTCCAGACAGCGCTGGACCGAGAAGCCTATGCCAGAGTGATTGCCAACATCGAGGGACCTGAAGGGCATTTCCAGAAGAATAAAAACGTGATGGAAAATATCAGCAGTGTTAAAAGAAAGCCGTATCCAATAAAAACAGAAGAAATGGTGTAAGCAAGTCATGTAAAAATCTTAGAATGCAAGTATGAGTGACATAAATCACTAGTAGGTACATTATTATGACAAAATCAATGGTTAATTTCGTTCATGTCATGAGCCATGAAATAACTAAGTCGATACTTGGATTACCAAGAAGTAGGTACTCGAATAAACGACTGTGAACTAATTCTGAATGAAATTAATTTGAGTACACGTGATAAAAAATAATACATCTCAATACAATATTTCGTATGTTTATTGGGCCACGTATGAACCGCGGGAGTGCTTGAAACTAAATTGCTTCAAAATTCATGATTGCAATGGAAAACACTAAAAACGATTATGTACCGCGAAATTTTGATTATAATATGAACTGTACATTATATTTAATGGTCATGATGGTTCACAAAAGGGTGACAACTTTATTTTGTGAGATAATTTCATTTTGTAGAAACAAATGATTTCATGATTCATTTCAATAAAATAATTAATATCTTAAAAAAAATTGCACTCAAACGTTCTTCTTGGAAGTACTGGTTGTCGACTAATAGACTTTCCTCCAGAGAGCAAATAAGTTATTGGGAACACACGAAGAAAGAAAACACAATAATTCTGAGATATTTTACGTCAGTTGGACGACGACAACTCTTTCTACGACATTTCCTAAATTCTTAAATAAAGATATATTTTTACCTAGGAGATCCCGGCAGAGATTGGGTCACGGTCTCCCGACAATGATTAGTTCTCGGTCTTCCGACAAAGATTGGGTCACGGTCTCCCTACAAAGATTAGGTCTCGGTTTCCCTACAAAGATTAGGTCTCGGTTTCCCTACAAGGATTAGGTATCTGTCTCTCAGGAGTTTTTGAGTACCCTGTAAAAGGAAGGTATTAGTAAAACATCCTAAGTTAAATTTGATGTTCAAGATTTAGCGATGGGATGTCCCACCGACTCAAATTGTCTATAACTCTTATTGGCACGAAGAGGATGAATCTGATACTCATTACATTCAATTGATCCACTGTCTGTCTCAGTTGTGGGAATTCAAGATATATTTACTTTTACTATTTTGTTTCACTGAAAATAAGTCATGTTCTAGAATACGATACATAATTATTTGAAAAATCCCTAATTTTATTAAGTTTTTGATCAAATTAATTTTCGAAAATGGTCTATTCGTCCTTTTACAAAATACCGACAACGAAATGAACGAAAATAATTTACTATCATAATAAGTTTGGTAACATCAGGTATGCGAGCTGGTATGAAACAATAATTATAATTTTATCACAAATTATGATATTTCATTTGTATTAAAAACACCTTGTATTCAAATGAAGCAATCTGAATTCACGGGAGATTGTTACAAACAAACGAACAATAATCATATTACTTCATAAAATGCATACATTATAATACAATTGAATCGGTCATTTGAGAAACCCTGTAAGTCAGTCAATATAAACTTTTCAGAAATCACAAAAAAACTATTTGTTATAAAATTTTGAATGAAATGTTGATATCTTACATACTCAAATCAAAATGTAACATACAGTGTATTTTGTTATAATAAACCTTTATTTTTTGTTAAAATAATCTATTTGTATATTAATTTGTTAATTAAAAACCTTTTACTTATGTTCTTTCTCAAATGAACACCATTTCAGGGAACAAAAAACAACATTTTCATCCCAGATTATTTAAACATCCAAATATCACTAATGTCGTCCACGTTGGTGGTTGGCGTTAAGTGTCAACTGTGACGACATAAATGCATTAAGTGGAATAATAACATAAGTCACTGATTTGTGTTGTTTCTCTATTGACTGGCCAAGTTAATCAGCTTAATTTGTATCAAATAGGTAAAAATTACGTGGTTTCTAAATGAAGTAACGTGCATTTCAAGAAAAGGACCCAAATAAAAAAAAAATCACATCCGCTTAAAACCTGACTTAAGGGGTTTCTCAAATGACTGATCAATTTATTATAATATTCTTGTTTTATACCTGGCTTTGCTCAGAAAGTGTTGAAAAAGTTCTGGCATAAATTTAGCATTACGAAGAAGTTTTAAGAATCAAAAAAAATATACAATTATTACTATGTAATAGATATTGCGAAAAGTACCGGCAAAGATTTGGTCTGTAAAAGACATGTGTTCGATAAAATAAAGACATTGAACATCTTAAATTAAGCGGTGAGGTTTTCCACCCTTGCCACCCATCCTGAATGTCTTAATTTTTGTTGGCACGCAGAAGACAGCTTGCATTTTTATTGCATGCGCCTGGTGTGCTGGCTGCCCCAATTGTGGGATATGTCGTGATGGGATAGTAGAAGTAATAATATTTAACATACAAAAAATGATTCTCTTCATTTAATGACATCACGAATAAAAGGTATACCATCGTCAAAAAAAAAAAAAATGTACAAAAGGTGTACGTAGTGCCTTGAAGCAATATCTTCCATTAAACCTAGTACAATGTTTGATATACATGTTTGAGCATAAAGTGAGTTTGGATTTTATAGAAAATATAAAACAGAAACAAAATAATAAATATACCTAAACTCAAGTTAGTTTATATCTATAAGGTTAAAATTTATGCCTTCACGAGGGATTGACATTGAAATTTCACTTTTCATTCGCCAATGGATGAATAAGTATATCGAATATCATTGGGGAGGTTGTTCCATTATTTTTGATAGCATGTACGATGTAAGGTGAGTAAAATGATGCACTTAGGTCTGGTTTCTAGGATCCGATTAATTTTGGGACATAACGATAGACCAGTGTTCCGCAAAGCGTGTGCCGCGGCACACTGGTGTACCGTGGTCATCAGTTGGTGTGCCGCGGAAAAAAGTCAAGGTAATGATTTTGTTATTTTGTTTTGTTAAGATAATACACCTAAAAATAGCTGAGAGCTATAAGAGCAGGCGCTTTGTTGGGCGAGGGGCAGGACAGCCTTTTTTATCTTTGGTGTACCTCTAAAAAAATTTGATTTGATAGGTGTACCTTGAACACAAAAAGTTTGCGGAACACTGCGATAGACCATGGGAAGAAAAAGGAAAAAAATGTTTTAGGAAATATCCAGAAGCTTCATACTACTACTTATTTTGTCTCATCACATTATATCCCACAAATGGGGTAGCCAGTAGACCAGCTGCATATAATAAAAATGCAAGCTGTCCTTTCCGTGCCAATAAAAAAACTAAGATATTCAGGATGGGTGGCCTCATCGCTATAAAAAGATGTTAAGAAGGTTTATGTACACGTGTCCAGAAGACATTGGTTATACTATGATACATGTCCAATAAATGTAAGTAGCTTCAACGGAAAAAGAAAATACAAACAAACACAAAATCATGAGAACGGTCTTAAGTATTTATTCAGAAATCGCATGAATTTTTAAATTTCATTTTAATAATAATATTTTAATTTGAAAAGTTATGTTAATTGGTTTAAAGATAAAAAAGCAAAATGATTTTTATATTTTGATAACAATAATGGTGATCGAAATAACATTATTTTATTTGGCGCCATTTTAATTAAATTTGCAAATCAAAGCAAAAATGTTATCAATTAAATACGTTATTGTTAAACAAGATTATTTTTTGTTCTCCATTTTTCTATCAACATGTTCAAAGCAAGTATTTCTAACTATATTCTTTTTCTACTACCACTACACCATCACGACACATCCCACAAGTGAGATAGCCAGCAGACCAACTGCATGTAATAAACACGTAAGCCGTCTTCTCTGTACCAACAAAAAAATAAGACATTCTGGATGGGTGGTAAACCTCATCGCTGAATTTGAGATGTAAAATGTCTTAATTTTTCCGAACACCTACCTTTTACAGGACACTCGAAAACTTGCGAACAAGTGTGAGAGACCAATTTTTTGCCGGGTGCTCCACGTCTTTAACTTTTTTTTTGCGACTAGATATTTCATTTATGCCTAATTATAATTTTCTAAATTATCTTTCAATCATTATTATATTTTCCACAATTGGGGAATCCCATGGAAAAAGCGAACAAACTTTTTATATCAAATACTTTTTGATAAAAAAAGTATATTTAAGGTAAGTGAAATATTGAATTTTTAGAATATGGACAATTTTATTTATAAAAAAAACAACATCCTTGAAAATCAGCTGTATAGCATTATCAGTAAATTTAATTAAGAAATAAGTATATTTCTTTTGTAGTATATACATAGGTTATAGATTTATCAATTCACGACAAGGAACATAGACTACCCCAATGGCTGAATAAAGGATGTAGAATGTATTATTTTTGATGTTTTATGATACCTGAACTTTACAGGATACTCGAAAGCTTACAAATAAGAGTGGAAGACCTATTCTTGAACGAAAACTTCACGATATAAAATTTTGTTTTATGTAAAAGGTAATAATAGTAAACGATTCCTCTACTGTAGTTTTAGATAATAATTTTCAAAATATGTGTAGGTACATACATAGTACATTGTTTAGGTATGTTTTAAATTAATGAAATCATAACAGAATATAGTGTTTGTATACATGTACATAAGATCTATCTATATAATAATGATAAAACAATTAAAATAATAATAAAAGTTTATTGTAACGTGTAAAGGATCAGCTGCGAATTAAAGTAGCAATCACTGCTAGTAGAAAAAAGATTTACCATATATACAACTTTCAAAAATTTCAAGTCATGTGATAAGCATGACACAGAGGAATTGGAAATGTTACCCAGGTTTAAAGAGTACTCTTAACCAAGCCTAAGTCGATTCATAAGCGTCAAAACTCTGTGTTGTGCACTCCTTAAGGAAGTTCACATAATTGTATATGTATCATTATACAACATATCTACCTAGTTAATACCTATTCAAATAGGTTGACTATGGATGAGTGTGATCAATTGGAATGATTAATCTGGAGTAGTTCAAAATATGTTTGACATCTACACTTCTAGTAAGTAAAAATTCCAGTTCCCGACATCCAATTGTGTCAAAAAATTCATAACATAAACATATTTATATATACGTATACATTTAAAAGCGCCCGTGGTTGTTTAAGTACCTGTAGGAGAAGTAAGCGGTACACATATTTTGTAAATATGTACAAGCGATAAATATTGATAACAATAATAATAATATACCTTCCTAGATTTATCATTATAATAACGTCAACCTGTGTGGAACATGACAAATGCCGTGTATCGTCCAAATAAATAAATAAATGTAAGAAAAATTTCGGTATAAACACGTGGTACTAAGTAAATGAATAATAAATTTATGATTAATAGTGAATGAATAGACATTTGTTTAAAAAAATAAACTTGTAAATAATAATAAAAACACGTGTAAACGTCAAAAGAACTTTTTCGCATCAGCACCTTAAAATTTCAATAAAATAACAAGTTAAGGCATGTGAAATAAAACGCAGTTCATAAAAGCATTGTTGTTATTTTATGACTTTTACACGTTACATCTTTAATATAAATAATTTGCCATAACTTGGCCCAATACCAAATTGTTTCGTTGTTGAGTTATTATTCATTTTTAAAAGTACAAAGTAAAAAAAAATCAAACAAATTTCTCAGAATACCACACGAAATGTTGTAGCCATATTCACTGTAATTATTTTACATACCTAAATAATATTCTCAAACAGTCACTTTTTAAATATAAAATGTCGTAGTATGACTGATATAATCAGTCTTTTCATAAAAAAAAAAACAATAAAAATTTCACACATTCAAAACCAATGATTAAAGATTCGCAGCTAAACTGTTATACTTGCAAGTAAACCATTCATCTAAAAGGAACTAATTTTAACAAAATGATTATTATTAATGTGATTCGAAATAGCTTGCTTGAAATTATCCTTGTCAAAGGGTTGGTAAACCACGACATGCTAGCCACGTATAAAATTCGAACTCTGGAGTGCGTTCTATTGCAAAATATCATTTGAATAAAATTACACACTACTTCCTTTCAAAATATGTTTATTTCTGATTTACTTTGGAAATAAAAGGCGATCTTGGAAATATTCATCCTACTCTTGAGCAGCAGAAATCCCTAAAATTTCAACTACATAAATAAAAATAATAATTGCAAATGTAACACTCATACGGCTGAAGAAATTTTAATCTTTGAATTGTTTATATTTGAATATTTTGACAAATAATGAGTATGTCCCACGACTGTTCTAGTCCAATTTAGATATCTAATAAGGCATCTTATATATTAGTATATTAATTTAAGAATAAGTGACGGGCTTTCGAATATGCCATGTCGTCTTGAAGGTTCTCGAGAAGATTTTATGTAGATGCTAGAGCGCTGAAACGCTGAGAACTTTCAAGACGACATGGCATACCCGATAGCCCATCACCTGTAGCGGTGTAGCCTGTAGAAGATCGCCATGAAAACTTCCCATCAACTATTTCACAATAAAACTTATTATTCTAATTATCCTACGACATTTCACGTACTCATTAGTATGCCTATACAATACAATAAGGTAATTGAAAAAAAGCGACACGAAATCGTAAAAATTTAATTTTCAATGAAATTCCCGTACCGTCCGAAAAATGAGGGGGCAGGAACCTAATTTGTAATTGGATAAATAATTAAATATCATCATCTCTGTACGAATAATTAATTGATTTAAGTATTTTGATATAAATATTGGTAATTATTCTGTTTTTTTTTGTTGTTATTCAAATGAAACAAATAAAGTAAAGAATTTCAATAAACAAGCAATTTATTTTTTTAGGTCTCCTATATTTTAAAACGAAAATTAACTTTGTGTCAGTTCAGTCACTTCTCCCCACAAAAAATCCTTAACGATATTTTGAAAGTTTTTAAAAATGCCAGTCGCTTACAACCAGACACTTGAAATCTCAAAGAAAAGAGTTGTAGAATAGATTCTAGTCTGGGAATTAATACAAGGGGGATTACGGAAAACGTGCGACCGGTTTCTGGAGTTGAACAGCTCTTGGCCAGCGGGGCACTGTGTTCTGAGGACCCAACTATATAACCTGTTGCCTAGGGAAATCGGAGACATTACTTCAATGGGAAAATTTTAAAAGCTAGCCTTAGATTTTTTGATTGATGAAGGTAGATATAAATGTAGGGGAATTGTTTTCTTTGTTGGTGTAAAGTTGTGAGTGTTCTTGTATTTGATGTTTTTATGTGTTTTATTTGTTTCTATTATTATTTTTTATACTTTTACTGTTTACCTTGTTTGTTGTCAATCCCAATACAGGTGCATTGTACCTAATGGGGCAGCAACACCAACATTTTGTTAATAATTAATCAAAAGAATGAGTATGTGTATTATTGGAATGTCTGTTTGCGAGGGATGGAAGATACGATAAGGACATCGAAAGAAGAAAAGTTGCCGGGGCTTGAGTGAACGGTCTACTTCGACCCATTGTCAGAAATAGCAATGTGTCGAACATAACTCAAGTGCTGGCGCACAATACCATTCTGGTACCGACACTTGTGTATGCAAGCTTGAGAAGAACGGTTGGTAAAATGTTGCGGGATAGAGTGAAGAATGAGGATATCAGGAGAATGAGCGGATGCGAGAAGAGTGTTGTGGATAGAATGCGTGTAAATAAGTAACGATGGTTTAGACATGTTGAGCGAATGCAAGATGAAAAAATGACGAAGAGGATGTATTTATCTGAAAGAGGGGGTGTGAGGAAGCATAGATGGCCAAAAACCACGCGGCTTCATCACGAGGATCAAATCCTAAAGGTCGGCCGCAAGTCGAGTAAGAGAAATCGGCGTGCATGTCTGAGAAACTGGATGAATGTAGAGGATACGAAAGAAGTTTGTAAGGATAGATCTATATGGCGTTCCGTTCTCTCTGCCTACCCCTCCTGGGACACGGCGTGAGGGTATCGATAGATAGATAGAATGTATTTTTCTCTAAAATGTGTATGTAAATGTTTTTTTTATGAAATTTGAATTCGAAACACTCCATGGAGCACGAAATGTTTACATACATAATAATATATAAGGCGCTGTCTATCTCCTTTGAACTGTAAAAGAGTTGAGTGAGGGTTACCAGGTGAAAATGGCTTATTCTTATACTCATAGAACTGTTGGTCGATGTTATTAAAGAGCACTACAGGTATAGGTAATCCTTGATTCTTTGTGCCAAAGCAGAATTACATAAATTTACATTTTATATAGCGAATTGGAAGACTAACTTTGGATTCTATGTAAATGGAGGTGATGGTGAATGCATACAGTTACGTTAAAACACAGTTTATTATACAAAAATAAAACTATGTTCTCAGTCAGGCTCTAATATTTTATGTGGTATATTTTATTTTCCATTTCACCAACGTGATTCAGAGAGTCACCTATCTGAAGGCAAAGCTGGTTATGAAGTCAAGATTCGTGACTCTAGATGGAGGAAGAAGGTTTTCGGTTTGGTAAACTTGAATGGGAAAGAGAAGTGTCAGTGGCCTACAAGCAAGCTGGTCTAATGATGTACAACATGTGACCTTTGGTGAGTGGATGCAGTCTTCTCAGAATTAAAAACTATTGAGGAATAAGGTGGGCCATGTTCAAAAATTACTGCAAAGAAAAGGCTGGTGATGATTTTATTCTGAAAATCAAAATAAATTGATTATAAAGTCTGGAAATCCTTCCTTTGACGTCCCACTTTTGAAATCTCTCTATTGACGTTCTCAACATGTTTTATTATAAATTACTAGAGTCTCCCAATCTTTACTGTAAATTTTCGAAAAAAGGTTCGTAAAACGTCAGGTATGAAATTATTGACATCTTTTATTCAGCGATGAGGTATGCCACCCGTCACGAATGTTTTATGCTTTATTGGCACGGAGAGGAAAATATGCATGTTTATTACTAGCAGTTGAAAGTTAATCCGCTGACTACCTCAGTAGAAGGATATGCAATGATAGTACCTTGTAGTTATACCAGTAATTGATTCAGTTATTTTATTAAAAAAAAAAAATCAAAGAATGTTAACGGCTCGTTAGTTATAAGATTATAATTATAACTCCTCATGCCATTCAGAATTCTTGTGAAAAATATAATACAAAACAAAAGAAATATGCAATTTCATCCGACAATTTAATGAATAAACCGGTGCATTTATAAATATAATTTTAAAGAAAGTCAAGTTAATAAAATAGCGCAAACTTTTATTATACGGCAGTTTTGAATTTTATTATAAAATCTGGACTTGGTGCAATTTTAATCTGGGGAGAAATAATAATAATTTTATGCAGTTTTTAGGACTTAACACTTTCTGCAACATATTCTTTCAGAATATTCATAGTAATTTAATTAGAGATTTCAAATATGCAATCAGTGAAAAAATATTTTTAATAATTTTCTAAAAAAGGTTACGATGAGTTAACTATTAATAAAGTAAAATATTTTACCCGGAATAAAATGGATGTCTCACTTCTTTCTGTAATTTTTTTCAATGTCCTACAAAAGACTGGTATTCTTAAACTACACATATTTGTATAAGACAATTGCCATTTTAAATTCATTAATAAGGAATTGTTTTAAAGGGGAAAATTGTAGGAGGTAGATGTCCTGGCTGCGAAACATAAGGAAGTGGACCGGCTTCCGAAGTATGGAGGAACTGATCCGAGCAGCGAGGGACAGGGATAAGTTCGCCGAGGTGATCGCCAACGTTGGCGGATCAGACAAGTCACTTGAAGAAGAATTAGATATGTAGTAATTTAATTGATTTTAAAATATACTCGTAGAGAACGACTTGTGTGTTCATTGCATGGTATTCCACTGACTACCCCACTTACGATAAAATTAGATATACCTATAATATTCTAT
Source organism: Athripsodes cinereus (assembly GCA_947579605.1). Lineage (NCBI taxonomy): Eukaryota > Metazoa > Arthropoda > Insecta > Trichoptera > Leptoceridae > Athripsodes > Athripsodes cinereus. The sequence goes on from OX388318.1 coordinate 6,322,328, forward strand.
AATCAGAAACCCATCTTTCATACTATAAAGCAGTGTAATTTTAGATTATTTTTTGTTGTTATACAAAATAATTACATCGAATTTGCTAGCCTCAATTAAATTCGATGGTTCAGCAAAGCATCAACTCCTTGAGTGCTAGCTTTGAACATAAGTTTTATGCTAAATAAGCACTTAATCTTTTTAAAGCAGATAATTTTTCAGCGCTTATTTTCAGATTCAGCGACTGCGCTATCTATCTATACGATAAAATTCAAGCCACTAAGTTCTAAGAAATATGTGGAAAAATGCAATCTACCTTTACTTATGTGTGTAAGTGTTATTACCTTTTCTTTTCTTTTCGTTTATTCGGTGAATGTTTAACAACTCAATTATTTATCTAGCGCTCTAGCCAGACGTAAGCACTACGTAAACTAGTGTAAAGAGAATAGAAAAATGTTTGGATATAAAAGATAGAAAGTCTGATTTAATGAAAGAAGGGGAATATTGTATTACATAACTAATTTACATTGAAGGACGAAAGTGGAATAAATGCTGTGGAGATGAGATCGCTGAGGAGGATGGTTGGTAAAACGTTGCGTGATAGAGTGAGGAATGAGGATATTAGAAGAATGAGTGGATGCAAGAGGAGTGTTGTGGATAGAATGCGTGTAAATAAATTGAGATGGTTTGGTCATGTGGAACGAATGAAAGAGGAAAGAATGACAAAGAGGATTTACTTGGCTGAAAGGACGGGTGTGAGGAAGCGCGGGCGTCCGAGAACTACATGGCTTGAACATGTAGATCAAATTCTCAAGGACGGCCGTGTTTTGAGTAAAAGAAACCGACGTGCGTGCATGAGAAATTGTATGACTGTAGAGGAAGTGAAAGAAGTATGTAAGGACAGATCTAATTGGCGTTCCGTTCTCTCTGCCTCCCCCACTTGGGATACGGCGTGAGGGAACAGATAGATTTATATTGATAAATTGTATTACAAAAATAGAGTTGATTGCATTTTCAAGTTATAAGTTATTTATTTCACTTTTTAAGATGCATGGAAGTCGTTTTGCGCATGTTATGGTATTACACTCAAAAAGTAAGAATCGTATTTAATCATTGTTAATTGATCAAATATTTGTACGTGAAAATAAACAGTGTTTTTAGTTTTGCGTTTTAAAATGATTGTTTTATATTAAAATTAATTTTAACAACATTTACGAGCCAACTTTAAATTTAATAAAATGTAGTTCTCCGAAGAAATTTTGTGGAAAAAGGTCACTCTTTTCTGTAAGTTATCGAGAATCCTGAAAAATATCTGGTATTCGTAAAAACAACTCATATAAGACGTTTAACGTCTTCAATTCAACGATGAGTTATGACTCCCACAAGGAATGCCTTAATGTTCAACTGGCACGGCAAGGACAGCTTGCATGTTTGTTAAATGCAGTATTCCACTAGCTGTCTCACTTGTGGAAAATACTGCGACGGTATGAATAAATAAATTCAAAATGAAAATCGTTAGAATGTGTAATATAAAGTACCTCAGATTTATGTTTATTAGTTGGTAACAACAATCAAGCTCCGTAAAACTTTATATTTTGGTCACATAATGAGAGGAAAAAAATATAGCATCCTAAAACTGGTCATAGAAGAGAAATTTGAGGGCCGTAGAGCGGTTGGAAGAAGGCGGCTTTCTTGGCTCCAGAACATTCAAGAGTGGACCGGGATGAGAGTGTGGAGGAGCTGTTTCGTGTTGTCTAGAACAGGAAGCATTTCTCCCAGGTGGTCGTCAACGTCGGGGGGACCCGACAAGACACGTAGAGAAGAAGAAGTTGGTAAGAATGGGATCTTTATTGGTTTGCTCATTGTTATAATTAATTGTTTATATTTATTGTTACAACTGTATGATCCATATAGAATAAATAAAAAATTAAATATCAAAAATAAAGCAAAGAATATTTTTTTATGACTTTATCGTTTCTGTACCTGAAGAAAATAATAAATAGACAGATAGAAGCATTGAATTTATTTATCATGTCCACATCACGTTTATATTCAATTAATCATGCAAGCCATGACTGCATCTGAATAAGTGCACAATAAATAACTGGATTATGTATTCCATTCTTCTAACAGCAAAACTACCCTTACTCTATACTTACATCTTATTTGTATACACATAATATTATATACACTACATCTATAGAACAAAGAGAACTTTACGTTGATTTGGCAAAATTTCTTTTATCTTTCATTTGGAAAAAGTCTGAGAGTTTTTCTTTTTTTTGAAAACGCATTGCGTATTTCAACAACAATCTTCATTAAGGCAAGAATGTTAACAAAAACGTCGTTTAACAAGAATTGTTGGTGATAGCATAGATTTTTATTTCTAATACCTAGATGGATCACTCTAATGTATTTAAATTGCAAGTGAGGCACCATTTTTCGGCACTTTTGACAGAACGGTTGGCGTGATAAATCGCTAAAAACGTTGACAAGAACTTCAAAAAATTACCAATTACGTTTATATAAATGTAAAAATGATATATTTTTATAAAAATGCGAGAAAGAGTCCATAAAATGGAGGATACACCACATGCTTATGCCAACCGTTCTGTCAAAAATTCATGGATTTTTTGCCTCAGTTTTACAAGGTTCTAGGTTTTGTATGGAATTCTGTGAGTAATGGATTAGCAAGAAGCTCAAGACAGAAAAGCTTTGAATTGCGAGGGAAGTTTATGTTCAGCAGTGGACAGAAATGGTAGAAATGGTTAATAAAGTCTAAGCAAATCATTCTAAAGAAGACGTCAAGGTTGACTCTCTTCCGGAAAATGTTTTCCTAATTTTATAACATCTATCCAATAAACTCACTGCTTCAATCAAATATAAAATATTAGTTTCATTATAGAAATATAACATAATTAGAATAAATGTTAAGAATATACTGTTTTTTGTTGTTTTACTAGATTTCGACACAACGCGCAGATGACAAAACCAATCACACATCTCGATTGGAGAGTTATGTTCACACCACGTAACATTGTACAAAATCTAATCGTATATGAAGTGAGAAAGGCGTCCCAACGCTTCCGAACTGGATCTAGGTTGGTTTATGTAAAAGTTGCCCATGGCCACCGAATGTGATCACTTAAGCCAGCCTAGAGCCAATCCGTAAGCGTCGAGACGCCTTTCCAACTTCCTCCGATTAGGTTTTGTACAATGTTACATTGCGTAAATATGATTCTCGATACATATATATATCTCATACTTGATTTTTCAAAAATGCCTGACAGAATAGAGGCAGCTTCTATATGGGACTCCAGAAACATGTGTTAATTAATATGTGTCAAAAATCAATATTGAAATATATAAATACAAGCTTCAATGAAATACATCGGAAATTTGTAGAATTATTTGACACTTGACATTTAGTAATATATAAATAAAAGAAAAATTGGAAATATACAAAAACAAAAAGGATTCTAACTAAATATTATAATAAAAGTATTTATTGATAAAGGTAGATAGTTATTTCAGTAGGATACGAATATAGGATACTCAATTCACCTGAGGGTTTTGTTTGCGAGGATCGTAAGGCAATAGAGCGAATAATTTCATATGTTTGTCTCAAGGGTATAGCATATTATAGGGTTCTCCAATCCTCTTAGTTTTCAGTTTTTCAGAGAGAAAGTGAGACAAATAATACATATTATTACCAACTATATTTTATTATCTTCATACTTTGTCAGGATTTTATTTTATTAGCTTTGCCGCCAAACTTGTCACTTTAAGGTAAATAATCCTATCATTGTTCGTATTCGGTAATTTTATTTTATAGATCAACAATTTTATACTACGTGAAGTTTGAAAATTTCACCAAAAAATATCTGTAAATCGGATAATGCCTTATGATAATTTCTGAAATAAGGTTGTGTATAAAAATTTAGGATACAAAATTTTCAATTGCTGAGAGGGAAAAATCGTTAAGCAGACCAAGGTAAAGACTTTTAGATTGAATATATCGAGTTCTGGAGGAGGTAAATGCTAATGATGGCTTGCAATCTACTGCCAATGATCGAAAGGTTTGAAAATTAATTATGTTGGAAGCTAAGGTTTAAAAAATGCTCTTACGGAAGAAGAAGATATACCTAGTAAATACTCTATTTAAAACAAATTTTCAAATATCTCTCCATCAGCACCATCACAGCATATTCTACAAATAGGGTAGCCAGCGAACTTTACCTACACCATGCCAGCGAGCCAGCGATTTTTCAAGTATTCTTTGAAAAAAGCATTGAGTTAGGTGTAAGAAATCATGCCTCCGCTTTAGGCTCGCCTTCTGTATATTGATTCTTTGATTGTATTTTTTTGTAAAATTGCTTGTATTCAATGTGAAGTAAAGAATAAATAAATAAAGATGACCTAATGCAAAACACTCACAAGGATAATAAATAAATTCTCGAGTGTGAAAATAAGGTCGTTTTTACGCTTAGACGTTTGTTTTGACTCAAATTTGTTTTGTATAGTAAGGTATGATTCATTATAATTTCTTTGATATATTATTCTGTTTCAGTGAGACCGTTTGCACGTAGTGAGTAATCTGGTTGTCTTATTTTTAGAAATGGTAATGGACGGATTGAAGAATAATTTAAAAGTTTACTAAAATGGTTTAAATTTAAAATTTAATGATCCCATTATATAAGATAGTGGATCTTTCTAAAAAAATGTGTTGTTTTTTTTCTATTCAGAACCCAACAAAAAGCGTTTTTCCAAATGGGATAGTAACCATTCTTATATGTCACATAATAAAATATATTATTTTTTCAGGTAGAATGTCAAAGCGATCATTTATCACAAAAGTTTTCACAAGCCACTCGACGACATTTTATTGTAGAGTCCCGTGTAACAAGTGATACGACAGCACAATGTAAGGTTTAACGGTTTTTTATTATTTATTATTATCATTGTTTTTAAAAAAGTGCAACAGTCGAGAGGAATTCAAAACACATTAATCATGCCTCGCGAGTATTATCTTGTCACTCCTGTGTGTGACATTTTCATAATGTGAACATATGAGACTCGTTCACCGTTTATCTGATACAAAACTGAACCGGACTTTAAATTATTCGGCTAAAAATATGACCTTGATTAGCACTCGTCGCGTGCAGTACCATATAAAGTATTATTAAACATATATTTTAGACGTTGATCTATTACTGGGTCAAAGCTTTCCATCTAGAAGTTCTGTTATTAATATTCTAATAGAGGCTAAATCTATTTTCAACATAGTAGTGCAAGTTTATGACTTATTCTTATTTAGAATGTGTGTGTTGATTTATTATAAATATGGTTAGTCGATTTTAGAATTAGTTGCTTAATTTTAGTGTTGCATGTTTTTAAATGACAAACCTGAAAGATTAACTGAATTGATGATTATTGTGTAAAACTTCATATTAATTTATATAAAGAAAAAAAATAAGTTTAACTACTTACGTTTTTTTAATAATATATGTAATGACCTGGTTTCAATAAAATTATTGACAATCTAATGGTCATTGTTGAAGGGTGTTTGTGTTCACACTGTGAAAATTCATATTAAATAATTTATAAATAATCAAAAACACTTATATTTTGACTATATTTATTTAAACTCTAACGTTTTAGCCCACTTCAATGGGCATTCTCAAGAGTACTCAGTGTTTTTGATTATTTATAAATGGTCATTGTTAATGTAACATTATAAAATTGACAGATGACGACCTGGACTTTTACTCTATGTTGTATGTGCCTATCCTTTATGTGAAAGATGTCATAAAAGAATAAATCATAAAAGCCATAAAACATTTACTTATGTTCGCAATTCGTTATAATATAAAGAAAAAAATCTAAATAAATACAAAGAATATACAATGGCAATTCGTACAAAAGAAAAAAAGTAACTGGGTTACGTTTATATACATTTTGGCAACTTGCTCCGTAGGTATTATGACATCAGGATGTCTTTATTATTCACCTGTTTCATTACAAATAACGTAGCTTCTATTGCACGTTCGTGTTTTATTTCATGTAACAGCGTGTTTAGTAAATACTGGAGCTTTAGTGTGTCACTGAAGGAGTATCATCATGGCTATAGCTGTATTGGTAGACAAAAAGAAGGGATACTCTCGACGCCGAGTAAGTGTAGAAAAATGAATTTCATAAACTCTATAAACTTGCCTGTCTAATATCAAAATTACTAATTATCACCCTCAGATATGTCGTCATCTAAATGAAGATCGTATCATATGAAGTCTCTTAACAACTATAGAAAATTCTAGATCTGCGTCGGCAATAGCAACTGTAAAGGCTTTGAAGTCTCGAGCTTGAGAAACCTTGGGTTCGGTTACCGCCTTACTCAAGGTATTTATATCACAATTCGAAAGTAATAATCTACTAGATAAAATTATTTTTAAGATCCGCGTCAATAGTAACCTCCTTAGCAATTGTAGTTTATCTCTTTTAGAAAAGTTTAAATATTATAATATATGAAGTATAATATTTTCCACTGTTGCCAGAATCATTATAAACATACCTAAACAATGATGTATACTTTCAGTTAGAGTACTATTTGCCTATATATCCATTCTTTCGTGTCACAACCTTTCTCAGATAGGCAGAGAGAATGAAGATTGCAGGCAATCATACTCCAGCATGCATTTTTTCTGACATAGTTTCAAAATCTCTTATAGACTCGATGATTCATACTACCAATAAAAGCAAACTCTTCATTGAAACTGTAATTTTGGTCAATCTATTTGATAATGTTAATATAGTACAATGGAATCCCAATTGAGGGCTTTGACAACTTTGTATACAAAAAAAGTTCAGATGGACTCTGATCACCAAATGCATATTAAATTATTTCAATTCTATATTCTTAACTTCATCTTCTCCCAATACCAACTTTGTTATAGTGAGTATTATTTACAAAATTAATACAGTGTATGCCACGGACAACAAAATGAATGAATAAACAGAATGAAATAGACATTATGTGTATGAATATGACACAAATCTTCTTTTGTCACGAATTTGTTCTCCCGTATTCTTTTGTCATTGCTGTTTCTCTCAAAAATGGAACATGTTACAATGGTATACATACCATAATATACACTATTTTTTTACAAAAAGCTTTTAGCGATGTAAATATTTTGTGAATTAAAAATATGCAGAGAAAATGCATACAAATGATACGGATTTTGGTGATGGAAATCACAATGTGGAATGGAATTATGTGGTTTAACTGGGTATTTTTGACATGCAGAATTATAGAAAAAAAATAACAAGTAAAATAGATTAAAAAGAACACATCGATGTCTGACTTCAACAGGAATCTAAACATAGTTCCAAATTTGTATGTTAAAACATTATTGAAGTAATGTATCGACGTATGTATGGCGTGTCCAAATCTGTAGATATAATTACCTGACTAAACATTTTGTAATCAAATATTGATATGTAAACCAAGTTCATTAGGATGGAAAAACTTAGGGAGTATGTTAAATAGAAGATCATGGATGAGACAAAGTATACAAGTGATTCTGATGAATGTGTCCTCAAGATAAGAACTATTTGGCTCACGATGTTATTTGCCAACAGGAAAACAGAATAAAATCACATAAGCACAAGGGAAACTAGAAAAATTAAACGATATTAAGAAAAATGATACCAATTAAATAAACGAAATGATTTTCAATATTGCATATTATCTGGATTGGCTGGAAGGAATTGCCTCCAGGCAATATGCTCGCCAATCATCCAATTCTTTTGATTAAAAAATAAAATGTATCATCATCATCGCCCTTAATGCCCCTCTCGGGAGCACAAGGCAGAAAGCAGCCTCCTCCATTCAGAGCGTCTCTGTGCCAATCGCGTCACCTTTTCCCACATTCCCTGCGCTATGATGTCATTGTCATAGGAACGGTGTTTTGTGAAAAAAGGATGCCCGGGCTGACGGAACCCTTGCCGACGGAAGAACAGTGCTCTTTTTGGCCAACTATCATTGGGCATTCTCAGAACATGACCCAGTCAGGACCATCGTCTCTCCTCTATCACGGAGATCACAGATAATGTATGATAGAGTGTAATTATTATTTTTATTAACAGGATGAGAGATCAAGTTGTATTGGATGTAATTTTTTGTGAAAAAAATTAGGTACCTCGGTATAATAATTATGTACATGCAGTGGATTTACTGGTTGCCTCACTTTTGGGAGATACCTTGATGGGATAAATATATTTACGGTATTATTTATTTCATGTCTCATCAGGGACCATGAAGAATATTAGAGAATAATGTAGCAGAGCATAAATTCCGTACTGGATGAGGAAATGTCACAGATCGAAAAGGTTTAGTAGTATTGGCAGGGGACAAAGACCTTTACAGAGGGTAATATTGTGTATGTACACATATTTGTGATGTACTCGAAAAGCCAGTTGATAATGGTGAATCCAAAATAAATAACTTTCCAATGCCAGCAAATGTCTAAACGCTTATTAAGCTATTATTCATCGATGAGTCGACTCCATGTAATAGGGAATAATTACTGTGAAGTTGACATCTTCAACGATTCGGTCGGAGTACACCGTGAGGAAATGTGCTGTTAGCGGGTTAATTCAAAGGTACGTGCTTTCTGTTGAGAATATCCAGTAGTTTCTATTGTTATGTCGTATTCATTGTTTCTTATATGTTGATTGTGTTTGTTCCGAATATGTTTTTTTTTTAAGTTATTTTACTGTGAAGGCTATTTAGCCGTATATTTTGTTAATAAATAAATAAATTGTCACTGAGAAGACGTCTAACATTTTTATAACGCAAGATGGATGCATCCTTAAGATGGAAGCTCCATTAAACGGCGTCGAATAAATCATACATACATTACAAGGTGTTGGTCCATAGATGAATGAAAAAAATCAAGACAATGAATAAACGAAAAAATAATATTAATACCGTACGAAAGAGGGAAAAAGGCAAACGATACATTTTCTTCTTCGCGCTTTAGTAAGCAAAAAGTTTTGGTAGTTATCATGATAGCAAAAATAAATTGTAGACGCAATTTTTTTTTTACTTGGGAGACGCGAATTTTCACATTCTAAAGACTTCATAATAAAGTCGAATGTGCTTAATTCTGTAGCCCGATTTCGAGTTTACAATATTTTTTATTTATTTATTTACCCTGGGTCCTCTTTTAAAAAAAATGTCTAATTGAGTCTGGACGATATAGGTCTTAAAGTTGTGGGAACTCCTTAATGTAAATGTTCTGTTTATTGTTTATTTATTTATTCTTCTTACATATCATCATTATATAACAGTTTTAACAAAACTATATAAAGTACAAAGAACTGGGACGATAAACATACTGTGGCGATTTATAGAAGCAATAAATTTGTCTTCACAACTTCGAATAATTCAAAGTTAACAAGAATCCTCACGCGAAGTAGTACTTGTCCATTTTTCATGCGTGAAACTTTGAATTATAAGTCGTGACATCATATTTTCGTACATGAAATTTTGAATTATAAGTCGTGACGTCATATTTTCATAGATGACATTTTGAATTATATGTCGTGACGTCATATTTTCATAGATGACATTTTGAATTATAAGTCGTGACGTCATATTTTCATAGATGACATTTTGAATTATAAGTCGTGACGTCATATTTTCGATACAAACGAAGTAATTAAACACGTTATGGAAAGTTTGTAAACTTCTATAACGACATCAGGGCACAAGGAATGTCATGGGAAGAGGTGACTCCATTGGCGCAAAGACGCTCTGAATGGAGGAGCATGGTTTCTATCCTATGCTCTCAAGAAGATCGCTGTAGGGTGATTGAGTTGAGTATTCTTTCTTTCAGTATATAAATTTGGCAATTGGAAAAACTTTGACGCCAAATTTCCGAATCAAAATGTATTTTTTTTATTCTTTATCTAAGATATTATATAAATTTAGAATGACATTTATTGTGTATGTCTTCTATTATATTTTACTATACAGAGTGTTTATTTGCTCACGGAACTGCCAAAGCAGGATAGAAAAAGACCCTAATATGTACTCAATAGAGAATAACAAAACGCCATATACTATAGCACATATTATTCTTTATGAGTTTCTGAGTTTTCCATTTTTTTTAGTGGGTCAATTTTATTATATTTATTTATTTTATACTGTACATCGATTAAAAGCAAATTTACAGAAAACACAAACAAAATCAATAACAATAAATAAAATCAATATACAGAGGACGAGTTTATCGTAGAGGTGCGATTTCTTCCAACTAACCCAAATATTTAGCAGAAAAAAATACTTGTTCGACGGTCAAATCTCTAAACACTAGCTTGATGATGAGAGCGGCAATTCTTGAAAGACGACTCGCGATTTATAAAGTCACTTTGGACGTACTAAATAACAGTGTATTATTTTTATCAATTGTACAAGAACATCCAGTAAGAACTGTCTGCCGACAATATTAATTACTTACATTGCTTTAATGCAATAAATGGATTCACAAAAAAACGCGCGCAGACAGAAATTATGTGAAAAAACAAATCACACATAATATATTTAACTATATTATGGTAAATTTTTTTTCGTTGTTTCGATACATATTAAGGCCCTCTATCACCTTGCTTCGGCTGATCCATGACGAAGCGAACACCCTGTATAAGGCAAGCAAGCTATCATAAAACTTCTCATTATAAATAATGAACAATTCTCTTTCTCTCTCTCTCTCTCATATTCAAGGACAATAAGGAACGCTGGGTATTTTGAATATCATTTATTTTAATGGCACATGGAAGACAGCCATGTCCTTGATAATTTAATATAGAGAGACATTCGAAAATATATCGTGACATGGATTCTAATTTTGTATTCTGCAGATTGACATACTCGAAAATGACCTTCGAAACCTTATTTATCTATACCACCACGGCATGTCTGACAAGTGGGGTAGCCAGCGATCAAACTGAAAGTCATAATAAACGCGCAGATTATGTACACATTGTGATTATTACAAAACATATTATTTTTTTAGAAACATCTATAAAAACTTTGTTTTTCGCTAGTTTGGCTACATGGTTCGCTAAGGTATTTCGACTGATTTGATCAAACCATAAATTGATTTCAGAAGCAGATCTTTATTTTTGAATTTATTATACCTATTTGAAAAAAAAAGATATTTAATAAAACTATAAATACAAAACAAAATATAAAAAATATTAAAAAAAAAAACAAATAAGGCACACGTATAATAACAAGAAAAGGAAGGGGAAGGAATAAGAGGAAAAGGAGAGGATCTGCATATACGTGGGTTTTACCAGGTTAGATAAAAATTAAAGAATATACCTTCTCCTTCTATATCTACACCTACTATAATGGTGTCACCTACATGGCTTAATTGGAATTGTTGAATGTTTAATACTATGTGATGTTACTACAAAGTCACTTGCCTTGTTCATGACTTTCGAATTTTTTTGAATTTGGGCAAGAGATCTATTCTTTGTTAGGGAGTAACTATATGATAAAACATACGGTTTGCCCTCTCTGTGTCATAAAATAATGAAACATTTTGAATGGGTGGCATACTCCATTGTTAAACTATGTAAAGAGATTAAAAAAGTCAAAATTGTCTACGACACAAGTCTTTAATTTAAGCTACAGCTACAACCATTAAATCTTTTTGTTCTCCCAAAACAAATTGCACACTGTGATAATCCAACGCTCCAAGCATTAAGAAGTGTTGCCATAACTATGTACATATTATATTATTAACAGTAATAACATAGTTGTAAATATAACAGCAACAGTGTTAAATATAAATGAGGCCCTCTTAAACTCACAAATTAATCCATAATAATATTGTCCAATAAAAGTTTTTCAAGTACCTACGCACTTTCAAGTACCCATTATTGTCATTCGTTGATCTTACAAATCTCTCACAGAGATTCTATTCTATTTATGAAATTAATTCTCGAAAGTTAAATTTCTACCTATACACAGGCAATGGAACTTGATCTTGTCATGTTTTCTCCAATTCCCAATGATAGTTAATCAAAGAATTGAAATGATTTCTAGTATTTTAGGATTTTTTGCTTTTATATTTATGTTTTTGTATTGTTTTAAGTATTGTATTATCGTTGTTTTTAAATTAACTTGACTTTTTAGAGAATTTTAATTTTTACTTTTTTTTCCTCAAGACTGAGACATTTCTGGTAAGAGTGGAATCTTCGCTGGTCTACATGTTAAATGTATTAATTGTCAACATATTGTGTAACGACTGTTTGATTCTAAATATTGTGAAAATAAAATAAAATAAAATAAAGAAAGAACAAGTATTCGTCTGCAAGATTTCCAACAACCTAAATTATCCTATCATACCTTTTTGTTTTCTAACGAGATCAGAGTTTAAAAAGTATTGTGTGAATTAGAATTATAAAGTATTGAGTTCTTCGGTAGCCTGGACGTAAAGTCTCGGCCTCACGCCATGAGGTTCGCGATTTGATTCCAAGTGCCAGCAAAATCCCCTTTCACGACACAAGCTTCTAGCTTACTTTGAGAGGTGCATGAGGTTAAATTTGGGTTTATAACAGAAATCCAGATACATATTTAAAAGAAAGCGATTTTACTACGTATGGAAGAGGCTAGTTTCTGCCTTATACTTAAAAAAGCGTAAATTGTTTTTCATAAACCAGGTTTCAAAAAAAAAAAATGTACAAACACAATTTAAATAAGTTTTTTATGACACAAATTAAAAGAAAACCAACCATTGCAGATCAAAAAAGAGTAAAGTTTGTATCACTCGCAAAGAGTAATAATTGTAAAATTGGTACTACCAAAATCAAACAAGTACTAGAAATACTTATTTGCGCGAACATAGTCTCATCCATTAGCCCCAACCACATGTACCAAGCACAAGAGTCTCATATTGTATTTTTTTTATTGTTTTTGATAAAACCCTTACGCTGACAAATCCACTACGAGGGCTAATGATTAACGATCTTGTGGCTTATCCTCATCTCCCTCGGTACATATCCTACATATTGCGCGACAAATACAACTTTACAAGATACTATTTGCGCCAGAAAAAAAATGGTATTTTTTCACCAAGCTCACCAATACGATTTCTTGTACAGTGGGGTATCAAATAGACTGATGATGAAGATGATGATTCTAGATGATTTTGTTTTGACGCCGTTTAACAGTCCCTAGACCGTCTCAAGGGCGTCGGTGAAGAGTGCAGTTTTCAATTTGCTTCTGAAACTGGTGACGGTCTGATTGTCTCTCAATGTCACCGGTAGGCGATTCCACTGACTGGCTTAATCAATTAATATAATCAACCATAAAAGTCCTGTCTTGTTCTAAATTCATTCGTTTCATATGAAGAAGATATTAAGAATGTTTGACATATTATTTCATTGCTGAATTGAAAATGATTTTTGTTTTATACGTGATATAAACAAATAGCTTCCTAATACAGGATACACTAATACTTTATCTATTCAGAGGACTCAACGGCAAGAAATATAATAAGTATATACAAACTTATAATATTTATAAAACACTCTAGTGGTATTCACGTATAATTAAATATAATGGTAGGATATTTAGTTTAGAATCATTTACTTGGGTATAAAAACACAATTAATTTTAGTCTTACTACTTTTGAGAGGAAGGTTCTCTATCTTTGGTTCGCCAAATAAATAAGTCGAACTACACACAACTATGTAATTTGATTTTGACTGAAAAGCAATCCGACATTCTATGTATCTTCAAACTGGCTAAATAGTAATGAGATAAGTGGAAGTAGATATGGCGCAAATCACCCCGTTGTGAGCCACGTTGGCGATGTGTCATAATATACACAAAATTGTTTATTTTTTTTTTTTACATATTACACAAACTCGGAACATGAGACTATTATGAAATAATATTTTAACATTGAAAATATTCATAATGTAAAGAACACATTTTCACATTCGGTAAATTTCAAACAAATACAAAATATGATGAACGTTTTTTGCTTCTTTTCTTTTATCCCTTTAACCCCCTTGCAAACACGTGGTGGAAACTAGCTTTCTCCACTCAAAGCAAGTTATCTGATAAAGTTTGGCTTAACTTATCGGCCAACGGTTTTTTGGTGAATGTGCATTTTAATAAAAAAATAGAAAAATATAACAAGTTCTTTAGTAAAATCTCAATAGAATCACTTAGTTAATTTGTGTAATTTCTCTTTCTAATAAGGAATCCTAGTACCCAATGTATCTTTTTCCATGTCATTCCTTGTATGTATTTTTAGTAGGAATACACTCCACGTTCCAAAACATTACATTTTTAAAGTTGTTGCCTTATGATTCAGATATTCAAATCCTGATTCCGACTCACCTGAACTCCTAGGCATGAGCGTATTATTTATTGAAATAGCGTATTCACTATAATAAATAATTTGTCACCTGCGCCAAAATTAAGTTTAATAAAGTAGGCGTTAAATTATTTTCAAGGACTCCACAGGATTATAGTGATTTGCAACATTGTGTGTGTATGAAAGTGGTTATTATTTTACTATCCAGCACGAAATCTAGCAATAAATTCCTTTGTACATACATACTAGGTACTTACCTAAATGATTGCGTGAAAAATATCAGTTCGCATGATACATGATTATATGAACAAATTTTTATATACTGCATACCGTTCATACATACCCAATGAAGGTATAACCATACGTGCATACCTATCACTACGACACGGCATTATTCTTTGCAGTGTAGGCAGAAAAGATCGAGCGTTACCTATTTCTGCCCTTGCACATGCTATTTATTTCCATAAGCATGCATACATACAGTTCTACTGTAATATCCCTAGCACTTGTCCATCCATTAAGATCAAATTTTATTAATAAATTAATTGTAAGTTTAATAAGTCAATCCAAAACCACAAAAACTTTCATAACTCAAAAGCTAAGGAGCAGCTCCATTATTCACCAATCTTGTGGGTAATTTAAAGCAGTATTACTCAAAAAGCGGGCAACAAGAACTACTACGACAATTTTTTACTACTCTTACAAATATCCAAGTGAAATTTCCAAAACTTGAATTGTTAACAAATCGAATTGTACGACTCGATTTTTGAAGATTTTCAAAAGTTTTCATAAACTGTTGGCAGTTTTTTTCAGCATTTCCTTGTCGAGATTTGACTGTATTCTAATTTAATAGCCTTTCTACGCTCCAACGGTAGCACAGAGTCACAACAGTGTATTGTGAAAGAAAGTCATCATGGCTTTTGAAAAACTTGAGGAAAAAAGTACAATGCTCTTTTTGGGCAACAATAATCGGACAATCTCGGTAGAACATAGTTGTATCAGGACCATCACCTCTCCCCCTTAATATAGATATTCCAGATCTTTCTTCGACAATATTACATTACTACTCATATATTTACATCAGAAGATAATTAGTAGAGGTTAGGTAAAGCAACAACCACTGTTAATTTCCTGTTACAGGATATCCTTTGCAACTGCATTAATAATGTAAACAGGGTCCGGTCGGTGCTGAATTTACAACATTAGCCCGGGCCTCCAGGGACACTGCAGGAGAGCTTTTATACCAACACCATGTTGTGAGTATTACATACGTACCAACATTGGTTCACTAGGTATGTAACTACGTACATTTAAGAAGTTTCACACTTCTGCCCTTACGACCTTTTTTAATGCTGTGCACCTTTCATAAAAGCATAATTAAGTTGTTTCATAAAAAAGTGAAAATTAAGTGATTGAGAAAAGGCGTACAATCAATTATTTGTGAAAAAATGTAACACGAAAATCAATAATCTTAGCCACTCAAAAATGTTATATATAATTTTGTATTTATTTATTATATTTGTATTGGATGTGCTTATGGCAATGGAACCTGATCCCTGTACCTCCTTATGAGTTGACTAACACCATAAAAAAATAAGGTTAACTATTATTCCAGTTTCACAGCTAAACAAAATGCCAACCTGAGTAATAACTGTTCAAAAATTTCTTAACTATTAGTATAAGTATAATAAAATCCAAAGCTAGATAAAAATAAAGATACTATTTAGCGTCTTTATACGTTTCAGTATTTTGATGAATTTGCTTTTTGCCTTATTTATGAGATAATCAATTGTTGAATAATAATAGGTAGGTATACGTAATTTCTTCAGTTTTTTCTTCGTGAAATTTGTGAATTGATTACTCATTGATGCTGCTGTAACATTATGTATTGTAGTATATTTTAAACATACTACTACAAGAACTCGCACATAGGTTTGTAAATTCGTAAACTGATGTTATTTTAAGATTATATAACTTTGGAGCATTATTCTGTAACGAGAAGATGTATTTTACTCAATGTTATATGTAGGTACTATTAATAGGTTTTGTACACAAACAATTCATTCATTAACTAGACATGTAAAAGTCGACCTTGAACTGCAGTTGCCTACTTTGACAAAAATAAATTTAAATGTATAAGCATAAAAATTAACTTTAATAACACATTTTAAAGACAAAATACACACTTTATCAATACAATTCAATAAAGTGAAATTTTTGTAAATTTTGAATTTTTTGTAAAGTGAATTTGGGTTTAAAAAATCTCAATATATCACAGTATCTGCACAGATAGTTGTTTACTTGTGTCATTAAATTAGAGTTGTTTAACAGAGAAAGTTAACCAGAAGCTCCAAATAAAAAGTTCAAGATGCTAATGTTAGACTTTCAATATTTTCAGAAAGTTCATTGCCTCAATAAAATTAATAAAACGCAACATATTGTTGCTGATTGCCCTATTTATAAGTTCCACGGTGTGATGGAAGGTTTTAGTAATCTGACAACCGAAGCCAGAATTTGGCTGAGGGATACAAGAGTCATTTTATAAATTTTAAATATTTCGCGATTGTATTTTATTTTACAATTTTATCTTTCTTACATTTTTTTTACAATTTTATCTTTTTGACATTTTTTTTTACAATTTTATCTCTTTGACATTTTTTATGATTTTTGTTTTTAGTGATTTTTATGATTTATAGCGCCTGACATGCCATACGATTATATATGTATAAAATTAATAAAAACCCTTTTCATTATTTTGTCGAAATTAGGCAGTATTTCAAGAGTTTTAATCAATTGAATAAAAATCTTATTGATTTTTTTATTATTTTATTATAATTTTCTTTATTGAAGTATATTTATAATATAACAAATTTCGTCTTAGCTTCAACTTATTATTGCGAATAAGAAGGTCCTTCAAAAAGCCCTAAGTCCACTTGAAAAGAGTTTGAATAAGGCAACAAACAACTTCTCCAATATCCAGGGTTTTATTTAAGTGGACGAAACCCTCATTGGAGAAATTCGAAGAACCATTTTGAAATATTGAATATTTTATATGTTATAAAATCAACTTTCAATCGGTCAAGATATTTTGTATTGAGGCAATCATTTGATACTAAAAATATTCCGTCCGTTGCCTACCCACTTTAGGAGAAAAGCTCAATAAAATTCAAAGTGTTAGACTGTTTCCAACTTGATTTATTATTTTGAAAGAAACAAAGTTGTTGGCGACTTGCAGGAGTATTTATCGATTCTACATAGCACCTATAACTTGTTAACCATTTTTTTTATTTGTAAAGTCATTGTGTACAGTGTTTTGCCTGGTTACTCCACCTTCATGATAAAAGCATACGATAAATATATTGAAGTGGTATATTTATGCAATAAAATATTGCACGTGTTTTAAAAAATGCTACGATACGAAATAAATATTGAAGAAAAAATAATTGAAAAAATGTTATATTTTTAACAAAACAATTTTGTGAATTGAAGGCACATATTTTGTCGTAGATTGTAATGAAAAGTTGGATATGTAAAATAAAAAATAACAACTATTTTTCACAAAAAAAATACACGAGAAATTGGCAAATTTATAACCTGGAGTCCATTTCTTGCAGCCGATCAATTGATAATAACGATATAATATACATTTTTTTTTATTTCCATCAAATACCATTTACTATTTTTTTATTAAAACGTGCACAAATTTTAACGATGGTACTTTCTATAATATATCTCAGCCTTGGGGCGATTCTTTGCTAACGTCTTTATTATTACTCAGATACTGAATCATCTCTAGTAGTCGTTATATAACATTATGTATTTATAAAGTAGAATGCTTATACGTATGTGCGAACGATATACTTAATACCACACACAATACAATATAAACAAGTGTTATGCTCGGCATTACACAGGAGACAATACAATATATCAAAACTTACATTGCATTTCAGTACAATATTTACATTTTATTCATTTCCATGTGAATTCGTTATGTTTAATATAATTTATTAACATCTTTGATTCAGAGGTAAGGTATAATTATTTTTATTTTTCTAAAAATATCACCCTGCACTGAAACCATAACAGCTTTTGGCCAAGGCGATCTCAGCAGGAAAAATGAAATAAAATACCAAGTCAAAAAACAAAAAAAAACAGTGAGACAGAAAAAAAAACACAAAAGATATCATCAAAAAGATTTGGCCGGCCAGCCCCTCAGGCTGCCCACTATGGCGCCTCTGGTGTGGACAAAATTTGCGCAGTAAAGAATTCGGATAAATGGAAGTCCCCAGACTTCTGCGCTATCCGGGTGGTTGATGGGTCTCCTTCAATGTATCATCAAAAAGAAACAGAATCAAAGGAAAGAATGCAAAAATATCTTAAATATCTTATTTTTATGACAAAGAAAGGATTAAACGCTACCTCACTTCTGGAAGATGTCGTGATGGGTTGGATAGGTCAATTAAATTTAGCGAATATCCATTTTTCCTTATTTTGTTTACGTTAGTTTATACCATCTTGTATGAAAATGCAACATTTGTATTTTATTACTGCTTATTTTGTAGAACTCCATAATTTAATGTAGATAATAACAAAAAACTTTGTAAAGTTTTACTTTGTACTTTTAATCAGTGACCAAGTTGACAAAGACATAACATGTGTGGAAATGTTATTATCTACATTAAAAAACAACATTTTGGACTAATAATGCTTTCAGAACATTATCTATGTCATTTGCTTATCATCAAGATAACGCAGTTTTACTATCTAGTAACAAATCAACAGATGCAACTTACCCGAGAGGACATTGGTTTATATATCTTTAGTAAGAATTCAAACAAACAAACGTGTGAACAAAGTAAAATATTTATTAAAATTCATCAAAAAAAAATCAGCTGAAACTGAAAATTTTCTCTTAAATTTTCAGGAAAAGTTCAACGCTCAAAAGTTCTCCCATGTATTATGATATTAAGCGTATTATTATTATTCACTTTTACTTTTAACGAATTACAAAACAAATTCATAATGAACTTTAATTTTGCGAACATGCATGTAGATGATACTAAAAACAAAATAATTATTTTTATAATGCAAACTTGTTATTTGAGACAAGTTGCGGGGTGTAAGTACGTTACATTTGAACATAATGCTTCTGGCAAAAATATTGAAGTTTTAATACTTCCGAACAAAAATTTCGCTTGAAACAACGAAACACTTGCATTCGGCTTGCTAATATTGTGAAGTAGAGTAAAAGACAAGATTAAATTTAAAAAAAAAACCCTACGTGGGTTTTAACAGGAAGAGACGTCTTTCGTCTTTCAAGGACAGTGTCAATGAAGATCATGAACCGACGTCATCTGGAACCGACTCCCCGAGGATATTCGTAAAAACCAGTATTTAACAGCGAAAAATTAATTAATATTTATCGCGCTGAAACCCAAAAAAAAAAACAACCAAACTGATCTCCAGTACTGTGCAAAACGCACAGCAAGTAGAGGTGCGTCAAAAATATCCTCCATAGCGCATGCGACAGGGCACAACCTACACTTCAACAAGTGTGGCATAGTCTATGCTGCACTGCAGTCACATGCTCCAAATTCGTTCTGTAGAAAGCCCCATCGTTCACAGAGGGTAAGATAAAATAATAAAAAAAAAAACTATATAAGTAAGATCTATTTTTCCCCACACGCTTCGAAGGGCAATCAAATATGTACTCAATGTTTAAATAAATTTTACAGCTATGATAAATTTCCAAGGTGCTCAATTAAAATGTTTAAACAATAATAAAACGAATGGTGCATTAAATAAAGCACAGCACATGCCAATGTATGCAATTACAATAATAACAACAACAATATTGTATAAATTAGTACAGTGGGTCAATGTAGAAACATTACATGTTATAAATAATTTGACCATCATAACATTAAAATGTACTACTGAAAGTGGAAACACAGCGTCATCTCATTGAAAACAAAGACGAAAAGCTTCGGAAGAGAAAATTATAATTTCTTATATCAAATATTTGAACGACTTAATCAATCAACAGATGTTTTCAAAATTAATTATACGAGATAAGCAACAATCTTTGTCACTGTAATAAATATTCAATTTTAAGTAACTTTTGACTTATTTCACTTATCTACCTAAACTCTAAGGGAATCTCCTACATCCTGGGGTAGCCACTGAAGAATTTTTTCACCTATTTAGAAATATAACAGTTTATTTCATTACTCAGATATATTACTAAAATTCAAACAGGGTAAATAAATTCGATGATTTGTTTTTTTAATACTCGAATTTTTTTAAATAAGAGTATTTTCAAATAATTCGTCATGACAACTTCGTTTGCTTCCTCTAATTTTTCATGAATGGACAAAATGGATTGAAGTGGACATATAAACTAGATTCGAAAGTATTATAAATAAAATTTTGTTTTTAGTCTTTTTTGCTAAATTCAATAAGGTAGACTAATTTATATACGCCGCTTATTCTATTCATGACAAA
Organism: Athripsodes cinereus; assembly: GCA_947579605.1. Lineage (NCBI taxonomy): Eukaryota > Metazoa > Arthropoda > Insecta > Trichoptera > Leptoceridae > Athripsodes > Athripsodes cinereus. Next base: position 6,343,213 of record OX388318.1, read on the forward strand.
TATCTTACATGATAATTATGAAAATGATACTATACCAACGCCTCTATCGAGTAAAAAACGAACTGATATAATGAATACTGAACGCACAGTGTTTTTATTTTACGTCATTTATAGCTATTGCCTGTGACGTGTTTTGTAGGTAATTGCGCAATTCAAGAAGAAGAACACATGTGTAATGGTCAATACATTAAATTGGCCATTTAGCAAAATAAACAACCTCGTAAATTGTAAGACTGATGTTAATAGTTGCTGGCTACTAAGTGTATTAATAAATTTAATGTAAATTTAAATTGCTACGGAGACTAAAATCCTGAAGCTTAAGAAGCGAATACATACTGTGTTTTTCTCGATATGTTCAAAGAAAATTATAAATGAAAAAAAAGCTTTCACTGATATTGATTTGCTTAAAAATTATTCTAAACATAGTTACGTGGAATAAAAACAGTTATAATAACAAAGAAGCTGAGAGTTAATGGCAAGTAACTATCTGGCGGCTGGTGTGGCGCTGAGGTGACGCTCTTGTAATTGAGTCATGAGGTCCCGGGTTCGATTCCCAGGCAGTGCAAAGCGAAGAATGACTTTTTTCAAGTTATCCTGGGTCTGCATGTTACATGTATATATGTTCAGTGCATTGTATATAATTATATGTGTATCGTCGCGTAAGTATCTACCCATAATACAAGATTCATAATATCTTAGTTTGGGACTTACTGGATCTGTGTGAATTGTCAATGCATGTTTTGCTATTTTTAAGAAATTAAATACTTCATAAATAAATATTTTTCTTCAAGAGCATTCCCGAATTTTTTTTAAAAATCGATTTTGAAAAAAAGAGACAAAAATTCTTACACAAAGAAAAATTAAATATTTGGGTGAGCTGGAATAGATCGGGCCTTTACGATAAACTCACCCTCTGTAAATTGATTGTCCCTATTTGATTTAAATGCATTTTTCTATAAAATTGTATGCATTATGATCAATGCAAAGGAAAAAAAATGTATAAATAAATACAGTGGCGTCACATATATTTGCACCCAAAATAGTATTGGTGAAAACTAGTTCGCGACAACACAGTGATATTATTTATTACTCACATAATAGTAATCAAGTAATCAGTAATTGTGGTAGGCTTACGGGAGAATAATAATACCTTTTTTGAAATATACCTAGTTAAAAAATAAATAAATAAATAACTTACCAATATTAGAAGAATCAACCGTTGGTTCCAGAGTAATCCCATGTTGTATGTGTTTTCTATTGTCTGTTTTGTTTCACTATTTTTTGTCACAATTTAATAACTCTTTTGTTTTGTTAATATTCTCAAATTTAAAATCGGAATCAATCAATCACACACTAATACTGTGATGAACACTAAACTGTATTGTTATTTTGGAATTTGGTTCATATTATGGAACATTTTTTTATTGTTTCTCCCATTTTAATGCAGGTGGGTGCTGAAAAAATTAAGAAAGAACTTATGTGTGTGGTGGTATATGGGAAAAATTGTTCCGATGTATCGAAGGTTTTTTTTAATAGACAAAAAGTTCGAATATATTTTCAAGACCGTTCCAGTAACTAGTAAAATTAAACGATTTTTTTTAAGAATACAATTTGTTTATCTTTGAATCTATTACTTTTATTTGCATAAACAAAATTTGAATTCATCTAGTTATTCGAAATTTACTATGATGAAACACATTCAAATATTCATGTTATTCATAGCAAATTGAATAACATAACTTTGGTAAAACTATAAATGTAATAAAAAGGTTTTCTGATACCAATTTTGGCTCGAGTTCTTTGATTTTCAAATTCATTGGTGATATTTCATTAACGGCGTTCTTATAGATTTTTATAAAAAAAAAACAATAGCTCTACCAAAGGAATAAATAATTTATCATGCAATTATTTTGACTATTAATCGCAATATTAATCAAATTAAAATTCCATACATAATTCCATATACAGTAGACACAAATAACATAAATTAAAGGGTCACAAAACGCATCCTTGCGGAATACCATTTTCGATTTTGTCTTAAGTGTTAAATTCCTCTTGATCATAGTAGGTAATATTCAAGATTTGAAAATGAGTGGGATCTTTAAGAGATACCTAATAACAATATTATTGTAATTGTTCGGGAGGTAAGCATGAAAGTTTGTTTCATGTTAAAATAGTTTACTTGATGTTGCAAGTACAAGTGTTTAAACAATATTCAAGAGAGGGAGATTTCGGTACAGTCCTTTTGGGCTCATCGCACACAAAGAATAATATATTAATTGCTTTTATTCCTTACAAGGCATTTATTACCAAACTAAGAAATTGAGAGTTTAAAAATTATGTTGATGAATATTAATATTACATTTAACCATTTATTGTCGTTTCAGAGTATCTTAGAAATCGCAAAAGTTTTCGTGTAAATACCTACCTATTTCATTTTGACATTATTACATACCTGAGTACACAGTGATATAACTTCAAAATTAAATACTCTTTCTGTGGTTTGTGAGTATTTTATCAATAATTATTATGCAGTATTGAAGGAGACTCACGATTCACCCGAATACCGCAGAAGTCTTAGGATTTCCATTTACCCGAAATTTTACACTTAACAAATCTTGTCCACACTGAAGGTGATATAAATATATAATGCATAAAAAAAATTATAATTTTAAGTGCAGAGGTACACTTAACAAATCTTGTCCACATCTACAAGTTGTCTTTATTAGCCGTTGATGCGTAATATCCAGAATATCAGTGTAAATTTAGGATGTAAAATGCCTGCGTTAACTAAAGTAATATACTTAGCCACAGTTAGACTAATGTGAAGAGAATATCATGAAGATTGATTTGATCCAAAAATAAAATCTAATAGGGAGGTAGTTGTAATATTATTGTGATTGTTTTTCATTGTTTATTGAAAATAATATTGTATTGTGTACCTACTTTTTGAAATAAATATTTATTATTATTATTATTTATTATTATAAAAACCCGTAATTAAGATCGGTAAAACCGTTGCAAATCGAGGAGCAACAGTATATACAGAGAAATAATTCTGTAAACCTGCTGTGACAGTGAATTAATTTAGAGTTTTAGAATTTTGAAATTGTTGGGAGGAAAAGTTTATCGTTTACAAAGCAATGAATACGTTCGTTATTCAAATTCTCACCAAACTTCTACTGAATACTGTCGCTGTACTGTATGGAGTAAAGAACTACATAGGTACCTACTAAGCTTTCGTAATAATACTGAAAAACTTCAAGTGCTCCAACTTAATGTTGATGGTGGGCTTAATCTAACTTTGGTCAGTAGTTTGATAGTAAGGTTTTGAATCAACCGAGACATTTTAGGTTCCACTAATCTCGTTGTTAACAAACTCCTCTTTCACGACACAAGCTATTTCTCAATATGAAGGTGTTTGCAGTGGATTTGGGTTCATCTTTAATACCGCGCTTGTGGGAAATAGGACAGACTTATTCCGATGATTTCATGCTATTTATTTATAGACCTTAAAAAATTGTAGAACTGTAAACATTGCATTGAAAATGAGATTTTTTGTTGTTGATTACATTCCTCTAGAATTAATTAACCATAAGGAAAAAAGTAAATAAGAAAATAGCGATAATCTTACTATTTGTACATTTCTTTTACGCGGTGGTATAACTGCCATCCACACATACAACCAGATAAGTTTTCATATTATGATCAGTCACGGTCACACAAAAACCTAACAGTATAATGCCGGGAAAAATTCACCTATCCAGATATACAGGATATCAAAGGGATTAGGCTCAAAACACGGGTGATAATTTATCTTAATTATTTTCCTTATGATTATAAATAACAGTTAAAGAGTTGAAGTGTTGCTGTTTCATTTGAAAAAAATAAATTGTATGACAAAATGTGCTATTGCACGTAATATTTTGTATATAATGATGTACTACATATTTTTTTATCATCAAGGTATTTCCACAAGTGACTCAACCAGCAAACTAACTTATGTAAACGTAAAAATTGTCCTCTATGCGACCATGACAATGAAAAAAACTTTTTTTCATGTGATATATCTGGGTTTTGTTATAAACCCGAATACAACCTTAAACACCTTTCACAGTAAGTTAAAAGTTTGTGTCGTGGAAGGGGAGTTTGCTGGCACCTGGGATCAAACGCCGGACCCCTTGTTCACGAGGCCGAGACTCTACCTCCAGGCTACCGACAAGCTCATATTCAAGACGTGTGGCAGTTACACACATCATCACTGAAACGAAGATCTTAAATGTCTTATATCGGATGTTTTGCGAATACCGCCGCCTTTTACAAGACTTATTTATTTATTTATTTTATTCTTCACTGTACATTGTTTACAATAATACAAATTAACCTAGAAAATATCATTTATACCATTCAATGTACTTATCTAAAACTTATAACTGAAGAATATAATTATTTTATTCTGGGTTATCTATGGATTAAATTTGTTAAACCATTGAGCTTAACTTCTCATAAGTTTATTTAGAGAGATAGGTATGCAAATATACACAAGCAATTCTACCAATAATGAAACTTTTCATTCAGGCAGTATTCATACATTCAATTAGGACAATTTCATTCTTGCATAATATTATTATACTGAAACTCAGCACTGTATGAAGTACCTACCTTTACTCGTAATACTACCGGAGGCAATCTGAGAAAGTAATAAGTTTTTGTACCTAATAATATGTTCTTAATATTATATGTGCTGAGCAACTAACAACATTGTTGCAAGTCATAGCATACTTTTACATAAATCATGATATATCTCTGAATGAGTCACTGCTCTTTTAAGAGTGCAACCAAAATCCCTGTTTGACAATTTTACCTGCCATATCAAAATAAGAAAGGTAACACTTGCTAAAAAGCTCTCTTATTCAAAAATTTATTTTGACATTACTATTAGCACACCATCTTGAAAAATATGAAAATATTTCTTTCCGACTATTGTGTGATAATAAAAAAATATACTCAAAGATGCCAGAGAGATTGAATACATTGTTTATCATCAAGGTCTCTCAATATCGCTTACTATCACGAATTTTCCTTTAAGATTTATGCGAATACCAAGAGGTCTTTATATTGCCCTTAAAAGTTCGCTTTCAAATGAGCTCTGAGGGTCGCCTTATATCATTATCATCGCCATAAGCGCTCCTCTCGGGAGTACAAGGCAGAAACCAGCCTCATCCATTCAGAGCATCTCTGTGCCAATCGCGTCACCTCTCCCCACGACATTTTCTGTGCTCTGATGTCGTTGTCATAGGAACGGTGTATTGTGAAAAAGAGACGCCCTGGCCGACGGAATACTTGCGGACGGAAGGACAGTGCTCTTTTTGGCCAACTATCATTGGGCATTCTCAGAACATGACTCAGTCAGGACCATCGGACCATCAGAGGGTCGGCTTAAATACATTTTTCATGAAAGCAAATGGGTAATATTGACGATCAATAACAGATCTTAGCTAAGTAGCAATATACAGAAGGAATTAAGTGCTATATTTTTTGAGGCTCTAAATATCCCTGATGTATACATCAATTTGTATATATTTGTACAATGTAGATAGTTACACAAATTATATGAATTGATATATCGTTTCATATCATTTGTATAAATGTACGTAAAACTAATAACAATATGCAACCAAAATACATGAGGATTGTAGTACACACATTCAATTCTCCAAGTTGTTAATACCTACCAGTTAGTAACTAAGTGAATACTAAAGGCATGTGTGTACATATACGTACATTATTCCAGAATACTTCCAGAACTTCCTGATAAGTAAATAAAAGATACTCAGTATTCGAGGATATACAATGGTCCTGATCCTGAACATTAATGATATGAAATTATATGTTAGTTGTAAAGTAAATATTAATAAGGTGAATTATCCACTTTTTGAAAGTTCAGTCCTCTTTTTTTTGAGTTTTGTCCTTTTTGAAATACTGATATCCACAAGCCTTCTTATTGCTATTTTTAAAATTAACATTTTTTTTTCTTTAATCAAAACCTAAGGTTTAATGAAATATTTAAAATTCCAATATGTGACCTCAAAAAAAGTAAAATTGAATCGTCTTCTTGAACATTGAAAATATTCCTTAGTGACAATACCGAAGAGTTTGCGAAACATTTCAAATACCATCTTGGACACCTTATGTATGTATAATAATATGCATTAATATTACGACGTTTAATTCTGAATCCTTGAGTCTAGTTAACATTTTTTCTAGTCTAGTTAATATTTTTGCAGAACCTGTATACCATTATGTAATTCTATTTATTTTGCATAGTGGGTACTCTTTTTAATGAACATTTGTTTCATAATCATTGTTATTATTATCATTATTTTCAGTGCAAAACAAAAGTTTTGTATTTTATGTATCATATACAAATTGAATTTGAGAAACAGAGATTCAATCAATTCTTAATATAAACTGCTTTAGTTTTAATAATTTTAATAGTTTTAATAATTTTTACTTTTAATTATTATGAGTTCTATCGAAGTGAAATTTTCAACTACTTATTTTCATGATTTTTGTCTTGTTTTTTGCTTTTGATTAGAGTAGGGAAGCCATCAGAGGTTGCAAACCTCACCGCTTAATATTAGGTAGATGTAAAATTACTTTATTTTTTGGAACACCTGTCTTTTCAGGACACTCGAAAACTTACGGAATAATCCTGACTGAATAAAAAATTATGTTCACAAAATATTTTAATAGTTATATAATACATAGAGTAAAGATACAATACATCACTTATATGGATACAATTATGTTGCAACAGTTTCACTAGGTTACCCTGTATCGAGTTCATAAAGGATTAACGAATAACTAACATTAAGAACTACAAATGTGATCGACATTCATTGTGACATCCATTTAATATTATATAAAAAATTAAAATTAAGATTTGAAATATAATTTTACTCATTTATATAAAGTAGGAACAATGCTAATCTATGTTTTTGAGTGAAATGTTATTTAGTCGAGTATAATAGTTGTAATAACAACTATTCCATATTTGTTGAAATGTTTTATGCACAATGTTGTATGTTATATTATTAGCAAGTATTACAAGAATTTCCTCCGCAAGAAGGAAACATCTTAGAAATTATACAAATCCAAATCTTGTATGAATAGTTTTCTGAACGTATGCAATATAACTCTTAGAAAGTAACATACTTTATTATCATACCTCATAAATCTTATTAAACAAATTATTTATTTAGTAATGAAAACGTAACGGCAAACCTACACATAATATTATTTTAGAATTATTTTTAATTTAATATACGACACAAGGCCATTAAATATATAAAAAAAACAATCAGTTTTATGCATTACAACAACAATTTGCAGTCACACATCTTTATCTTTAATAAAAAATTGCAGTCACACATCTTTATCGCATAAACATACACGTTATTTTGCAATGCAGACTACAGCACCAGTAAACGAAGTTATTTTTATTACAACTTACAAGTTATTTATTGTATCTAATAAATCATAAGTAAAAAAAATCTAGCATTTCCATTTCAAAATACTATTACCTATTTCTGTTTTAAAAAGGCGTCAGAGTCTATTGTTAAATGATAAATAAAAAGCACTTCTGAATGAATCTCAACAGTAGAATCAGATTAACAATACAAGCACAATACACAATACAATAAGAACTATTCATGTTGAGTCATGCTGAAAAACTTAACCGATACATTTATCCGATTATGAGGAAACTTTGAATGACTCGAGTAGGTATTGTTATTTCTGCGGTGTTGGTGTAAGAACGGAAACTGATATAATATGTCAAAATTCTAAAGTTTCTTGAAGAGAGCTTTGTAAGTTTGCCTCACTGAAAACCTCACAAACATCAGGTTGTTATTATGAAAGATAAACGTAGTTTGATTTTCATTTCATTCATGTATTCTATTTTGACATTTAATCTGGCGTAGCATTGCATGAAAATAAAAAAAAATGTCTTTTACAGATACAAAGGGAATGACTTAATATTTGCCTAACATAGCATTGCGATAAAAAAGTGTATTTTATTAATACTTTGAGAACGACTCGCGTGTTTATTACATACAGATGACCGGCTGGCCTTCCCAATGGCTACCCTACTTGTGGAATCTCTACTCTACTTCATTATAAAGATTTGTTGCACAAATATGTGAAAACGAAACATCAATGTAGATGGACAAAAAAACCTGTGCAATAGGCGGGTTTATCGCAGAAGCGCGATATATCTTCTAGCTAACGCAAAAAATAGAGATATAATAAACAAATAAAAAAAATATTCTTCACATAATTATACAATATAATATGCAAATACAAAAATCAACAAAATTTAAGCTTCATGAATAGTTTAACTACCTACTACTACACCATCACGGCATATCCCACAAGTGGAGTAGCCAGCAGACCAGCTGCATGTAATATACATGCAAGCCGTCTTCTCTGTGTCAACAAGAAATAGAACATTCAAGATGGGTGGCAAACCTCATCGCTGAACACCTAGCTTTTACAGGACACTCAAAAATAAACGGACAAGAGTGAGAGACCAATACTTTGCCGGATTCTCCACGGCTTGAGTATGAATAGTTACACATTATATACTTTTACACACCTAATACTTTTTGGTCATTTTTTAATAAAATATTTAAACTTGAATTACTATGTTTATTTGTTACATTGATTTAAAATACGCTACCGCGATTTCAGTGCACTCGCACCATTGACGAGCTTATTATTAGTACACTAATATTTTATTTTAAAATGTCTACAAACTGTTACATAGTTAATGCCTCTAAAATAAGTGAAATACTTTTTTGGTGTCTGAGAACAACATGCGACGTGACACAAAGGAATACAATAAAAAATGGTTATAGTATTTTCCATAATATTAGCAATGAAAACCGAATATTGAATATGTAGAAAACTTATCTTAAAAAATCTTAGAGAAATGTTCTTTCTTGTAAGATTTTATCTCATCTCAGGAGTTACGTAATGAAATTTACCCATAAGCAAAAACACCATAATATTCATAAACAAAATAGACTTCGTAGTATTAAGTTTCTAAGCAGAGAGAGAGGGAATAACAACTTGAAGTTTTCAGTACCAACTAAAATTACATATTTATAAAACTTAAGTAAACAAGCAATAACAATAATAATAAAGAAACAAATTATTAATTATTAATGGGAAAAAGATGAATAAATAAATAAATAAGTACAATATTATATTTTATTATTGTTTGGTTTACTCATATAATCAAACTTTCAAATGTACTCGTAGTAATAATGTACATAGTTAAATGATTTTCATTAGCCATTAACCAAATAAAATGAGATAAATAGAACAATATTATGTTCCACGAAGCAGTGGTGTAGCGAAAAATGTGCAAAGACTGTACACAAAGAGCCTGGATGCAAAAGTTTAAAGGCCTTTATAAAAATGTAGAAATTTGAATAGCCTTAAATCTTGATTGGTTAGCCTTTATAGAAAATACGAGGGCGACTGGATGGACATCCATGAATCAACCCCAGAGGCGGTGCAGTGGCTTTCTGAACGAGAACCAAGAATTTGACTTGGAGTAACTATTATTAATGCAAGCCGAAGCCATATCAAAAGTAAAGTAAAGTAAGGTTAGCCTTTTATCGTGACAGTGAGAATGGCGGAATTAGTGAAACTTGTCCATAGTCACCAAAAGCGATCACGTCTTAAAACCAGCCTTGAGCTTATTCGTAAGCGTTGGGACGCCTTTCTCAGATCTTTCGGTTAGATTTTGCACAATGTTACATTGTGTAAACATGGTTCTCCAATCGAGATGTCTGGTTGGTGGAAATTAGAATTGGTAGAAATTACACGGTTTAATTTTTTACGTAAGTAATTAACAATGGTAGAAGGGAGAAGATAAAGTATTACTCTCTGATTTTTTAAAGGCTGTCTATTGAAGTACATATGGTTGAGACGTGTGAATGTCTTGACAATATGAATATAATATTAAATAACAGATAAGTTTCAAGAATATAAAATCGTTAAATAAATGCAAAATTGACAAATAAGATATAAAAACCATGGATTGAACTTTTACACGAACAAATAACACATGTTTATGAACTTTTCCCCACAAATAAAGATGGAAGACAATATAAGAAATATATGTACGTAAAATATAATAAAAAATATTTATTAAAATGATAAAAACGACAAAATAAAATAAATTTGGTTGGAACAAGAACTTTCTTCTTTTTGCTTTTCGTCTGACAAGTACAAGGCAACTACTTATTAACAACTTAAAACTTCCAAGAATAAGAAATTTGAAATTGAGACCAGTGTGGTGCAGAGGTAACGCTCATTTCTTTGAGTCACAAGCTCTCGGCGTCATTCGCAGCCAGGGCAAAATAAAAAAAAATACCTTTTTCTAGTTATTCAGGGTCTGGGTGTTAACATGTGTATGTGTTTGGTGCATTGTATAATTTTGTATATCGTCGAGTTAGTAGTACCTATAATATAAAATTCATATCTTAGTTTGTGTGAAATCCATATATATGTTTTGTTAAGTATACCTAATAAATATTTGTTAAATAAGATACCTTGCAGATTAAATAAAAAGGCCCGAGTTACAAAATACAAGGGGACCTTAGTTGACTGTTACCTCCTTCTTAGTTTTGTATTATTAATATCATTAAGTTGAAAACAATACCAAATTTGAAAAGTAAACTTGCAAAGTAAATACATTCTACGTAACAGGCCTTCTCTATTATTTACTACTACAAGATAAACATTATTATTATATGTATAAATGTATTCTTGTTAGAAGCTGAAAGTTGTGATAGCAAACAACAGCAGTAAGTATTTGAACAGAATCATTTATTTAGTGGCAATAACTAAAATACAACATAAAAACAAATATTTAAAATTTCGAAAGGTAATTCAAATGTGAAATGATATTCTATTAGTCTGGCGACAAAGTTTCAGACTAATGATTTCAAGATCTGGAGTTAGTAACCCAATACTGATCTATTTCGTTTTCAGGATGCAAGCTATTGCTTATTGTGGGAATATTTCTGATGTGTCTGCAACTGGAAAGTGATTCGCAACGCGTTTATTATCACATCTAGTATTTCAAGGAAAAATCGTCTCCTGTAAAAAAATCTCTCCCCCTCCTTTCTATGAATTTTCGAGTGTTTTTTTAAAGGCAGAAATTTCTAAAACATCACGTTTTAAGACATTTAAGATCTTAAATTTAGCGATGAGACATGCCACCCATCCTGAATATCTCGTTTATTGTAAGCAGTTGGTCTTAAATTTGTGGGAGACAACGAGTTGGGATGAATGACTGAAAAGGAAAAAAAACAGCGCACTTCAAGTTGATAATCTATGGGTCTTCAAAATCATTATAACTACTCGTACACTTGTGAATCAATTTCGATTGGAAAAAATGAGTGAAGGAAGAGTGACAAAAACATGCATGGCTGAAAAAAAGGGAAAGAAAATTAATCAATTTTTAGCCAGATACCAAAAGACGAACGCGTGCTGAATACAATAAAGGGACAGCAAGTATGGGAAAATGTTTGGATTTGATGGAAGCAAATAGCGTGAGCATGGAAAGGAGGAAGTGGTGCTCGATCCTTTCTGCCTGCCCCGCGAGTTAAACGGTATGATCGGTATATTAAGTTTAAAAATATCTTTTCCAGTCAAATACGCAAATTAACCAGTAAAAGTTTTCTCGAAAGTTAACTATCAATAAAATGCATATCGATTAGATTTTTTTGTACATAATATAAAATTCCTGAAAATCCTGAAGCTACGCAAGGTATAAAACTAAATATGGTTCCAAAAATATTTCCCATCCATTTATTCCGAATCTGAGAATGAATCTTCTTTTATGGAACAGATGGTAGGTGCTTTATCATTTTGAATATCATTTTTTCGTGCGAAGAAAAATCTCCTATTGATAAAATACAATACATTCTTTATGACACCAATTCAAGACAACGACACCATACTTATGTACATCTAAAAAAAATAGAAAGTATTTTTTATGTTTAATAATATAAAGTGGAGAAATGTTTACATATATAAGGTAACCAGCAGACACAAAATATCCTATCAGAATAAAAAAATAAAAAATAAAAATATCAGACTCCCAGAAGTGGGGTAAACAGTGGAGTAACATCATGCATGGAGATTGTCTTCTTTACTAGTAGATGATATAAATATATTCCTCGAAATGGGATAGCAAGTAAGCTAATTGAATAAAATAAAATTAAGACAGTATAGGTGGCAAACTGCTAAATTTAAGATGTTAAATCTTAAATGACTTATTTGTGACGAACCCCTATTTTTTTACCGAACACTCGAAAACTTGCAGAAAGAAGTGAGAGACCTAGCTATACCTATACCAGGACTCCGCGGAATATCTACATATATGTATTTCTAAATGCTATGAAGAAAATCATAGATTTAAGGTAACCAGCAGATAAAATACATTCTGAATGTTTACATCAGGAATAAAGGCGATGTCGTGGAGAAAAGGTAATTCAACAAGCTGTGGAAACTGTGAAACCTACGGCAAAAAATTGGTCTCACACTCTGTTCCGCAAGTTTTTGAGTGTCCCGAAAAAGTAAGGTGCTCTAAAAAACAAAAAAAATTAACATCTCCAATTCAGCGATGAGGTTTGTTACTCATCTTGATTGTGCACGAAGAGGACAGTTTATATGTTTTATTGCAAGCAGCTGGTCAGCTGGTTACCCCACGTGTGGAATTTGCCGTAATGACATACCTAGTAGTTGTAGTATGAAAGAAGCTTGCATCCAGTAGATGTTTGCAATAGAAAATCGAAAAGTTAAAGAATTAGAAGAAATTTAGGATTTTATTACGCAATATGCAGTATATATTACGTTTAAACAAATAACAAAGCACTTTGCTACACCAAGCAATTAATAAGTTTTATGGTGGTACCCATTTGGAGGAAATATTGAATAAAAATTCAAATAAAAGTTTCAAAGATATACGAGTATTTCATCTTCGGCTTATTCGTTTTCTTTCACTGAAAATTCACAGTCTCGTTCATTCATTTTAAACTCTTCACGTCATACGTACTTAACCACCTATACAAAAACCAATAACCGACTACTGACATCTATTGACGATAGTACCAAAACATAAAATATTTCTCATGATATTGCTTAACGTAGTAATGTAAAGAAGTACATACGAGCGTTATTGATAAAATCACGAATTTGATAATATATGGCAGGAAGAGGGCAAACAAAAAGACAAATAATAATAATATGTCACAAACACAAACAGAACTTCTTTATTGACATGATATTTACATGATGAATCGCCCACCAAAAGTAGCATCCTACTAAGGAAGCACTTTCCATATTTCAATTCGTGGGGTGGTTTGGAAATAGCGTTTTCAATAGGGTTTTCAAACAGTTACGAAATTAAGCAACCATATCCGAAACTCCAGAATTTACATAAAACATGATGCTTATACTGATTAAAAACACGATTAATTTTAGTATTTTCATTTTCTTCTGGCATCGTATCAGATCCTCCGAACGTTGACAATCATTTGTGTGAAAGTGTAGATATTCTGTACAGCTCGAAATAGTAACTCAACGCTTCTTATATGATACATTCAAGTGATTGGCATGTAGGCCTTGGCAATGAAGTAAAGATAATACATGTATTTTTAATGTTTTACAAATATTTTATCTATTTATTATAGCATTACAATCCCGTAGGTCTCTCCCTCTTTTCAGTTGATTTTTGAGTATTTTTAAAAGAGTAGGGGTTCTTAAAAAGTCAATTAACATTCACAATTTTTTATTTTATATTTTATATTAAATTTGTTATTTTATCTATTGGCAAGAGAAGAGGAGAGACCAAAATATGTATGTTTATAACACGCAGTCAATGAATCCGCCGGCTACCCCACTTGTGGGATATGGCGTGATGCTGTAGCGGTAGTAGAATTTTCACTAACACACAAATATGTAGATACGTTTGTGAACATTTTATGCAAATTTCTACTAACTCATTTTGAAAATATGAGTTAGTAGAAATTAAAAAACAAAACAAAAATATGCAGGATTATTATGAAATGCATTTTATTTACAATCTTAAGTGTTAACTCCGGATTCTAAAATGGATCTAAACTTACAAACAACATAGCTCCGAATTAGGACCCCTATGCGAAATCCAGGGTGAATTTTATTGGCTTTTAATCATATTTACGACTCCGCTTTATTGTTATCTTAAACTTAACTCGAAGTGTTACACAGTTTCCCCAATAAACTAAGTTTAGATCAGGTCGGGATCACGATAAAATACGCGTTGGTATAAACTTGTAGATCCCTCCTGAAAAGAAAAGGATTTTTTAGGACATTAAGTCACAAAGCTTATGTCCGTATGTTTCAGGTAGTATACAATATACCTACAAAGCTGAACTGTATATCAATTTAATGCAATCTTTTTTATCTTATTATTTGAAAGAAAGCAAGTAAAATAAATTTACGTAACAGTCAATGCATTCATTTTATATTTTAGGTAACATTTTCATTGTAGTTTTATTTCTATATTTATTTACTGAAGGCTTGTTATTGCTAATAACAAAATTTTATTGCTAGTAGTTAATAAAAGGTGTTTTACTCATCATATAATTACGTCATAATTTTTGTGTTAAAATTACCAATATTCTGCTTTTGTTTTTATAAGGAATTATCTTTTAAAGAATTGTTGAGCAGTTGTTTTTTAGAGTAAAAAAACAGGCAGCAATGTACGAAATCCAGAAGTTTTACTAAAAAATCGTAAAAAAAATCCATCATACTTTCCGTTAAGCGTGTATATGTAAGTAAGCTCGTGAAACATCTTAAATTCAGCAATGTGGTGTGCCATCTATACACAAGTTATCTTAATTTCTAGGTACTTTACATAGATAGGCTGATAAGGACCTAAAATCTTTCATCTATGGGTAAATTATTTGGCAAGCAATAGAATACACTTTATGGAGCTGAAACATGGACGTTAAGAGCCAATGATAGACACAGAATAGATGCTTTCGAGATGTGGTGTTGGAGAAGGTTGCTACGCATACCATGGACGGCCCACAGAACGAATGTGTCAATCTTGACTGAGCTCCAGATAAAGACTCGACTGTCTGTAATATGTCAAAGACGTACATTAAGCTTTTTCGGACATATTATAAGACGTGAGCCAGACAATCTGGAAAAAAATATTTTGTCTGGTGGAGTCGAAAGAAGAAGAAGCAAGGGCCGTTTACCAACAAGACGGTCAGATCATGTGAGAGATGCTGCAGGGGGTACAATGTGTGAGGCGTTTAGGCAGGCGGAGGACAGGTCGCGGTGGAGGAGCTTGTCGCTTGGTTGGGGTCATGGTGGTCACGATCCTCAGCATTGAGGGACCGACTTGGAAGAAGAAGAAGAAAAATACACTTCAAGTATTTTTACGTTTGGAGCCAAGTGTACGCAATGTAAAACTGCTATACAGGATAAATATAAATAAAATTTACATAGTAGGTACGTAACAAATGTCCAATAGTTTTTTTTTTATGACCATTAGCGTGCGGTAAACCAGCCCTGTGGGATTATTACAAAGGTGTGAGTAGTCTTAGCAGACAAAAGATAAGATTTGGGCTGAGACGATAATATTAAAGATTTAAAATGGAAGAAAGGGTGAGAGATGAGAAAGAGAGGAAATGACGTTCCTACTTCCGTCTCCATAAGACAAAGGGAGGAAGTCAATAGAGGAAAGCGAAGCAAGATGGATATTTTGATTTCAACGCCGATTTTAAAATGTTTTTATTACAACTAACAGCAATGTAAACAAATTATAAATGTGTTTTTATCCAAAGCATCGTAGCATATTACATTATTGGTATTGCCACTGTTCTTACTATATTTAATAAAAAACAGGCTATCTTCCCCCTGAAACACAAAAAACCTGACATTCTAGATAGGAATCATTCCTCATTAAAGCTTAATTCCTAATGTTGTATTTATTTTACGTTATATTTCACGAATATAAATATTTCACAGAAAACAAGAAAGGCTAAACTGTATTATGTAGAGATGTACCTACCTACTATGTGAATTCTATTCTATTCTGAAGACTCCATGGCTAAGTTTTGGGTTTTCACTATGTATAAAATATAAAAAAAGAATTTTTAATTATTATCTAAGGAGAGGATAGCTCGCCTGTTTTTTTACATACAGCTGGTCTGCTGGCTACCCCACTTGTGGATGTGCCGTGATGGTAACGTAGATAGTAGCAATTTAAACATTATATTTTTATTTGTTTTTCAAAAGGAAAAGTGTGTAAGAAAGGGTGGGCATGAGACAATTACATGTCTTGATCACGTGAGTCAATTTCTGAAGGACTGTCGTATGTTGAGTATAAGTCGACGTGCGTGTATGAGAAATAGTTTGAATATTGAAGAAGCGGAAGAAGTACGAAGGAAAAGATCTATATGGCGTTCCGTCTTCTCTGCCTACCCTTCTAGCGACAGGTCGTGAAAGTATAGTATGCCTAGTTAATTATACCTATTATAGAATTTTTAAATACTGAATTCTTGGCCAATAATTATATTCCGGGAAAATGAGTATGGTCAATTTATTATACATAATTCTTGACTAATTATAGTTCGGGAAAATATTTATTTGAATGATGAATTACATTAGATGTATATAAATGTGAACTTTTTCAAAAAATATATACCTAAAAGATGTTTTTTTATATAGGTACATATATAATAGGTAAAAAAAACTTATTTGAAGAAGTGTCAAAAATCTTTCACAATGTCAAAAACTGAAACGACAAAAATATCTATTCTAAAACCGAAAACAGGACAATAACATGAGGGCTCTTGTTTTGAGATGCGCTGTTTGTGACATCAAATTATCTTCCTCAAAACCTATTAACACCCAACAACGACATCAGATAAATGAACGAACAGCCGTAAAGGAGAAGGGTTAATAATGATGGAGTACCAAGTGATGGATATACATAACTGTTGATGGTCACAATCTTGGGTACGAAACTGATTGGTCTCCTTAACGTTTGACCAAAACTGGATTTACAAACAAAACCGAAAAATTAATGTTTAATAATTACTACCATCTACTAAAACATCACGGAATATCCAATATGTGAGGCAGCCAGCAGGCCAGTTGCATAAAATTGATATGCTTACTGACATTAACGTGCCAATAAAAAAAATAAGACGGGATGAGTGGTAGACTTCATCGCTGAATTTCAGGTGTTAAATGTCTTTATTTTTTCAAACACTTGCATTTTACAGGAGACTCGAAAACTTACATAAAATAGTGGGAGATCAGTTTGTTATCGTAGAATCTCAAAAGGTGCTCAATTCACGTAGAAAATATACTTTATATTTTAAATAAGAATTTTAGAATAAGTAAAAAAAGCATTTCCATGAATTTGATGAACAAGATACTAATGTTTTAAAAAAACTACTGCAATGCTTAGTGTATGCTACTAAAGAAGTCATCTGTCCGAAACCTGAAAAAACCCACTTCACAAAATGAAACGTTATTTTTTAATACCTTAATATTGGTTTTACCCTACGCATCGACATTAAAACTCGGTTTTAGCCCGAAATTTGCTGAAACCAAAGTAAAGGTCGTCTGGTTATCAAATTATTGTCATATATTTTGAAAACGGCTACCACTTTCTTTCTGTCTCAGTAGACCTATCATTGACAGGATAGGCGGAGTCAGGAGACAATAATGGAATCTATTATATTTGAAGGGCAATCATCATTTTAATGAATGGAGTTAGCACTCCATTACTTCCACAATATTTTAATCATTATTGTCTCCTTTTTGCATCCTTACGTAACATTTGGGCAAGTGAAATCAACAAAAAAATGTTTTATTTTAAATGCTTTCGTTTTATTTGAAAATTATTATTTCTTCAATTTGATTGTAATTATGTTTTGCTTTTTAAAATATTAAATATCAATCATTTGTGCTATTTTTAGATTGATTTATAATTTTGAATAAATACGTATATCTAACAACTTTTAATGTACATATTAATTACTTTAAAGTTTTTTAAATCAGATCACGAATGGATGGTTAATCAGACGAATTAAATTTGAAAAACGAGGAAAAAAGAGGTGAGAAGTAAGAGATATTTATAACATTGACTAAATTAACAAATAGTCTGGCGAACAATATTCATATAAAGTGCGCGTGAGACGTGTATTGAATCAGAAATTTTTGTCATCATTAAGAAAATTATTTCGATAAAAATTAGAACAACGTACATAGAACACATGTGTGTATTTTATAAAGGGAATCAAAAAAATATATTCTTTTTTATTTTATATATTATTTTATTTATTTTATTTTTATTTCACTAATAAACTACAATCTACATACATACTTTTATTGATGCTGCCCAACTAGGTATATCCTGTACTAGGGCAATTATATAAATGGATCAAAGGGTATTATATAAATGGATCATACAGTTGTAACAATAAATATAAACAATGAATTATAACAATGAGCAAACCAATTGAGATCCCTTTTTTTTCTAACTAACAATCATAAATTTGAGGTACTTTATTAAATTAAAAGATACAGGAAGAATAAAAATGCTAAAATATACATAAAAATGTAAAAAAGTAAAAAAATTAAAGACACATAAGTATAAAAATTATTTAACCTTAACGATTTTCACAAAAATGTCGCAGGTAAAATCATGGAAGCAGAGGGAGGCAATATCGTCAAAATATGGCATTTTGTTCTTTAGCAGATTTACTAGGTTGGTACCTATATAAAGTAATATTATATTATTATTATTTGGACTCCCTGTGGATACACAGAGAGTATGGTTGACTGAGATCTGGATTGAATTCCTCTCATTAATACTAAATAATAATAATAATAACAGGGCATTGATAATATTGCCGATGAAAATGAAGGAGAGGATGATATCCTCCCGGGAAGATTAAATGTACTAGATATATACTCAACACTTCGTGACACTCGTGAATGTAAATTCCCTCGTCGTATTTTTTTTAATCGCTGGATACATACGAAACTGACAGTTTCAATATTTTCGGTGTATTTCATTGCTTTGCAAAGACATTTAAGTAGATGTGAATTATACAACATAGGCTACAATAAATAATTAGTAATAGAGCCGGTAAGTCTAACTTCTATGAGAGGGTCTTTGGTATTGTTGGACCGGTTACGTGGAATCGCCTACCGGTGTCATTGAGAGATAGTCAGACTGTCACCAGCTTCAGAAGCAAATAAAAAACTGAACTTTTCACCGGCGCCCTTGAGATGATCTAGGGACTGTTAAATGGCGTCAAAATAAAATCATCCAGAATTATCATCATCATAACTAATCTGAAACTGAACATTTTTTATAGTATTATATCTGTATTAATTCCATATCTATAAATAACAAATCGAAATATGATTTTTCTTCACTCTTAAGTTTTAGTTTGAAAATGATATCGCATGTCGAAACCTAGGTTACTGTTATAAAGAAACTAGTAAAACTCAAAATACAAATATGTATTTTTATTTGTTATAAATGTATATTTTTTAACCAGCGCTCGTAAAACGGTTAATAACTACGTATGACAAATAAGCCAAAAACTTCAACATTTTCACATAGATATGTTTATGGAGATTTTTGTATTGAAAATTGATATTTATTAAATAGAATAGTTTTTTAACGTTGATATTTTCTAAATTGCGTCGTACTTAATGCAAACCATTAGATTACACTTGTTTACATTAAATGGCATTTACATGGTTAATAATTACATTTTTACCTTAATCTTCGAACAATTGCCTTTTTAAGGAAGAAATAATTTCAAAATAATGGGTATTGGTGTTTTTGCAGATCATAGATATTTAAATACACAGTATTAAGCCGGTAAAAGAACATCAGTCAAATGATAATTTTTTAGAAATGTGTTTATTACATAGATACATAGATAGATACATACATAGACAACTCACACAGATCGAGCTAGTCCCAAACTAAGATGAATCTTGTATTATGGGTACTAACGCGACGATACATATATATACAATGCACATTAGAATTAATAACATCTGATTATCACGAAGTGTTAAGAATCTGTTTATATTATTATTATTATAATAACTCTTACGTCATATTAGTATTTTGTAGACTAAATTAAGAAAGACTTATAATACACAATAACATAATACAAACTAAATAGAGGATTTATTGATTCAAGATAATAAATACCTTTTGCTTCCCGAATTATGGGTAAATTATTAGAGGACACATAATATTATATTATGGTGAAGTACACATTTATTTGGTGAAGAATACATTTCTTTCAATAAGACAACAACATAATATGAGCATTAGTTAAATCTAAAGCTGTCTCAATAGACACAGAATTGGTCTTAATGGAGGGGGCTGATTTGCACGCTATGTTCCTGAAAGACAAGTCTTGTCTCACTACTTCACGCCATCTCATGATGCGACATTCTCCAATGGTCCGAAGAAGAGTCTGTATCAGACTATAGTTAATAAGACGAGATGTTAAATCAATGGGAAAGAAGAAAATAGAGCTTACACAACAATCGCTAAAGAATGTAACGAAAAGTACATTGAAACTGAGCATACAGTGACTGGGTTTACACCTAAATATTTATTAGATGGCACAGGTATCATTATTTAGCTGAACCAAGTGGCGTAACCAAACAAGAAAGGCAGACCCCACCACCATGTGGGACTAATAATTGCCCAAGGAGAAGAAGAAGTTCCTGAAAGACATCACAAAGAGTGGAAGAGTAAAAATTTTATTTTTTTATTTAAAAAAAAAAAAAGATATATCTGGGTTTTGTTATAAACCCAAATACAACCTTATACACCTTTCACAGTAAGCTAAAAGCTTGTGTCGTGAAAGGGGAATTTGCCGGCACCTGGGATCGAACCCCGGACCCCTTGTTAACAAGGCCGAGACTCTACCCCCAGGCTACCGACGAACGAAAATAATATTTAAAAAATTTACAATATGTGACTATATTTAAAACTATTTTTTTTCATGATATGAAACAGATTTCTTTCTCTTCGTTCAGTCGAGTGTGAAAATTAATTTCTTTCAGCAATGCCGGTCCGCCGTCCGAAGCACTTCAAACGAACGTTTTTATAAAGTGGAAATCAGATTTTCATCGAAATCAGAGAGAGGTGTAAAGAAGTTGTTTGGTGCTACTCAGGACAGACAAAATTTCTCCCAGGTGGTCGTCAACATCAAGGGGGCAATAAGACATATAAAGGGAAAGAAAAAATTAATGTAGCGATTTCTACCAATTAATCGGGCCACCACCTCATAACATATTAATGCATTGCAAAGATGAGAGTCAATGCTTAAAATATAGTTTTTTCAGGAGATTAGTAGTCTGTTGCTGGAATTTTGGACTTTAAATTTGATTATCCAAAATACAAATCCCACTGCAGGCCTATTCTGTCTTCATGTGAGAAAATTAATACCGTTAAAACGCTTGAAAGAATGTAGTTACTTGGTTTTCATAACAAAAAAATAAATCTACGAAAAAGACCGTCCCAAGGTTCACACAATGTGATTATGAAAAGGCAGGCAGGTGAGCGTCTCGACGCCGTCGTCAACTGCGTCGCTTATTCACAATAATAATAATAATAATTTTAACTTAACGTGTGTGCCTGTCTGTGTGTAGAGGGTAGATAGGTACCCTTTTATCCAGTTTACGGAGCGAAAAAACGGATCACTAAAGATTTGGAGTCAACCATGTGTACATGAGAACATTATACTTGTTACTAGTTAAGATACTCTGTCATACGTACACATAATTATCACTCTTCCCTTTCAGAGCAAGCAGAAGGAATTGAACACAGACTACAACCATCGAAACACGATTTTCGATTTCATGACTTTCTAATCCTTATGTATACTTTCTGTATGAATTCAGCATATGACTATCCTTTACGAAGTGGTTAGATGGAAGAAATCACTTTATAGTGATAATCTCGCCACTGCACATCGTCCTAGTTTTTAAAAATTTTATACTATTTTGTTAACACTGTAATGTAATGATGATGTGCAAGAAGAATAAATAAATAAATAAATAAGTGTTGACTCTAGATAGACCAAAAAAATTCTTCTGGTAATGCATTCAGTACAATTCAAATTATCAACTCTATCATCCAAATGTAAGCAAAAATAAGAAGCATCAACAGATTACAGGCAACGTATTCTGATAATGACTAACCAATGGTGATTAATATTAAAAAATAAAAGGAACTACAATAGGGTTTCCACAACTTAACCCTGGATGTTTCAAGAACATAAATTCTTCTGTAATCTTAAACATTTTATTCACTCAAGAGTTGTTTCAAGGTTGATTTTAAGGCTTCTCACTGCATACCCCACTTATAATTAATACAAATTTAATATACCATGGACACACACACGTGTAGGTACATAAAAGGGAGGTCTGTGATCAACAATGGCTGATAAACAGCTGATGACGAAGATTATAAGTTCACCATTGATTGACCTTACAAAAAAACGCCATAAAATATTTATTCATCAATATTGATATCAAAATGGTACACCTTTATAGATTGTAATATTATATAACTTATATAAACATTCCCCTCAACACGAAAAAGGTAGAACATAAAGCCTCTTTTATTTCAGATTTAGAGGAAATTGGTTTTGGTGAAAAAAAAAATACAAAATTACAAAAACAGTTCTGACATCAAACAAAATATAATATATACCATCGTGGCGTATCCCACAAATGGGGAAGCCAGGAGACCACCTGCATGGAATAAACATGCAAGCTGTCTTCTTCGTACAAACAAAAAAATTATGATTGGTAGCAAACCTCATCGCTGAATTTCAGATGTAAAATGTTAAGTAGGCTTATTTTGGAAACAATCTTAATATTGTCTTGATCTTAATCAAACGACGCACGAAGGGACTATAGTCAAAAATACTGCGCTACCGCTATAATAGTAACTTCGCGCGTCATAGTATTAAGATCAAAACAAGATTAAGGGCCCCGTTTAGCAAAAACGGTAAAATATTCAATTTTCAACAAACTTGATAGAAAAACTGCCAAAACTTGTTGACCCTTGCGAACACATTGATTTGATAAAATAAAAAAAAAACAAATATTTATTACCAATATTAGTTTTTTACTAAAAAATAAATAAATCGCAGAATGACGAGATTTATTTAGGTACTCTTTGTTATATCAAAATACAAATTCTTTGTAATATATATATATATTTTATTTAACCTATCAAGCATATAAATACTATAGATTTTAGCAAACTTTTTTAGTTTACAAAAAATCGAGTTCATTTGGTGATTTTTGGTTTCAAAATATGAGAAATTTTATCAAAAAAATATTTTTTAAATCGGTCAATATCCATGAAAAAAACAAAATAAAAATAGATTTTGTTTGTTTATAATTGTAATAACTATCTATGTATTCGTAATATTAAAAAAAAAAATGAAAATTTGTAGTATTCTTGTGCATTTATGTACCAAACAAACCCCCGAATTAATTTTTTAGAAATATGCTTTTTTATAAATGAATACAATGAAGCTAATTTTTTTTTTTAAGTTAAAGTTTGATATTGGTAATTAATATTAGTTTTCATATTTTATTAAATCAAAATGTTCGTAGGATCAACCAGTTTTGAGAGTTTGTGTACCAAACTTGTTGAAAATTGAATGTTTTATCGTTTTTGCTAAAAGGGCCTCTTAAGAGTGTGCCCAGAATACTTGTCGTTAGTTCACTAGTTTATGCCGTGATGGTATAGATAGATATGCATACCGATGAAAGATAAACAAAAAAATACACTAAGAATAATAGATTTACCCTCTTCCCTGGTCCTCGTAAATTATTTAAAATCTAAACAAATCATACCTGTGATATTATTCTTACCAACATTTCAAACAATGTCATAACACAATTAATGTTTGTATTTTTGTGCTACAAGAACCTAGATGGGTAGTTCATTATTTGGTATTATAATTTCTAAAGTCTCAAGACTTTCATTGCAGGAAATGTAGAAATTAACAGAATAAATAACATTCTCATCAACACATGTCTTAAAACATAATATTATTTACATATATTCTGAGTTTGACGTGAGTGTTGAAGAATTTCTTTCTTAAACATCATGTCAAAACCTACAGAGTACCTACTTTGATTAGGTGAAACTGAAAATAATTGTATGAAAACTGTATGTTTATTTGTACTCTACATTATTAATTTTTTATTGTTTTTTTTTTTTAATCAAAATTTTGGAAACAGAGTGGCCAGGGACCTGAGGGAGACAGAGATTCATTCGGAAGATACAGGGGACCGGAGGATTGGAGAATAAGGACTAGGAATGCCAACCCCAAATAAATGGGATAAAGATGAGGGCGAAAACGAGGAAGAAGAACGTAGCTCGCAAAGACCTTAAATACTTTTTTCTAAACTCTATTGGTTTCGATTGTTCTTTCAACCCTTTCTCGTTTCTCTCGTAAAATAAAACAGAAATCCCCCTTCATTTTGAGTAATTCTTCTATCGCGTCAAATCAACACAGGTGATTCTTGACGTTCCGATGCAGTTGTCTTTGGAACAGTGTATCGGTAAAGATGGTTTTTCTGGCTGTTAGAAACCTTGGTATTTCAATTCAGTTGGACATTGATAATACAGTTTATTGACAATTATAACTTAAGTTATGTGTACTATATAACTTAAGTTGTAATTGGCTTTAATTTTGTACAATTATTGTTTTCTTTATTAAGTTATATTAACTGTAACTTAAAGTTTAAAATAAACAAATAAATTATTTCAATGAGAAATAACGGACTCGTCCGGGATTCGAGTTAAAAACTTCACGCCCTTACATTAAAAGTCATATCTCTATAGATAATCTAGATAGGTTTTGTGTAGTATAATGAGTATAATTCCCAGTTACTTTTTTAGTCAAAGTTTATAACAAGAAAGTATTGAATAAAATTTGCCGTTTTTAAATTTTATTTAATTCCATACCAATGCCATGTAAATGACGTTAGTTTTATCATATTATTTACTCTCGCATCAAGAGATAAGCCATCAAGGGTAGACACGGGGTAGGAAGAGTTGCTATTATAAAACTGAGATAAGGGGTGAGAATATTATACTTATTTACTTAGATAACAATATGTAAATTCAATTATTATTTCTTTACACTCGTGTTCTTCTTACATGCGTTTAAATCAGAACATTATCTTCAACATAAGAAATTTCTGAGTAACCAACATCGCGAAGAGGAGTATTAAAAATGTTGTCACTGATATTTTTTTTTCAAAGATACCAATAAGAACTTCATGGTAAATCGAACAATGCTTGTAGCAAGAACAGTAGCATTTGTTATTAACGTTTCTCTTAGAAACAAAAGAAGAAAATGAACTTCTCTTTTTAAAATAATTTTCTGGCTGCCTTGTCAGAGCCTTTTCTATGTTTATTTTAGCCTAACTAATTATAATGTACGATAATAATTTTGATGAAAAAACATATCTATATCTCAATGAAGAAAGGGCGAATTTATCTTTGAATTGTAATATTTTCCAACTTAAAATATTTTTTTGCCGAAGATGATAATAAAACCATTAATATTTTGATAATACGTAAATAAAACGGGTGCCGGCAAACTCCCCTTTCACGACACAAGCTTTTAGTAGCTTACTGTGAAAGATGTATAAAGTTGTATTTGGGTTTATAACAAAAACCCAAATATATCTTTTAAAAAAAACATAACTAAACGAAAATCCAGAGGAATAATAGAAATGCACGGTTTCTATCTAATAGAAGGCTGTTGTTCCATCAATTTACATTTCGGAGCACCTGTCAGAGAATTGTCCATAAAAAAACTATCCGGAAATCACAGCTCCATGGGGAAAAAACTTAAGAAAGAGAGAGAGAGAGTATTAAAATGTTTTTTTAAAAGAAATTGACTTGAATTTCTATGTTTATTTGTTACATGAATTAAAAAATACGCTATCGCGATTTCAGTGTTCTTACACCATTGACGAGCTTTTTAAGAATAATGCAAAAATGGTGTAAGAACACTGAAATCGCGATACCGTATTTTTAAATTCATATAACAAATAAAAATAGAAATTCAAGCAAATTTTTTTTGACATGTTTAGAAATTGTTAGATAGTTAATGCCTCTAAAATAAGTGATATTATTTTTAATGTTATTGTTCTTTTCATCCACAGTTTTTAACAGCTCTTTGAACAAATAATGTAATACTACGTAGGAGACACAGAATAATTAAGATGTTTTGATTAAAAACAAGCTTATTTTCGTTATAATACGACTCATAAGAATGTTTTCTTTGTAATTCGCCTTGATAATACTTACTCCTTTTACGCAAGAGAACGTTGATTTGATACGTATCTGGAAGTAGAACTCGGGAAAGTTCTGACAAAAATACGGGCACACTCTTATTTTAAATTGAAAAAATAACAGTGATTTTTAAGGGCAGGTGTTCGACAATATGAAGACATTTTACATTTTGAATTCAGCGATGAGGTGTGCTACCCATCCGGAATGTCTTAATTTTTATTGGCACGGAGAGGATAACTTGCATGTTTATTGTATTTAGCAAATAAGCTGGCATTTTTTTTTCATTTTGATTTTTACAATATTAGATAATCAAACAGCCATAACATAACATGTTAACAATTAATACACTCAACATTTGGACCAGCAAAGATTCCACACTTACCAGAAAAATGTATTAGTCTTGAGAAAAAATAAAAAGTTTGAAAAAAGTAAAAGTTAAAAAATAAAAAAATCCTAAATTACTAGAAATCAAAGGCATATTTGATATGCCGTGATGGTTTAGATAGATAGATTTTTAGTATTGATTAGTTGGGAAATATCGCCACTTTGCGATAAACACATCTTGTGTGCAAGGAATTATAATTATTATGGATAATTTTATGATACTTTATAGTGGTTTATGTTATAAAAATCAATATTAATTAATTAATGTACATATAATTAATTTCGTTTCTATATCCATCTACGTATCTATATTATCACGGAATTCAGTGGAATAACTGGGTATAATTTTCAATATGGGAGAAGTGGGTAGTCTTTCCCGGAAATTCTACGGATGATGTAAATATTCATCATTTCTAAAATAAATATAGCCAAATTTATTTTTCTCTTACCCTATAAAGTTTCTCTTATAAACAAGGTGACGCAAAAAACAACTTGTTGAGCCATATCGATCTCGTAGGACGGAGCTTGAAGCGTTTAGTGTTGCGGGTCCCAGATGATGGAACAAGCTCCCACTTAACCTGCGAGAGATAGCGAAAATGTTGTCTTCTAACTCAGTATCTGTTTCCTAGCCTCCCCCCATCCTTTTTTTCAATCCATAACCCTTACTCCTTGTTGGGAGTGTGTCAAATTTTATCTTAAATTTTGTTTTTTTTTTTCAATAAGTATGTATTGGTATATATACGTTTAGGTGTATTAGTTTTGATTAGGTATGTGTCAAAGTGTTGTGGTTAGATGGAAGAAATCACTTCAGAGTGATAATCTCGCCACTACGTAATGTCTTGGTATTTTTAATTTTGTATTGATTTGTTAACATTGTTGTATATAATGATAATGTAAATAAAAAAGCGAGCTTTAGAAAGAAGCTGAAGGCACACATTTTTACCAGTAGCTTTGGACGACACTGGATATACAATAAGGCGCCCTTGAGGTCATGTTATGAGTAAAGGGCGTTCTATAGAATAGAATAAAGGTATAGAAATATAAATAATCATAAGCATACCTTACTGCTTACTGTATTATTTTATAATGGAACAAATAAAAAAGTATTTAGTGTTTTAGCATATTTATGTGCCAAAAAAGAATATAAAGTGATCATCTAAAACTAATAAAAACACATTAAATATAGCGTAAAAATGTCAAAAACTATTTAAATTATTGGAAGTGATCGCTACACTAACAACATAATTTTATTTGTTACTTTGTTTTACGATTCTGTTTGATCGATAAACAGGTAAATAAAAAAATATGAATCATTCTATACATTTATAAACATGTCGAATTTTATTTAATGTGTTTATAATAATATTATGGTTTCAAATTTTAGGTGTTAAAAAGTCATAAAAATCAACCGACATCTTTTAACACATTCAACACCGTTATTATCTATGAGAAATTATAGCTCTTCGCAAAGTTTATAATATTATAACACGCATAGACAGTTCACACAGATCGAGCTAGTCCCAAATTAAGAAGTGAATCTTGTATTATGGATACTAACGCGACGATACACATATTTACAATGCACTTAACACATATATGTACATAAACATGTAACACCCAGACCCAGGACAATTTGAAAAAGGTCATTCTTCACTTTGCCCTGGCTGAGAATCGAACCCGGGACCTCATGACTCAAAGGCAAGAGCGTTACCTTCGCGCTACACCGGCCGCCAATTTTCATGAAGTAAATATGCAAGCTGTCTTCCCCGTGCTTATTGAAAATAAGGTATTTAGGATGGGTGGCAATTTTTTACGTTCAATTAAAGATATCTATTTTTTTTATCAAACGCCTGCCTTTACAGGAGACTTGAAAACACTTCAACAATTCTATTCTAGGTGCTCCACGTAACGGGAATTGAATAATACGAATTCAAATAAGTAATTCTCAAACTACAACAATGTATTAATACTCTTATGATCTTCACACGAAGTACATTAATTGGTACCAAATTTCGAACTCTGGATCTCAAAATAAAAAGTCCAAGGCCTAATCATAAAACTACTAACTGCTTGTTGAAATTAATAACAAGTGTTTTTTCTACTTCATTGATTTTTATTGAGAGAAACCTCTTTCGTCTTTCTCTTCTCATTGTAATTGTTAATTAATTGTAACTGTTGTTTAGATTATATGAATATGTTTGTAATTTTAAAGTATGTAGATTGGCAATGTCCTTGAAAGAAACGAAAGACGTCTCTCTCTCAATAAGAAACAATATTATAGTACTCGTAGGATTTTTTTTTTAAATTTCATTATGGAATTCTACTACCTAAACACCAAAACAGATAATAACTGCTTCTTTAAGGGCAAAATTACCTAGTTATTTAAGATATAAAGTACACGATTAAGTACATAATATTATCATTATCGAGACATTTTTGTATCGCGCTTATCTTGCGTTTTTTTACGAGCGGCGCATGTGTGCTGAGTAAATTTTTGGACATATTTGCTTTGTAAATTTTTAACATTCCTCAATTGTTATTATCATTAGTATTATTAAAACGATCTCTCGTAGTTTACACGACAAGCGAAACGGATTTTCAACAATAATTAATCTCTTTTTAAATTGTTTATTCTTCTGTCTGTATGACATACATTGTGTAATATAACAATTAATACATCCATCTATATTACCACGAATTTCCGACAAGTAAATTTTTTTCTGTACTATCAAACGTACAAATCATCCACTGCGTAGGTACCTATCATAAAAATTGAGACAAGTAGAACAACAATATTTCTTTATCTTCTTTTTAGATATGTGTTATTTTTACTTTCTGAATATTTGAAATTTTAGAATTACATACAGGCTTATTAATTGTGCCAGTGCACACGTAGTAGAATTCCATAATTAGGTAAATTGAAAGTTTTTTTCTATTATAGATTATAAATTGTGAGAGAGACGTCTTTCGACTTATCAGGTCATTATCAATCTGAATTGTTTACAGCTATTCAACTTATTATTAAATTACCATAACAGCTTTTGGCCGAGACGTCCTCAGCAGTTTTAAAGTAATTCAAGAGTTAATCGTTGTAAAGCTATAGATTTATAATAATCTGATAAGTCGAAAGACGTCTCTCTTACGGTTCACGATCTATAGAAGAAAGAAACGCTTGTTTTAATTTATCTAACTTACAATCTTGATCAAATTTACTGGTACTTTTTAATTCAATCCTGATTCGTCCGCAAAAAATACTCATACTAGCTTTGTTGATAAATAAAGGTGTGCTTTTAGTCCCAATTATACTCAGAAACACCCTGAAAGAAATAAATGTTTATGTTTCATGACAGCAAAATAGATCGGCAGCATAACTTAAACTCAGGATCTTTCGGAACCAAGATTTTACTGTCAAACACAGACTTTTTTACGTCATATTTTTTTGCTAAAACTAAACCGTTTTCATATAAATTATAACGTAATATAATCCGGGCGACTCCGTGTGTTTTCTGTTGACACTTTTAAACCCATAAAAATTATACAACTTGTGATTTTTTTATTGTCCTGGTAGGTTGGTATAACAAACATACATATTATGTACATAAATGCAAACGCAATTATTAAGTGTGGCGCCAAACCTTTTACTAGTATTATTACAACTATTTCAACTAGCTTTTATACCCTACTTTGCCAAGATAATCTGATTTTTATTATTTGCAAGAATTTTAACTCTGTTTTTCATTCACTAAGCGCAACCTAACAGTTTTGTGGCCAATGCGTTGAGCAGATAAAGTGAAAGATGATGTTTTGTGAAAACGTGCCTTTTTGTAGGGCACTCAAAAAATTCAAAAAACAAAAATGGGAAATTCACTCTCTTTCAGAGACTCCAAGAGAAATATTTATGATCTACCCCACTCCCCATGCCTTCCTTAACAATTTTTTTCTTAAATAGTGACATTGTACTAAGTACTAAATGAAGTAGATAATTAGACAAAATATACTAAAAGTATTGTAAAATTGATAATATTTCTGACAACATTTTCAACTGTTTAGCTGTAAGAAATTAAATAAATAAAACAAGCGTTTTATTCTATTATTGATTTATTCGACGAGAGAGGCATCTTTCGTCTTATTAGGACATTGTCAATCCTAATTGTTTGACAATGTCCTAATAAGACGAAAGACGTCTCTCTCGTCGAATAAATCAATAGTAGAATAAAACGCTTGTTTTATTTATTTCGATATGGAATTCTACTACCTACACTGAGAAAAATACTCAAAACGAATCATTGGTACAGTACTATCAGATTAGGACCAGAGATCGTACAAACGATTCATTGGTATAAATCTATAATATTAACTCTTCGCAAACAAATCATTGGTAAATTTACCAAAAACTTGTTTGCGAAGAGTTAATATTATAGATTCGTACTAATGAATTGTTTGTACGATCTCTGGTCCTAATCTGATAGTACGTACCAATGATTCGTTGTGAAATTTCGTTAATATTTTTCTCAGTGTAAACACCGACACAGGGAATGTAAGAAATTACTTTCTATGCCAGCATACATTGAAGGAGACCCACCGACCACCCGGATAGCGCAAAAGTCTGGGGATTTCCATTTATCCGAATTCTACACAAATTTTGTCCTCATCGGAGGCGCCATAGTGGGCAGCCTGAGGGGCTGGCTGGCCAAAAACTACCAAACCACCATAACCTCCATATGTGGAATCTTTTGACTACTCTCCTTCGATGTCTTCTGTGCATGCCTCATAGCTGAATGAAAGATTTAATTAACACCTGCCTTTTACAGAACACTCGAAATCTTAAAAAAAATGTGTGACGTGTGTTCTCCGAGAATACCACGAAAAGATACAAATTAAATTATTAAACAGTGTCATTGGGAAAATTTGACATAATAAAATTTTACTCGAAATAATGTTCTTGTATATTAATATGACGGCTATAGTGTTATCAGTCAATCTCTACTGGAAGTCACCACCAGATGGCGTTTTATTGGTTTTCTAAGAAACATTTAGTAGTAGTAGTACTAAGTGATGCTGTTACCAAGACGCGCTAATAAACAAAAACTGAAATTCTTTTAGAATGCGTAACAAGTGAACAAACACATTAAAATTCAGATTTTATTGATTTTTATAACTATTTATATAATATTTCCTAAGAACGTCCGCGATTTTTATGTTCATTTACGTTTTAAGTGAATTTGGACGTCAAATTTGGATGGAACACGTTTCTTGGAACGATTTTCATATAAAAGTATACATATCCTGGATTGCTCCTCTTAGATCCCCACTGTCTGTAGGGACTGTAGGTTCCATTCATAATGTCTACGGGGACCTTTCGACAGTCTGTGGTTTCGGTGGATACTACATATGTTTGATTCCTGCATGGGTGAGGTTTTGTAGTGGGGAAGCTCGGGACACATCACATGTTTGTTTGACAATAAATAAATAAAATAAAAATAACGTCATTATCATGAACTACTTGGTAACGAATTTAAAACACTCAGGATTCGTACAGAGTGCATTAGTTTTACTGTTTGCTTACAAGGAAAAACGATAACTGAAATATTTGAACATGGAATAGCGCAGGACGAACATTTTTAATTATATGTGGGTACCTATATAACAAATGTAGTCATTTCAGTTACTTGTGATGTAGAATTTGTTAAAGACCTAGTCATAAATACTTATTTTATACAGGTTTCTAAAAAAAGCTATTATCATATGTCTGAAGTAACATAACACAATTCTTTATCATTATTTGGATAAAATAATTAGTCCATATCTTAGGATCTCCGTAAGCTTCTTATTTTTTCCATGTCTAGATCCATAGTAAGCTACCTATTTGTCATCATCTCTTGTAACTATGTGACCAACCTTTCGTAAGTTTAGCTTGGAAACTCTGTCAAACTCTTTAAATATTTAATTTAACTAATAAAATATTCATCGTTTTTCATTCGGCAGACTACTAAATCAACATTCATCCCCTACTTATTTTTCTAGGACGACAAATATTTTCTCAAGAAATTTACACAGGACCAAAGAAACTCTGGGTCTGTATGCCGTAAAATAACCACTCACCCACCGATCAAAATATATTTTATTATGAAAATGTTATCGATCAATTTTCATCGGGTTTTCGTGTGACTCAAAGTTTTTTTCTCTTTTTATTATTATTATTATAACGTGTAAAACTGACAAATCCATTTAAATTCGTTTATAACGATAAAAAGTTAAAAGCATTTTATACGTTGATAAAATATGCAAAGCAATTAATGTCAAATTTGATAATATTGTTTCACGATAGACATACATAAATATGACATGAAGTGAATACATAATGACAGATGAGTGGGAAAGCCATAAACAATATTATTTATAAAATTAAGGTTTTATTTTACACAGCACTATGCATTATATAATCAATGTATTTTTATAAAACAAAATTTTAAAAAGCTTGGTGAATAAGGCACTAGCTGAATATTTATGAAAAAAGTCTGCATATTAAAAAATTATTAAACGTTAAATCAATATATTTAAAGAGAATTGAATAAATTGCCTTGAGCCTCTCAAATAACATTACTCGATAAGTATTTAATTATTTTTTACGTTTATCACATCGCTCTTCCAACATAGTTTCCCGCGCTCTTGAAATGGATGCACCACTAAACGGCGCCGAATAAATCATCCAACATACATACATACATACATTAAAAAATAAAACTTTTATGTGCATTCCCTGTTAATTATCGCTCCTTTCTTTTTTCATATTTTAGATAAGCAAAATATAATTATGATAAGATTTTTGGGATCCACTTGAACGTCTTATGTTTTTAAAACACGGAGAGGTTGGCTTGCAGGCTATACTATACACAGTTCTTCCACTAGATATTCTATTTGTGAGAAATATCATAATGGTTAAGATAAATAAAATTGTTCGCTATAAAGGAACGTTCTTTATATACATTTTTGTTATAAAAGACTCTCCATTTAAAATACGGTAATAATATTTTGTTCGCGTGTACTAGAGTTATTGAAATATTTTATAAGCACTCGGAGTGGTTGTAGGACTTAGTGTAGTGGCAAAATAGCACAAAATATAAAAATGTTATATATTTTACAAAAACATGGACATGAATCAGCTAATATTGTCGTTATATACAGTCAACTACTACGTGTGTTGTTCGTTATATGCAAAAACACACTAAGATCAATTTTCAATTTGTTTATTAATATTTTTTGTTATCCAGAAATTTAACACAACAAAAATCATCTAGTATAGTGTAGATATAGCTATAGGTATGCGATGATATAGTACAGTGTAGGTACATATAAATAGTATTGTGGTGTTGTTATTGTACTGAATATGCCTTATAATTATTCTTTATTCTTTCTTCCTTCTCTTTCTCTCACCTCCTATTAACTTATTTGTTATTTTTCTTTTCTTTCTTTCTTCCTTCTCTTCCCCACCTATTGTGTACTTACTTATATTGTTTTTTTTTTTGTACTACATAATAATGAATATATTTAAGATACTATAATTGGCGATGTAAATCAAATATTGAACTTGTAAATTACTTATTCCTATTGTAAATGCTGTTGTATCTAAAAGAAAAATAAAAAAAAATAAAAAAAAAAAAAAAAAACTAAACATTGCTTATATCTAAATACACATAGTCTTATAACAATTATGGCAAATGGAATTTACTGCCTCGTTAGACTTGAGTCTGTTCTGAGGCAGTATGAAGCTTGATAAGGTTGTTATAATTACAATCCATTCCAGCCCTAGAAGTCCTTCAATTGCAATAAACCGTTGATTTTGCAACAATATTGAGAGGAAGAAATGATTATATTAAAAAAAAATGCTTAAATGAAAGTGCATATTTCCACCCCTTGTTCTCAAAATGAAAAAAATAATCTTGCCTACTCAAGCATTTTTTAAGTAATTTAGAAGCGTAGAATATAAAAGTCTTACACCAGAAGAGACGGTTAATACTCTCTCTATGCAGTTGATCAAAATTTCGTTATACAAGCCTTGACCTTTCGTCGACTTTATGTACCAGAAATAAAAATAGTATATTCGGTAATTTTTCGAGGGTTTGTGCATTTACATCGTCAAAAAATATTGTTTTTAATGTATACAACATAAAAAAATATAAAACAATAAGACTGTTTAATTTTCACACTTATCAGTGGTTACGTTAAAAAAAGTTTTTTTTATTCTAAGATATTCATTATAAATGGTTCGAGTCAATTCAAGAAGTTTCTAGAAATTCATAATGGACCAAGTGTAGTTTTATAATTAACCTGTTCCGATGTAAAAATAATAATGTCCAATAAAAAAAAATTGTAAATTAGTATGTACAATGTTACGTGCTAATGTGAATTAAATACTAATTCGTGTTACATCATGCGAAAAGTAGGCGAAGTAAAGTAAGTTGCCGGTAAATATTAAGACTTTCGACCGTAAGATCCAATGTTCGTATCACACTATCGGTCTATGAAATGATATATATGCTAGATGAATTCACAACAAAATAGAATAAAGTATAATTTTTTTATCAACCCAATTATCTTAATTTTTAACCTCATTGATAAATAAGATTATTAAGGTGAGATGGAAGGGGTTTCAGAAAAGTGGATGGTCGAAGTGTAGGATATGAGGAAGGGTAAATGATGACAGTAGGGATGGATTTATAGAGGATTTGGACTTTCAACGGATGATACAAGAACGAATAACTTTGGTCAAAAAATATGGTTGTTATATAATTAAAGGTTCATAACATTAGCTTCAAAAAATATAGGTACTTTTATTTCAGAAAAAATATCGGTTAAATGACCGTGAGATCCCATCCAAAAAACAAGAAAAAATTCTTTTTTTATTTTTTTACGCAAAACCCAGCCCACTTGGCATCTTGGCGACGAACTCCTGGGTGCTCATATTAAAAAAAAAACTTTTAAGAAAAGGTTCGAATCAAATATGCGGGTCAGAACACCGCACCCACCATGCGGTTACACATAAACAGGATGTTTATAAAAATGTTTATTTTCAAATATCCCAGATAATTTTGAATTCGTCGGTAGCCTGGAGGTAGAGTCTCGGCTACCGGCTAGAGGTTCGATCCCAGGTGCTGGCAAACTCCCCTTTCACGGCACAAGCTTTTAGCTTAGTGTGAAGGGTGTATAAGGTTGTATTTGGGTTTATTACAAAACCCAGATATATCCTTTTTAAAAAAAAAAAAAAATAAAAAAAAAAAAAAAATTTAGGCATATTGTCGTAAAAACCATTTCAATGTATTTTGAAAAGTCTACTTTGTTGGATCGTGTCGAAAGAATGTGACTGAGGTATGACCGAGAGAATGAGTGCGAGTGGACATGGTCGTCTGAAATTAAAAGGTTACTAGAGCCTACAGGATAGACGTGTGCTAAAGACATTAATGAGTAAGTGGCACTCAATCCTTACTCTGTTTAGCCCACAAGGAAAGGAATGTATATAAAGAACGTTGATCAAAACAATGTTCTTTCAGTTACGTTGCAGTTGTTCAAGAAATTCAAGAAAATAATACTATTTCAAGCTATTTTGAGAAGTTATCATAAAAACAACAGTGGAAATAAATGTATTTTAGATAAATTAAGAACATAGCTGAAAAAGAGTTGAAATTTTAGCTTAGTCATAAATTTGCTAACTCTAAATGTAAACCGTTATTTAGAAGCCTTTTTCAAGGATAGATCAATCTTGAGGATAAATATTACATACGGTCAAATGTACGTATTTTATTTTTATGAAGTATAAATTAGTCTTTTTTTGACCTTTTCAGCAGATCCATTAACTGATAAAAAAAATCAGGCATTATTAAGTTTACTCGAATTATTTTCAATAGATGTAAAACTAGTAAATACTAAATATACTTTTATTAGTGTGTAATAGTGAATAACCGACGTTTGTTTTTATAAGTTTGTTTGTATATTGTTGTGGCAGCTTTTAGTTGACCAACAATAGAAGAACTAATGCTTTCTTTACAAACCATCATAATATTATATTGAGGGTGTTTTGGCATAAATAAATTTTAACGTATTTTGTTTATTGACAAATGTATTTCAATCTTTTCAGACGACATATTTTTGTTCGGAACAGAAATGCATCATTTATAATGATTTGTCAAAACACATAAATGAGATATAATCAATTTACAGAGGTGATGGAGAGGAGGCGACTTCTTGAGGAAGCTAAGACCCACACCAGGTTGTAGCGCCAATGATGATGGTTAAACAAAGGTCGCATTTATTATAGATAAAGGCTCGATCTATTCCAAGTAACCTATATCATCTAAATAATGGCTGAAATTCATATTTCTATAAAAATACCTGTAAATAATATGTTCTATAATAAACTTATATAAATTCACGAATAAAATACAAAAAGTATTTGCATTATGTCGCATTTATTATTGATAACCTCGAAACTTTTTCAGGACTTTTCAGGAATGTGATGCAATCGAAAGTATTTTATTTCCTGAGTTTTTGACGACGGGATTAAATCTAGTTAAAAAAAACCCTATTATTATTTTAGCTTTGTGTTTAGAAATAATTGTATTAAGTTGGTTGTCGAGTTACCTTGAAATAATTTCATTTGCTTTTATCGTTTTTAGTTTATTCGATATATTTTATAATAAATAGCTTAAGGACGGAATTACACTACAGCATTTTTAAATATTTTTGAAACCAGGATTATTCCAATAAAGATTGTTCGAACTTTTTTACTGACTTTATATCTGTTACTTACTGAAACAGTACAGAGAGAAAAATAGAACTCGTTTTTTTTCCAATAAAAATATACAAATAATTAAAACCTACCCAATACACTTTAAGGGTTGCACTCTTCCTCTCCCATGAATGTTACAGGAATGTCAGTTCCTATGTCATACATACTTTTCTCGCAAAAGTCTTTCTAAGGAAGGGATCAAGGTTTGCCTGAAGGACTCCCCTTGACAAAATCCTTCCTGAAATTAAATACAAACTTTTATGTCCACCAGCTCTTTAGTTTAACAATATGGACTTAAAATTAGCTTACAGATACGTATTTTCTACGTACTAGTTGTTTCTACGTAAAGCTTTTATAAATAGTTATTTCCTACATCTTTTATTTAAGAACGACATCTTCCATAAACATGAAAATTTCACATAAACATGCCGTTTTCTGTGTACCATAAAATAATGTTGGTATACTTCGAATTTGAATTTAAGATGTTGAATTTTGTGTACGTAAATAGAGACCCTTACTTAAAAAAAGTTTTTTTTTAAACACATATTTAACACGGCACATTTACATTTACAGAGCCTTATTATGAAACCACAAAATTTGTAATAAAAATAAAATAAAAAATTAATGAAAATCTTTTTAGATCTGAATGTATGATATCATGTTAATAATCACACAAGCACTTTTTCGCGTGACTTACTTACGGACATTAAAATAATCATTTCAGAAATAAAAATAAAACACTCCGTATGTACAAAACAATATATTATTATAACAAGAAGAAAATTTTACTTTTGGCAAATTTGGAAAAAAGGTCCATGGGAAATTTGGCTCATTAAGCTTGCACAAGAGAAACTACTATACAAATAAATGTAAAAATATATATCTTATACGTATCTACTAGGTTAGATTTCGATAGGTGATACGGGCACAAGCAAAAAGTAAAATAAAACAATTTAAACTCTTGGAAAGAGTAGGTTAAATGGGTAAGTGATTTAGTAGAGTTAAAAAAACGCGAATTTCAGGTAGTCAATCTGTGGAGTCGAGTTCGTCGGTAGCCTGGAGTAATAGAGTCTCGGCCTCGTGAACAGGAGGTCCGTGGTTCGGTCCCGTATGCTGGCAAATTCTTCCCTAACGACACAAGCTTTCAGCTTACTGTGAAAGGTGTATAAAGTTGTATTTGGGTTTATAACAAAACCCAGATATATATTTTTCAAAAAAAAAAAATTCCATAACTTTTTGTCACTCTTCGGGTCTCCTGTGTAAGGTAGCTAATCGTATATATATATAATGAGTTACAAACCATTGGATTGGTCTGCAACGAGTTTGGTTTTTCTTCTCCATTCGTCTCTATTCTCAGCCAGTCTTTTCAGCTCTACGTATGAGCCACAGTTCATGTCCCTCTTCAGTTGGTCCATATATGCGTCTCTTGGTCGGCCTCTGCCATTTGTCCCCTCGGTCTTACCCTCCGCTATGGCGATGAGTAGTCCTGGGTGCCTGATGTTGTGGCCAATCCAGTTAGCTCGTTGTTGGCTGATTCTCTTAAGGAGTTGCCTTTTTTCGCCTACCCTGGTTAATACTTCTTCGTTTCCGACGTGCTCTGACCAATGGATCTTAAGCATGCGTCTGTAGCACCACATTTCAAAGGCCGCCAACCGTCCGCTTTCACTCTTGCTGATGGTCCATGTCTCACAACCATAAAGCAGAATGCTCCATACAAAGGCTTTAGTAAGGTTCTTCCTTACGCTTAAGTCAATATTTCGTAAAACACAAATTTTCAATTCAGCAATGAGGTATATACTTCCCATTCTGTTTTTTTTTGGCGTGGAGAGGATGACTTGCATGTTTATAACAGGACGCTGTCTACCCCACAAAAAATATAATATTATATGACTGATATTCACGATATGACCCGTCGCAATATTTTAATCGTGGTGTATACCTACTGCAAAACACTGTATGAGAGTTCCTATTTTGTATTTCTTTTACTGAGTTTGTACCTATGTTTTACCACAACATCAAGGGCCCAGACCTGCTCATCACCATCGCGGAGTACATGACCGAAGACAGGAATGGTGCAGGCCAACTAAGAGACACCTAAATGGATCAAGTGATGAAGGGCATGAGCTGTGGCACATATGGAGAATTTTTTTTTTTATGTATTTCATATAATATAAACATTAAATACAAATATACAGTCGCGCCAAATCCATTAAGATAGATTTGTCGGCGCGTTCCTTGAATTGAAGAGACTAGCAGAAAATAGAGGGTAATGGAGACGAAAATCTAATGTTTTATTTTTTTTCTTATTTCAAAAACCTGCAATCTACCTAATTCGTTGAGTACTAAACGATAAATTAGCCATAAATCAATTTTCCATCTTGATTCCAAAGTAATTGCACTTCTTATTACCATTGTGAATGGTGAATGATAAAATTACTACTTGACATGCAGTACTAAACCAATGTAAAGTAAGCTTAAGGGTAGATAGATCACAAAGTTGAACACCTGTGTAAAGCTATTTGGACCGTATTTCTAGTGGGTTTTGATACTTTTTTGTAAATACCCTCGAGGAAGAGAAATATCCTTTAAAATACGAATATAAGAATGTTATATTTAAACTAAAAATGTAACAATTTTATTAAAAAAAAGGGACAAGAGAAAAATGGCAGATTTTAATAAAAAAAAATTGTTCAATGAAACAAATCTGTCAATTGATATCACAAAGATATTTTCCATTAGTGAGCGGCCAGTAGACTTAATGCGCGCAATAAACATGCAGGTTGTCATATGCGTGCCACAAAAACCATCAAAATAGGTTTCATCCACAGGAATCATCGCTGAATTGAAAATTTTGAATTAGGTACGCAATGTTTTACGAACTTGAAACTTTTTACTTTTCTAGGAAACTAAAAAACTGAAATAAAGGTTATGGGAGACAAAATCTCTTCAGACACTCTTCGGAGAAAGAAATTTATAAATTTTAATGCTGTATAATCGTATACCTAATAATAAAAATATATTATTTTTTCAAATAAATAAATTGTGTAGGTTTATTTGAAAAAATATTTTTTTGTTATAAGCAACAGTCCAGAATGGAAACCTTGTATATTAATTTTAAAAATAGTTAATTTTCATTTCAGATGCCTTATTAAACACTCGAAATACAATAATGAAGGGTAGGCGGAACCCTCAAAGGCAGAAATTTGTATTATTTGATTACTGTATCGTGCAAAATATATAAGTAATAGTCAAACATATATTTCACTACGTTCAAACGTATGTATGAATTTATTTGTTTGAATCTTTACTGTACTTTGTGCAACTGCCTGGAACCGATTACCAGCGGGTTTAAGACAAAAGCAACCCACTGCAACATTCAGGAGTAAGCTGAAAACGCTGCTTTTCAAGAAAAGTCACGGCGCCCTTGAGATGGTCACGGATCATTAAACGGCGCCAAATGCAAATTGTCTTTAGTATTATTATTATTTTTATAACAAAATTTCGAAAAATTGCAGTTTTGTAAAATAAAACCATAGTAACCCTGATTACTAGCGCAGTTTTGAAAATAGATAAATAAAATTAACACATTGCGAGTTGTTTGTTGTGACATGTTTACAAGGAAAAAAGTATACGAAGTCTCGTCAATTAAATCGTTACAAAACCGTGAAAAAATGTATTGTGATGTAAGTTTTTTGGAAATATATTGTCATTTTCAGAAAATAGGGAAATAAAATGTTATTTTTGAGAACATAAACAATTCATGTAGAGCTAATATAAATTCAATTATGATGCATTTTCTCTCAAAAAGGTCCGAATCTATTTTTTAAGTGAAAACAGTGTTTATTTGAAACAAAAAATATTTAAAATTAAAATGAATTTAAAAATATCAAAAAATATTTATTAAAATCGTTAGTCGTAGAGAAATTTCTAAGCTTTAAGAGCATAAATGATGGAAAAATCGATCTCATATGTGAGATCTTTTCGTCCATAAAATTATTCATGTACACCTATAATGCGGTTGTCTAT
Source organism: Athripsodes cinereus (assembly GCA_947579605.1). Lineage (NCBI taxonomy): Eukaryota > Metazoa > Arthropoda > Insecta > Trichoptera > Leptoceridae > Athripsodes > Athripsodes cinereus. The sequence goes on from OX388318.1 coordinate 6,384,885, forward strand.
GGACTAGCCATTTTATTATAAAAGTAAAGTTCACAATCTGAATTGTGTTTAAGAGTCAAATCATAATTATTCCTGAGAAAAGCCAGGTCTTATAGCTAGTGTTATAATAATTCTATTGATTTTTTCACAAGAACGTGACAGAATTGTATAATGATATGAATCGTTAACGGTAGCAAATTTTCCGAAATAAATTTTAAACACGAAATCATCTATTATTATGAAAACGGAGTGTGGCAGACCTGTCATACTAAAAAAAGGGATTTATACATTTTTTATATAAAAACAATATATACTTTTACATTATCTACCACAGAAAAAGCATCAAGGGAAATCGTGAAACGTAATAAACCTAATTATCATCATCATCATCATCGCCCTCAACGCCCCTCTTGGGAGCACAATGCAGAAACCAGCTTCCTTCATTCAGAGCGTCTCTGTGCCAATGAAATCACCTCTTCCCACGAAATTCCCTGCGCTCTGATATCGTTGTCATAGGAACGGTGTATCGTGAAAGAGTAACGACGCCTGGAACGACGTAACCCTTGCGGACGGAAGAACTGTGCTCTTATTGGCCAACTATCATTGGGCATTCTCAGAACATCACCCAGTCAGGACTAATTACAGGTTATTTATTTTATTAATTGGCACGTCATATAAAGTAATTTTAACATAATACTTAAAAACTTACTTAAAAAAATAGCAGACCTTGTCTATTCCGAGAACTTATAAAGGATTATTCTCGTTATATAAACACTTGAAAAGCTTATTTTCAGTTATTATTTGAAACGCAACTGTCGGTAAAAAGCCACATTGTTGTAATTGCGTATTGTAATTATTACACATAACAAAAGCAGTTATTACGTTATTTTAACATCTAATAATAATAACATACATTCAAAAACAATATGATAACATTTTTTTCAATAACATAAGTGTACAGAATAACAATAACATTTTTTACCCACAAAATAACATATTCTAAAAAAATATTTGAACCTGTTCGTGTGTAAATGGATATCTCAGTGGAGTGAGGAAGGGGTGATGTGATGAATGGTTATCTGGTCACCGGTCTCTCTGAACGAATACAGGGATTCAATCTAAAATGCAAACAATGGACCACACTAAATAAACTTCGAGCAAAGCATGGCGGATATGTATACTATATGCATACCAACTACCTGGAGCAGATTATCAGCTGATCTAAGACACACCAGCCAACTGCCATATTCCAAAATAGTGAGAGATCATTTAACGGCGCCATATTAAAATCGTTAATATTATTATTACATGCGCTGATGAGATTTGTCCTCTAGTCGTAAAGTGTGAATGTGGCTTACACTATATTGTGGAATATCCTCTACATGACTTTGTGATTGACCTACATGAGGTGACCAACGATGCAGCCAACTGGCCGAGAAATAGAGTGCCAAATGAATTAAAAACAATGTTTTTGATTTTGTCACAATAAAAAAAAAAAATCATACCTATCTGATGGACGGTTGCTAGTATTGTACAACTGTACTTCAAATATGTTTTTTGTATTACAATTTCGTTATACAAAAACATATTTAAAAGGATATATTATTAATTCAATTTCCTCAAAAAGCTTCCCAAACAAACCAAATCTGGATGTAGGTATTATAATAATTAGGTTTCATGTACACCGTCAGTTTTCATTGTCAGTTTTAACTGCACATTTGCGTGGAACAAAAATTGATGTCGTTAGTTCAAACTGATACTCATCTGTTTTTAAACAATTTTTAGTAAGTTTAACCTAACAAAAACTTGGTGTATTAGTAGGTCATTTCGATCAACATTATGTCATAGTCATTTCTCAAATAGTTTCACGTTTATCTAATCATAACTTAATATTATAAAAAAATATGATAAATTGAAACAAGCATTTTGTTCTTGCATTTCTCAAAGAAGTCGAAAAATGTTTCTCACACGTTGATTCGACTTATAGTAGAACAAAACGGCTAGTTTAATTTATCCAATTATGGAATTGTATTTTTTATGCACCAATACTAAATGTATATAAATATTTTAGTGTAGCAGTTCCTCCGTAAAATTGTTATTCGTTTTTTTTTTCATTGTAATAAAATTCTCAAATTTGACGCAATAAAATTCGATCAGACCAACACTGAACGTGTTGAGAATATACTATAGACTTGCGAGTCAACTGTATTTTAACTAAACAGTTAAAACTGAAAGAGCACAATATACTCAACACTGCTTTGGCCATAGCTTTACTGTGCCTTTACCGCCTACATTGAGTAGGCACTTTTAAACAATACAATACAACAAAAGGCTACGTTTAAAACATTTTTGGAACATTTTTATGCTTACTTAAGAATGAATGAAAATGTACATTCATTCAGCAATTATTTATTGTTACAGTTGTTCTTTTAACGTTTTTTTATTGTTTCCTTTCTAGAATACAAGAATGAAAAGTCGCTTTTATGGAAGGCCAACAAGGAAATTCGGTGGTGAAATTTTAACTAATTCTCGACTTAATCCGATCTCGCGTATGTAAATCTGAGATGCTACAATCAGAGCGGTCATTCTTGTTGAAAATCTTGATGTTTCTTATATTAATAGCAAATTCATACATATATTTTAATTCACTACGGTCTTCACTAAGGTTTCTTAAATCGTTACACCGTTAACTGCTACTACTATCCCATCACGGCATATCCCATAAGTTGGGTAGTCAGCAAGCCAGCCGCATACAATAAACATATTCCAACCTGTCTTCTTGGTGTCAACAATAATTATGACACTCAGGATGGGTGATAAGGAAATGGAGTAAAGTGTCTTTATTTTTTCGAACACCTGCCTTTAACATAGCATAGGGAGATCAATTCTTTGCCGTGTGATCCACGGAATTAATAAGTCGTTAACTTGATGTGATATTCACTACCCTTGAAATTGCATAACCCTTTTTTTTTGTTAAGAACAGTGCCTGCCACATATTGTGTCGGACTTGGAGGTATACACATACCTAAACAAACAGGAATTAATGCAATGAAATAAAAAATTATGTCCCGAAGGAAAACTCAATATTTGCCTATTTTTAAGAGATTCTAAAGATTGCAATATATTAGACTAAAACTGTGTTCCGCAAATACCGGCCGCCTCAGATTTAAAGAAGTATACATAATAATTAACGATGGTTTGGGCATGTGGAAAGAATGAATGAGGACTGAATGACCAAGAAAATTTATATTTGGCTGAAAGGAATGGTGCTCGGAGACGTGGACGTCCAAGCATCAAATGGCAAGATCATATTAACCAGATTGAACATGAGAGCATGCATGAGGAATCGTATGACAGTAACGGAAGTGTATGCAAGAATAGAAGGAAGTGGCGATCGATCCTTTCTGCTTAACCTTCGAGGGAAGCGGCGTGATGGTATGTATGTATTAAATAATTTTATTTTTATGTATCTAACTTTTTTATGTAGCTAATCTTTCTTAATGGCCATCTACTCGTTTAGGAACGGTTGTTGTTGTTAGCAAAATCGCATAAATAATGAAATTTCCAGTAGAATTAACACAAAATACGATATAGATAAATTTCAATTAATTTTGTTTGTTAAATATATTTTGTGAAGTTGCTTAAGAGTGTTAATTTTCCCACATAATCGTTTCGCGGCGTCATGCTGTTAAACTGAACCTTTTTATACAGTCTAATACGCTAATCTATAATCCTTTGGAACTTTTCAAGAGCGATACTGTTAAGAGGTGTATTTAAATAAAAAGGGTTATATGTAGATTATGAAAATAAAACGCCTAGAAAAATATTCACACATATTTTCTAAAGTTGTTTTGTAGATTATTCTGTAAAATTTTGAATGTTTTGAAATATTTATTGGTAAAAAATCTATTCCATAAGATATTTTACATATTACATTTATTGAATTTAAATTTCACAGTTTTGTGACTTTTGTCTTTACAATTGACCATGTGTAAATTTAAGTTTGTGGTATATTGTATATAATTTTGTTATTCAACAATATAGATGTTTTTATTCCTTTAAAAATTTATAATTTTTTTAATTTTTTTGTAGAGTTGTGTAAAAAAATTAACAAATTATTCAAAATGATATAAATATGATATAATAAATTATAAAAGTTATATATGCACTAAAAAAACCAGTGATTTCTTCCATCTAATCATGTCATATTATTAAAAAAAAAATTAAAAAAAAAAACAAAAAATATTTACTTATTTTTTATTTCAATCAATATACCTACGGCATTTGCCTTTTACAATACTTAATATAAATACTTACTTACCCATGCGACTAAATTTCTGTTATTAGTTTTGTTTCTTTTCTATTTGAATGTTTTAGCGCATTTTTTATATATATTTAAAGACTGTTGTATTATTGATTTTTACTGTTGTACTGTTATTGTAAAAGGCAAATTGCCGTTTATTGATCAAATAAATAAATAAATAAATAAATAAATAATATTATATTATATTCTTTTCAAGGTTCAAAGGTCATCCACTCGTCTGCGAGTAATCAGTATATAATATACAAAACACTAGAAAAAAAATATATGATGAGTCACATTGCCCATCTAACGAGCGAAATGTTTTTCGAAAATTTTGTCATATTAATTTTAATTCAAAATTTATTTACTAAAAATATTTGTCACATTTGATTCAAACATACAATATTTAACAATTACTAATTATTTAAATGTTGTGCCCTTGAGCAGAGCTCGTGCTTTGAGGGATTATAGAGTTACTTTTATATAAAAACAATGCATGTATTTCACAAAACTAATATAACATCACATTTATCTGTGTAATTTTCTTTCATAATAAACAGAATAAAAATACACCACACTCTAACCTTCTCATCCAAATACCTTTTTCATATTTTTTAATTATTCACAAAACTATTATAAAAAACTGTGTGTTATTTCCGTAAAAAACCTACATATAATATTTTAAGCTTCCATAATCCATTTATAAAAATATAAAAAGCGTCCTTTTGATACTAAGTCGAAAAAAACTTTTAGATAATAATGAAATTAGCCTTAACGTATGTAAACTTTAAAATACGGAACGAAGCAGTGTATTTTCGAAATGAATGCGTCCAGGATTGTGTAACGTACTTCCATCCATCCCAACACGACATGTACAAGTGGAGTAACCAGCGGAAACTGCTTTTAATATGCATGCAAATCGTCTGAAAGAAAACTTTTCAACTACTGATGCACATTGCCCTCACTGTGCCAATAAAAGTAAAACCTTGGGTTAGTTGGAAGAGATTGCGCCTTTGCGATAAACTCGCCCTCTGTATATTGATTGTATTTAATTTGAATGTTTACGTTTTATATAATTTTTTTTTCAACATACGGCGTTAGCCTTTTACATGTATAAAATATATGACAGACATAAAAAGCACATAAAAGTAAATTCAAACAAGACAGAAAGACAAAAAATAATAATGCATAATCGAAAACAATATAAATAAATTAATATATACATAATATGAATAGATCATTAAATATAATTAGTATAATAAAATCAATTAGAAACAATAAAAAAAGCATTATGACAACATTACAAATAAATAAATAATTAATTCAGAAGGACTCAGCAAAATCAATGAATAATGAATCTAAGGCAATAATAACAAAATTTAAATCATATAAAACAGAAATAATGTAACAAACCATAGTAAACAGGAAGTCAACGCAGATAGATAAATAGATTTTTTATTTTTGAGATAAAAAAATTTCATAGAAGCAATTCAAAAATTTAAAACAATTTTTTTGGAAAATATTAAATACGAAAATAATTACAATACAACATTTAAATATTATATATACAAAGAACAAATCAACCGCTTGAACGCAAAACTCGACTGCCCAATAATTGTTTGTAATCAATGTAAATTGTTTGTAAAGAATGAATAAATAAATAAATAAAAGCATTCTGAATGTTTGACATGCATCATTGCTAAACTAAACTGAAGAGAGAGTATAAAAGATTCCCACGATGGCGGTTTTGGCCGACCGGCCCTCCAGGCCTGCCCGTGAGGACAACTTTGTTTTTAACATGCGGTTTAATAGGAGTCTACAACTTTTGAGATATCCGAATGGAAATGGGTCTCCTCTTGAATGCTGAACTGAAAATTTTAACTGTCATTAAACGTGATGTTTCATGAATTCCTGCTTTTACAGGTTACTCGAAAACTTACTGAAATAAGTGGGGAATCTTTTCTTTACCGCGTGAGTTACGTAGTTGCTTATCTCAAAATAATGTCAACTTTTATGCATTTTTCTTAACAGCACAAAAAAGACGTTCTACAACACACTACCAACCAATCAACCAACCCACTGCAATGTTCAAGAGTATGCTGAAAACACTGCTTTTCAAGAAAAGTCACGGTGCCCTTGAGATGGTCACGGATCATTAAACGGCGCCAAATATAAATTGTCTTCATTTTTATTATTATTACAAACACGCCTACAACGGAACACCGTAAGCGAAATATAATTTCAGTTTTTGTATATGCTTTGAAAACTTTGTTTTCCGAATATAAATATAACTTTTATAACCGTTTTTATTTATTCCATCATTTTTTGAACAAATCTGAAATAACATTTTGGAGCGTATAATTAAAAAATTATATTTGACTTTTCGTTATACGAATGCTAACGTATACAGAATTATATTAAAAAAAAACACGCAAACGAAGAAAAATTAATTGGAAAATATAATTGAAAATCAGATAAAAGATTCAATTATGGAAATTAATTGATTTTAATACCCATCATTATTCACAAAAGCGAAAAAAAACGGAAAAATAAGTACGTACTTAATCTATTGACTTTATTGAACAAATCGAAATCGGTGATGGAAATCTTAATTGTTTTTTTGACATGTTTATATAGAAAACGACTTTTTTATATAGAAATGTTAAGATAAGATCCATTTTAAATCATTTTTCATTACATTCGATGAATTTTGGATCGATTTACAATCATGTACATACCATTTCACTCGACATTCTAAAAAGGCGATTTGATCTAGTTTCGATCAAAAATAATTTGCATTGATTCTAAAAGAACTTTAATAATAAAACTATGATGCTCTGGTTTTACTTTCTTTCATTTTTATATTATTATAAATAAAATAAAAATCAAGGAAATATAAATGCGAAATTCCAAAAATAGTACACGTGCATCTTTATTAAAGACAATAAATTGTTTTACGCAAAACTGTCTCTAAATTTTCGCATTCATCAAATAACCTACGTTAGTTTTGGAGTGTTCGGAAAAAAAGCAGAAAAAATTAAGGTCATTTTACGTCTTAAATTCAGTGATGAGATTTGCCACTCATCCAGAATGTTTTGACTTTTTTATTGGCACGGGGAAAACTTTTTTTATCTCTTTGACTCGCGACTGGTCTCTTTTTTTTCTATCATTTAAGCTGAATTTATTTGCCAAACATAACCACTCTAGTTTTTTTCGAGAATCAAAATATTTCTGATGAAAAAGAAATATTGTTGGATTGAAAAATAGAAAAGAAAAGCTTTTGCTCGATTTGCAATCAAATTCAAAGTGGGTTTACTGGTTATGCAGTCAAAGTAAAAATAGATATAGAAAAAAATATTTTAACCGATATTTCGAAAGTAAAAAATAGAAAATAAAAGCTTTTGCTCGATTTGCAGTCAAATTCAAAGTGGGTTTACTGGTTATGCAGTCAAAGTCAAAATAGATATAGAACAAAATATTTAAACCGATATTTCGAAAGTAATAAATTTTCTACGAAGGTATCTAAGTATTTTCCTTGAATGGTTTATGTTGACAATCTGGTAATTTTCTTAAGACTAATTGTCTTGTCATTCGATGACTATATATTCTTAAGAACGTTTGGCATTGATGGAGATTTAAATTAAGATGTTGCCTGTTCTTAAAATTAAATTCGAAAATAGTTTAAATATTAAATTCAAACAAAGAAAACCTTATTTGACACATTTGGGTTAATACCAATATTTAATAGTAGAAATCGAATAAATGTAAGAGTCCATTTGTCAATCTATATGTTTATATATCATTTATTAAATTGTTGTTATACCTACTACTATACCATCACGGCATATCCCGGGGTAACCAACTGAATGTAATAAACATATAAGCTTTAATCTCCGTGTCAACAAAAACTTAGACATTCAAGATAGGCAGCAAACCTCATCGATAACATCTTAAGATGTAAAATGTCATGTTTTTTCCAAGAACTTCGTTTTACAAGACATTCGAAAATTTACAGAAAAAAGTGAGAGACTAGTTTTTTCTTCCGGGTACTCAACCGGGTAAATAGTAAAATATTCAATTCTGGGAAGGTTTAATAAATACCTACAATGTGAATAAATACAATGTGACACCTCTGAATAATTTATATTCTTTTGTTTTTGTGTCTATGGCCTTCAATTTATTACCTTGGTAGGGAACCCTAGGAATTTCTAAACCAATGAATATAATATAAGACTAATCCATAGACAGCAACACCTACAAAAGAACACAAATTAAAATTTTCATCATGGTGGCAACACTACTAAACACAGTGTTGTGATAATAAATTAATATTAGTGTTTATTAAATCTTCCCAAATGACATCTTTATTCTATTTTGTAATAAATCTTACTAGACCATTTCGTAAACACATACAAACCTAGTAGATATTTAAACTATTATTAAAATATATTAAGAACGAATCACATCTGAAAGAAATGCAACGGAACTTACGTTGGTCAAATATAATATTAATTGAATCTCAAATAGTTGCGACTGATCTGCAAATCTGGCGTTAGCTCATATTATCCTCTATTAATTATAACATTTTGGCGAAATTATCAAAATACGAAGATTTTGTGAGTATTTTTTTCATAATATATAATATATTCCTGAATAAAATATGTTTATATATGATTAAAAGATGACGAGATATACATACGAAAACAAACTAATTACAGTAGGCTTTTTACACGTGAATTTGTGAGTCGATTCACACAGAACTACTCTGCACGGATGGATTTGAATCACTTACATTATTTCTTTCACGTGTTTCCCAGAGGAATGCCGAAAAACGGAAGAAAACATAGCATATACATGATACGAAAAGAGCTAAAAAATAATAAAAGTATGTAAAATATTGCCAAATAAGGGTAAAATATTCGTAGGTAAGTATGTATCGCCTCCAAGCTGTAATTATTCACTATTAATAACTGCTCTTCAGATTTATGTAGATATGATAAATGTTTTTTAAACACATTATATCATATATCTATAATAATTGTCATTAATTCTCAAAACTTTCTTTTTTTTATCTTTACTCCAGACTTGAAGGTAGGGTGTGCAAATCTCTCAAGTCCATATCAAAATACATACTATGTATAAAATCAAGTTTGAAAAGAGACGAAAAAAATCGTTATCATCAGGATTCAGTAAAATGTGGCTAGTCACTTATGGGTAATCCATGATTTAAGAGTGTATTATTTATTACGGAGTTCTTACCTGTCCAAATTAATGGCTTTTTGCGCACTGCTTTAAATAAATTGGATTCAAAAATATAAATATACTTTGACTAGTAACTAAAGTTCTTATTAAACCATGTGTTGAAAATGGCCAAGGGTTTATCTGTCTTTACATTCTATACCATAACGAAATAATATCTAACAAATGGTGTATTAAAAAAGAATTTATTGTATTTTATTCATCTTACTTCTACTACTAGTTATACCTTTACAACATATCCTACAAGTGGGGTAGCCATCTGACCAGATGGACGTTACAAAAATGCAAGCAGTTTTATTCATCCTCTCCTTCAAAAAACTTATTTAGGCTAGATGACACACTTTATCGCTGAATCAATTTCATTCTATTCTTGTGAATATTTTAACAAAACACGAGTCAGTATTATTTCGCTCGTCAAGAAACAATTTGCTAATGTCGATCACGGTATATATCTATATAATCAAGTAATAGAAGTGTACTGAGAAAAATACTAACAACGAATCATTGGTACGTACTATCAGATTAGGACCAGAGATAGTACGAAGGATTCATTAGTACGAATCTATAATATTAACTTTTCGCAAACAAATCATTGGTAAATTTACCAACAATTTGTTTGCGAAAAGTTGATATTATAGATTTGTACTAATGAATCGTTTGTACCATCTCCGGTCCTAATCTGTATAGTACGTACCAATGATTCGTTGTGAAATTTCGTTAGTATTTTTCTCAGTGTGCATTGTAGAATACTCGTTGAAAACATTCAAAATGCCTCAAAACTGTAGCAAAGTTAATTCTTCAAAAATAGATGAAATTCATTCTATAAATTGAAATTCTCGTTTCAATTAAAATTATGATTTACTGTTAATTGGGTATTTTTATTTTTATTAAAAAAATACTTTGTAATACTTGAATTAAGTCCGAGCTTCTATAAATGCAAGTTTAAACTCCATTCCACCAGACTGCCAAGGTTCATGTCATATTGTTTAAAGTACTATAATATGTAATTATTATAATGAATTATTAGCTCATTCAAATACATAATTTTTACATAATGTAAAATCCTATTTAAGATATCAATAGAATTGATGTTCTATTATTGATATAAGTAATAAACACAATTAGTAGAAAAAAACTTAATACTTACTTATTATAATTATAGTAATTAATTGTAGCGAAAACCGGACGACGGATATCGGGTGAAATTTTTATTTAAATTACCGGATATTCGGCCACAGTCGTGATTTGCGAAATCTGATTGATCCCACGATGAATTATTTGCTCGACTCCTTAAGGCGCGCAGACCTTATTTTTAACTCCCAACATTATAAAATTATTTAAGGAATTTGGGAAAATGTTTGATATTTAGAAACTGACGCTTTAGTGTTTAAGTTCCCAAATATAAAAATAAATTAATATACTTATTTATTCAAATCCCAACATAAATTTGAATTTGACAAAATATTAGACTTTCTAGCTGTTTTTTTTATGTTTATGTCACATTTTTTTTAATCTTTAATTTTGAAAATTATGTGAAACTCCTGTACTAGCGAGATGTATGGGCACTCTGTAATTATCCGGTATCCCAGAATCCGGATAATTACAGAACAGCATAAATGATAATTACAAATAGTGTCACCTTTCCCGTTATGTATTATAACTAAATATGGCTACATCATTTTGATCAAGATTTATAAGATTTATAGATTGATTGAATTCAGAATGATTGATATCACAATGATCATAGTTATTATTTTTCATTGTTTCAAAATGATTGAAATGTTTATTGAATGAAAAATTATGCTCATAAATTAACGTGTGATAAAACGAAGTAAAAAATCGTAAGGTAATTTAGATCACTTCTCACAAACATTTTTCGTCAATTTTTATACATATTTTTTCAAATAAAACAGTTTTCTTTAAATGTACTCCTTACCCGAATGAAATCAGAATGTAAATCAGAAAGGTACTGTAACTTTTCAAAATTCAAATTTTGTAAAGCAGGGGTATACAATTTTTTACACGATCGACGACCCACAACAGTAAAATAAGACGACAAGCGATCAAGTCGCTAGCAAAAAGAAGGTCCTTTATGATTATGATTTCCCATACATTCCCAACATACCCCCCCCCCCTTAAAGTGAGTATTTTTTTTAGAAATATGATAGTAATCGATTTAAAGAGTTCAATTTCGACTGTTTGGCCACCCCTGTTCTACAGTATATAAAATTATAAGCTATAAAAAAATAGACAAAGGATTACCTTACGAGACTCCATTCAAAACCATTGAAACCAATAGATACAAAATATTTAAGTATTTTTAGGAAAAATCGGGTTCAAATCCAAATTTGACTAACGGATACAACGAATTTTCACTTATTATTTAAATTAAGAACTACATAATATAATAATTAGAATATTAGGAATATCCTGATAACTGACCTAATTGTGTTGGCAATGTGATATTGATATCGATAACAAATCAATTAATTATATTGGACAACACATACAATGTTACATCGTCTTGCATGTAGAAGCATACAATGTTATATCGTGTTTACAGTACAGTACAGGTGTATGTATGTTGTATGTTATGTCAATTATTATTTTAATCATCGACATATAAACATAGACATATGTTTTTTAGTGTTTATTATTGTAGTAAAATAATTTAACCAACTTTAATAGCATGTAAACCTCAAAATATTTTTACAAACTTTGTGATCTAAAATAGCTGTTAATATTATGATTTAATAAAATTAAATTCAATAAAAAAAAATAGTCCTCAAACGGGGTACTAAGCCTCTCAGAGTACAGGTTCTATGAAAGGTTTTTAATTTAAATATTCTATATTTTCTAGTGTTAATTTAATTTAACTATCGTATGAATCAAATACACACATTAATATACCATTGCTCTTTCACTCACACTTATCTTAAGTGTGCATCATACCCTTATTTATAATAATAGACCATTGCACAACGTTGGACCAACATTTGTTTAAGATTGATATGAAAATATTTTGGATCCAAGATTCGATTGGACCCACTATAATTTTTTTATTTGAGTTTCTAGTCTATAATATAATACCTCTATGATTATTATATGGATAGTACCTGCTTTCATAATTATAATGTGATATTTGTTGTAAACTAGCGAGAAACCCGAAACTACTCAGGAAATAATCTTAATATTTTAAAATAAATAATCTTGATGCCATAAAAAGTAGCACTTTGCATATAATTATGTGATAGTGGAAATAATAAACATCGTAAAACATTTAGAGATCGTACAAATATAACATTCCATTCATTACTTTCTTTCATTTTCAAAAGCATTTTTTTTTTAATAATAATAATAGTATTTTGAACGTGGAATCACGAAAACATATGTTTATATCTAAAATGTCAAACCAAATCTGTTATATACCTACTTGAAAACATTCGTGAAAAACATAATATGTTTCCTTTACCAAAAAAAATAATAATTTAATGATAAACAAACATAGGCGCATACACACAATCGAACAAATATATTTATTGATTATTATGTTCATATACACCATCGAATAACCAGTTAAACTAGAAAATAGATAATAATAATAATAATAGTACAAGTGTAAATTCTGAGATGATACTATGTCATCACGAGGCGCCAGTGGACTTTTTTCTATGTAAATAGTCACTCAGCGGTGGATAATCTTGTATTTTGTATTTACTTTTTACAGCAGCGGCGTAAATATCTATAACATCAATTTTTTATTTTTTTTTAAATTAAAAAGATATATCTGGATTTTTCTTATAAACCCAAATACAACCTTACACGCCTTCACAGTAACCTAAAAGCTTGTGCGTGAAAGGGGAGTTTGCCGGCACCTGGGATCGAACCACGGACCCCTTGTTCACGAGGCCGAGACTCTACCTCCAGGCTACCGACGAACTCATAATAATAATAATAATCTTTATTGCACAAAATTTGTATACAAAGAATAAAAAAACAGGCTACCGACGAATTATATTTAACACTTTTTTTTTTCATAGAATCCGTTTTAAAAAAACTTGAAATTAACACCAAAATCACCATTATAGTAAACATTATGCTTGTGTCGTAAAGGCGGAGTAGACTTGCAGCAGATTATATTATGTTTTAAGAATAGGTACTTACAATCATGAAAAATAAAACAGCCATTTGACCGTCTCAAAGGGCGATGACCCTTTTCAGAACATTCGAAAAATTAGAGAAATGATTTAGAGAACTAACTATTCTTTATTGTAATCCATGATTTTTACAACACTCTTTTTCATTGAGTACTAAATTGGGTCCCTCTAACGTCGGCTATCATTCTGGACTAGGTTTCCATGTCCTGTGCTGGTTGAAAAGTCTGTCAACTGTCCTGTCCAATCTCATTAACACATTATCTTACGTAAAATAATGCAAGAGAGGAGAAAATGATTCTGGGTGTTGGTACTGTCGACACTTCTTGACTTCTTTAGTTTGGGTAAGTGTTTTTAAATGTCACGAACGCTGCTCACTTAAAGGTTTTGTGGATGTGTGGATCTCATGGTGGGATCTGCTACGCCAGCCGTCGCCACCTACTGACGTGACAGGGTCGAAGATGCCAATACTGGCATAATGGTACTGATGGACTGGAGAGAGTTAAAAACAAAAAAAAAATGGTCACCCAAACGGATAAACAGGAGTCCTTGGATTCCTAAAGTATCCGGGAAAGAGGTTATTTCAACTACGTTAAATAACCTACATTTAAAGTTTATTTCGGGTACCTATACAATACAGCCGTCCCTGACTTACGTAAATACAATATTTATATATGGGTGTTTATCTACATATATATGTTTATTAAATTATGATGTGCTATAATAACATATTTCCATAAATATAATAGATTCATTCAGCTTATTGTAATAATAATAATAATGTGAACAAACAGTATAGCAAATTCCAATAAATAGTGTGACCAACATCTCCATAGGTTTTATAAATGAGTCACATTTCGTATGTCTTGTCATTGAATGTATTAGGTAGGTATTGATTTTAGTTTTTTTTCCAATTGAGTTTTTATTTTTAGACAAACCCACTATAGCCCAAATCCAGCAGTTATACTGATATTGTTTTGCTTAGACGAAGCTTTCCAAGAAAACATATTTATGTTAATCATTCTAATATGTGTCAAGTTCACAAAATAGATGAGTCTTGTTAATGCTCAAAGTACGAGCTCTGCTCAATTTTGAGGGTAAATTTTTTTTTTTATTATTATTTAGGCATTCATGAAGTTTCCATAATAATTATTATGGGAAAATGATGATTCTGATTAGGTCATGATTTCAAATAATTTAAAGATCGTAAGTCAAAAATAACGCAAACTTATTCGGTAATAGGATAATATCGAACTTTCAGGCGATCCTCTTTTACAATATATACCTATTACATCAATGACAATGATATAAGGAGACATAAAATTGTCGAGGAAGGTGGCTCAATTAGTACAGAATTGGTACAGAATTGACTCAATTGGTCTAATTGACGAAGGCTTGTTTCCAATATACATATACTATACTACTATACTATACCCTCACGCCGTGTCCCAGGTGGGGTAGGCAGAGAAAACGGAACGCCATGTCGATCTATCCTTACATACTTCTTTCGCTTCCTCTACATTAATCCAGTTTCTCATACATGCACGCCGATTCCTCTTTATTTCGCCGATTAGCTATTAGTAATGTATGTGTAATTTAAGTTGTGTATAAATATTTAAACTGAACATTAGTAATAAAAGTGTAGTATAGTTAGCGTGTAATGTATAGGTAGGTAACTCATAATTGTAAGAATGATATAAGTAAGAACTAACGCCCCGTGACGCGAATACCAGCGATGAGGCTTGCCACCCATCATGGCATGTCAAAGGGGGGAAGGGCATAAAGAGGAGGAGGAGACCAATATACATATTATATTTCCGAGAATTCCCTAAAATCGAACGCTGAATTACAATAATAATGCCTTCCCTAAGTTCCCAAATGAAATGTCATAAATGATATTATATAACGAAAACAAATCACATGAAAGATTATGCAAGTAAGTATGTTATAATGACTTTATCAAACAATGCGATTACGTAGATTAAATGAGCCAATATACAATAAATAATATTATTTGCAGTAGCTAATACTTTGTATTAAGTATCTATCAATAACAATTCCAAACATTATCGCAATAATTAAGGTCGGTCATGGCCGAATTAGTAGTAGTGACGCCTAGGCAATACCAGTTATTTAAATAGGTTCATATTAATAAAATAATTATGTACATAGTTGATAATATTATTCTTATCAACGTTATCTACAGAAATAGTCGTAAATTTCAGCTTTTGATAACTGCAATCGTGTTGACGACAAGACATTAAATACCATTAACTGAATTTGGAAAACGGCGTCTAGTGTTAAAGTCAGAATAAATACTACCTGGAACATTGTTATGGAAAGAAAGAAGGAGGAGAATAACTGGACACAATAAATGTTTGCTTTAATATATAAAAAAATAAACGTAATCATTGAAAATTTTAAATGATTTATTGTCTAAAACTTAATATTACTAAGTGAAATTAATAACATATGATTACGAGTATACTATCATTTGATGATTTATTAGTATCACATTGTTGACTATTTGTTTCATATTTTACTTCAATTAATCAAAAAAATAATCCAGGTTTTTAGTTGACCTGAATACATCAAAAACTCTCCAACATGGTGTATGTGTATAAAGAAAGCCTAACATTAGTAGTTCTGGGTAGCAAATATAGCGATAGGCCCAAAAAACAGGTGGTTAGAAATTGATATCACCCAGAATTTTTTAATAGAAAAACTACCTAGTGAAGAAAAGCGCAGAAAATAGACCCTTCCATCATGTTAAACAGCTAATAATAAACGTCCAAAGGGAACAGTATTCAAGGTTTATTTCCTCCGTGTGTCCACAAGAGGCAAGTAGGGGGTGGAGGTAGAAGAAGAAGATAAAATAACACAAACCTAGCATGTACCGCTTACATGTTTTGTAATTTCGCTCAAAACTTTGTGAAGTATTTGGTTTAGTTGGTATTGTTGTAAAATAATTAGATGTACGACAACAGCTTCTACAATATTTTGAATACGTGTTCCCTCATAATATATTTTACCAAAATTCTACGCAATTCATCGTCGCTAATCTGCTGTTGTTATAGCATATTTTTATGTCAAAGTTAAAATTTAGAAACTTTTCATATGATTTGTTTCTTAAAATCATGTTTTATTATTATTATTTATAAGGTTACGGCAACCCGTCCGTTGTAGGACGATTTGTGCCAGGTACAATATTTTTAGAAGATATCACGTAATATTACGGCATTTATTTATAAGATAATAAAATTTCTTTTGGCGGATTTTAAAATCTTGAGATATACTCGTATGTACAGAGAGGGTATCAGTGTGCAAGAGGCAAGACATGTTGATCGGATACTTACTTACTTACTTTCCGTGTCCATAATCATCTATACTCTGTCCCTCCAGTAGTTCGCAGCCAAAATGGCATTGTCATTAGCTCGCCATAGATCTTCCTCAGAGCACCCCCCTCCCATAAGCGGGCAATTCAGCAGGTGTGTCATGTTCTGGGTTTCCCCACAGTCGCACTTCACATCCTGGCCGGCCTCCAGCATTCCCCATCTGTCCAGGTTCACCCTGCATCTTCCTACGCCTGTCCTCAGTCTGTTCAGGGATTTCCAGGTTGCATATGGTAGTTTTAGTAGCCCTCAAGGCTCAAGTCTAGAAACAGCTTCCTCAGGAACCCAACGGTATCAACCTCAACCAGCAAAGGGAGAAGAGTTGAGTTGTGGAAAGAACACTTGGGAAATGAAAATCTACCCAAACCAACAGAGGAACTTCCAACAGATCGGATACTGGACTTCAGTTATCTCGTAATACAAGTCGATCATGTTTTATCTCCTTTGCCTAATTTATAATTGTAATTTTTATCCGAAAAAGGTAATTAATCGAACAATGTTCGAGTTCATAAATAAGTAATGGAATATGTATCCCAAAATAACACCATGCACATAATTAAACCGCAAATTAGATTTGAATTAAGTTATGGATATTCCCTCTCTCTCTTCTTCTCGAATTCTCGTATTTGGACGTCCTTCTTTCACAATATATCGTTCCTATGACAGCGAAATCAGAGCGCTAAAAATGTCATGGAAATAGTCGACTAAATTGGTGCATAGACGCTTTGAATGGAGGAGCCTGGATCTTCCCTGTACTCCCTAGAGTATACCATCACAGTATATCCCATAAGTAGGGTTGCCAGCAGACTATATAATAAACATGCAAGCTGTCCTCTCTGTGCCAAAAAAAAAAAAAAAAGAAATTCAGTATGAGTGGTAAACTCATCGCTGAATTAAGGACGTAAAATGTCTTGTAACATCAAACAATGGCTAATTACAAAAATAACTATTTCCCTTGCTTAAATCTTTTATTAGAACCTATATAATATTTTTTTCATTGATTTGACGCAGGAAAATTCGTGAAAATAACAATTATTTACTTAAATAAAAATAGATGTTTACCAACCAAATTATTACCAATGCGAAACAAAATTATCTGAAAATTATTTACTTAGTTCGGTACTTAGTAAACTTTGTAGATTCCTTCGTAAACTTTTCTCCACCATTTCGAACTTCAATACACCTGAAGGTACACATGGACGAAACCATTATATCAATAAAAACAAAAAATAATATTTAAAAATAATACTGCAATTGATCTATTCTATCTATCTACAAGATTATCAGTATAGGTGGCAAACCTCATCACTGAATAATAATAAAAAAAAAAAAAATTAATAAAATATGTTATCAGGGAAACATAAATATAGAAGGATTGTATTTACGCGTGTTGTAATTACTCTGATAGAATCTTGACGTAGTCGTTATTATCGAGATGACAAGTATAAAATCAAATATTTGTATATGAGACAATACTCGTACATGTACCTACTATAAGATACATACATACAAACATAAACTTTTATTATATTTCAGTATCTACCAAGTGTGTTGTGTATTGTACGGTATCATTCAGTCATTTTGTACCCAAACCATATGTAATATATTGCTTTTTATAAGTAGGTATAGATCTGTCTAGGTATTATTGTCCGGTCAGATAAAAAGTGACAAATCTCCAAAAATATTTTCTAGATCACCTCAAAATATTTTTAACAATAACATATTGTTTTTTTTTATTATGTATTGTTCTTTTCTTCATAGTTACTCCTTGTCTTGTTTGAATGTACTTTTTATATCTGTCATGCATTTTCTATAATTATTATACTTTCTACATGTAAAAGGCTCACGCCGTATGTTGAAATAAATAAATAAAAAATAAATAAATAATTCGTCAATAGAACCCAGAAGACCAGGCAGATCAGTGACCACCTGGATGTCCACAATTGCCAGTGACTGTGCCAGGGAGGCAGAGCAGCGTTCGGAGGATGCAGGGGATGAAGAATTTATAGGATGAGGACTAAGAGAGCCGACCCCAAATAAATGGGGTAAAGGCGAAGGCGAAGAAGAATAATTCATCAATGATTTTTGATACAATCTAAATTACTGGATTTGATGGTGCTAAATGGTATAAATAATTCAATGTGTTTTGTGGTAGGTACTAGTTATAAAGGGAAAATTCTATTTGTTTTATCGCATAGTTCAAGTTTTCTATGGATTTAATTACATTGGTGAGACACTCCGTTTAAAATAATATGTCGGTGGAATGTTCTAATAGTTTTGTGGTATAGATAGAAGATAGTTTTTTGATTATAATGGCACAGAACGTTTTGTTTTTTGCACCTATAGTCGGAAGGTTTTTTATTGTAGGTATGTCAAAAATTAATTAATGTTATGAGTAAAATGTCATATATGAAACCTTCTATGTGTTACAAACGTTTGAGATCCTACTATACTACACTATAACATAACGCTTACTTCACATTTAAAGTTTTCGTACAAGTATGAGTGAATCTAAGAATCCGACACACTCACGGAATTGAAATACAGTCGATTCCGCTGAATTGGGACAGCCGCTTATTTGGGACAAATCTCAAAGAACAGAAACCAAACCAAGAAACCAATAGTAAATTTATATGTTTAATTGGGACAACATTCCGCTTAATTGGGACAGAAAATTTAAAATCACTGCACACATATTATTATGTTACACATAAATTCTCAAGAAAAAATATGTACAAAGAAATGTCACAAAAACAAAAGACAGACTACACTTGACTCATTTTTGCATTGAATCAAATTGTATGTACCAACCCATTTATTATTTTAATTAGGTTTTTTATATTACATATTTGTAATTTATATGATAATTTACATTACCTATATGTAATTTACACTTTCCAAGAGTTATTAAAATAAAATTATAGAAAAAATATGCATTGTTTCATTTTATGTGTCTTAGCTGCCAAAACCAAATAAATGAATTAAAGAAAATGTGAAATTCGCTTAATTGGGACAGCCGCTTAATTGGGACAAAATCCCCAAGTCCCGATGTGTCCCAATTAAGCGGAATCAACTGTATATTTGTATCTTTAAGGTAATAATAGATCGACAAATTAGGAAAATTTTGATTCGAAGTCTGTAATCTTGTTTTGTAAGACAATAGTTATAGGTTGGCACTATATGAGATGGTAGGCCCCACTTTTGTCAAATGTAGAATTATTTTATGGTCAACACGTTCAATTATTTTTGGGCACCAAGTTTTTCGACACCGGCAAAGTTTACATTCGAGTTTTATTTTATTTCTGCTGGTTTTGTTTTAAAACAGCAAAAATAAAATCTAATTCGAATACAAATTTCCTAAAGTTTATATTCGAATTAGATTTAATTTTTGTCGGTTTTATTTTATTTATGGCGGCAAAAATAAAAATAAAAACCGGCTAAAATAAAATCTACTTCAAATACAAATTTCCCAAAGTTTATATTTGAATTAGATTTCATTTTGCCGGTTTTATTTCATTTTTCCAAATAAAAAATGAAAAAAAATATTTCGCCAAAAAATCCAAATAATATTATTGTAGCAACAATTTTCCTCCATAGAAAACTGTATTTGACAGATATCTGACATTGGGGCCTACCATCTGAATGAGTTCCTATAGGTTTTCTTGAAATTTCTTGTTGATAACTAGCGGTTTGTCATTCTTGCTAAGCAGAGAGCTTTTATTGTATTTTAGCCAATTTCGGAGTTAGTTCACTTTGATTCAAGCAGCCGGTGCTGTGTTGAGCTCTTCTCTACGTTATCTAATGGCGAATTGCCGGTAAAGTATCCATATACAATATATTGTTTGATTTGATTGTTTGAATACTACAGACCGATTACCCTGCTGCCTTCCTTTGGCAAAATCCTTGAGATTTTGGTGAGGAACCGGCTTGGGTCGGCTCTGACGCCGGGAAGTCCTAAACAGTTTGGTTTCAGCCAGGGTCTCTCTACTGAGCATGCCATCGAAGCTTGTCTGAAATGGAAGGATGAAAGAAGAGAAAAGAATGTGCTGGGTGTCTTCTTGGATATAGCTGGGGCGTTTGACAATGCGTGGTGGCCTCTTATCCTGGCCAAGCTGAGGATACGGGGTTGCCCCCGCTGGCTGTATAACATAGTCTGCAGCTACTTCAGCGAAAGGTCAGTGGTAATCCACCACGCAGGGCATTTGGTTGAGAGGGAGGTCACCATGGGCTGCCCACAGGGATCGGTTCTTGGACCGTTTCTTTGGAATGTCTTGTTTGATGACCTTCTGAGGATGGAGTTGCCGCCTGGGTGCACCATTTTTGCATATGCTGACGATGCGCTTCTCTTACTCTCCGGAGATACGAGAGGTGCAATCGAGGGCAAGTTTAGAATCGCGATAGATCGCATCTTGACGTGGGGCAGGGTGAACAGGCTTGTTTTCTCGCCGAGCAAGACCTCCGCGCTGTGGTTGAAGGGTGTGCTGGGAAGGGGCAGGAACCCGGTGCTTCGGATGGATGGGCATCCTGTCAGGGTTGTCGATGAAGTCCGATACCTGGGGGTTGTCCTTGATAGGGGCTTCACCTTTCTTCCACACGTGCGAGCGACTGCCGAAAAAGCGGGAGTGTTATTTCATACTTTACGCAGACTCAGTCGTGGTACATGGGGCCTTAAAGCGGGGACTGTGCGTACCATTTATCGGGCGACGTATGTGGCTCAGGTCACCTATGGTGCTCGTGTTTGGTCGCATCGTCTTGGGGTTGGTTCTGTGTCCGCGGCGGTCTTGAGGGGACAGAGACTCCCCCTGCTCGCCGTCACCGGTGCGTATCGAACGGCTGCTAGCGATGGCCTCCCCGTCATTGCTGGTGTGTTGCCCGCAGATTTAGAAATTTTAGATGGTGTAGCCAGGCGCAAGCTCAAGGCTGACGGCAGTGTTGAACATCTCGGAATCTCTGTTCATGCGGAGCCTGGGACCAGAGGATTTAGTAGGGCAATCGGCGTGATTCGAAAGAGGACTTTTGAAGTTTGGCAAGATAGGTGGGATCGGGGGAGAACTGCTAGATTGGTCTACAGTTTTCTCCCTGATGTATGTGAGAGAATGAAGAAACGATTCCTTTCCCTCAATCACCATGCCGTCCAGCTTGTTACGGGCCACGGTGATCTAAAAGGCAGGTTATATGACCTTGGCCTAGCTGAGAATCCGTGGTGTGTTTGTGGGTTGGGGGCGCAGTATGCTGGGCACATCCTATGGGAGTGCTCCGTGATGAATGATGCTAGAGATGTAATGATAGACGATATGAGTGAAGACACTCCCAGACCAATATGGTTTGGGGAGGTTCTGCAATGCCCGAGAAACTTTAAAGCATTTTTGGTGTTTGTGGATGTGTGGGTATCTCGTTGGGAGCTTTTGCGTCAGCCGGGTTTACCCCCGCCTGACGTGGAAGGGTCTTAGGGTTGATTTTGCCCATTGCGGCGTTGGCGCGATAGCGAACTCGTGTTTTCGTTGTGTCGTCCTGTCTCCCTTGGTGGAGAGTAGGTTTGGGAGGTATGTCCCTTTTGGGAGGGTTTAATGTTTTCACACCATTCAGGCACTGGTGGCTCTCGGGCTCGCGCCCTCGGAACGCCAATTAACATGTTTCTGGACACCTCACCTCGGCCTTCTGTTACTACCAATCTATACACATAATTCATTTATTCGAAATTATTTCTGTTTTATTACTTGTGTTATTCTTGTCCTGTTCTATGTATTCTTATTTTTTTTTTTTACTACATTGTTATTATTTTATATTTTATTAAATAAACATCTTTCAAAAGGGACATTGAAGAGAGAGTGTTGCTTAAAAGATTCCCACGATGGCGGTTTTGGCCGGTTGGCCCCTCAGGCCTGCCCAATGGCCCGCCCGTGAGGATAAATTTAGTTTAATTATGCGGATAAATAGGAGTTCACAACTCCTGAGATATCCTGGTGGAGGTGGGTCTCTCTTCAATGTTTGAATACTAATCATAAGTCTACCTATTATTTTCGCACGTTCAATGAACTGATTGTAACACTTAATCAAGAAAAAACTATTAACACACAAAAACAATAGATTTTACTGATTGTGTTTCAATATACGAAGACTTAATTAAAATTTCTTTGAACGTTCTAAATGTCAACAAACCTTTTGTCTTAGAACATACTAAGACCTTAAGTAATTGTATAAATATGTTTATTAATTCATACCTATTGTATCTACTCCTTTATTTTAAGCGCAATTTTAAAATGTCAACAAGCAATTCAGTCTTATTCATAATATAAAATGATTAATTTTCTATCAAGCTTCTAGAGCTAGTTTCCAGTTGGTTAAATTATTGAATTTGTAAGTATTCAATATTTCCAAATAGGTATATATTTTTGTAAAGAAATAAGTTTCAACCATTGCTTGTAAAACGTTCCTAAGAAAAACTTATATTTACTGGGTAAGCTGGAAGAAATAACATATGCGATAAGCCCGCCTTTTGATACTCTCTGTAGAAATTTAGTTGTATACTACATATTATTTAGAAATCAATAAAGTTTTTATATTTATTTTTTTATTGTATTTTTTATTTAATTATTTATTCATACTTAACTGTACATTGATTACATACAATTAGATAAAAGATAAACATTCAAGTTAGATACAATATCAAGTTAGATTTTATTTATTTATTAAAAAAAAAGATAAATCTGGGTTTTTTTATTATTTAATTATTTTATTAGGAATTTTTATTTTCAAAATTATCTAATTAAAAACTTGTAAGTTGCGTTCCGTTTTCTCTTCCTACCCCACTTTGGACACAGCGTGTGGGAATAAAAGATATTCAGGTGAGAATGGGGTCTCTCAGAAAGTGATATACCATGTTGTAGGGTACCCGACATGACACACAAGTGAGGTCAAATCTAGTACAAATCTATAAAGTTATATTTTTTGCAGCTTTCTTGGGGATAGAACTTTTCTCTTGGGAACACATAGTGGAGATAAGTGGAGATATAAGAGTCTATAAGTCAAACAAGCTCCGTCTAATCATGCATTTGGTCCCGATTCGATTTCATTTTTTTTTTTACTATTTATCGATTATTTTTTTTTTATTATTACATATTACAAATTAATACATTAAATCAATATTTAAACAGTGAAGTTTGCGGAAATATTACAAATAAATCAGGAGACACGTTTACAAATCCATAAAAAAAAACATTAATTAATGAGTTAATCATTAATTAAGTGAATACACTTTAAATATTTAATAAACCAAAAAAAAAAGAACATGAACACAGTGGGCCATTGGCAAAAATAAAAAAAATATTTTGAACGTAGTTTGTCCTACATCGAGGAAGTCTAAATGTCAATGAAGTCCTTGTAGTTCGCAAGGGACAACCAAGCGAAATTTGTCCCAATCAGACAAATCAGAATCAATAGTAGAAAAATGTATTTATATAAAAGCCAACGCAACAATAATTGAAAACAAGTACATAAAGAATAATTGTGATAATTATTACTTCATAAAAGAATTCATTGCGTACATAGTTTAGATCAATAAAAACAAACATATCTAACATATCATTATTGAGTATTTCTTGGCAATAATTCGCTTTCTACAAAATGCGTATTATTGCGATAAATTGATAATAGTACATTATATATGTAGGTAGGTACATAAATAATATTATTATCAATTAATCTCTGTAAATAAATACATAAATAAGTTTTATATAATAAAAAAATATCCAACTGTCTTGATAGTACGTGATTCACATATTAATAATAATAATATATAAGCTATCGCAATATATAAATATAATAAATGTATTGATTGATAGAGCCACCCATTATGAAAGTAATTTATCTTGTATTCTAACACTTTGCTTGTTTTATTATTTATTTATGTATTCTACTAGTTTTAAACGCTAAATTTCTTCATGTAATAATACTCATCAAGCTGATACAGAAAGATTAGGTAGTGATTATTTATATATTAAAATAAAGTTGTTCAATCAACATAAGTATAAAAATTGTATTATCCCTCTAGATGGACCTGTTATAGAATAATTCATGAAATCAAAGTACCAATCATATTCCAACATCATCAATGAAGATAGTCATATTTTTTTAATGTTTTAAAATACCTATATTTATTTATTTATTTATTTCACAATCCACGGCGTGAGCCTTTTACATGTTCAAGAATAAACAATACACAAATAAAATATCTCATTCACAACACAGTTGGAAAACAAGAAAAAATAAAATAAGAGCTTATTTAACATATTTAGGTCTGGACATTTCTAGCATGCGCTTGAAAATTAAACGCACTTTTTAAACATACAGGCAATTTTCTCCGTGCTATAAAAAAACATCCAAGAGAATTGGCATAAGCATACGTATGACAATAACAAAATATACAAAAAAAATGTAGGAAACTTATTGCGTTGCTGAGCCTCCACGGATATGACAAAAAGGTTCTGTGAATTTCTATATTGCATTCTAAAACTTCTTTGATAGATAGCGATGACCACAACTCTGCATGATGCCGAGTTTATAACGAGTTGTTTATATATGATTTTTTACAATTATCGGTATTTTTGAGAAGAATCACATTTTTTATTTGCGTGAAAGAAAATTTATTATTATATAATATAAACATATTAAAATTTTGTGCAAAATGTACCTGGGTTCGTAATAAACCAAAAACAATCTCAAACAATTTCATAGCAAACCAAATGCTTATGTCGTGAAGATTATGCCAGCAGCGGATGACTTCGAACCCGAGAACTCTTGATTAAATATTCAAGAAACTGCTACCTAGATACCGACTCCCTCACATTTATGTTCTAATTTATCGCATTCAAAAATATATTTCAGCGGAAATACTCAAAATTGTGGAGCAAACTGTTGATAGCACGTGCTTATGAAACAGATTTTCAGTGATAAAAATATGAAGCAATTTTTATCAAAAAAAATAATACAATGTTGACAAGGTAAATAAAAAGTTATAAATTAATTCCAAAAACAACATGGAACGGCCTTCAAAATACATAAGACAAAAAAAAATATACCTAACATTACATATTTATTATGCAATCACTGTTCTAATATTACAATAATTATTATAAAGTATACATAGTTAAAAAATTTACCCATATATCAACACAGATGTTTATTTGTATTTCTCGTTTCTCGTTCAAGATAAAAAATAATGTTTTATCTTATCTTCACGAGAATATGTTATAAAGACAATAATTATTTAACACTCGCGAATGTTTGTAAAATGACAAAAGCTAGGGAACACTTTTTATTGTAATGTAATTAAAAACTCTGAAAATATAAAACTAAAACTTAAATAATAAAACACACGCTTGATAAAAAAAAATCATCAACAAATAACAAAAATAAATCATATGAAAACAAGTGATAGTTTTTAATAAATAAAAAAACAAATGAAAACATTTTAAAATAAAATTTCGATTTTTTTTTTTCAAAACTAAAAAACTTCTCTTTTCAAATGAAAATATTTAAAATTAGAATAAACAAATAAAATTAACAACGGTGTTTAAAACAACAACCAAAAAAAACGAACGTTTGAAATGTAAATATTAATAATATCGGGAAATTTTACGTTACTTCATACGATAAGACGAGCGACGTACAGACACGACTGCAGAGGACACGACCGCCTCCCACGAAAATCTGCGAACGACTGATTCCCTCTGATTGAAGAGGTGACTACGTAACTGAAGATACTCATTGAGAGATAATATTGCTCTATTCGCGTAGTACATAATTTACGCATAAAGATAGGAAAAATCATATTCGGTATAATAGTAGGTAATTAAATACATTTTAACAAGTAGCTTAATGGAATTCAAATTACTTACATTTCGACTTTTCACCGCTTAACTCAGCAAGTAGAAATGTCTTTCATTCGAGAAATCGCATTTTCGTAATTTTGGCATTTTTTTTAAATTTTATTATTATTCTTGAGGGACACAAACAGTTCAACTTAACAAATATTAACATTCATATTTCTCCAGCAAACAAACCAATCAAGGTCCTTCAAATTACCGAAGCGAATGGCGAACACGTTGCTAGTAAACATTAATAATTCAATACTTTACTCTATACGTAAATCAAAAACAAAAAACAAGACAAAAATCATGAAAATAAATAGTTAAAAATTACACTACAATAAAATTTATAAGTATTAAAAATTTAATTAAATTTTATGTTTGAAAAACACGACAGATAATGAAAAATCATTGTCAAACTAATGACAAACTTATAAGTCGAAACCAGTGGGCCTAGTCAAAACACATATTTTAAGCGTTACGTTTTCGTTTCGTTT
This sequence comes from Athripsodes cinereus, assembly GCA_947579605.1. Lineage (NCBI taxonomy): Eukaryota > Metazoa > Arthropoda > Insecta > Trichoptera > Leptoceridae > Athripsodes > Athripsodes cinereus. The sequence continues at coordinate 6,412,335 of OX388318.1, forward strand.
TCGTTCAAACAAGACGAGGTTGCGAGAACGCGTCAATTTTCGTAGCTAAAATACACAAGTAGCTACAGAAATTGACACGTTCTCGCAACGTCGTCGTCTGCGTTTGAACGAAAACGAAATGAAAACGTAACGCTTAAATGTGTTTTGACTAGGCCTACTGGTCACTATTCAGTTAAATACTTAGTAAAACCAATTGTGTTTTCTACCATATATGTATTAACATTGAGTTTAACAAAATAAACGTTGACTCAGTATATAAATTTTAGATATTTTTTTGCTGCATTAATACCTAGAGTCCCATATTTATTTAGAACATTAATTGTTCAAATTTATTTATCATCTTCGTGTACACATAGTTTTGTGGTTTCGGTTATGCACCTATGATACACATATTATTATGAACGCAAAATCCACAATACGATTGGCATCTCTTGTATAGTGTTTAAATTGAATTTAAATAACTAATAGGGAAATTTAATTTATTTCAATAAATAGGTAAACATATTTTTTACCCATGTTTTTTTTAAATTTTAAATATTTTTCTTTTGTCTTAAGTGTGTACCTATACCTTCTTCTAAAACATTTTAATTTTCATTTGCTGAATTACAATTTTATCAGATTCTGTTAAATTTATGTTAAATGTAAAATATTGTGTAAAAGGCTAATTAGCCGTAAATAAAAAAATAAATAAAATAAAATAAATAAATAAACATTAATTTCAACACAAACTACTAAAAATTTCAGGCATTATAAAATTAAACCATTCTCAACAATGTATATAGATATGCAATCGTTTGAGATCCTTCTATACTACACTTTACCATGACGGCACATCCCACAAGTGGGGTAGCCAGCAGAGAAGCTGCATATAAGTGCCAATATAAAAATCAAGACATTCCGGATGGGTGGCAAACCTCATCGCTGAATTCAAGATGTACAATGTCTCAATTTTTTCGAACACCTGCTTTTTACAGGACACTCCAAAACTTACGGAGAAGAGAGGGAGACCAATTCGTTACCGGGTGCTTTACGGGATAGTTGAGATCCTATAGCATTTAATACTTCAAAATTTATAGTGCTTGCAACATAACATTTTCTACACAAAGTTTCAACTTTAAAGCTTCTTTCTGGGTTTGAAACTTCACCAAGGTGATGATGGATTATATATCTCAAAATATATGGGACATTTTCCAGCAAACATTATTGACATGCTCCATGGATTTCCCAGCAATGAACAGCATCTCACTTTTTTCCATTTTTTTTTTTGTATTTTTTTAAAAATAAGGTATTTGCAAAACATCATCAATTTAAGATATTAAATTCAGCGATGAGCTTTGTCCCCCATTTTTAATTGTCTTTGCGAGGACAACTTGCGTGTTTGTTTAGTCTACTGTTTACCCAACTTGTGAGATATGCCGTGGTGGTATAGATAAAAAGATATAGGTAGAGATTTATTGTTCAACATGATGACAGATTATGCATAAACTTTTTTAAAAATTAAGAACTTTTTTCCTTAGTCGTCATACAATTCATTGTTATTGTTTTCGGTCAATAACTGTCCTTGTTAATGATTAATAATTTTGCAGTTAATATTCTTAATGTGATGTGCCGGTGTAATGAACAAATGAGTGAGCGAGATTGTGTACCTATATGTGAACATGTTAAGACGACCAGAATATTGTATTTTAATTTAATTGTGGCACATGTTATTGAATGATAGATGATCTTAGAAAAAAATTGCAGTTATGTTTTGCACCCTTTATTATGAAATAAAATATAATATAAAAATCATCATCATCATCATCTTCGCCCTCAACGCTCCTCTCGGGAGCACAGGGCAGAAACCAGCCTCCTCCATTCAGAGCGTCACTGTGCCAATTGCGTCACCTCTTTCCACGACATTCTTTGCGCTCTGATATCGTTGTCATAGGAACGGTGTATTGTGAAAGAGGGACGCCCGGGCCGACGGAACCCCTGCGGACGGAAGAACAGTATAAAAATAGCACTCAGTTTTCGATGATAATAACATTAAACCAGATACAAAGATATTTTTGTGTGATTCGAACTCAGGATCTTCAAATTTAAAGATCAACACGTCATTATCAAACTAATGAACATCACAAATTCGTTATTATTATATTTACATCGTTTAAACAATATACCAGTGCCTTCATAGATCATAGGTTTTGTTTGATTTGAGATTTGATCGTAATAAACTTGATGTGATTATCCTATGAAACTTGGTCCATCTGGTATATATTCTGCTTAATAATCCTTATTATTAAGCAGAATAATAATATATACCTACCCAGGATAGCGTGACGATGGAAACAGATATTCAAATTTGAATATCTGGCCTATTTGACGAATATCCGGTCAGATGCTGGGTAGAAAACCTTTGAATTTAAATTCATAAAAAAAGTGATTGAAGAAGATATAATTATTAGGCAAATGAAATTTATGTAGGTATTTATTTTGTGTGTTGAATTTTATTTTAAACTTTGCTTTCTCTTTTAAAATGTATTATTCCCACAAGACGGTTATTCAGTGTACTAACTGCGTGTAATTAACATAATTATAAATCGTTCTTTAAGGATATCATTAAAAATTAAGACTTTTGGAATGTGTGGCATACCTCTTCCCTGAACTGAAGATGTGAAGTGTTTTAAATGTAAAGTGAAACGAATATATGCCTTTTATTGGACACTTGAAAACTAGCAGAAAAGAGCGATAGACCTATTCATTTCTGAGGACTCAATGGAAAAATGTATGTAGGTACATCAAATGATCACAAAAAACAAACATATTAAGTTTACCACCTACATTGAAAATCTCGCTTTAAACAAAACAAGTTTAGATAGTTGGCGTCCGTAGAGAGTTAATTTCCATTTTTTTCTGAAAGTTTTCGAGTGTCCTGCAAAAGACAGGTGCTCGAAAAAAAAAACATTTTAAATTCAAAGATGAGATTTGCCACCCATCCTGAATGTCTTAATTTTTTGTTGGCACGGAGAATACAGCTTGCATGTTTATTACATGCAGCTGATATTTGAAGGAGACCCACCGTCCACCCGGATAGCTCAGAAGTCTGGGGACTTCCATGCAGCTGATCTACTAGGTACCCCACTTGTGGGATATGGCATGAAGGTATAGTAGTAGTAGTAGTAGTATTAGTAGTAGTAGCAGTTATTATGAGGAAACTTGGCTTTCCAGTTTAGGATCTTGCCAGATATTCGGTATCCGGCAAAACCATCATTCATTCAACCTCTTATGTATAATAAATATCCTTCTAGGATAGTTAAAGTGACGATGCTTCTTATAAATTATTATATATGTGTATATATATATATATGTGTCAATAACTCATCCACTGTTTGTTGTTATCAGTTGGAATTGTTGCTGACAACAACAACTATCAAATTTAATAGAGTCACAAGAACTTCTCCATGTTTACAAATGAGTTATGGAGCAGAAATTGAGTTATTAAACACTCAATATTATTATACTTATCATATCAGACAAGTTTAGTATTCCCTATCTAGGCACAGCATAAAATATCGTTTAGTCAAATGACGATTAGCTTAAACGATTTTCCATCTTCCCTTGTATTCCCGGCATAGAAAAGGTGACCCTCTAGTTTTTGTAACTTTCCCAATATCCAATATCACCGGCAAGTGTTCATTAAACATTTCAATAAGGACATTTTAACATATTATTCAATTCAGTGACGACGTATTCCAACCACCCTGAATGTCTTAATTTCATTGGAACAAATAAATTTCTATCCTACTTCTATCCTGAAAGTGGTTTCACCATTTGGACAGGATCGAAACGATCTTAAATTGACGCAAATGCTTACTAAAAGAGAAAAAGAGATGACTCGATTGATACAGAATTGCTTTAGATGAAGGCGCCTGATTTCCTTTATGAGCTTTTACCCTCAAACAAAAAATCTTCAGAATAGCCTACACTCCTTCCTATCTGGTTAACCAAGACCACTAATGAGTATGAGATAGAAAGAAAATAAGACAAGATTGCTAGAGAGAACAGTTGGTAAAACGTTGCGTAATAGGGTGAGGAATGAGGATATTGCAAGAATGAGCGGATCCGAGAGGAGTGTTATGGTTAGAATTTGCGTTAATAAGTTACGATAGTTTGGACATGTGGAGCGAATGGATAAAGAAAGAATGCTGAAGAGAATGTATATATTGTCTGAAAGAGGGGGTGTGAAAAACGTGGACGTAAGATAACTACGTGCCTGGAACACGTTGATCAAATTCTTAAAGATGGCTGTGAGTAGAGTAAGGAAAAACGGCGTACCTACATGTTTGAGAAATTGAATGAATGTGGAAGAAACGAAATAAGAATAATATAAAGATAGGCTTATATGACATTCCGTTCTCATTGTCCACCCTACTTGATATACAGCGTAAAGTATAGTAAAATATGTCAAATTTATCGCACGGAACTCATTTCTTCTAACTAACCCGACGTGCTTTAGTAATCCAAGCTTATGTATGAGATGAGCAGACTGGCCTGTATTATAACAAACAGGCTGTATGGTACAAACTTTAATTAAGTGCTGAGCGTGAGTAATTAAGTACCCAAGTGGTTAAGATCTGTTCCGAAGAAGTTTGTAGTTAAGCGAATCTGTACAAGTCTCTATATTGCTTGGACAATTACAACAAATATATTATGTACCCCTGGGTACGAGTACATAATATATTGTGGTGTTCCGAATTTAGTACCTAGGTATGTTTTGATGTTCTGAAATCTAGATAGATATAATAATATTATGCTTGATGAAAGTTTTCGGCTTATGATGGGATATCACATTTGCATGCTGTTGAAGTTCTAAGATTAGCCAGGATTTGTTTTAGAATAATTTAGTTTGGTATAGGTATACGTATTCTTAAATGTAATAGGCCTGTGCTGTATCTATTTATAAAATGAAATTAATTCATTAAATAGAATTAACTAAAATCTTTATTTTCATTGTTTGTATCGGCATTAACTTTGTAACACTTTATTTTAAATTCCATTGTTGTTTAATGGCATAACTAACGCACGACCAGTTTCGCGGACTTCGAGTTGGCAACATCAGGTACCTACCTATTGATCTATACTGGATAAAACAAAATAAAAATATATATTTTTTTTAAGATCTAAAGTGAAGGTGTAGGGGTAGGTGGGGTCATGTTGGTTACAGGCGTGGAGTTCTTGGAAATTGAGATAGGGAATAGCTATAGTATAGAGAATATTTCTAGGCATTCAGGTTAGATGGCAAACAAATCGTTGAAATTTAAGATGTAAAACTTCAAAACACAAAATTATCTCCTTTGAAACTGAGTCACTGAAATTTAATGTTTTATTTATATGTATTTGTTAACTATGAAAAAAATGTGTAAAAATGTTGATGAATGAGTTCGTCGGTAGCCTGGAGGTAGAGTCTCGGCCTCGTGAACGAGGTGTCCGTGTTTCGATACCAGGTGCCGGCAAACTCCCCTTTCACGTCACAAGCTTTTAGTAGTTTACTGTGAAAACTTTATAAGGTTGTATTTGGGTTTATAACAAAACCCAGATATATCTTTAAAAAAAAAAGTAATTTTAAAAAAATGATTGCAACCATAACCTTAAATTTTGCTTTTCTGGGATCACATTGGTCAAAAGTGAAATAAGTATTACACAATTATTCAAGCCAGTCATCAACATCAGAACAGATTAGGCGTCTCACTGTTTTCAGTAAGTTTTTGAATGTCCTGTTAAAGACAGGTATTTGTGTAACATCACGTGTCATCATCTGACATCTAAAATTCAGCGATGCAGTTTGTCATCTATCTTGAATACTTTACAATTGTATGGCTGAAAGGACGGCACGTATGTTCATAACATGCAATAAGACCACTGGTAACCACACTTGTGAGACACACAGTGCTGGCATAGATCGAATTAAATAAAACTGAGAACGATCTCTGAAAATAAAATATATTTGTAGGATAAGCAGAGAAGCTCAGTCTTAACCTATAATATCCAATCAATATACAAGCACACACTCTTCGCATATATCACTTATAACAATTGCTAATACACGACCCATTAAACTTTATTACTTATTTACAAATCACTAGCATAATTTACTCGGAAACGTGACAACACATTTATGTCAAAAAATTATAAGATTATTATTGTATTGTAAAAAAAACGCAGTAGCTTTATATTCAGTTTACATTACATGTATAAACAAAAGATTTTTATTTGCATGTAATGGTACAAACAAATGTCTTCAATAAGACAAATGGGTGTTAAGTTTAATATAACTAATTATATGTCACCTATCCTATTTTATAATTAAGTTCACTTAAACTAATTATGAAATTAATTCGTATTCTATAATATAGATATTTTGTTATGATATTAGTTGTATATAATTTTAATTAGGAACAATTTTAGAGTTTGTAGAATACCAATGTAGACTAACTAAAATTGGAACGTTCCTATTTTAGTTAGAGCACACTAAAAATGAAATAGAATCGGGCGTATTAACAAAATAGTTTAAACAAATACTTATTAAAATATAATAATATTTTCCTTAGTTTTTACCCATATCATCATTACCCATTTCATCAGTCAATATCTGTATCTAATCCCAATTAGATTAATAAACCCAACGACCTGACTCTTGAACTTATTCAAAAATGGAATACGAGTAATTAACATAATAAAAATCGAATACAAACCATAGACGTATTATCATCATAGACTAGAAACTCAAACAATAAATAGGTATTGCTTCGAATCGAATCTTGGAAATAAAAAATTCATATAAATCTTTAACAAGCGTAAGTCCAAGGTTTTGAAATGGTATATATGTATTATAAATAGGGATAGAATGTACAATATTTTCTATAAATGGGAGTGTAACAGCTATGGTATATGAATGCCATGGATTGTAAAAGCTAATTTTTATTATGTTGAGATTAATTTTGAAACCAGAATTAGTACAACGTTTCTGGTTTTTGTTTATATGTCGATGAAACAATCTTTTTTAGTTCACATAAGAGTGTTGGGTACTATGATTATTAACCGTGGGCTCATTGACGTAATGTCTTTTTACTAACCGAGATCTTGTGCTCTTGAGAGGAGCGATAAAAGGTAAAAACGACGAAAAGAAGGAGATGGAGAAACAATATGATATATCTGGGAAGAGTGTTACAAGAAAATAAAAGTTTATATATACTTTATAAGTAAGGTCCAGACATACGCTCATACAAACAATCAAAAATATGAAGATAAAATAGCTCTCGCCAATATTGAATAAATTACTTTACCTAATAAACTTTACCTTAGTTCAACACTGCTCTACGAACGATATTATAAAATGCTATTTTGTTTATTTAGGTACCCAGCACTCTATGCTGTTATTATTATTAAAATAATTATATTTATTAAATATATTACGGGTACATGTACTGATGACAATATTAAATTGCACAAGAATGGCATATAAATAATAAGATGTACGCAAAAATAGTTTAGTCAGTTCACATATTTGTTCGTTCGTTTGTTTAATCATTTATGTTTAACCACTTTAGATAAATTCATCAGAAATACACGGACCATTATATGCAGATTATTGTAACAAATTTAACCTTGTAGGTAGTTCCCTATTAAATTGATTTAGTCTCATAATATTTCATTTTATCCAGTGGTAAATTGATCCGAAAAAAATGAGATCCTGTTTTATATTAATGCTTATAACAGTTATGTATCTGTGATTATATGGCAAAAGTTGATAGAGTAAAGTTAACGAGAAAATTGCTATTCTCACCATCCCAATATAAGGTTCACCAATCGAGTAACATTTAATGCAAACTATAAAAGCAACCATTTTTTTAAGATGTAATTTTTAGATCTCCCGTCTTCGAGAATGGCGGAATTAGTACGTAACCATGGACACAGAAAGTGATCACTTAAGCCAGCATATAGCCAATTCGTAAGCGTTGTGACGCCTTTCTCACTTCTTCTGATTGGATTTTGCACAATGTTACATTGTGTAAACATGGCTTCTACAACCGAGATGTCTCACTACATAGATATTTCATCATTTAATACGTCTTGTTATTTTGAAAACTTTTATACTTCTTCTCCGAGCTATGCTGGGTATAAACACAAGTTCGTATTTATGTACATTAACGATTACAATACGCATACATAGGACAATATTTATTTAGTCTAAATACCAAAGAATAATTTATGTTTTTCACAATATCGTTTAAAATTTATACGGGAACCCAAAAACTGAAAATTATCAATATTACTTACCTGTAGTTTTCCAAAGGTTTGAATTCAGGAAAAGGTCGTTCGCTTACCTGGAAAGAAAGAACAGATTTTATAATTATAGAAGAAAAATAACTAAAAACATTTCTTTAGAAAAAAAAAATCTGTTTGAATGTCTAGAGATCCTGGAAACAGCAATAAGCCTCCAACCCAACTAGGACAAGGAAAAGAAGATAAACCTCAAATATATCCTAAAAGCTAATATCATAGGGGGTTTTAATGGACTGACCATTGGAAAATGCGTCTAATACACAAACGTGATTGAGTAGGTTGACTGAAAGAAAACAATTCAAAGCAGAAAGCCAAAAATCAGTCCGATATCAAAAGTAGAAGTAAAAACGCGTACTACATGTAGTTTTTGTGACCCTGGGTAGACCGCAAGGTATGAACCGGGTCGCGGGGGGCTTTAGCCGGTTCAAGTCCGGCACTACCTGGTCTGAAAGGCTGGGTGTCCATGACAGATTTCCCCCACAAAAAAGGTAGTTTTTTTTTTTTAAATAAAAAAAAGAGTTAAATATATGTGTGGTCTTATGACTAAAACTTTTAATAAGGAATATTACTTAATATAATATTATTTTATCTAATATTCATACTTATATTTCCTTTCCAACATAACTATATCTCTAACCACATCTCTTTGTAATCATTATCACTTCTCGAGCGTTTACTACACTCTCTACGTACAAAAAATACCTCTAATTTGTCGGTTAAAATTGTAATGATTCATCTTTGTAACAAAGTTATTCGTAATTATTACAAAATTTTCGGTAAATGTGGTCTTAATCTGTAAACTTTTTATTTAATTCATATGTAATATACCTACTATTATATATGTATAAGACCATTGACTTGTCTATGGTGATGATGATTTTGGATGATTTTATTTTATGTTGATTTTATTTTAGTCTATGAGTGACTAAGATGATAATTCATATAAATTATTCATCAGTCATAGGTACAAATTTAATTTTGAGTAATAAGTAAGGTGGTGTGACAATACAGGAGATATTGAGAAAACTTCCTCACTCTTGAATATGTCATAAATGAGGGATTTTTATTTATCTTCACTTTGCAAACAGCAATAAAAATGTCACATCGGAGTCTTAGAAGGCAGACTGAAGAATCGATGGCCAAAACTGGTGTAGTATAAAAATTTGCAGGTGATGATTAGATGCAGTATGGACAAATATGGAAATACAAGAGCGGTGTTATATGCATCAAAAGGTAAAAGAAAGCTGATATAAAAACGAAGAATCATTTATTCTGCGCTTATTTTTCGTATTTTCCAAAATGCAGATATTCGAGTCTCTTCTTGTGGAGGGTTCTTTAATATGCTGATTTAACACAGTCAAACGTATTTTATGGCTACCGCATTCATTAATTAACCACAGTAGTAGATTTCGGAGTTCTGCATTTCTGAGGAGGCAACGGAAAGGCAAAAATCACTAAGATTCTGCTAACACAGACTCTGCCAATAGACTTGTGGTGTCACGTAGAGGGGATTGATTAACTATGTTTACCGTGCCTTCTGTGTGGTTGGTCCGTTGCTGTGGAACAAAATTCTCTATGATTTGCGAACTCTGGAGAGTGTGGAGGTGTTAAAGACAGAGTTAAAGACCCTATTGTTCAGGAAATGTTATGTTTCTTGAATGGGCACTTACGGTGGTTTTTCCACACAACGGCGCATCTTAAAAATTGTCTAGTTACGAGATAGATAAGATAAAATAAGTATAGATAATCGTAGATGGATAGATTTCAATATCTCTGATTGTAAAGCTTGAGTTGTTCCAGCAAAGATCAATGATTAAAATGAAAATCTCTCCTACTTCATATCGCATCGTTGCGTTGAATATTCCAATTGGAATGTGATGGACGAGTGAAAATGCCAAGTAGATACATTCTTCTCTCAATGTTAATAAAAGTAGTTTGTTAGTATCAAACAATGATATGATATTATTAAGTTAGTGAACAGTGATAAAGCCAATTGTGCAATGAATACAGAAAACTGCGAATTCATGGCTTTGTGCGAATGAAATTTTTCCAAACACTCGTAGATTACAGCTGCAGAACATGCTGAATTTTGTACTTGCAGATATTTAAGTATCTTTTTTTTATTTTTCAAAGATTACATTGGCCCGCAGTTGTTAATATTATGGAAAGGATTGGAACCTTCTTTAAATAATAATTGCAGAAATGTAACATATGTGTTAATAACATTGATAAATATTATTTCTATACCATCACAGCATATAAGTAGGTACTACAAATTTGGTATGCTAAATATAATAAGTTTGCAAGCTGCTTTCTCCGTGCCAAAAATAAATTAAGACATACAGGGTGAAAAATAGCACGTAAATAAAAATTATTCATGACAGTATAATGATCCAAATGAGTTTCCAAAAGTTTCTCAGACAAGAATTTGTAGATTAACATTTGGTCAATTCCCAAAAATAAAATTCATATGATGAAATAAATTTCAACAATAACGCACGAATTTCAATGAAAAAAGCTATGATTTTGGATTTATTATTCTACCCCGAATAAGATTTGCACATCGTAGAATCAAAAAAAATTCACGTCAGTTCGTGAGTTCACGTATAGTGCGGACTCGAAGGTTTTCGTTGTTTTCCGCACCTAGTAGAGGTTATGATACCTTAAACGTTTCGTAGTTCACTTAAATGGAATAAATAAAATTACACGCGGTGTTGTGAACTGAAACAGACTAGGAAATAATGCGAGCTGGAATGAGCTTTCCCTTCAGTGGGATTGTTTGAAGTCTCACCCTTGACTTCTCCTGAAAACGATTGCATCAGACCTTCGCTCACTCAACTCAACATACTACAAATACAATGATTCATAGTGGTAAGAGTTCTACATAACTATTCAAAGTTCTTTTACGGTTCAGTGATGATTGTGAAAGTTTCTTATATTTTATCTATCTATTTATCTATATAGAAAGTTGATTATCTTACAGGGTAAAATAATTTAAGTATTTTGCAAAAATAACGACGATTGAATCAAAAGGCAGTCAGTCGGTCGTTTGATGATTAGGTCCCAGACTTTAAAGCGAAAGGTCCATGGATCAACTTATGCTGCGGACCTTAATGATACATAGGAACAATATTGCTTGGTGTGCGTATGTTTGGGATGTAGTCGAGTTTATCATTCAAATATATTTTTCTCAAAAAATATATATATTTTTTTATTAGGTAGACTTTTTTTATTTGGAGAACTTGAATGTGGAATAAAAGTTGGTGTAATAACAAGGATAAATTTAAATAAGCTACGATAGTTTGGGCATGTGGAAAGAATGAATGAGGAGGACAGAATGTCCAAAAAGATATATTTGGCTGAGAGGTATGGTCCTCGGAGACGTAGACGTCTGAAGATCAAATGGCAAGATCATTTAAGTCAAATCCTACAGGACGGTCAAGTGTTGAGCACATCGAGTGGGAGAGCAAACATGAGGAATTGTATGACAGTGATGGAAGCGCAAGATGTATGCAAAGATAGAAGGAAGAGGCGCTCAAACTTTTCTACCTACACCGCGAGGGAAGCGGCGTGATGGTATGTATGTAAATAATAAAATTATTTGTACTTATAAAATTATATAAACTGACATAATGTTTGTTTATACATTTATCCGGCGTGACTCATGGTGATGATGCAATTACTACATTGTACTTCAACAAACAGCTAACCATCAAAGACAAGCAAGACACATTGTCTACTGAACCAAATAACGACAGCATTTATTATAAATATATTTAATTCATAATAATATAATGTTGGTTGAAGCAATTCTACATTATGTTAAGAAATGACATTTTTTCATCACAGTAATAGTAATTTTTTTTTCAGCTTGACTACATCATCTTCACTTGTTTGTGGACTCGAAGTCGCTGTCTATTGCTATAACGTTTTTTTAAGTGCAGATAATATCTACTTGATATCGCAAAATGAAGTTTCTTTTTTAATTTTATACGAGACGATAAAATAATGTCCTGCAAATAGACCCGCTTTCTAGAAAATACTAGAACATTTATTATTTATTTATTTAACATCATACGACTTAAAGCCATTAACAAAATTATTACAATAAAAAATATAACAGAACACATAAAACTGTCTTTCATAAAAACAATAAGTAAAATAAAAAACGAATTTACAAAAAATAAAAAAAGTTATGACAACGCAATTAATAAAACAAATGTTTTGTTCTACTATGCGATTTATTCAACAAAACGAAAGACGCTAAACACTAACACAGTGAATAATTAAATTTTCTTTTTCAAACTTCACAAGTTTTTGCATGTTTCTTTTTTGTTCTTATCTATCTTTTATTAATATATTTTTTATTTGTACTTATAACATTTTTCAAACAATGTTTTTGTGTGTTAGCGATGGCTGCTTGTGCGATATGCTAGTGAGAACAGATAAATGAGCGGAATGTGCGATACTTAAATAATTGACTTAACTGTGGTACATGTTTGTGGATGACAGCTGAGTTATGAACGACTTATTTTTATTTTTGTTAACCATATTTCAGCAGGGGTTCCGTAGGCCCGGGCGTCCCTCTTTCACAATACACCGTTCCTATGACAACGATATCAGAGCGCAAGGAATGTCGTGGGAAGAGGTGACGCAATTGGCACAGAGACGCTCTGAATGGAGGAGGCTGGTTTCTGCCCTGTGCTCCCGAGAGGAGCGTTGAGGGCGATGATGATGATGATGAAACCATATTTACAGTTGTTTTCCGTTTTGTACTTTTATCAATAAATAAAAGAAAATAAATAAGTCATGGCAATTTTTGACATTTGCAACAATCACAGATGAAGGCCATTATCGGAGACTCCGCGGAGCTAAATTGTGTTTTTAACATAGGTTAATATGTCACCAGAAAGAAGGATAATGAGGACTTCAACGAAATAAACAGTTTCCATATCAATTCGGATTAATAGAAGTCCTTAAACTGCTGAAATATCCGGGAAAATAGATTATTTCACCATTCATCTAGGTGTGGCAAATTGACGTCAAACTATAACCATGCAAATACGTACGATGAAAGTCTTTAATAGTCGAAAACAATTTGTCTAAAAACCGATATAGTGTAGTTCTTCTCTGATCAACAGCAACTTATGTACTTAAAATATTGTTCTTGTAAACATTGAAACCGGCATAACACAAGTAGTGTTAGTGATTGATATCAATAAATAATATTGTTACGAGTACATAGTAACAACATAATCTCCTTACGATATTGATTATTATTGTGCTAATGTCTTCATCGTTGCCTCACTTCATTATCATTAATCTCTCAGAGAAGTAATTAAGTGTTGGAGAGTGCCGGGTATGTTAACTAGTTGGCATGTTAAGATAATATATTCAGTACAATAATGATTCAATTTTTTTATAAAATACATAAGTGCTTCATAAAAAATATACTCATCTCATTCCAAAAACCATATAACATAACATAACATGCATAGACAATTCACACAGACCGAGCTAGTCCCACACTAAGATATGAATCTTGTATTATGGGTACTAACACGACGATACACCCAGACCCAGGACAATCTGAAAAAGGTCATTCTTCATTTTGCGCTGGCCGGGAATCGAACCCGGGACCTCGTGACTCAAAGGCAAGTGCGTTAGCCTCCGCGCCACACCGGTCGCCGAATGTGGTTTGGGTATTTAATTAGATTCTAAAAGATCGAGTATCAAACCGGGCAATTATATTGCAGAACTAGAATCTCGATCATTCAATCGACAGGTCACATGTTGAAATCCTCTTTCCTCCATGACACAAACTTATATATTTATGTAATAGGGTGTCTGGGTAAAATTCTGTTTTATATTTAACCCAGATCTTTTGTAACAGACACAGATAATTTTGATTTTAGTGATAAGATGCCAACAATGCCAATTTATGGCGCAACAAGTACCTATTTTTTGAGAGTACAGGGAGTTCGCTGGTTACCTTGACAGCAGACAACAATGAAATGAACTAATAGAGCAGAAATGAGTGATAGATTCTAAAATTTTAATAAAACATTTAAAATGAGTTTTTTCTTTGCTTAAAAGTTAAAACAATGATACCATAACAGTATCACTTATATTTGAATACACAAAAACCCCCTGTGGTAAAACAATGTCATTCATCCATTAATTGTTATTCATTCATTAATGTATCATTACTTTTTGTAATATTCATATCCTACTTTATTTTTTCTAATTTTTTTTTGCATAAATTAACTCACCTCCAAAAGGAACATTCAAGAGAGAAGTAGAATTAAGGATTCCCACGACGGCGATTTAGGCCAGCCGGCCCTTCAGACCAGCCCGTGAGGACAATTTTGGATTGAATCTGCGGATTAATAGGAGTTTAAGACTCCTGCAATATCCAAGTGAGTGGTGTGTCTCTTCTTAATGTGGAAAAACATACATTCATGACGATATTATAAAATCAACTTTATTACAAAGTTTAAAATTAGTACTAGACTTAGTACAGAAAACATTATGCGTAGATATAAAATTTTTATCTATTCATTGATCTGTCTAACTATAATTTTGATATATATGTAACTATGTAAGTGCTATGTGTAACTAGGTATAATCACTAACATCCGGTGATATATAAACTAGAAATTCCATTCATATTAGAATACATAAAATTAGCATTATGTATAGTGCCTTATCTTAATATATAAGTCATTTCGTGAACGGATGTTAACATGTTGTATGACCGCAGAACATAATTTATGTAATTCAATATAATATGTAACTTCTGACGTGGATATCTTTATGTATCCGAAATTCTCATTTACTCAATTTTTTTATTTTATTTATTCAAATCAAACATACACCAACAGGCTCATTATATACATAATATAAAAAAGAAGGTGAATTGGTTAATCTTTTATTTATATAATGACTTAAATGTAATGTCCTAGAATTGATTAATTGTATAGTGTCCTTGAGGTGCTTTGATACGTAAACGTCACTCAAATATTGTACAGATTAAAATTATTGTATTTCAGTTTTTTGATGGTAAATAAGTAGACTTCAATTTTTTAAAAGTGCCCTAGCACCACTACGAGTACAGTCACAGATAATGTATTTTACAGAACACGTGATTGTATTAGTAACCGAGTAGTATCACTGTGATTGGGTGGTGTGTGTAGCATACTCATTATCATTACTGGAGGATGTGTTAGTAATCATTAACCCTTTGAGCTGGGCACTCTTACTACTGACGGAATACGGGCGGAATACTACTCTACATATCACTTATTTCTAATGTTTTTTTTTATATTAATAGCGATAGCTGATTGTTATTTTTTTCACTGTGCGAAGCCCGGCAAGAAATTAGTGTCAAAAATAATGTCGATGATCTAATTCCATGGGCCAACAACTAAAAAATATTCAAATTCAATATTTTGGCTTATTACATGACGTAGATATTGATATTCTGTCAATTCCACAAAAAAATCATAAATTAGAATCTTTATTATCATCGCCTCAACGTTCCTCTCGGAAGCCTCCTCCAATCAGAGCGACTTTGTGCCAATTGCGTCACCTCTTCCCACGACATTCCCTGCGCTCTGATGTCGTTGTCATAGGAACGGTGTATTGTGAAAGAGGACGGCCTAGCTGACAGAACTCTCGCGGACGGAAGAACAGCGATCTTTTTGGCCAACTATCACTGGGCATTCTCAGAACATGACCCCACAAATTTGAATATTTTCTATTAAAAGCACATATTAGTATTGAGTTTTCAGTGGATTGCCATACTACCTACTTGAAAGCATAAAATATATTCGAATTTAGGAATTCCGAGCTATTGATTTATGGAACTAGAGGATCGATATATGTTTTTTTGTTATAACATGTTTACGCACAGTATAATATTTACATTTCCTAAAATGGACAATTCTAGTACAAGTAATAATAGCAGTAGTAGGCTGGTTACTCCTAGTGGTTATTTAACAATCACAAGCTCACAGATAATATAACAAATAAATAAATAATTACGTATATCAACTATTATTATTATTATTATCTATTGATGACAGTTGATACAGTCAGGAAAGGGAAACATATAGTTTCTGTTTAATTTAATAAAAAAAAATTAAGGAGACCCACCGCCCACCCGGATACTTCAAAAGTCTGGGGACTTCCATTTATACGAAATTCTATACTTAACAAATCTTGTCCACGCCGAAGGCGCCATTGTTGGCAGCCTGAAGGGCTGGCCGGCAAAAACAACCCCGTGTGTGGAATCTTTTGACTACACTCCTTCGATGTCCCTCTAGACCAGTGGTTCCCAAACTATGGGTCACGACCCAATGGTGGGTCACGAGCAAATATCGAGTGGGGCCTGAGCATTAAGTATTTCCATAACTCATTACTAGAAAATCTGAGCATTACCAATATTTATGACCTCTTTTCTATAAGAAAGCTAAAATATGGGTCCCAAGATTGGAAATTTTTGTAAGATGGGTCGGAGCCTAATCAACTTTGGGAACCACTCCTCTAGACCCATCTAATCCTAAAAAAATACAGTCTTGGGTCTGGCACCCGAATTAATGTGAATACAAACATTCTCTTCTGCTAGTACTAATTAAATACACCATCACATTTCTCATGGCCAATGGAATTAGTTCTCTCCATGTCAATAACTGGGTAGTTGGAAGATAGCGCATTCTAGCGACAAACTCGCCATCTGTACTTTGAATTGTATAACTGATATTTTTATGATACTTTGTATTGATTTGAAATATTGTCACCAATATTATTTACAGTGAAGAATAAAATAAGTAAATAAAATAAAGTTTTAAGACATTTGGAACGGGAAGACATGCTCATCGTTGAATTTAAGATGTTATTTGTATTATACGTGAGGTTATACACACTTTTAATTTTTCAAATATTCAGATATAATTAGAGTTACATACATAAATACGTAATTGTTTATTATAAACTTGGAAAAAGTAAACAATGTTATTTTGTACTCTTACAAAATTCTTAATACATTTCTTATTAACTTAAACACACAAACCCTCACAAAAATACGATGGGACACATGTTTTTATTTTATCTAAATAATTAACCAACATCACTATAAAATGAAGTATAACAAAAAGTTTTTCTACGTATTCGGAAGCCTTCTGATGGATTATGCAACCAAATTTATTCAACCAAATGTTTTATTTTTAGAATTATCCGCTCTCAAACCACCGGTTGGGTATAGGAGCATTACGTAATTATCACTATAGATATATTTGAAGATAAGTTTTATAATATACTCGCATAATAAGAATAATATATATGCGTGCTAAGTGTTCATAGCTAATACATTTCAAATTATACTGAACAAAATGTTGTGCTTAGTAAATCAAACAGTACAAACTACATTGTCATAACTTAAATATAACATATAATTTTTAAACAAAATTTTAAAATATATCTTATTTTACGCATTACAGTAATAACTTTTGGAAGTAGCCTTCCAATTTAATTTGTGAGAACAAAGTTGTATCAAAAAATCCATACTTCGACAAACGCTTCAATTATTGTATAGTTCGGCAGATAGCGCAATATGTTTTAAAAGCAAGAAAGAAAAGAGTTCTCACACTAACAAATATATTATGTAAAAACGTGTTTAACCTTAAATTACAATTCAATTTCTGTGGAGCACTCGGGAAAGAATTGGTCTACCACTCTTTTCCGTAAGTTTTCGATCGAGTGTCCTGTAAAAGGTAGGTTTTCGAATAAGATCATTTTACATCTTTAATTCAGCGATGAGCTTTGCCACCCATCCTGAATGTTTTAATTTTTTGTTGGCCCGGAGGGGACAGCTTGCATGTTTATAAAATGCAGCTAGTCTGCTAACTACCCCACTTGAGTTATATCCCCTGATGGTATACGTAATAAAAAAAAATATTAAAAAAATCCATTCTACATTTTCTTCCGAATTTTCAAAATCAAATTTCAAAGTTATTGAGAAAAATGTTGTTTTCTAGCAAATAATTAAATGGATTTGGGTACTGTAGCCTAAATCATGTTTTTTCTGTGTAAAAGGTTTTTAATATATTTCCCACAATTTTTAACATGCAATTTATGCTATCTTTTACTAACTTTATAGTAAATCTGTACAAAACATGTTTATTCAGTAACTATCCTCAATCAGTATCTTTAATGATTCATCATTTGATCAGATTAGCTGAAAGAAATTACTTCATAATGAAGGAGCCAATAATAGTAATAAATTATAATTAACATCAATATTGACAAAGGGCAGAGTTATAATTGGCACAGATAATATTTTCCAACTAACATGATCAATATGATTTACAAAGAATAATAAATATAGATAAATTAAGTCATTTATTTAACTATGTAATTGTTCAAATATTTTAAAATGTTTTTTCTTTTAAAGAAAATATCAATTTTTTCATCATATCGATTAAAGAACCTAAATTATGAAGTATAAGAATAAATAACATACTTATCATGTCAAAATTAAAAAGATTACATATTATATTCAACGTAAAATTGCTCCTTTCGTATGAATGTAGAGGTATTATGTTTGAACACATGCACCACAATATTGCTCCTTTCGTATGAATGTAGAGGTATTATGTTTGAACACATGCACCACAATATTGCTCCTTTCGTATGAATGTAGAGGTATGATGTTTGAACACATGCACCACAATATTGCTCCTTTCGTATGAATGTAGAGGCATGATGTTTGAACACATGCACCACAATATTGAGAATGAGCGATGAAAACGGGAAAAACCGAGAAATAAATGTCTGGAACAGCTGAATCAAATTCTCGAGGATGCCTGCATATTGAGTTAGAAAAAATTGCGTGAATATGGAAGAAGCGTATGAAATATGTAAATATTGGCGTATATGGGATCCCGTTTTTTCTGACTACCCCACTTTGGGTATGGCGTGAGGGTAGGTATAGTATAATGGTAGTAGTAGTAATTATATAACATCCAGAAAATGTCTGTAGAATAGGTTTCTCTCACGTTTCAGTAAGTGCTCGAGTAACGAGGCAAATATTCACAAAAAATTATTACATTTTTTAGATTACATTTTTTATTCAACATTAAGGTATCACAAAAATCTTGAATGTCATATTTTCAAAGCACGGAGAGAATGACTTGTTTGATGACTCCATTTGTGGGAGTTACAGTGATGATATACAGCGAGATAAATAATGTTAAAGTTTTCCACACAAATGTTACATTTCTTCTCTCAAATTGTGAAAATGATATTAATGGAAGTTTTCAATATCTAATTTTTAAGCTTTTTCAATAGATAACAATGATTACTATAATTTATTATTATTTTCTGTGAAAAGCCAGGTTTAAAGTTAGTAATAGAAATATTTAGATTAATGCGAATGGCGACGCTTCATTAATTCGATTGATCCAAATAATATTTTGATATTATGATTGGATCATGTTTTAGGAATGTTATAAATTACTAGGAGTGTACTTATTTTCTACAGACTATCAAAATATATATGTACATATTTGTACATATAATATGCTAAAATCATCCTCTTGTTTGTCTCAAATAGCTGTAGACACACTGCAAAACTATTCGATAAGTTTGTGGAATGCAATAAGTCTCCCATTCTTTTCTTTAAATTTTCCAGCTCCCTTTTAGATTCAGGTGTTCATATGACATTATCATGTAAGGGACATTTAATGCCTTTAATTCAACAGTTATGAGGAATACAGCCGATCCTAAGTGATTTAATTATTAACACAATATACGGCCAAAACAGACTTTACAGTACAATAACATTAAAAACATACTTGAAACAAAAACAATCAACAAATGCTAACAGACAATGAAAATCAAAAACAGAAACTACAGAGGATTCTCAATGGAAAGCATGTACCTTCGAACAAATCTGCTCACAGCACATTTCCTCACTATGTTCTCTAAATCGTTGAAGACATCGACTTCAACATAGCTACTATTCCCTTTTACATGGAGTCTATTCAACTAATAATAGTAATAACTCATAAGAGTAATAACTCATCAATGAATAGACTCCAGAAATATTTAGCATAGAACAATGCCTGACTTCTGGAGCCATTCACATCCTCTACTGAACATAAACATCCCCTAAAACTAAACAGGCTTTTCTGTTCTGGGCCTTCTGCATCAAATTACCAGGATTTTTTCGCTATTTTATCAATTAATATAATTCAGAACAAATCTGTGCTTTTCTTCTTTTACCCTTCAACTCTCCACTCAACAACACAAACATGCCACAAGACACAGAACATAGTTAAAAAGGTTCAATTAATAGATAATAGGCAATGTGCGTTGATCGAGTAACGTTTCAACGTTGGCGTGTTCACTGAGTACTATGTGAGAATATTTAAATGATAATAAATAATAAAATAATTGATAGTGCGGTAAAAAAATCACGTTTGACCCGCAACTCTTGTGATGTTGACCGCTTGCTCAAGGTTGGCCCTTTTATAAACGGACCTAACATAAATAATATATATTACATTTTTCAATTAATGTTATTGTATCGTGATTTTAAATTTATTACAGTGTTGATTGGGTGTTATTGTTATTTAATGAATATGTCTTTTGACAATGTAACATTTTGTAAACATACATTTAACATGTAACACATTGGTTCCAAATAATTTTATCAAATTAGACTTGCCAATTTGACATTTTGTGGGAAATTTTTCTTAATGCAGTAGGACCATTACTAGATTCCAGCAATGTTACATTATGAAATTGTATCTGTATAAGGGTGACGTAATTTTTGTTTGAGAAGTGTGGTGTATTTCATATTATTCGATACTTCAAATTTACTAAATCTACTAATTTCTTACGTCAAAACTATAATTTAGGGCTCTGACAAAATTCTGATAATACAATGCTTCTATGACAATGAAATCAGATGGTTAGAAATATCGAGAAAAGCAATTCGATTGGCACAAACTGACTTGAAAAGTTCTTTCCAAATTCTCAAGATGGTGAAAGAACAAAATTACTTTCTTTACTTTCTATATCAGTTGAAATCCCTACTTTTATGGAACAACGTGGCTAATTAAACAGTACTACGACTCTATATATTGCTTTACATTCATAGTTATGTTGTCTTTACTTTAACGTGGTCTACAGTTTGATTTCTATATACCACTTCTATACCATCACGGCATATCCCACAAGTGGGGTAGCCGGCAGACCAGCTGCATGTAAGAAACATGCAAGCTGTCCTCTTCGTGCCAATATATAACCAATACATTCAGGATGGGTGACAAACCTCATCGCTGAATTTAAGATGTACAATGTCTTAATTTTTTCGAACACCTGCCTTTTACAGGACACTCGAAAACTTAAGGAGAAGAGTGGTGGGAGACCAATTCTTTACCTATTCACTTTGCTTTTTTATCTTGTTCTGTTTTGTTCTGATTTTTTCTATTTGTTCTACTCCAATTCACTACATCCTATTGAAAACCGATTTTATTGTTTATCAACTGTATTGTTAAACCATGCTTATTTTATCATTGTCTATTTTTGTGTTGGTTTTTAACTTCTAACTAATTGTAAGACTATGCATTTCATAAAGATATATCATAGAAGCATATATGTAAATAGTGTGAATGTTAAATCTATCTAGAGGGTTTGTTTGCGAGATGTATGTAACGAGAACGAATGAATGTGTCTATAGATAATCGTGTGCAGGGTTTTGGATGTTTGATTATTTGTGTGAGTATAGCTGATCTAACTGATAATATGTATCAAACATCTTGTGTGCGCCCCAACAATAAATAAATACCTACCTACATATCATTTAATATATCTCTCGTGCATGGCATTAACAGTATAAGTAAAAAAAAAATCGTTTTTACTTTTTGATGGAACCTTTTAATATTATAGATTAATGTAGTTATCCCTCAAAGCACGAGCTCTGCTCAATTTTGAGGGAATAAATTGTATTTTAAGTCGTTCAAAAAATGTTGATAAAAAACATATTTGAATTTCAATTTCCAATTTTATTTATTTATTTATTCTTTTTGCACATCATCATTACATAACAGTGTTAACAAAATAATATAAAATTTTAAAAACTAGGACGATGTGCAGTGGCGAGATTATCACTATAAAGTGATTTCTTCCATCTAACCACGACACATTGACATGAAACTAGTAAAAAACAAATTTACTTACAAAAAAAAACATACGAAATATCGAAACACAACAAAAGAAAAAAAAACAAAATTTAAAATAATATATTTAATATATTTGACACACACCCAACATGTGGTAGGGATTATGGATCAGAGGAGGGTGGGGGGGGGGGCTAGGGAACGGATACTGAGTTAGAAGATAGCATTTTTTCCTTTACATAAGATTTAAAGACATTGAACGATTGTGAAACTCTATGCGAAGAAGGAAGATTATTCCAACAACGAGCACCATAAACTGAGAATGATTTCGAGAAATAATTGGTACTGTGTGTAGGAATTGCCAGAAGACGCTCGTTATTGGATCGCAATGGTAGGCCATGGCTCGCTAAATACTCGAAATTTTCTTTTAAATAATAGGGTGAAGACGTGGAATAGAGTATTTTGTAAACAAGTGATAGAATATGAAGTTCACGTCTTTGATGCACAGTTAGCCACTTAAGATTGACTCGATACTGGGAGATATGATCAGACCTCTTGAGATTGAAAATAAATCGGATACCATAATTCTGAAGTCTCTCAAGTTTATTTGACAGATCTTGGTTGACATCGAGATATACTGTATTAGCATAATCTATGAGAGGCAAGTGAATTTTAATAGTAAAGCACCCGAAATCGAATGAATTATGAATTAGACGTCCCTTGCTGAGATCATTACAGCTGGAGACCAATGCAATCTCCGAAGTCAACGTTGTAAATATGAATATATTTTTTCTGAATAAGTTTACTTTATACTATTGCAATAATTACGTAAGTTTGACTTTCATTTACGAGCAACGATGAGCAAAAACCCTTATCTTAAAGTGTTAACAAGCTAGTACATCTACATATTATTATTATAGTGCTAGAGTTTTAACAGTTTGTTGTTAATACTTAGCGAACAAAGCATGCAGTATTACCTACCCACAACGCTCTGTATCAAAATGAAGCAACTAATACGAGCGAATTATTTTCGACGCGTTTATACATAATATGGCCAATTCTGAATCATAAAATAGTTTAGTTGCACTAACTAACGCCCGTATTCACCAAGAAAAACTGAGCGTTCGATCAGCTCAAATTACGATCAACGTCAAAATTGGTATTCAACAACATATTTTAGGCTCCCTCAGCGTGATTTGAGTGAAAATTTCCCTCAAATTTGATCGGCCAATTGAGGTGGATTAACTTTTGCTCAGCGTCGATCTGTCAAAATTATTCTATAATGTCCGCCATACTTGTTTCGTATTGTTGGCGTTTTATTTAGAATTTATTGAATATATTGTTGTAGGCGGCATGTAATAATTTATATATATGTATATTTATAAATAAATTATTTAATTAATTTATTTATTTGTTTATTTATAATAACATATACGGCACAAGGCCATTAAACATATACAAAAAATCACAAATAGTTCGATTCAATACAACAATCCTTTCAATCGCAGTCGCAATTGAAAGAATTATCACACATAAAAGGCACCGTCAACGTAGGTCAGACTTCTGGGAACCATAAAAGACAGCTCGCTAACTTTTGAGAAGCACATTAGTTCTCTTGTCAGTGCTTGTTTCTTTCAGCTGCAGCAAATTGGGATGACAAAAGGTGTCTCACATTAGACGCTAAGAAGTCACTAATTGTGGCTCTGGTAATATCCAGACTAGGATATTGTAACAGTATTTTAGTGGAATTACCTGCTTGTCAGATCGATAGGCTGCAATCAGTTTTGAAGTCCACTGCACGTGTTATCTTTGGAGTACAAAGGTGTACACGTATGACTCCACTTTTAAAGGAACTTCATTGGCTACCAGTGGAGACTATAGTGCAGTCCAAAGTGTGAATGTTAGTTTATAAGGCACAGAATGAGAATGCTCTAGTTTATATTGCTGAATTGTGCAGGTTGAAATATCAAGAAATGAGCCCGCAGAGGAGAATTTTAACTAATTATGGGGATAGAGCCTTTTGTGTGGCGGGACCCAACCTCTGGAATGGATGCCTCGCTAGCGTAGGCAAGCTGCAGATCTTAAGACATTCAGAAAGGATCTTTTTAGATCCTTATAAGGTTTTTACCTTATAATTTACTAATTTCTATTAAATATTGTATTCTGTTTTATATTATGGACGTGGATACATATTATATCCAAAATATTTAATTTAATTCAACATAATGTGTCTTCTGACATGGATGCTGTTGTGTATCCGAGATTCTATATGATGTGGATGTAATGTCCTAGAATTGATGAATTGTTCAGTATCATTGAGGTGCTTTGGCACGTTAAGGACACTTTAATGTTGTCCAATAATAATAATTATAATAGTTCTACTTTCGACTAAACATGTTACAGAGTACTTACTAAACAACATGAATATTTTTGATTTATTTATCTTATAAACAGCTTATGCCTTTTACAAATAAATATAAACAAATACAAAAATAGTAACAAGATTTTTATTTATAATTTTTCATATTGTACATATCTTTGTTATAAAATACCACGGATAGTGTAATAGTTCAATATTGCAAGGAATTAAAATTATTTCTTGATGGTGAATTACCGTGTATTTTAGTTTTATACGGAGTATTTCAGTTATTTTTCTATCCTTGTTTATAATTTCTTTTTAATTTCAACCTCACCGGCAAACAACTTTGACAACAATGCATGATTCGATTAAATTCTAGCTGTCAAATCGACTGCTATCAAAGTAATATCTGTTTAAGTTCAAGTCTTGATTTTGTATAAATAAAGGCATTTATAAATATTTAAAAAATATATATATATAATTTTTTAAATTATACATATATTTTTTAAATGGCTAAAAATTATTTTTATTGGTATAATTATCAAAAATATACTTTTTAGTTACTTTGATGGCTGTTTCCGTAAATAAATGTCAGTTTCATTTCATAATATTTACATTGTATCCATGGATACGCACGATCAAATTCGACTCGGCTAAGCATTGTAAATTTTCGTTGGTGAATACCTATCTACGTTGAGGAATGCTGAGGGAGATTTAAGCTGATCGTTTGCTCAGCTGATCGTTCACTCAGTTTTTCTTGGTGAATACAGGCGTAAGTCAACTAAGTGTGAGAAGATAGTCTAGTCATGATAATTAGTTCTAATTCGTATTCACACTTTTCCGTACTAATTTAGTTCATTAGTTCATTTTGACACCTTAGTACAACTATAAATTTCGAGAATCTATGGATTTCGTATTCAGAATGAAATTTTAGTTGACATTGAAGAAAGATCCACCACACACCCGGATACCTCAGGAGTCTTTAACTCCTACTTATCCGCACATTCAAACCAAAATTGTCCTCACGGGCGGGCCATTAGGGAGGCCTGAAGGGCCAGCCGGCCAAAACCGCCGTCGTGGGAATCTTTTATACTACTTCTCTCTTCAATGTCCCCTCTGGGCGGTAACAATGTTTATTGAGTTATTATACAATATATATACAAGTAAAAAAAAAAAAGAAAGAAAAATAAACAAAATGATACAAAACGTGAAGCAAAACAAATAAAACATGATAATAAAATATATACACAAATTGGTAAGTACAGAAGGCCGAGGTGAGGTGTCCAGAGACGTGCTGTTAGGCGTTTAAAGGGCGCGAGCCCGAGAGTCGCCAGCGCCAGCATGGTGTGGAAACATTAAACCCTCCCAAAAGGGACATCCCTACCAAACCTACTCTCCACCAAGGGAGACAGGACGACACAACAAAAAGACGAGTTCGCCACACGCACCACCGCCACAATGGGCAAAACCAACCCTACGACGCTCCCACGTCAGACGGGGGTGAACCCGGCTGACGCAGAAGCTCCCAACGAGATACCCAAACATCCACAAACCCCAAAAATGCCTTTAGGTTCCTTGGGCATTGCAAAACCTCCCCAAACCATATAGGTCTGGGAGTGTTCTCACTCATATCATCTAGCATTGCATCTCTGGCATCATTCATCACAGAGCACTCCCAAAGGATATGCTCGGCATACTGCGCCCCTAACCCACAAACACACCACGGATTCTCCGCAAGGCCAAGGTCATACAACTTGCCCTTTATTTTTCATTTTAGTTGACAGCCGACGACTAAAATAAGTTGGATTTGGCAGAATTTTATTCGCGACTTTTATTGTGCGAATATTATTAGTTGCTGTCATTTTACCGCAGAATATTGCTATATTTTGGAAGTGTTAAGTTGTTTTTTCAATTAAAAGTAAAAATTTATATTTTTAGGGCAACTCTTAGCATGTATAAATTGTAAAATTACACCACCACCGACCCAAATACGAACGCCAAAATATATCGGCAAATCTGACATTTCAAAATTTTCACGCGCGACAACTATTAAATTGTTGCCAGAAGTGTAAATCGGAACGTGAAAAACATTTTGTATTGCGGCATCACTGACTAATATTAGTTTGTCCCAAAGATTTTACCGTTTGCACTTGGTGGTTCTCGAGTTTATAGTTGTTTATAGTTCATAACTAATGCTGAATACTACATAATAACTAATATTAATCAACTTTTTAGTTATTTAGTTCATTAAGATTCAGAATTGACCCTAATGTAAGTTTTCGAGTGACCTGTAATGTAAAAGGCAGGTATTCGAAAAAAAAAAGATATTTTATATCTTAAATTCAACGATGAGATTTGCCAGCCGTTCTGTATTTCTTATTTTTTTGTTGGCATGGAGAGAACAATTTGCATTTCATTACATGCGGCTGGTCGCCTAGTTACCCCACTTATGAGATTTGCCAGCCGTTCTGTATTTCTTATTTTTTTGTTGGCATGGAGAGAACAATTTGCATTTCATTACATGCGGCTGGTCGCCTAGTTACCCCACTTATGAGATATGCCATGACGGTATAGTAATAGTAGTACATATTATATATTCTTATTAGGTGTTATATTATCTTCAATAAAAATCGAGGATTCATTTTTCCATTGGAGTATTTTGTGCTGGTTATGTTTTGATAATTTATAGTTAGGTCTCAAAGAAGTGAGTGAAGATTCTGCGGACTTTTATCTGCTTCATGATTTGGTGCTACAAACTTGTGATGAATATATTTTATTGTGTTGAAATTTAGGCATTACAACTATAATGGATGGCCCACAAAACATGGCTTATTATAGCAAATCCAAGTGGCAGGGAAAATGCATTACAGCAGCAATGGAGAAATAAAAAGAGTGCCTGTTGACAAGATGGAGCGGAGAACGAGACTAAATTTTGTAGAACACTAATCTAGTAAAATGTGATCAGAAAAAAAGAACAATGATACTAGAATGAAAATCTGTAAAGATGCTTTTTGGCAACATTATTAAAAATGGATCCTCTTTTCATTTGCGAAAGTTCCTGGCTTAAACTGCGTTGGTGAACGATCAGTTAAACTTGCCTATGCCTATTCGTAAACACCGGAAAACCTGTCCTGTTTCCTACGAAAAGGAGTTTGCATATTCTGTTGGTAATGAAGATGAGGTATTTACTGAGTAATATTCTTAATATCTTCACTCACGCAGATGTGAAAAATCCAGTAAAATACGAAATGTATGTTCTATATCCTGACTGAAAATACAAAATACGTGGTTTTCCTTTATTACCGTGGATATTTTGTTTTTGAGAACGTTAAAGAGTTATAGATACACGTGTTACTTCAACAAAAGGGGTAGGTACATAATAATTTGATATTTTACACTTTGTCAGTGAATGTTGAATAATCACTTTTGTTAGCAAAGACCTTCGTACTATAGACTAGTTACGCAGTACTATTTTTGTCAGAAAACATGCTCCAAAATTACCAATAAAACGTTTGCTGTTTACTCCACAACAGAAATACTATACGGAATTATTGTACATCCCATATAAGTGACAAAATCATAAAATTAACCTTTTTGAACCAACGCTTGATAAACACTGACTAATGTAAAATTATTTAATACCCACTAGTGATGTAACGAATGTGTGATTTTGGATATTCGCGAATGAGAATATTTTGTTGCCGACATTCGCGAATATTGACTTGCTTAAATTTTTACAACATTAAAATTTTACCCCCTCCCCCCCCCCCCCCGTCGCCGAATTTTCAAAATGGTATAGGAATTTAAAATATTTCAAAACTCCTCGGTTTTCTTAAAGAATATTTTCTTGCAGTACCTTCTTCTACAATGTACAGGATAACAACTATCCGTTACTTTTACTGAATTACCGATACTTTATAACCAAAATAATATTTGCAAAACATTCGCATATTTTTTTGCGAATACTTCGAAATATGCGAATATTCGCGAATGCGAATACGAATATTCGTTACATCACTAATACCCACAATAAAAAGTACAATGAACATAGAAGTAGGACCCAGAAGATCAGGCAGAACAGTGACCCCCTGGATTTCCACAATGACCAGAGACCTGGAAGAGGCGGAGCTGCATTTGGAGGATGCAAAGGACTGGAGGACTTAGAGGATGAGGACCAAGAGAGCCGAGTCCAAATAAATGATATAAAAGGGAGGGCAAAAAGGAAGAAAATATGAAATTATTTTGGCTGCATACCTACCTGTTTTGATTGGCGCATTTAATTTTTTTTTTACAAAATTCTAGTCTATATTATAAAGGTCTTTGTTTGTTAAAGGGAGTGTAGCGTTTGAAATAATTCTACAAACTTGTAAGTGATGATAATGTAACTAAGTAACGTTAAAAGAGATAGTAAAATACAAGTGTTCCATGTACAGGAGAAAGACAGGCATAATATCGCGTTGTCTAAGAGGAAACTTGTAACTTTACCAAACTTAATTTGATAATTACTTTAATAATGTGAGACTGTTTAGCGAATGAAATAGTTCTCTTCAAATGAATCTCGTAAGTATATTATATCCTTCCAAAGTTCTTCAGAGATCTTTTTGTATTCCAGTTATTGACGGCCGACGGAAGTGACGCTCATACCTTTGAACCATGAGGTCTTGAGTTCGATTATCGGCCAAGGCAAAACTAAGAATTACCTTCTTCAAATTATTCTGGTTTTGGAAGTTGAGTGTATATGTGTTTATTGTATTGTATATAATATATCCATTATACAAGATTCATATTGAAGTTTGAGATTAGCTAGGTTCTATACGATTTGTCTTTACATAAGACATGAAATTTATTCTGTGTGTGGCTGAGTGTCCTGATGATTCTTCTTGTTATCAAAACAAAGGGCATTCAGGATGAGAGATCAACCTCGTCACTGAATTTAAGTTATTTAATATGATGATTTACTTATACCAGCTTTTATAGAAAACATGAAATTTACAGAGAGAGAATAACTATTCTATCACGAAGCCTATTCTGTTTTGAAGACTCATAGTTTCAAACTTTACGAAATGATTAAAAAATCCACTAAGACAGGCTTTTTGAAACATTTTTTTTTTTTATTTACTTTGACTTGTATGATACATTTTATATACATAATGAAAGCATACGTTTGAAAACCCTTTCAGATGTGACCTTTAAGATACTGTTTTGGATTCGGCAATGAATTGGCGGGGAATCAGTGCAAAAACATCAAACAAAAGAACGAATGAAAATAGGCCAAACGTTCATAATCTTAATATCGACTATAGCCATCTGGAAATCCAAAATGTTAAACTCCATTTAAGGATCGAAATATTTACGTCGACTCAAGACGAACTCAAAACTTTATTTGGAAAGCAAAATGCAATATATATATATATATAATAAAGCGAACTGCATAGATAAAGAAGTGATTTGATTTAATATCCTAAGAAATTCGAACTTCAACGATAATATAAAAAGGAATAGGTTATCTGAGCACATAGATCACGGTGATATTTTTGACAGATGAATCATATTCACTGAACAAAAATAATATGCAATAACTTAAAAATCTCTTTATATAAGTATCATACGAACTCTTTCGAAAATTGTGATAAATTTTCGCTGAATTCTATAAATATTTTTTAAATAATGCAACAGATTATTAAAAGCGGATAGGGGATGAAAGTAGCATTCTTTAGTGAAAAATCGGAGAAAATTACAAAACAAACTGTGATAAGAGATAAGAGCCCGTAGACAATTTGTACTTAGCGATCGTCTACTGGCGAACTTTTCGACAATCTACCTACACGTACCGTATAATTATGCGTTATTGTTGCAGTTATTGACGAAAATTCGTTTGTAGGCGATCGCCAAGTACAAATTGTCTACGGGCTAAGATCCTTCACATCCTTCCAAAATAAGAAAAGATCTTTCACATCGAGACCAAAGTTGTATCGAAGGAACTCGACAAAATACCCAAAAAATAAACTGATTTCAAAATGGAGTTAGACATTTTGTATCTAAAACTGATGAAAATTCGAAATAGCGCTATCTTCCGAAGAATTCGTGTAAACATTTATGGGAACATTAAATGTGTTATTTGTTTATTTATGAATGTGGTACAAATTTGTAAGCAAACATTGTTACAATAAGCTGTTATGTGTTTTATTATTGTTGTACCTCGTCAATCCACGCAACTGACGGCAGTGATTGACGTACAATTAGCCAAGACGCAAACCTTTTTCCTGACCTCTCACAACAATCATTACATTGTCTTTGCGATCTGAAAGTAAAGCACCAGGAGCGGACTCTGAAATTGTCAATAAGTAAGTAAGTACTTACCAAAGTAAAAAATGTCTTGATTCACTTATTTTACTGCACAAAGCCTTTTACAGAGTTCTTTTAGATGCAGTTGTTTTGCGAGGTGAAAGTTCGAGGTTCAATTTTTAAGAACTCGGTTCACATGTCACACTAAAAACCTATTATTATTCCTGAAATACACTCACTCAAAAGTTCGAAAAATAATTCAATACAAATTTATCACAATAAATTGAAAGATGTGACGATCCAATGTTATAATTTATTTTGTAATACAAATAATTTCTTTTTTACTAGTTTTATGTCAATGTGTCGTGGTTAGGTGGAAGAAATCACTTTATAGTGATAATCTCGCCACTGCACATCGTCCTAGTTTTTTTTTACTACTACTACTACTATACCATCGCGGCATATCCCACAAACGGGGTAGCCAGCAGATCAGCTGTATGTAAGAAACATGCAAACTGTCCTCTTCGTGCCAATATAAAATCAAGACATTCAGGATTTTGTTAACACTGTTATGTTATGATGATGTGCAAAAAGAATAAATAAATAAATAAATAAATAGCCTAACCGGCCAACTAACTGCGCGTTGAGTAAGAAAAAACGACATGATGCTTGAAAATAGAGAAAGCGAAAGCAATGTGAAAACACAGGTTCGTCGGTAGCCTGGAAGAGGTAAGCGGTTCGATACCAGGTGCTGGCAATCTCCCCTTTCATGATAAAAGTTTTTAGCTTTCAGTGAAAGGTGTATAAGGTGGTATTGGGGTATGCTATAAACCCAAATACATTTTATCAATTATAAAAATTGGTGTTTAGTCCTCTGTACCTGATCCTCACGAGGCATAACATAATAACAGCAAAATTATAAAACTATGTACATGAAAACAGATTAGTAAACAATATTTAATCCTCCCCTTTATTTTCTAATTAGCAATGATCATAATGCGAATGATCCAGGGCCGTCTCGGAAAGTAAACTGTGTGCGGTCACTGCACAGGGTACCTACATAACTAATAATAAATTATATCCGTACAATATTATTTATGCACACTACAATATTAACACTTCACGAGCCGGCGTTGTTTCACCGTCACACCGCCATATAAAATATTTCCATCACTTTAGTCTAATGTGCACTGTGTATTGTTATAGGTACTGTAATATGGAGTTGTTTGTAAAATTCTACTACAATATATTCAATATATACAGGAGGGTTTTTTTCTGATAAAAAAAATGTTATTAATGCTTATAAAAATAAATTAAAGAAAATATGAATACGTCTTTAAGGGTCCATAATTCGCCTGTCAGCTTTCAAACAAAGTGGGAAACTCAAAAATCCATACACATAGGTACATAATTATAATGACACGAAAATTCGATGATTCGAAGATGTCGACTTACTCAAAATGTAATATTTTTATTAAGTAGTTTAATATTAAAGAAACATTCCAGAGATCACGGTACTCATCAATCGTTTTACATTTTTGAAAAATTTAGGTGCCAGCAATTATTTTTTAAGTAACATCCATATTATAAGAAGAATAAATAAATAAATAAATTATTATTTTTTACTATTTTCTTTAAATATTGCACTAATTTTACATTTATTTAAAGTAAATATGATCTTGTCAATAAAAGGCATAAAAAATACACATTTTATGTAAAAATTGAGAATCACTGACGCTGTATTAATCGGTTACTAAAATGATATTCTAAATTTGTGTTGATAGTGAACACGCTGTATATAGGTAAAATTATGTATTTTATATGGGTCCATACATTTTCACTCTTTTTCTATCCTTCATCCATAGCACAAAGAACTGCCACATGATATACAATAATGCAAATGCAATGCAAACGTTACGTCAAACTTGAAAGATGTACTGTTTTTATTCTGTGAAAATGATTGGTAGGTGCAGGACCGACATAAGAAAATGTATTCTTGCTAGTATGCATATATTTAAAATAACCTTATAAGTGCAATGCAAGTGCATCAGATTGATGGAACATAATATATAAAAACTCCATTCGAATTTTCTATCGGTTTAATTAAATAATCTTCATATATTATATTAAATACTAAAATATTTAATATCGTGGATTTTATGGTTCACTAATGCATATTCACTCTGGTTTTGAATACAATTAATCCTTTAAAATTACAGGGCAGAGAGAGACCAGCCTCCTTCACTCAGAGCGTCTTTACAGCAAGTTATCTCTTCCCATGATATTCCCAGCGCTCTGAGTGCATATTTTTAAGAAACTATTACTTAGTTACATAGAATTCACTTCTCATACTGACGAAGAATACCACCCATTTTGAATCAATGAATTTCACGGTATAAAAAAACCATGTGCTATTCAGCTAAGCAAAGATATGAGATTTTTATATTTGTTTATCTTCTTACTCATCAGTAGAGTTCCAGCTGATTTCCTGCATGAATCCGTCGGTAGCCTGGAGGTAGAGGCTCGGCTTTGAGCACAAAAGGTGCGCGATTCGATCCCAGGGTGCCGGTAATCTCGCCTTTCACGACACAAGCTTTTAGCTTACTGTGAAAGGGGTTTACTTACTGTGTTTGGGTTTATAACAAAAACCCAGATACATCTTTAAGAAAATTTGACACAAGACAATATCTATGAGCAAAAAAATGTATTTCAAATCGGTGGTGATCACGGAATACTTTCATCTATCATCCATTTCATCTTACAAAGTAAATTTTCTAGTCTGACTTTTCTAACATTGGCAGCATCCACATTTGTCTTATTCTGCACCTGGTTAGCTAGCGGCGTTTTGTGTGAAATATCATCCAGGCGAGTGAGCAATATAATAATAATATAACATAATATACTATAATGATAATCTTAATACTTACATAAAAGTGCCGTAGATGAGACACGAGAGAGGAAATCTACTGTGAGGAAGATTACAATAATTATCTGTTATAAGCTTATAAGTACGTTGCCCAGGTGCAGTGGCAGAACAATACAAATTACTAGACACGGCCCTGAGTATTTATTAATGATGTGCCCTAATTTTATCAACAAATAAAAATAAATAATGAAAATTATCAATAATATTTATTCGACACATTTGAATCACTTATGTTAATCACACATGTTTATTTTTATATTGCGTATATTAAATTGTTTGTATTTCAACGAAATTATGTTATTTTTCTGTTAATTTTTCCCGTTTTTAACATTTTGTTTTCAAAATCACTCATATTGAGTGGAATACTTTAAGAAAAAAAATGTTTTAATGCTGATTAAGTAATTATTTAATTTTATTTTCTTTATTTTATGTGTCGGTTTTTTCTGTAATTTCATATTAAAAATAAATATTCGTTAAGATCTGTTGATGCCATAGATTTATATGTACTAAAGTAATAATATAATTATAAGTACGAAGTAATATAATTCTATGGTTGATGCACGATCGTTTACCGAACAAATCGGAAAATCTTTACCCTAACAAAATTACATCATTTTTATTTTTCATTTTTTGGCTACCCACCAATTTTCGAGTGATTTAAGATAAATCCATATTAACATTTATGCCTACTTAATAACTTAATTTCAAAAAAATCAACATTGTATTGAAATTTCAGATATAGTTATAACTTTAAGAAAAATTGATTATTTGAGGTATTTTAGCATTAGAAAATAAATTATTTACAGATAATACTACAGAAACCCTCACATGTTTTTTGTTCCTGGTTCCTAAGTGCTTTGAAGTAACGCCACTGCTCTACATGGCATAATGCACCTTAAGTAATAGCCGAAGGACAAATGCTTAACGAGGGAGTACACTCGCTTGACTTCACTGGGCAATGGACACTAGCCACATACTTAACAGTTGAGAAGGGAACATGAATTTCCTGTATACATATTACATAGTGTCTAAACCTAAAGTATAGCATAATAGGCTCGCCAAGCATTTCAATAGTACTAACTTCAACTCTTTTAGTGAGAGGATCCGAACCCGGGACTTCTCGATTGAATGTTCGAGACTCTACAACCAGGCAATGTATTTGAATGTTTACTATAATATTCTATTCGCCTGAGGTGGCTATCTAAGACTATAGTAATGTAGCATTAAAGATATCCACATGGCTATTTAAGACTACCCACCCTTTAAGCTGCCCATTGTGGCCCACGCGTGAGGACAAAAATTTTGCTTTGATGATCGAATAAATGGGAATCCCTCGATTTCTGAATACCCATCCGAGCACAGGAGAAAGTCATCAACGTAATCAGTCAACCGATCACCTAATGAGGTGAGGTAACTTGGATTTATCTCGAATTTCTCTGTAAACCTACTCCCCTTCATCGTACATTATCAAAAACGTGAATCGGAAACGAGCAAAAGTGATTGGTACATTTCATGAACGGGTGAAATTTTTGGATCGATACTCGTTTCAGACATGAAATTTATCACGTGATAATAACGCTTATTGTTAGTAACCCATTTCATTAGATTGGCTGTAAGAAATCGTTAGCTACACCACTAATGTCAACACAAGCGAGAAAACCTTAGAAAATATTTTAACGATGAAGACACGGGTAAGCATGCCCTTGTTAACTCACGAGCAAAAAAGTTTCATCACCTTTCATTATTTCTAATCGGAAACTTATTATAATAAACAAACACTTTTTGCTGAAAACGCCATTAACGTGGAAATATTATTACTCACTTTTGTTTGAAAAGCTTTCAAGTCAACAGATTTAGCTTTAGTTAGTTGTGAGACTTGAGTAAACAGCACTCGAGTTGATATTAAAAAAGTTTTGTACGGGAAACGTTAAAAACTACCATACAATAAAAAATAACCCCGTAAAAAAGATACTGATGTTATTTGAAAATGCAATGCATTCACGAGTCTATATTTAATCATTTAAAGTCTATTTATATATACCGTCACGGGATATTCCACTAGCGGGTGTCCTAAACTGCTTGTAATAAATATGCAAGTCGTCCTCACTGTCCCAATAAAATTAAAGATATTCAGAAGATTTTCAACGCCTTAAACGTGATCTTTTACGAATTCCTTATTTAAAAATGTAATATAAAAAACTATTAAAACCAGATGCTTTCCCCAAGACAATGAAGCAGTTATATGTAAAATGCTTAAAAAGCCAACAAATTTGATTTTCTACATAAAAATAATTATTGCAAAAGTTTGTTAGTTAGAAATATATGAAAAAATATATTTTTTATATTGCGAGGAGAGATAAATTTATTATTTACCGCAGATATTTTTGATGCAACTTCCAGAATTATTTTTATTATATTTCTACACAAAGCAGAAAATATACTTTGAAGTGCGAGGATTATTGTTCAAATTCCCAATTGGTCCAATTTTGTAAGGTTTGATTGAAATGGTCCAATAAATTAGTTGACACCTAGACAATATTATCAATACAACAGAGATAAAACAATCCGATTATAAATATGACATTTTGATAGGAGAAAAATGCAGCACAGCAGACTATATGACGTCACAGATTTTATTGAGCAAAATGATTGACAGTCAACAGACAAGGGATTGTTTTTGTATAGGCTCAATGAACCAATAGATTTTGAAAAATCTTGTGACCATAAAGTCGAAAACAATTAATACAGATATTTTACAAGTATTATTTTTCACATTTAATAATAATGACTCAAATTCTTTTATAAAGTATTACAAAAAAAGAATAAAGATTTAGTAAAAACATTTCAATGGTCGGTGATAAATTTAATTATAATAATACGAATATTGATCAGCTAAATTTAATTTCTTTATAACATAACGTATGCACAATTTATCCAGATCGAGCTAGTCCCAAACTCAGATAAATTAATTTAGTGTTACAATGCACCAAAAACACAAACATGTAACACTCAGACTCAGGACAAATTGAAAATAAACTATTTTTCTTTCTCTCGTAGCCAGGAATCGAAATCGCAATCTCGTGACTCAAAGGCAAGAATGTTACCTCTACGCCACACCGCTCGTCAATGAACATTTTTAATCAAATCATTTAAAAACGCAGTTAAGGTGTTTTGGAATAAAAATTGAGCAAACCAATATATGGGCAACAGACAAGCTGTTCCATAAATTTCAAATTATAAACAAAGTTTTAGGCTTAAATAGATCCATGCGCTGTATCCTTTCCTGACATTTTGAAATGTCTACCACCTGAAAATGATGATTGACAATATTACCCCCTATTCTATATTGATTCAAACTAAAATAAGAACGTTCCAAAATTTCATAATTAAGTTCACTTGAACTAACATTCGTATTCTGTACGAATGTTAGTTCAAGTGAACAAGTTGTATATACCTAATTCTAATTAGGAATAATTTAAGAGTTTATAGAATACCAATGTAGAATAACTAAAATTGGAACGTTACTATTTTAGTTATTGCACACTAAAAATGAAATAGAATCAGGGGTATTGTATCAAAACGTCGTGGTATACCCTCTGCCATTAGTCATGGTGACACAATATTTATATATATTTTCGCATTTTCCTAGAATTTTCACAGTTTTGGTCATCTACACAACATGATCATGACAATAATAAGTACATATTGTGTACTTACCATCATTGTTAATGATAAAATTGGTGTTGATTCGATTAGTCAATTATTAATTAAGGTCATATCAATTAGTTATACTATTTCCTTCAGTATTTATCCTTAATGTATTCTAGAAGACTATTGTTCAATTTAATTTGTATTACGTAGGTCTGGGACAGTCTGGTAACTAAAGTCTCAGTTATAAGTATGATATAAATTTGCAAGTAGGTACAGCACCATAGAAAACAATTTTGAACATAGACGAAGATGCATCTGTCACACAGAATTCCATACAAAACCTAGAACCCTGACTCGTTTACAAAAGTGAGGTAAAAAATCTATGATTTTTGACAGAACGGTTGGCGAAAGCGTGTGGTGTTTCCTACATTTTATGGACTATTTCTCGCATTTTTATAAAAAAAAATCATTTTAACATTTATATAAACGTAACTGGACATTTTTTGAAGTTCTTGTCGACGTTTTTAGCGATTTATCACACTTCTTTTCGCCAACCGCTCTGTCAAAAGTGCCGAAAAATGGTACATCACTTTATTAAAATAAAAATACATACGAGTACTCCATCTAGGTATTATATATAAAAATCTATGATCTGTCATAAGTCAAAAATAAAGAAAGATTCCTTACAAGTGTCAAATATATAAGCAGAGAAGGACTAGGATTCTCTCAAATGAGATCCTGGTTTCGAATCCTTCAGCAGCTGATCGACTGCTCCATTATAACAAACATAAACAACAAATTATTGTTCAATGTTAAAGTATTTGGAAAAAATTGGTAGACTACTTGGTGGAAGTTCATATTAAATCGTTAAAAATAAAATGCTTCTATTTGGCACTTCCACAGTGACTTTTTATTTTATTTTTTTATATTTTTATTTATTTTAAAAAATGCCCAACATACAAATGAAATTTTAGACAATATAATTATATAATAAAGATTCAACATAATTATTGTACTTAATCAGCCCATCTTTGATTTCATGATCCTTTTTAACTGCCAGTACAAAACACAGAAAGAGAAAAAAAATAAAAACAAAACAAAATAAAAACGAAAGCTGGCTCGCGATCAATAAACTAACTATTTCATAATAATTTTGAGTAAAAGTTTATTTCAAACTTCACTGAATATTGCTAAAAGATATATATTTTCACACAACAATGAAAACACATATTTACAATTCAATATGCAGACGGCGAATTAATCGCGATATCTTCTGTATAACTATTCATAGATGATGTAATATAGAATAATTTATTTTATAGATAGCTCATATATTTTTATACAGATTGTATCATGTAACTGACAATAATGTATTGTAAACCTTAACATATGAATGGAAATAAGAGTAATAAATCCTTCATTACTCTTATCTTAACATCTGCTCTAAATATTTCACTGAACATAGATTGATTTTATTCGTATGAATATGTACACATACATACAATTAATTGATACAAAACAAGTAATAGCACTACTGTATATAATTTACACATGTTTTTTTCTATCTGGACCCCCTAGACAAACCGTACTTGGCGATCGACTATAAACGAATTTTCGACTATAATCGCAATAATAACGCATAATTCCACGGAACATTGTAGATAAATTGTCGTAAAGTTTGCTAGTAGTCGATCGCTACGTACCGTTTGTCAAGAGCCCTTCTTGTCAAGTATTTTTTATAAATGAATACTTAGGTACCTAATTAAAATACTAATCAAATTTTTTTTATCTTACACATTTGCTGAAACTGAGAAATTCATAAATTTATCATAAAAGCCTCATTTTTGGAAAGATTATATTAAAAATTAAATTCAAAAACACTTTTTCATATCGCTATGAGAATTGTTTTAATTGTTAAAACGTTTTCGACTACAATGTAGTCATCATCAGTAACAATGCGTAAAAAAGAAACAGATTTCTAAGGCAGTCAACCGTCCACTTTTATTCTTGCAGATAGTCCACGTCTCACTACCATATTAGCAGAATTCTTGTTAACGTGTAAGTCAATGTTCGGGGATTTAAATATTGTAGATATTTTGTTAGCAGTTCTTGTATAGTTAATCCTGTTTACGATACCATTGTAGCCATAACGAAACTTAAAATTTTGACATTTGTGAGGAAGAAGCAGGAATTATGCTAAATTATGTTTATGAGTAAGATATATGGATGACATGGGAATTGACATTCCTACAACATCCATGGGTGAGGGAGGGTGCAACCCTTAATGTGTGAGTAAGATATAACAATGTCAAATCTAAAACTTGGAACAGTATTTATTCCTGCTTTGTTAGTACGGTTGCTTATTAATAAAGCAACGTCTCTACATAACTAGGTTAGTAAAACGTTGCATGATAGAGTGAAGAATGATGATATTAGAAGAATGATTGGATGCAAGAAGAGTGTTGTGGATAGAATGCGCGTAAATAAATTGAGATGGTTTGGTCATGTGGAACGAATGGAAGAGGAAAGAATGACAAAGAGGATAATATACTTGTCTAAAAGAAGGGATGTGAGGAAGCGCGGGCTTCCGAGAACTACGTGGATCAAATTCTAAAGGACAGCCGTGTGTCGAGTAAGAGAAATCAACGTGTGTGTATGAGATATCGTATGAATGTAGAAGAAGCGAAAGAAGTAGGTATGTAAAGACAGATCTGTATGGCGTTCCGTTCTCTCTGCCTACCCCACTTGGAATACGACGCGAGGGAATAGTATAGTATAGCTCAATATAACTAGTAATGTCAAGAGTCTTGTACAATGTTCCATAGATAATATCTTAATTATTATCTTTTAGCGACATCTTAATGAAGAGTTGTATTGTACTCCCCCGCTGTTGAATCAAAGAGAGTTGATGTTTTTAATTAGAAGATCAATCAATTAATTACATTACATGCTACAATAATAACAATGTTTGTTAATAATATCACTCATTGTCAACACACTGATGTTGTCAAAAAAGAAGAAAAGATACGAGTGAATAAAGTGTTCTATCTCCTGGATCACTCGTAAAAGAGTGGATGATCTTTGAACATAGAATATAAAATATTTTATCTACATATGTCTTGGGTAGGTTTAATTGGATTCGAATTAGTCGATTGATAGAACATTTCGATTATATCGTTTGTACTGCATTCGAAACATCGATAGGTTATTTACATTCGATAATTTTAAACAATCATTCTGGTTTGGCTTTAAAAATAGACCATTTTAGAGACGCATTGACACAATATATATAATATTTGATCAAAATATGTATAGCAAGCGATAAACAAAAATATGTATATGTCGCTTGTCCGAATTTAATAACATAAATTTATCATAGGAGTATATTATACACATATTGTGTTTTAATATACAAACCAATAGAATTATCCTCAAAGTACAAGCTCTGCTCGATTTTGAAGAAACGAATTGTATATTCTTCTTCTTCTTCTTTTTCTTTTCGGCAAGGCACCCGACATCGAGTGAATTATGCCTATATACTCACTGCTGTGAGTACAATGTCTTAACGTAGTGGGTATTCATTAGTACATAGCTACATAGTAACTGCCGTTTCAGTCGCCACGTGCGGCAAGTACATCTCAAGGGCATTGGGATCAATGAACTCCCCGCCCGAGTAACCAATACATGCACACCGCTTGTGTGGCGACATCGTTGCAATCACAGGGCCGTTTTCAGGAATATATTTGATGTTAAACACATCGTAGTCTTACAAAAAAAAAAATCTTTGTCAAAATTTATTATTATCTTTATAATAATAATTTGTTTCAAAAACATTTACTATAAAACAATTTGTCATTAGGTATAATTTATTATTGAAATTTATTCTTATTAAAATTAATAATTTAGATGTTCTTATTAAATTTTTTAAGGTGATTTATTAAGGCTAGGTTCACTTTATTACAATTTTGGGCCAAAAGAGAATGGACAGAAATGGGAAAATTAAAACCCAACTTCCTAATCGTCTGAGAAAATTCTTGATTAGGTAGGAGTGGGCAACCAAAGAAAACGTGGTCCAGAGTTTCCGTGTCCTCCCCGCATTCGCACATAGGGGAATCCAGAATATTGATTCTGGCCAAATGAGAGGCAATAACACAATGTCCTATCCTCATTCTACAGAGAAGCGAAATGTTTAATTTTGGCCATTTTGTTTCTTGAAACCAAGGTTGCGAGGGGATTGAAGGCTGAATTCCTTTATAATGAGACCCAGATACAGACCCGATAAATGAATAATTCCACTTCTCATAAATTTTATCTCTTACAACACCCAGACAATCTCCTATAGGAAGTACAAATGCATTTGGCAATATACCACAAGAACATGCTTCCTTAGCCAGAATATCTACTTTCTCGTTTCCAGCAATACCCACATGAGAAGGGATCCAAGCAATCACCAACTCAATATTTTTACTTGATGCCTCGAACATCAATCTTAAAATATCGTGGATTATACAATTATTTGATGACAAACTACCCTTTCGCCCTAGAAGAGATACGAGGCTAAGGGAATCAGTAAAGACAATTGCCCGTGAAAGTAATCTTTCGACAATTACCCCTAACGCCTCTCTGAGAGCTAAACATTCTGCTGTAAAAACAGATGCAGAAGATGGGAGTTGAAATTGAAGTTCGACTTGAAGAGAAGGAGAGTAAACAGCCGATCCACATTCATTTGTATGAGATTTAGACCCATCCGTAAAGAAGATCGTATGGGCAGGCCATTCACTATTCACTCTATGAAGGAAAAGGATATTCACGACCTGCGGGCTCAATGTAAAAACTGATTTGTCCAAACCTATCGAATCAACAATATTGCATGCCTGCAATGAATAATTGAATGGAATAGAATGATGAGTTGAAGGTGTAAGGTGAATTGAAGAAGAGAAACTTTGGGTAACATACTCCCAAGAGGAGCACAAAAGAGGGTACTTTCTATGACGCCAATAAGGAGAATTTAAGCAAAGCTCCAACAATGTTTGTAATTTGAGGAGCAACATATGAGGACCCATGCTCAATCTCCTCAAAACGAATTTGTGAGATAGAAAAACTCGCCTTAGGCAAAGG
The DNA here is from genome assembly GCA_947579605.1 of Athripsodes cinereus. Classification (NCBI taxonomy): domain Eukaryota; kingdom Metazoa; phylum Arthropoda; class Insecta; order Trichoptera; family Leptoceridae; genus Athripsodes; species Athripsodes cinereus. The sequence continues at coordinate 6,455,185 of OX388318.1, forward strand.
GGCATCTCTACACACTCTGCCTGCAAGACAATTATTGGAGACGATCTCATGGCTCCCAGTATCAGTCTCAGGCATTTATTCTGAACTCTTTCTAGTTTTGCGCTTAAATAATTTGGAAGGGGATCCATTAGGAAGCATGCATAGTCGATGAGGCTTCGGATGAGGGATGAGTAAAGCATTCTCATAGTAGTCGGGTGGGCCCCCCACCAGACTCTAGAAACCGCTCTGAGGATGTTTATATTTTTTTCGCACTTGGCTATTATATTGTCAATATGAAGGTTCCAAGAGAGTTTTCTGTGCAAAGTGACCCCCAAAAACTTTACTGATTCACAACTTGAAATAGTGGAATTGTTGCACTTTAAAGATATATTGGAGGGTTTATGTTTGTTTGAGAAAACAACGAGTTGGCTTTTGGAAGGTGAAAGAGTCATACCATTGGCACTAAACCATTCACCTAAGAGATTAAGGGATGCTTCAAGTTTCTCACCCGCAGTGAGCGTGGAACCAATAGAACAATAGATAACGAAGTCATCTGCGTATTGTAGTATATTGACTTCAGGAGGCAGAGCGTTTCCAATGTCGTGAGTGTATAGATTAAAAAGAATTGGGCTAAGCGCCGATCCTTGTGGGAGTCCTTTATACACTTTTCTTTCGACAAGCCCATGGAAGGAGTTAATTAGCATACTCCTTTCGCACATTATGTTAAAAATAAGACAACATAATGAATTGGGTAAGCCCGCAGATGACATTTTCTGAAACAATACAGGTAAGAGAACGCTATCATATGCCCCACAAATATCTAGGAAACAGGCCGCTAGATCACTCTTATTAGATCTTGCAATGTGTATATCAGTTACTAGAATACTCAAGTTATCCATACAAGATCTTCCCTTTCTAAATCCAAATTGAAAGGAGGGAAATGTACCAGAGTTTTCAAAAAAATATTCCAGTCTTTTTTTTAACATGCGTTCTAGGATCTTCAAAAAGCAACAAGACAATGCGATTGGGCGATATGATGAAGGTAGAGAAGGGTTTTTTCCGGGCTTAAGGATTGGAACAATGGATTGCCTTTTCCAGGAAGAAGGAATGTTTCCACTCCTCAGTATTAAATTATATAATTCCAATAGTTTTATTAAAAGAAGTTTAGGAGCATGTCGGAAAAAAGAGTATGGCATGAGATCAGGTCCGGGAGAAGAATCCCCTGCAGAGTGAACGGCGGAAGACAGTTCATCAAATGAGAAAGGAGATGAAAGTACATTAGATTGCTCCTGAGATGTAGGACTTCTTTGAAGTTCCAGCATTTCAGGTGCGTATGCTGGGGACAAGTTATCTATAAAGTTTTCAATCCATGGACCTATCTTGGTTTGTCTTTGGTTTGGGGAGAAAGAACCTCTAAATCGTCGAATGGATTCCCACACATCCGATGAAGGTGTGTCAGGGGATAAAGAAGTGCAAAAATCTTGCCAACCTTTTCTTTTCTTTTTCCTGAGAAATTTTTTGGTACGAGCTTGCACATTCCGAACGAGTAAAAAGTTTTCCCAAGACATATTGTTTTTAAAAGATTTAATCACTGCCTTTCTTTGTTCGACTGCCTCCGAACATTCCTTGTCCCACCAAGGAGGGGATGTTTTGCGGGGCTTTCGATTAGAGGACATTGGTATAGAGGCTGTTGCAGCACGTAAAATCACATCATGGATTCCGTTCGCAAATTCGTCGACCCCCTGATGCTCACCCTGCATACCAGCGACATCCAATAGAATGTGATTCTGAAATTCATCCCAATTAGCTTTCTTTGTAATAAATTTACTCCTAAATGGGCCATTTGAGGTGCTTTTGGAGGTTACTTTTAAATCAATGATTATGGGAAAGTGGTCACTGGAGAGCGGGTCCTCAAGGATTTCCCATGTTGACATAGGAGCAATGTCCGCAGTACAGATTGATATATCTACCGCACTTTGTCTCTGATTTGGATTTGAGAAGCGAGTGGGATCTCCACTATTAAGGATACAGAGATTAAAGTCATCTGTCCAGGTCAGAATAGCCTTTCCTGGAGAGTCCAGGGACTGGCTTCCCCAGGAGGGAGCATGAGCATTGAGATCTCCCAGGATCATGTAAGATGGGGAAAGTTCTGAAATGATTTCAGACCAGAAGCTCCTGTCGAAATTAGTTCTGGGAGGAGCGTATACGGACACTACAGATATATTATTGATTTTCGCTGCCACCAACTGTATATTTGATGGAATATTCAGAGAAATCCTGTTGAACTCAAGAGAGTCCCTTACTAAAAGAGCTGCTCCTCCCCTACCATCCAAGCGATCATCTCTAAAACAGGAATAACCTGGGAAAGATACAAACGAATCGTGCGAAAACCATGTCTCTGATAAAGCAGCTACATCAATGTTATGAGTTTTGAGCAAAAACAGAATGTCATCTCTGTTGGAAACTGCACTACGGCAGTTCCACTGAAGGATGGATAAATTAGAAAGCTTACTTTTCGAGATGCTGGTTATGTTCGTTGCGTTGGCCATTTTCGATGAGGAGTGCGTTTAGTGCAGGAATTAAGGAAGCAGCGTTTGGCGATGTCAAATTTTTTCGTGAAAGTATTTCAATAAGCATTGTTAATAGTGAGTAAAGAAAATTATTGTTATCAAGTGTCAAAGTTTCTTTGAGATTTTCAACTACATCTTGGTCAGGTACGAGTACTCTTTGTGAAATTGCGCAACCATTAGAACTCTGAGAAGGAGATCCATTGGTATATGAGAGGAACGAATTGTGCTTTTCTTTGTCATACCCACCATTTGTTGATATTTTATGGGGCTTACCAACTACTGTTCTACTATGACGTGTGGAAAAATTTCGAGAGTTGGCAGATATTGTTGGGGGATCTGGAGGGGTAGCAAGAACTTCAGCGTATGAAGATTTAATTGAAGGGTGCAGTTTTGCTGCTTGAATATATGAAATATTAGAAACAGTCATAGAATTCTTTATAGCTCTTTGCCTGGAATATTCAGGACACGAAGTACTTATCGCTTTGTGTGCTCCTTTACACTGAAAACATTTAATTTCTGCCGTCTTACACTCTTCTGAGGAGTGGTTATCCCCACAATTAAAACATTTTGGCGGCGAACGACATCCAGCTTTTGCGTGACCATACTTACAGCAATTAAAGCACTGAATTGTTGGGAAATTATATTTTTCAACATTGAAAGAGTTGTAGAGAATGTAAATATGGGATGGTAGAAATTGGCCTTCGAATGTTATTACTATACTCCTGGATGGTTTCCATTCGACAGAACCAGATGTTCTGTCTTTGTAATTCAGTCGTCTTATTTTTATTACGTTTTCCACTTCTGGATTCGATTCAAGAATGGACGATATCAATTCGTCATTTGTGATATCTAGTGGGATACCTCTTATTAAGCCCATTCTTGTGACGTTAAACGAGGGAATATATGCTCTAAAATTAGAGTTCGAAGATATAAATATATTTTTTATAAAAGTATTGGCCATAATTCCCGACGTGAACTCGAGAGAGATTTTAAATTTCCCTTCAGCTTTTAAAGAACCGTTTACGACGCCTTGAGTTTTTCTAGTATAAAGAAATTTACCGAACTGCAAGGGGGAAATAGATTTACCCTGTTCAGCATTTTGCACGAACACGATATAGGGCCCACATGATTTGTTTGAGTAAAAATACTCCCTGACGGGTGTATTAGAAGCAGAGTAAGAAGAAATAGGTGTAGCTGAGGTCTTATCAGTAGGTGCGAGATTAGCAAAATCAAAATCCATGTTAAGTGTATGGTCTGTTTCTAAGTTTTGATGTGTTCTCTTTCTCTTTGGATCGGGGGGATCCGGAGGAGGAGGAGCTGGTGGAAGAGTGTGAGGTGGATCGCCATCCATCTCTATTAAAATAAAATTAAAATGTTAAAAATAACCAAAGATAGTCTTACCAGAGCTGCAACAAAAAACAAGAAAAAAAATTGAAAAATAAAACTAAAAAAAATCAACTGAAGCCGGCCCTCAACCGGAATGTAGAAAAAATAATAATTAAATTATAATAAATTTTAAATAACACCGCACAGCAATAGACACAACCGAATGATCAAAGGTATTGTCACCGAATGGAATTGTATATTATGCTGTTGAAAATTTTTTTATAAAAGGTGTATATTCCGTAATAATAAACATTATTGATATCGAATAAAAAAATCATCAACTTCGAAACTTTTGATTCATTTTTTAAAAGAAGTTATATTACATCTTTGTAATTGACAAAAAACATTTGTTGTTTTGAGGAACATAATTAATGATATGTTCGATTTCAGAAACACATATCGAAAACAAATTTAAATCATTTATAACATCTGCTTGATAATGCACATGAAAATATTTCGAAAAACGAAGATCGATTTTACAGTCCATTCGATTTAGTATGAACATTCTACACTACTCTATTAGAAAATACCGTTGAAATTAACTTGAGGGTCGTATTTATTGCTTCTAAAGTCCCAGGTTAAGTTTCCGTGAATTATTTAAGTATCTTAAAGTACTTTTAGTTTTTTAGTACTATCAGGGATCAAGGTAGGATAACGGACAACCGAAATTCACGAGTTATATTAGACATAACTATTTGTTATATTTCCACCGTTCTTTATCCCTAAGTCCAAGATATATTAAGTTTTGGGGTGTTCTTGGAAAATCCCATTATGAACAAGGGTTTCCCTAAAAAATGTGCTACGCAATAAATTGATCCAATTCCATGATATTTTTTTACTTGTGGTACAGAAACTTTTATCATTTTAACTATCTATACCACCACGGCATTCCCCATTAGTGAGATAATCAACGGACCGACTGCATGTAATAAATATGCACCCTCGGTGTGCCATAAAAAATAAATGACACTTAAAATAGGTAGCATTTCTCATTTATTTTAACTTATTATCGACGGCTCTTGATGAAAATTTATAGTAATAAGAATTTCTTAGCGTAATCAAATTCAGAATTTTATTTGCATTATTTTTCGAAATTTAAAAAAAATGTATAAAACAGCAATGCAGTTCATTATTCACACTGATAATTATACAACTCGAGATAACATCAATAGAGCTGTGTATAAAATTTGGTCATATTTTCTTTTATTTATTTCATAATTTAAGCTGTACATTGGTTTCAAGTGATTTGACATAAAAATGCATTAATACTAAGTACAAGCAATCAGAAGGCGAATATATATCATATACCCGTTGTTTTTCAAATTAATACCTAATCGCGTTCTATGAGTAACTCGATAAATTGTATAAAAGGGTGAAAAATATATTCTACTTAGATAACATAAAGAAGACATTTTCAAAAAAATGTCTTTACATTACCTACATCTAAATAGAATAGAGTGCAAAATAAAGCCCAAAAAATAGGCTATAACCGCTTAAAATAATACTATCATCGTTTATTATAATAATTTGCAATAATTTTGGCAACCCTATTACAACACGCATCTAATAAAATGAAAGCGTCGCAGCACATAATGTGGTGTTCATACGAGACGACATAAAGGCCTGACGATTTCGCTTGCATAAAAACCATTGATAGTGAAACTTGTTCACACAGTCCACCGACATAGTTTCAATTTGACAGATTTTGACGTTGTTTTCAAAATAGCGGATGTCGAGGTAGAGATCGCGGGGTGTTTATCATTAGTTAAAAATGTTATAGTAGAATAAAATGTTATGTTATAGTAGAAACGGGAAATAGTTGTAAAGTTTTTACCATAGATATGGATGCCGCGCATACCTATCTACGCATGCTAGCATCGTTATGCCAATAAAAAAAAAGTTGAAAGCTGGTCAACTTGAGACGATATCGTTTTTACTGGTTTTTATCGTTTCAGATTAATTGTTAATTTGTTCACACGGTTCAAATGGCAGACGACATTTTGGTGTCCTGGCGATATTCGCCTCTTGTGAATACCCCATAATATCGCACATGATAAGATTCAACCACGAAGCAGGGATGACAATTTGCTAAATTGTATAATACGTAAAAGAAACAAAAATAATAATAAAATAAAATTGAATACCGTTTGAACGAATTGAAAAGTCAATCGTTTAGAAACTATACCCGTAAAGTTCGTTTCATTTAACAAAAAACAAATTGTTTTTTAACATGATCATTTTTTTACGTGTATAGTAAGGAATATTTTCTTTTCGTTTTAAGCAAAAGGTAAAAAATGACGAAACACTTGACAAATGTGTTACTTTCTCTGCAATATATTTTTCTTTAGTATGAAAAATTACGTTCTTTATTCTCACATACATACTTAAGATCGAGTTTAGTTTGTAGTTTGTAGTTATAAATCGGAATTTCACAGTTCAAATCTTGTTGTCGACAAATATAAGCCATAAAAACTCAAGCAAGTTGCTTTTTGTAGCGTAAAGAACAGGTCTCGAAGTCTTAAGTTTTCGAGGATCCTGTAAAAGGCGAATTTTTGTAATATCAATTGTGGCACATGGTGTTGGGTGATAGCAGATCTTTGAAAGATTAACCTTTTTTCTCTACTTACTTAATATTTATAGGTAGTTTTTGTCTCTTTTGTGCTTGTAAATATGTGCTTGTGGCTTGTGAGTTTCTGATTGAAGTGTGTGAGTTTGTGTTAATTACTATTGATGCTACCTTCAATGTCATTCACTATACAAGATGTACCTTCATTATAAATGTTTTAACGTATTATATTTATTATTTTAAATGTGTATTGTTTTGTTTGATTTATATTTTATTTTATTGACAATTGTTTTTTTTCTCTTTGTACAATTTTAATGGAATGTTACAATTTTAATAGTTGCAGATTGGTTTTTTATTCTCCATTATTTGATTTGTCTCTATAATTTGAATGTAGAGACGTATATACGTTGAGATGTATAAAAAAAGAAATATTAGAATAATAACAAAGTTTATATGTTTGCTTTGTAATTTGTGAAAGGTAAATTAATAATTGCTGTATTGTGTGATTGTTCGTATGGATGCCTACTAACTTGAATTGTCTATAAATAGTGCCCATCCATTTATTTATACATGGTTGTTTTTATTGATGATATTTGGTTGCATTTTTGTTGTTATTATTTCAGTTATATATATTTGAATTACTTAACACCAATTTGTGAATTTGTATGTTTATATATGTATTTATATTGTAAATGGCTATATGAGCCGTAAATTGAATAATAAATAAATAAATAAATAAGTGAGATCGAAATAAAAATCATCATATATTATCACATTTTATATTTTCAATTTAGCGATGAGGTATGCTTCCCATCTTGACTTTTAGTGCCACGGAGAGGAAGACTTGCATGTTTGCTACATGTAGCTGGTCCACTGGCTCTTCAATGACGTTTGAACATTTTAATGTAAAAGTAATATCATTCATGCCGTGGAGCACTCGGTAATGAATTGGTCTCCCACTCTTTTCTGTAAGTTTTCGAGTGTCCTGTAAAAGGCCGTTGTTCGAAAAAAATAAGACATTGTACATCTCAAGTTCAGCGATGAATTTTGCCACCCGTCCTGAATTTCTTATTTTTTTATTGGCACAGAGAAGACAGCCTCCATATTTATATGCCGTGATGGTGTAGTAGTAGTAGTAATATCGTTTATTCTTGGAAACGTAAAACTACGGGTACCTACAGTATTTTTAATCTATTATTGGTATAAGTAATAAAGGTTTATTTAAAACTGTGCAGTTTATGTCTGCCCACCTAGTCGATATTTATAACAACTGTTTTTGAGCAAACAAGTATCTATATAATATTATGTCATTGACACACAAATGATAATATGATAGGTAATAATAACAATCACAAAACAATGGAAATTTATGATTATCGTATTTATTGTATGTTTTTGTCGCAAGCCTGTGTGCGGCTCGTTGGTCTAGGGGTATGATTCTCGCTTTGGGTGCGAGAGGTCCCGGGTTCAAATCCCGGACGAGCCCGCTTTTTTTATCGATGTATAGATTATACTCTACCTCCGATTGTAGAAAATGCTGTTATGGTATGGACCTACCGTGGATTTTGGCGAAAAATTATATGTATAATGAGATATTCTGAATGTATAATTAACCTCCAAACCAAGTAAGAACACATCTGTTTACCTGAAGATGTCTAAAAAATTACAAAACTAGTAAGTAACTCAGTTTTTCAATAAGTTATATTGGTTGAGTTAAGTGATTTGAGCCATTTCAATACTTTTTAAATCATATATACAAAAAAATTATACTTGCTCACCTCGTTTTCGGATAACTTTAACGAAAAATGTAATTTTTTTACTTTTTATTTTTTATTTATTTTATTTCACTAATAATTACAAATCTTATACATACTTTTATTGATGCTGCCCAACTAGGTATAACCTGTACTAGGGCAAACATCTCACAAACATATCAATCATATAGAAACATTTATACACAATTACAAAAAGCATTCATCTCCTATATTTACACAATCACATTCATAACTAGAAAACGATGCTGTAAACCGTCCATACATGAAACAACACACAAACAAACCATTTCTCCATACAAAACAAGAAAAAAAAACAACATATCCCTCAACCACACACATCACAAATCACAAATCAAAAAACAACATATCCCTCAACCACACACATCACAAATTAAAATCAATAAAACTCGGTACAATCAAGAAAACAAATAAAACTAGCCCTATTTTCTTGTCAAAAGTGTCCAATTTTAAAACTCCTTTTTCACAGTGTACCACTACTGAGAAAACTTTATCAAATCAATAAAATATAAAAGAACGTTTAGTAAATAAACCATTTTGCACGAATATGTAGGTAGGTACTGCTTTTCAAAGTTATTAAAAGAACATTTAGAATAAAAATACATCAAGTCGTGAAAAATATTTACTGTATATTTATATTATGTGAGAACAAATTATATTTTCAATATTGCCTATGCCTTTTCCATTGAAAAACATATTTTCCGAGAAAAATATTTTGAACGCATATACAAGTGACAGTTCTGCCACCTACATAGGTACTCAAAAGTATGAAAGGCGACGATTTGCGAATATAAGTGAAAAAGCCATAACACTAATTTAATTTCGGAGTTGTTGGGTGGGTTCGAAAGTTTGGTCGTACTTTATGTATTAATTTTATCATATTACTTGAGTGTTTTGTAGAGAACTGGCATTGCATGGGTAAAACATACAAAAAAATAATTATCTCAAAAATTTAACTTTATGCATTGTGTTCAGTGCATTATAGGGTTTGATTTTGTCATCAGCGTGTCGGTTTACATGTATATGCCGATTAATTTCAACAAAACACAAAAAAAAAAACATTTGATAGGTACTTGCATGACCAATTTGGTAATAAAAATCTAAATTCTAAAAAATATCGAAAATATTTTAAGAATTTCATATCTGGATTATTTTCATACTACACATTGCGACATCACCCTCAGTGCAAGTACTCAGTGCTCAGTGCAAGTATTACCATAGTGTCACACTTGTCATCACTGACGTTATTTGCAAAGTGATGTGCAGCTTGCGTGGTAATACCAATTTGTTTATCTGTAACATGATTTTCAATACAACAAAACCAATGTAAAAATGTTAGAAACTATTTATCCAAATATCACAGAAGTCACAGACTTCAATATATACGCTAATCTAAGTGAAACTTTAGTGATTTTTGAGCAGGCCGAGGGATTGACTGCCCAAAACTGCCTCGTGAGAATCTTTTGTGCTGCATTAGTGTCATCATTGTTCCTTTTAGGACAAACAATATATCAACCAAACCTACATTTTACATAATAATATCTCAATATATCAATCCATCACAGCGCTTTAGCAACATCACTAGTTTTAGAAGAAAATGGAAACTGCTCTTTTCACCAACACCCTTGAGAAGGTTGAAAGATCGTAAACGGCGATAAAAGAAGAAAATCATTATCATTACGGTATATGCCAAAAGTAAGATAGCCAGCAGAACAACAACGTGTAATAAACATATAGGTCGTCTTCGTCGCTGAATGCAAATTGCTAAAATGTCAAGTTTGTGATGTTTTATGAAGACTTGTCTTTTTCAAGACACTCGAAAATTAAAAGAAAGTGCGACAAATCTATTCTCTAAGAAAATCTATTTTTTACCTGAATATCCAATTTTAATAAAGTACAATTTCCTTTCGAATAAATTATTTGTTTCAAACATACAAAGCAACATTTCTTTTTATAACAGCATTAAAAGGTTTCGCCGTACTTCAACATAAATATATACTTTATAAAATATTATAATATTTTGATGGCGATGTAATATATTATAATTCTGATAAGAGGGTTAGTAGGGGTGGCCGCATTAAGCATTTTATTAGGTATATTATTTGTACTAAAATTCGTAATAACGCGACCCTTTAATATGTTTATATATAAGTATGTATCACCTTAAAATACAGATTATCTTTTTATAGTGAAATTCGATGAAACGAGTATTTCAAATTAACGAAATTTTTTAGGAATTATGTTGGTATAATGTAAGATCACGGTTATTTCAGCATGATTTTTTTTTTCGATAAGTAAAAATTATTATCTTTATTTGATTTAAAAAGCATGAAATGTTTATTCATTAACAGAATATGTGAGCATCCGCAACAAATGCATGTGACCTTCGTGTACTCATTTTACAAAATATTAGTTAACAAAATACATACATAAACAGACAATACACACAAGTAAAATTCGAGTATCTAGCGAGTCATGGTTTACCCTTGCGATCTAACAGAGTGCGTCTTCTAGCTATACCAGCACACAGTACAAGCTTTTTATCTAACTCATTCCTTGTTCATAGTGCTCGCAGTTGGAACAATCTTCCTTCGAAAATCAGGATGATAACAACCTTTAATTCTTTCAGACAAGCTGTCAAAAATCATTTTCTCTCATTGAATTTAGCATCTGACTCCTAAATCCTTTTCCCTTTCCCTATGCATGTGCACGCTGCAATTTAATATGTTATACTTTTATTATTATGTGTCCATAAGTGCATTGTTGCTTGCATGTGTTCTTTTTCTTTTCTTTTGTTTACTTTGTGTTGTATTTTTATTTCTTTTATGACTGTTGATATGTAAGGGTGTATATATGTATGCATGTGTTTTTTTTTTTTTTTTTTAATTTTGTTTAGTTTTAGTTACCGGGTTAGTTGGAAGACATCGCATTTTAGCGATAAACTCGCCCTCTGTACATTGAATTTATAATTGTTATTTTTATGCCACTATTTCACTATGTAATATTGTAACCAATGTACAGTAAAGAATAAAATAAATAAATAAATAAATAAATAAAATTAATACATATCATAAATGGCAAAGTTTTCTCCTACATACAATCTACACACAGTTCAATTCCTTACATGGTATTAAATGCCATTTCTGAGCCCTCAATCAAAGCTTTATATCACATACATAACTCCAATGCCAATGTGATTTGTTTGCGAATTTCTAAATGGATTTTCTATATACCTTTATTATTGTGACGAATTTTCTGTTTAAAAAATAAACATTTTTCGCGTTTATTTATTTTTACGTTAAAAAAGAATAATCTGGATTTGTAATAAACCCAAATACACCACAGATACCCTCATAGTGAGCAAAATGCTTGAAATGTGAAAGTGGAATATATAGTTTGCCTTGTCCTGCAAAGTTAACAATAACGAGATAATTCTGCATCTGCAATTGTAACATCAATATTAACCAATATCAAATAACTGAAGCTAAACCTACATTTCTTCTTCATAAAAAAATTCTTCATAAAAAGTTATCTGATTCCTTCATCAAAAAGTAATTATCATGTAAATTACAACTATTGCTAAACCTAGGTACATGTAATAAAAATAAACTTTATTGTACAAAATATTTGGATAAAAATAATAAGATTACAACATGGCATAAACGAATAATTTTGCACAATGGGCGAGCAATTGTACCTATATTGTTACAAATCTTCACTATAATGAAATAATTCACGCTGTCCTGTGGAGTTCGTTATAACGAGGTTTGGATGAATCCACTAACGAAGAAGGTAACTAGCGTAACTCGTTAAACTTTTGTAATTGCTTTGAGGAAACAATATTACGTTAAGTGAAAAAGTGGGAAGTGAAAAACATTTTCGTTAACTTATAATTATAATTATTATCATAATTGTTGTAGCTTATAAAACCTATTTGTTTTTATAATTCCATTCATTAAAAAGAGAAGAATAGCAATTAAAATCCAATTCAGAAAGATATTTTCTCATTCTACTGAATGTAAAGTGTTAAAAATAATTCTTCGTTTTTACACCTTCTACTGTTACTATCCCTTTAAGTCCTCAGTAAATTATATAACTCCCACCCTTTTCTGTAACTTTTCAAGCGTCCTGTAAAAGACAGGCGTTCGTAAAACCTCCTGTAAAAGACAATTTACAGTACAATTTAGTGTCACTAAATTGAGGCTTGCTATTCTGCGTGTCTTATTTCATAGTGGCACAGAGAAGAAATTTACATAATTTTTAATTGCAGTTAATCTGCTGGCTACCTCGCTTATGGGATAAGCCGTAATTAAAATAGTTGTAAATTTTACTAATAATAATTCAGAGAAAGAAAGTAATGATGAAAAAATGTAGATTTTGTTTTAAAATTATTTAAATTTTCCTCGACCGTCTCATAAAAATTCCACCAATTCTTAAATAAATATTATAATATCTCTAATTGTGGGAAAATTCTGAAACTTTATACGTCGGTTTTATGGTAAAGATATAGGTATTTAATGTGATTTTCTGATACTCGCACAAATTGGCACCATTATAAAATATTTTAACAGCTCGAGTTCCGGGCATCATTATTTTACCTTAAAGAGGCTCTGATGATTATATATATTATTACATACTTTGTAAAAATGTTTAGTATTTAAGTAATTTTACATGGCAATTTTCAATAATAATAATATACTAGCTATATTACTCGAAGCATCTTGGTAATTTTCTATAAAATAAATTTATCTATTCACTGTGTTGGTGTTTAGGAAATAGTATAAGAGATTGTAGAAAGACGTCTCTCTCAATAGCATATAGTACGAGAAAACATTTGTTTTTAATTTCGAAATAAATCTATGTTTATGTAGATTATATAGAGATAGATTATGTAGATACACCATACTTACAATAAATCGGCAACAAGATTTGAATCAGCAACCTTCTGCTCAAAAGTCCGAAACTCTACCATGAAACAGCCGAACATCTTTTGTAGGTGCATACGTATACTTTTATGAAAGGCAAATCTTAAAAAGCTAATAACAATAATAATTATGAAGATCATTTCAGTGGGCCTAGCAGAAGTTTTTATCAATTGACATTTCAATGTATTTATTCCCTGGCGAAAGTGGGATGTTGAATTTTTAAAATATTTGTATCCGATTATGATGAAAGTTATCAGATGAAAATAATATTTAGATAGATATGCATTACATAATTATGGATCAACACTTTTGAAGTGGACGAATTCAGCCTAGTGACCAGAAACATTTTTCGTATTCAGTTCTATAAAACTGCATTTTCGAAAATAGTTCATTCTATAAAATTTGTTAAAAAAATGGCGAAGAACACCAATATTATTCTAGTGATATATTACTTTAAATGGATTTGTCCAGTTTTGAAAACAAACCGCACAAATCCCAAATTATATATGTAAATATACTTACACACAAACGAACCAAACAAGTTTGAAGTGTTTTTTTTTAAATTGAGATGACGTGTTTCACATATTTTCTCACATTTTTTTAAAATAATTTTAGGGCGCAGTAAAGATGTTCCGTAACATAAAATTATCGCTAACTACATTATACAATGAACGAACTATAATTTAAATTTGATAAGTCATAAAGGTCGTGGCGGTAAATAAGTCGATTTGTTCGATCAATCTGAATAGGAGAAACTATTTTCCTCACTATGTTCATAAGAAGAAAGTTAATCAAACGATAACAGAAGAAAATTAAAATTTCATTCGTTCATTCAAACCATAGGCATTTCCCACAAGTGGGGTAGTCAGCGGACTAATTGCATATAATAAACATGGAAATCGTCCTCTCCGAGCTAATTAATGTTAAGACATTCTGAATGGGTCGCATAACACATCGTTGAATTCAATATTTTTGCTGTCTTATATGGTATGTTTTATGAATACCTGCTTCTTACAGTTCACTCGATAACTTGCAGAAAAAAGTGGGAACCTTTTTTTACTGGGAGTCTACGGCTATTTCGAAGACAATATCAACATTTTGATTTTATTATATACTAGATGTTCCTACCCGGCGTCGCCAGGTAGATATTTTATGTGTTTTGTTTTTTTATTAATTTTTATTTATGACAACACTTGACAGCGGAACTGTCATACAAACGTCACTTTCATACAAAAATACAATCTCCAAATTTCGTTGGTTTTTCCAAAAATTTTCTTTCATGCAAACCGTCTCCTGATAATTATGAACACAACAAAAAAGAATCAGCCAATTCGGTTCAGCCGTTCTCAAGTTATGGAGGAACATACATGGTCAACTCATTTTTATTTATATAGATTTTATTCCATCTATTGAAAACGTCATGACATCTGCTACAAAATGGGTAGCCAGTGGACTAACTGAACAGAATGAAGTCTCTTCTGAGAATTTTCAATGCTTTTTGTCTAAGGAGAGTGTAGTTTTTGCTGAAAATGAAGAAATGCGCTTCCTCACAATATTCCCTAAAGGAACATTAAAAAATCTTACATAAAATCTAGAATTTTAATAAAAATTAAGTAGAAAATGATAACTCTTGTATAAATATAGAATTTTTGTTGCTGATTAGGTACATTCGATAGTTTTTATACACATTTCTATGCAAAAAGAACATGGTATTCACTGTGTCTGTGTTTACGTAGTAGAATTCCGAAGAGAAATAAATAAAACAAATGTTTTAGTCTACTTTTCGATTTATTTACGAGAGAGGCGTCTTTAGTCTTGTTAAGACATCGTTAATCGATTGACATTGTCAATCCTTGAAAATAAAAAAGTTTTGTTTCCTCATTATGATCCCAAGAGGGATATACAGAACGATAACGAAAGAATTGTGCTACTTGCTATGTATCTAAATAGGAATGTAATATATCAAAAATTTACAGAAATACAACTTTATAACGTACTTTTACATATTATGACGTTGTAAGCTCTTTGTACATATGAAATACTTTAAAATGTGTCGCGTTCACAAGACAAATAGTCCCACAGAGAGCAGTAAATCATAATCAACCAAATATAAAATTTCTTAAGAAAATTGCACATACGTGGTTCTGATGGTTTACGATGAAATAATAATAGTAGAAATGATAATATTAGGTATAAAAATAATTTATGTACGTAAAAATTGAGCCTAAAAATAATTTTCAGAGGTAAAATAGAAGGTCGTCTTTTTATTTATTTATTTTATTGGAAAAAATAAAGAAATTTTACATCTCAAATTTAGTGATGAGGTTTGCCACCCATCCTGAATGTCTTTCACTTGTAGACACAGAGAAGATGACTTTCATGTTTATTACATGCAGCTGGTCTGCCGGCTACCCCACTTGTGGGATATGCCGTTATGGTGTAGTCGTAGCAGAAGAGGAGCGTTTAAAAATGAGAAATAGAGAAGTCTAATTTAGGTGCACTATACTCATGGTGTGTTCGCCAATCCCACCAGCTTGAGCCGATTCGTAAGCATCGGAACACCTTTCTTGTTTTCTACTAAATGAAGTTTGCATAATTTGTTGGTTATGTAGATGAGGTGTTTGAAGAGAAAATATTCTTTATATCTTCACTCTCACAGTTTCAAAAAATCGAGTTAAATGAGAGAGCTGCTTTATTCATACTATGCCTTCGGTAGGTACTGTTAATTCTTGTTGACATATGACAATTCAATGTATGTACAAGTTTATGTATAGATTGAATTTCCACCATTGTGTTTGGCCGTCCCGAATAAATAAACAAATAATATAAACAAACAATAACGAATACATATTTTAAAGAATTTCGCTGTTTCTGTTTCCTCATATTGTGTAAATTATTCAACGCTTTTGATATATCTCTTCACAATATACAATAGCACGTAGTAACTTCTATCATATCTTCCATTTTCACAATCATAGAATAACGGATATTCCTACGACTAAGTCCGGTTAAGTGATACGTCATTCACTAACATATTTTGTCTCTATCTACATACATAATTCTTTGTGCCCAAAATGCAACGTTGAATCTACAAAATTGACATTTTACGGGAAAGTCAAATAAAGGGGAATAAATGCATAATTGTATAATTCGTAATAATAATATAACAAAACTCTTCACTTTTTACATAATAATATTTAAAACTATCAATATTTCTAAACACAGTTAATTTTTCGCTATTTTTTTTAAAAGAAATCGAGCGCTTTCATCAAAAGCTCAGTTTGAAATTTTCAAGAGGACTGATTAGAGAAAATATAAATCTAAAGGGGCGTTCACATTTGTTCACTTTCAGTGATCACTCCGGATGATCCTCCAAGATGAACAGGTGTGAACAGGTGTTTCGTCGCTAGTGATCACTAGCGATGACGGAGGAAAGAGATTACCACTCGTCATAATTTTGATGAAAGGTCCTTTCACTGAAACGACCATAAACAAGTTTTATCTTATTATTTGTTTAATTCTCTATGAATTTGTATTGAATGTCAGAATCATGTACAAAATTATTATGCAGTCGAGAGCTATACGAGTATTAATTTATTTTAAGTGTTATTTTTATTTTTGAATTTGTTTAATTATTTTTAAACGAAAATACGTCAAACTACATACAACATGAGTGAGAGTGTTGACATGGCAGTGAAAGCATAGGATGAACAAATGTGAACAGACGTGTTCACTTTCGATGAACAGGTTTGACCCTGACACTCTGGATGATCATCTAAAGTGAAGCAATGTGAATGCTACTTAAGTTAAGAAGGAGGAATAGGAGGGGGTGGGATAGTAGTGGAAGGAGTGGATGTAGCTAAGGGCTTTATTGATATGATGAAGTGTGAAACAAAATAAATGATATATTACAAAACGTTATGACTAAATATGTAAAAAAGTGATCTACAGATAAGATATTACATTTTGGGGGTGACGATCTACCAATCATATCGATGAGCTTGTATTTATCTGAAATAGGGGGTGTTAGAAAGCGAAGGCAGCCAAGAACTACGTGCCTTGACAGCGAACATCAAATTCTCAAGGACAGCCGCGTGTTGAGCAAAATAAATCAGCATGCATGTATGAGCAAATGGATGACTGTGGAGGAAGTGAAAGTGTGTGAGGATAAATCTATATAGCGTTCCGTTTTCTCTGCCTACCCCACCTGGGATTCAATGGGAGTATAGTATAATTTTACATTTCAAGTGTTATGCAAAAGGCATGTTTTTACATACTATATTCAGCAATGAGGATAAACAACCATTCTGAATGTCTTAATTTTTTGTTGGTACGTAGAGAACAGCTTGCATGTTTATAATATACAGCTGATCTGCTAGCTACACCACTTGTGGGATATGCTGTGACGGTATAGTAGTATTTTAATTAGAGATAAATATATTCTCATACTAATAAGCCCAGGTTTAGATATGCATTTTTTTATTGTGAATACGATTGTATATTTTTAGCGCTTATATCCCGAAGCTAGGATAAAGACTAATGCCATTATATTTATTTATAAAACTCACAAAATATAAAAGCAACAATATACCGACTTCAATGCGGCGATATCGATGATATCCAATACAAAGAATGTTATAACATATTATTTATAAAAGTACCCATGCCGTGAGAAATTCTGTGTACACGGAAGATTTGTCGATGCGAATTCGTTCGAAGAAACTGTCTCGCAATCTGCAAAGATAGAAGTGGCGCACTTAGGTTACATAATTACTAAAGGTATGTTTAAAGACATCGTTGCAAACTATATTAGTTTTGCAATCCGAAAAATAACGCCCTCTATATTAACTAACTCTCATCTATTGAGCATCTTTCATGAGATTATAATATCATGACAAAGATATTGCAATGATTTACATATGTTGAATCATTTCTAAAATTTTCAACGGAAAAGTTAACCTATTGCAAACTTTCTCAGGAGGGTGAGCAAAGACATCTACCAATATGCTGGACGAGATCAATAGAGCCAGCAAGTCCTGCTTCTATGAAAGAGCTTTTGGTGTCGCAGGACATTTTGAACTGACTACCCGAGGACCTTCGTAAAAACCAATCAATAACAATTTCACGAGCAATTTGAAGCCATCGCTCTTCCAACATGGTTTTCCGCGCCCTTGAGATGGATGTTCCATTAAACGGCGCCGAATTAATTATCCGATATGCATACATTTCGCCAAAATAATTATATCCTCTAAAAATCCCTGTCCATTGCTTCTTCCAGAAACTCTGGGCATTTCAAATCAAGTTTTTCAACATACAACTCATAACACACAGGCTTTTTTTAATGCACAACCAAATTGTTTTTTAACGAACTTTTTTTTAATAGATACTTAAAACTTAAGATAGGTATATATTATGTAAATCTCGATTCTACGTATATACATATAATTGAATTTGATAGTTCTGGATTTAGATATTCGCGTTTGCTTCAAATTAAACCATTGATCTGTGTTAAAATATTATTGTATCAAACTGTTTTACTATTATTTTATTCATTGTGAAATACATCGCAAAGAAGAAAATACCATAATCAATCCTAGATGCAAGCAAGTATACAAAGTAATAATAATATTACCTAGGAAACTAGATGGTTAGATGTGTACATTTAAACAAAGTATATAATATTATGTATGTATCGTACTATGTAAATTGTTGAATAGTTATCGAGTAAAATTATACGTACCCTGCAGCTAGTACATAGACACAGAATAGTGCATAGATGGAAAATTATATACTTCGGGTATAATTCAGAGGGTATTGCACTAGTAAGTACTTTTAGTCGATTTGTATTAATAAAGTAGTGTGTTTGCTTGTAGATACTTATAATTTGGATTTTCTGTCCTGTTTTATTTGTGTATGAGGTTTGCCACCCATCCATAAAGTGATATTTTTGTTGGCATAAAGAGGACAGCTTACGTGGTTTTTTTTTAAATTCAACTGGTCTACTGGCTACCTCATCTGTGGGATATGTCGTGTTCGAATCGTTTCCACTTAAAGTTAAGACATTCTAAAAGGGTGGCATAGTTGTCGATACAGCAGTCATTAATTTTAACACGAGATTTGATTAAATTTAAGCGATGATACACATTTATAATGTATTAAAACTGTGTCATTTTATTTTGTAATTACACACTCTAAACTGAAAATTAAAGGACTAATAAGATAGCTAAAAACGGGTATTTATTAAGAAGTGATGGAAACGCGTGGCGGCAGCTATAGAGAGCGCCTGCATTTATATTGTGTGTGTGATTGATAGTTGTGCAGAGTGATTGTTGGCGTGTATTGAAATTAATAAAAAACAATATTATTATTTAAAAATAATGTCTTTTAGTATGTTGCAGCTGGTGTGAGTAAATTAGAGAAGAAAACGATATGAAAAGTGTAGATGTATGCAGAAAATAACAGAGTGAATGAAAATATGATAATACATACTTCAAGTTAAGAATAAACAGGATTACCATACTTAGTAGCAGTACGGCACGACGTAGTTATGGTTTACCATTTCTCGAGAGATTTGATTTCTCGGGTCTCAAGAATTCTCGAGATGCTTTTTCAATCATTTCTGGGATATCCAGAAGTCACATATTTTTTCCAGGTCACGTTTAATTAAGTTTCACAATTTCATTTTGTTTTATTTCAATAAAATATACCACTGCCAGCCTGACAGTTGTATAACCTAATTGTTGTATAGTGGACAAAATATAAAAAAATTAATCATAAACAAATAACAGTTTTAAAAATAAGTACAAAAACATAACTTTATATTAAAAAAAATAACTTACAATATGTTGTACAACACCACACAATAAACCTTAGAACAGAATACTTTGTAAATTGTTAGAGGATATTTATGAAATATATTACGACAGTCTGTAACTGAAATTTTCAATTGTTTTTAACCAGAAATAGAGCCCAGTTAAGAATAGTCAATTTCTCGATTTTTCTCGATCATTCTTTCCCGGACACGGGAACGTCAAATTTCCTGGAAAATCGAGTCTGAGAATTCCTGGGAACTAACCCTGAGCGTAGTATTGTAGTAGGTACTTAATCTATGTGAAGTAGCATTCACATTGCTTCACTTTGGATGATCATCCAGAGTGTCAGGGTCAAACCTGTTCATCGAAAGTGAACACGTCTGTTCACATTTGTTCATCCTATGCTTTCACTGCCATGTCTACTTTCTCACTCATGTTGTATGTAGTTTGACGTATTTTCGTATAAAAATAATTAAACAAATTCAAAAATGAAAAATAACACTTAAAAATAAATTAATATAGCTATCGACGGCATAATAATTTTGTACATGATTCTGACATTCAATACAAATTCATAGAGAATAAAACAAATAATAAGATGAAACTTGTTTATGGTCGTTTCAGTGAAAGGACCTTTCATCAAAATTATGACGAGTGGTAATCTCTTTGCTCCGTCATCGCTAGTGATCACTATTGATGAAACGCCTGTTCACACTTGTTCATCTTGGAAGATCATCCGGAGTGATCACTGAAAGTGAACGTATGTGAACGACCCTTAAGTTTATTGCAGATAGTATTGTAGTACACATCAGTTACACATACCCATTGTTATATTTATATTAGCAGTTAAAAGTCAGCAATAGGTACGTACTATTAATGTACATTTTTTTTATTATAAGCATATGGAATTCTATAAGAACACAGCCGCGCCATAAAAAGCTTTCCTCTTTCAATACAATCAATATCGTACCTTCATTATCAGACTATGTGACGGAGGGTCCGCCAGACAAAAGAAATTATGTAGGTACATCCATAGCTCAACAAATCGAAAATTGTTATTTAATTGGTAATACGCATAATCAACACCACTCTTCTAACTCCACAAACAAATAACTATAAAAAATACACGGTTCCCTTTATTTATTCAATATTTAATTAATGAATAAAAATGTGCGTAACAGGAAATACGTACGTAATAAATACGAAAGGAATGTGGAATGAAAGTTGGTGTAATAACAAGGATGAATGTAGGTAAATAAGTTAAGATGGTTTGGGCACGTGGAAAGAATGAATGAGGACAGAATGACTAAGAAGATATATTTGGCTAAGAGGAATGGTGCTCGGAGACGTGGCCGTCCTAGGATTATATGGCAAGATCATTTAAATCAAATCCTACAGGACGGTCACGTGTTGAGCACATTGAACAGGAGAGCATGCATGAGGAATTGTATGACAGTGACGGAAGCGAAAGATGTATGCAAGGATAGAAGGAAGTGGCGCTCGATCCTTTCTGCCTACCCCGCGAGGGAAGCGGCGTGATGGTATGTATGTATGTAATAAAAATGACCCTTTTTTAAATCCACAAATAAATTTTCGATTTTTTTACTTATTGAACTAAACAAAGACAACTATTATGTCTCTGACAGTGCGATTATTGTATAGGATATTTCACTGTCTGAGAATTTTTAATTAACAAAAACATGTTTAAATTCAGGAAAGTACCAAAAATAAAAACATGTCAAAAATTAAATTGGCACTTTTGAGTTATATAGTATCAAATCTCTCATTTTGAATGAAAATAACACTGAATATGGTTTTTACTTTGTAATTTCTTGTACCTACTTTCGTTTATCAAAAAAGCGTGGATTATTTCGGGCTCGTCCGGGATTTGAACCCGGGACCTCTCGCACCCTAAGCGAGAATCATACCCCTAGACCAACGAGCCGGCGGCCGGTGGCCTCAAAACACCCTTCAAAAATTACAAGCACAAAGGGGATGAAAATGTACTTATATAAAAAATAAATAGATGTCGCTAAAGTCGCTACTGCCATCTATGTAACGACATTGAAAGCCCGAAGTTATACGAAATAGCCACAGATGGCAGTACACGAACCAGAAATACATTTTGGGTTTACAAAAATATCAATAGATGGCAATAGCAGTGCATTCTTTTCAATAATAATACCTACTTAGATAATAATATTTTATAAGACGAAATTTTTCTTGCAGTTTGAAACTAGAATTAGGCAGCTAGGGATATTATTTTTTCAATTCTATCATTTAATTAGACTAAATCTTACCTTGCAATGTCCCTGGACACATATAGCCCTGAATCCTGGTTTATCACATATTGTCCCATCTATCGCTGTACCTAATGTGGCATAGAATCTTCTGCCTGCGGGCCGGCAGTTCAATGCACATGGATTTTTTTCTGGAAAAAGAATTACTCACTGACAGAATCTGTTATTGTTATGTTAATTAATACATACCTAAATCATTATCGATAATATACATTTGTAATGAATAAATAATTCAATGAAAAATGTAGGTTCCATCGAATTATTCTTTCTGCGAAAAAAATTGAGTGTCTATAAAAAAACATCCATGAACCTCACAGAGAAAAAAACTCTACATAATGCCCTAGTGGTGATGTTAAACAAAGAGGGTATTTCAAAGAAATTGCATAGATAATTAATTAATGTCATTTGCAGAGAGATTACTGGTTACCTTGCAGCTAAAGGAACTTGCAGAAATGTAGAAATGGGTAAAGATAAAGAAGAGGGTATATTAAGAAAACGAAACTCCGTTAAAATTTGTATTAAAGACTCCATAAAATATAACTATTGATGTTTACTTACCATCTACATACGGTAACCACAGAAAGAATTTCCCTCTGAAAGGTCTCCTGTTATATGCAGAGCACTGCTCCGCTCTGAAGTCCGTGCGGGGACCAGGACAAGCCTGCAAAAAAATAATTATGTAATTTTAGAAAAATTGCATGAGTAAATAAATAAAGACTTTCTAGGAAAGTGAAGAACCCGTGTAGTATGTAGGCCAAGAACGGGTCTCCATGTGTGCCAATAAAAGTTGAGATATTCAGAATAGGCGACATAACTCATCGCTGAATTTTATATGTTAAATGTCCTATTATAGATGCTTTACGAACACATGTTTCTTACACGACACTCTAAAACTTACAGAAAAGAATTGGAAATCTATTATTTGCCGTAGACTCCACTGAATAATACATTTAACAATTTCAATTCAGCGATGACGTATGACACGCATTCTAAATGTCTTAATTTTATTGTTATGGAGAGGACAAAACGTGTATTATTTAATAACATGCAGTTATACTGAGATGTATTTGGGTTTACATATTTCAAATTCAGAGTCTTTTAATTTAATCAACAATGAATTTACCTAAATTTGTGACAATAAAAATAGTTTACATGATTTGTATTTTAGAAGTAATAAAAATAAATTAATAATAATAATGAATGCCTAATTAATTATATAATATATTATTACCTATATCAAATTAATTAATGTTAAGGTTGTAATAAAAAGGTATTATGTGTGTTAATTAATACAATAGTATCCAAGTTCACAATAAAATCTTAATTGTTAATGGTTATCCCTGTATTATTGTTATTTCTTACAGAATTTAGGACCTTCAGACAAGGGTGTACCCAGGACTGAGTAGGCACTCTAGGGGGGCAGCAAGCATAGATCTTTTTTATTGTCACAAATTGTACAGCGTCCATTTTAAATTGTGAAATTCAGTGTGAAACATTTAAATTCATGTACTATATTGAATTACGATGGTTTGGACGTGTGAAACGAATTGATGAGGAAAGACTGACAAAGAGGTTATACCTTTCTGAACGAAGGGGTGTGAGGAAGGTCGGGTGAACGAGAATTACATGGCTTGATTATGTGAATTACATTCTTAAAGACCTCCGTGTGTTTAGTAAGAAAAAAGAAAAAAACGACGTGCGTGTATGAGAAATTTGCACGGATTTAGAAGCGAAAGAGGTATGTTAGGATAGATCTATATTATGGTGTTCCGTTCTCTCTGACTACCCCTCTTGAGACACGGCGTGAAGGTTTAGTATAGTGTAATATAGTAGTATAAATTTTGTATAAGAATTCAAAATGTTAATTAAGTTCTTAATTTTGTACAACAATTTAGAATCACTAAAATTTAATCTGACATCTCGGAGGAGTTGGGCAGTTCCTAAATCGATGGCAATTTTCCATACTTATACACTAATTTCGTCTACTTTCCTGCTTTTTAATTCATTCTATGGGAGGAGGGGGGTGGTAACTTCCCTAGTTTTATTGATACGTCCATGTCTTCAGAGAACAATCACATACTATGTACCTACTACAATACAGGTTAATAGTGGTAATAAGCATAATAATATATATTATTACCTTTATACACGTATTGAATAGTTTTTAATTGTGTCCATTTGTACTTCCAACAATAAGAACATAGGTAACAATAATATGTAGCCCACCTATTAGGAAATATTTTGAACTATCAACAAGTACTGAGTGTAGGTTTTTCTTTCATTCTTTCATTGATATTGTGTTGTGTTTAAGAGGCGTTCTATTTTTTGTGGATTATATTTTATTTGTCTATATAGGACACACAAGATTAACCCAAACTAATTCTTTCTTTTATCTAATGTCGTAATGTTAAAGGCAGGGGCCGTTGACATTCCGTATTTAGCGATTGACTACTGGCGAACTTTTGCGTTATTGTTGCGGTTATTGCTGAAAATTCGTTTGCGGTCGATCGCCAAGTTTAGTGTCTGTTTGTCTAGGGGATATGTACAGTGTAATTTTGCGTTATTGTTGCGGTTATAGTCGAAAATTCGTTTGCAGTCGATCGCCAAGTGACGGTTTGTCTAGGGGGGCTGGTATCCATAGGTAAGTAGACAAACTACAAATAGGTATAAGTATGAAGTTTGTCTATTTAGTTATTGCACATACAAATTGTCCTCTCAGTACCATAAAATATGCCATTCAGGACGGGTGGCGTTCCTCATCGCTGATTGAAGATAAACTGTTAATTTTCAGTGATTGCTTGTTTGCATTGTCATGGTGTCATGTTTTACTTTATAAAAATTGTGTTTTGGTCACAGAAATCAACAGGTCGATTATATTCTTTCAATCCAAAATATTTAATCATCTCGAACGCATTGGCCTTCAGCTGTAATGATCCTTGTAAGAATCGTCTTATTGTCAGTAATAATAATAATAATTTAAGAGAATATTGTCCTCAGTAAAGAATAAGAAAATCAGTTTTCTTCAATCAGATTGAGAATTTTAATAACTTGAATGAAGATGATGTTTTGACAATTTTAATTTTTCTATAACGACATATTGTCTTCTATTAAGAAATAATTTCTCGTTTTGATTTTTTATCTTTCACGAAGATGAAAATCTTCTAAGGTTGTGAAAAAATTATTTCGTTATATACAAAACTTTAGTTTCATAATTCAAGACTTGACTGAAGTCGTTTTTTCTATGTACGAAGAAAATTACATGTTGATAAAGACCTAGGTTTATTTTACAGTGCACTAAAAATTTACAGAAAATGAACTTTACGGGTGTGTTGAGTAAGAAGAACCGACGTGCGTACATGAGAAATTGTATGAGTGTGGAGAAAGTGAAGGAAGTGTGTAAGGATAGATCTATTTGGCGTTTCGTTCTCTCTGCCTACCCCACTTGGACACAGCGTGAGGGTATAGTATAACTTTACGGGAAGCTTGGAGTTACGCCCCTGATAAAGTAGATACCTGCCTTTCTAACGAAATAAGTACTTTATATGATGACGGTACGTCACTGGTAACCCCGTGTATGTACATATATCTTTGTACTAGGTATTTTATTAATTGCCTGTATCTTCAATAGGTCAGAGTTTAAACCTCCCTATATAAGGTATTATTATTATTATAGGACAACAACATTTACATTAACAAAGACATCATCTAAAAGATTGTTCAACTACAATGAACCCCACTCCAAATACACGGTTTTGATTCAAAAAAATATTTGAGATGTAATCAATATGAGAAAATCGAGATAATTACAAGTTCATATAAAGAATTTTAATCCACTTTTCTATAATTTTAGGCATAGTTTACTCGATGTCGGGTGCCTTATCTTAAAAACAATAGAAGAATCCAAATCAATAAAATAGTAAATATTTTATTCAGATATAAATTCGCCAAACACGGGTAAATCAGAATATATTTATATTTCACTGAATTTAAAACTAATCAAGAAACTAGTATACACCTACCATAAATTTAATCTTGAAAGTAGAAATTAAATTTAAGACATTGTTCATTTGAAATGTGAAATTAGGAAGGTACTTTGTCGCTTTTCAGAAAATAAGTTTTTATTATAACGGAAGTAGACACCTACATGATAATAAATCCAATATATATTCAAATATTCTACTCATTTACCTACTGATAATCCTAAATGCAAGAAATTCCACAATGGGAACAACTAATTTACTGACGGTTGGTTTAAATAATCTATCTATCCATTACTATCAGTTAAAATCTAATCTATAAAATTTATCTAGATTTTAACTGATAGTAATGGATAGATTAGATTATTGAAACCGGCCATTTATGAATGGATATTTGCATTCAATGGTAGAGAAATTTCAAATCGTGCATTTTGAGGGTTGGGGTATTTGACTGGCGGTTCCCATCCCTAAGACCCCAATATTGATGCCTTTGTTAGATACTTTAAGGGTCTTTGTAACAACAAAGCTACGTAATAAGAACCTAACATCATTGTATCTACCTACTTACCTATACAATATGTTTAATATTATGTATGTCAGATGAAGGGTTATGTCGTGTTACCTAATGATGCGGCAATTTGACCCAAAATAATGATGATATGTCAGAATGTGTCACTACTACACTCAAGATACATTGACCCAGGGATAATACTTATGTAGTTTGTTATAGTTACGAATTATTTATTTATTTACAAATATTTACGGCCAAAGCCTTTTACATGTTTAACCTTTGTATAAATACAAAACATGTATACAAAGGAACGATCAGTTACAAAAAAGACACAAAACAATTAGATTAAAAAAAAACGAGAGTACCTACAGACAGTATAACATTAATCATGTTATAATTATGAAATATAAAATAAGGTACGAAATTGTTAAAAAATTTTAGTCAAGATATTACAAATAGAAATCAAGTGGTATAAAAATGTCAAATATGGTTACAAGTCAATTAGTTAAAATTAGACTAAAAAAAACGAGAGTAAAGACAGTATAACATTAATCA
The DNA here is from genome assembly GCA_947579605.1 of Athripsodes cinereus. NCBI lineage: Eukaryota > Metazoa > Arthropoda > Insecta > Trichoptera > Leptoceridae > Athripsodes > Athripsodes cinereus. The sequence goes on from OX388318.1 coordinate 6,482,559, forward strand.
TGTTATAATTATAAAATAAGGTACGAAATTGTTAAAAAAAATTAGTCGAGATATTACAAATAGAAATCAAGTGGTATAAAAATGTCAAATATAGTTAAAATTCATAAGTAAATAAAAAATTGATAAAAAAAAATTACAAGTAATAGAGATCAATTAAAATACATAAGTTATTATGATTACTTATCCGCAATCATCAAACACATCATTCACCCGTAACGTTCCTATTAAGAATAAAAGTTATTTATACAGAGCATCTTCCGTTTGGGTCGTTTGGGATAGTGAGTTTGTGCCAACAATACTAACTGGGTGACCTAAGTAATTTTCTGGACATTCTGGATCAATGTTCAATCAACCTTTTTCTGACTATTTTTATTTATTTTATTTATTCATTCTTTACTGTACATTGATAAAAAACAATTACATAAAAGGTATACATTCAAATTAAATACAATCAATATACAGAGGGCGAGTTTATCGCAAAGGCGCGATCTCTTCCAACTAACCCAAAAGTATTAACTTAAAAAAAAAAATAAACATATGATGAAAATAAAAAAACATACATACACAGACACATATATATAAAATGGGAGAGACTGCAAAAAAAATAGATACAAACATACATGCATAAAGGGAAAGGAAAAGGGGGAAAAGGGGGGGGGGGGGGTAGGAGTGATGGGTTTCAGGTTTCAGAGGCTGTGTTTGTATTTGTGGAAATCATTTTGGCCTTAACGGCTCGCTTGAAAGACGTCAGACTTTTCTATTAGACTATTCCAAGATAAGCATAATTATTGATTTAATAAAATAATATACACGTGTTTTCCTTTTCGTATCGTAAAAACATTCAGATTTGGTGGCATGCATCATCGCTAAAACTATGGTTTCTCTCATATTATTATTGATTATGGATTTGCATTTGCAAATCTTGATGTGCCACAAGTTTCGACCTCATTCGCAAGAAGATTTCATACATTTCTCGGGCCACGTCTCTATAATCAACTTCCGAGTGTTCTGGGTCCAGATAGGATTGCTGTAACGAAGATGGGGGTGTATTCGTTTCTTCTAAACCTGGGACTGGATGATTCTGAGAGCCTGCTGTGTAGCGTTCCGGTCTGAAGACAATATCTTGTTTTGCTATATACATTTTTTTATTGCTTTTTGTTTTTTTTATTTTTGATATAATTTGTTTCATAATATTGCCTCGATACGGGTGCAAACCCAGTGAGGTAGTATTAAAATGTATGAATTAATATAAATTGTGAAAATGCTATATTTTGTGTTGTATAATATTTCTGGAATAAAGTTTATAAGTTTATAATTTGCGATCTACCAATATGTTTAAAAGATAATAGGAAAGCACTGGTGACACGGTTGTCTTGACTGGGTCATATATTGAGAATATTCAGTGATACATATAGTTGGCAAGAAGAACCCTGTTCTTTCATCTACAAGGTTTTCGATAACTTGGATGACACTATTTCAGTGACAACGTTTCTATTATATTTTATACCCATGAAGAATATGAAAGGGCGAAAGGCAAATAAAATAAAGCAAGCTAGTATAAATGGAAAGATTGATGGTTCGAATCCGACAGAGGTAGCTATTTGACAAGAAACTAGGTCGTTCTTCTTTCCTAATATTCAGTGGTAGTCCCACGTATGCTCTATAACACATAATCTTTTTCATGAATGTATGGAGTATAGCGTCAATTATTTTAATCTTAGAATATGTATACCTATGTACATATAGTGTGAATATGTATACCTATGTATAGAATATGTATACCTATGTATAGAATATGTATACCTTTGTATAGAATATGTATACCTATGTATAGAATATGTATACCTTTGTATAGAATATGTATACCTATGTATAGTGTGAATATGTATACCTATGTATACCTATGTATAGTGTGTTACGTTGTGTGTATGTGTCTACGTCATCCTCGGTATGAGATTTTCCAACAAGGGTACATCAAGTGAGTATTAATTTTGGAGTGGGTTTTGCAGACGAAAGCCCACAAGATCAACCTCGAGCCTACTCTTTGGTAAAAACAAATTGCTTCCAGACTGACTGAATGAAATGAGAATTGATGTTCTTGAGACATCCGGGGGTATACGGTGGGAATCTCTCTCTTAACACATATTTTTATGGTATTGCTTATGTGGTATTAAAATGTTAATTTCATTGTATTATGCTGTAAAAGGCTCAGGCCGTTTATTGATTTAGTAAATAAATAAATAGAACATATAGGAAAAAGAGGATTGCTTACCAATATATTACACTCGTGGTATCGCTCGTCCATTCCAGGACATCTCCAATATATTCCATTCTTCAAGGACACTGTGTGACTTCTGTAACCGTGCTGATCATTCACATTCTGCTGGAGAGTTTGTGGAGCCTTCGTCACCATGTCCAGCACATCGTTGTTCATGAAAGACAGTTTTCTTCGGTTACGGCCACTGCGTTTTCTGTAGAAAAAATATGGAGTTATTTAAAGAAGCTTAGGCATGTTTCTAAAGTTTTAAATAAATAAATAAAATAAACCTTATTGTACATTTTCACATGGTACAAATGGCGGGTTTATTGCCTGCAGGTAATTCCTAACTTATGTTTCGCTGAGACGCATGATTACAATTAAAACAATATTAACAAAGTTTTAGGCATGTTTTGAAGAACGAAACATAGAAAAGGTATCAATTCACTAATCAGAATGCTGTAACCAAATTAAAATGTGAAAGATTTCGAGTAAGTATCCTAACAGTTTATTTATTTATTAACAAATTAACACAATTTAAAAAAGATTGCACATGTTTAGTACATTTTCTATAAATAAATACGTTTTTAGCTCCTTCAGAAAGTGTACTAACACTTGTGTAGGAGGGGCAAGCAGGCAGGTACCAGATAATTCAACGATAAAATGTTATATTCACTATGAGAATAAGGTTTATACGTTTATATTTTTTTTGACATTTCAATTATCTACTACAATTCATATATATTATAATTTTTCTTCTATCTACTTGACATCTCCTTACTGTATTACAATAATATTGTTCTTGACATTTACACTTTCACTAGAATGTTCTGATTTTTCACGACTAATTTTCTAATTGATTTGATTCGACTAATTTTATAATTGTTATAGTTTGATTCCCAATTATATTTTGTTCATCGCCAATTGTTGTTCTGTTCCAACTGTATTATGAATGAGAATTATGTTTTGTTTTTATGTATATTATAACATGTAAAAGGCTCACGCCGTGGATGTATGTATATATAAATTAAAAAAAAAAAAAAATTCAAAGATGTCTTTGTTTAGTCTGCACGGAGTTAATGTAGGTACCAATGTTATAAGGTTATTACAAACATGTTTGACAAACTATTTAAAACAAAACATTTCGATTAGTGGGTGGTACGATTATTCATTATAAACATCATGTTTAAATTGTTAGTATGTGTGTTTGACAAATTGCAAGCGATTATAAGTACACGTGATACACTTTACCACTAATGACAATGTTTGTTAACGATTCGTGACACGCGTTTGATTTTTTCGTTCTAAGATTACGTCCGAATTGGGTGGATAATGAACAAACGGACAAAATGTCTTATTTTCTATTTCACAATATACAAAACAAAATAGAGGAATCATTTGCATCCCTGTGTTTTTTTTATATTTACAACGAGAAGAAAAGAGGAAAAAGAATATTCGGCTTAGATGGCGACAGAGCCAATAATTTAGGTAGGTACCTACCTACGTCAGAAAAAATCTCATAAATAAAATTGACTAGGTACATTTCGCATTCAATGGGGAGTTGGTTGATGATGGATAGCTAGACTGAATTATACGAACTAGATTTTAACTGATGTACATAAACATATCAAATATTAATTTAATGAAATTTGGAAAACTAATATAAACAATGAATTTTGATTTAAATGGACGTTTGGAATGAATAAATGATAAAATAATAATTACGAAGAATATATTATGGTTATATAAAAATGATTTAATTAAATTGTATTTTTGGTAGAGGCCTTTCAGACTAAGTCCATCTTCAGGACCGTTTACTTAGAAACTAAAACAAAAAACAGACTAAAGCTAAGTACTAAGTAGGGGAATGAGGGAGTAAAACAAAATATTATGTCTGTAAGAAGTGATGCAAGAAAGCGCAGGTATTCAAGAATTAAATGGCTTGATTACGTGGACCTAATTTTCAATAACGGTTGCGTGGTTTGTAAGAGAAATCGACACGCGTGTATAAAGAATAATATTATATGCATATAAAATAAATAAATAAATAATATAAAACGGATTTCTATAAATTTCGTAAAAAAAAATCTCTCACATGCATGTCACGAAGTGTTGTTGAGTTAATATTGATAAAAGAAATAGATATGTAACTATTATAATTATTATTCATTTTATCATGAATATTCTATTTCATTTATACACAAATCTTGTTCTATATCTTCCTCTCTATCTTATGTATTATATATGTATGTATCTAATAACAATATTTTGTAAGACTCACATTTTTTTAACTGTGTACGAGTGACTAATATTTAAATGCCTATTATTTTAATGGAATGAGTCCATTTTTTAAACGTGCCTGGAAATGATTTTTCAAATTTAGAGTTCGTCGGTAGCCTTGAGATAGAATCTCGGTCTAATGCACGTGAGGTGCGTGGCTCGATCCCAAGTGCCGGCAAATTACCCTTTCACGACACAAGCTTTTAGCTTTCTGTGAAATGTGTATAAGGTCATATTTGGGTTTATAACAAAAACCCGGAAATATATTCTATTCTATTCTTTTCAAGACCATCCACTCGTTTGCGAGTGATTTAGTCCCGGATATATCTTCAAAAAAAAGTTTTTCGAAGATTCTTTCGTAATTTAGTAGCCAGAAAATCATGATTTTTTTATACATTTTTTTTTATTTTAGATCGGCGGTCGTCAAACTGCGGCCCCTCCGTCTTAATTTGTGCGGCCCGCAAAACGTCTTTTTCTTAAATCTACAATTTTAGTTAGAGAGATCGCGAAATATTTCATATTCCTTTTTGAATAAAAATTAAGTAAACCTGAACAGACTTTTCTAACATATTTAATCATCTTGGAATTTGTCGCCTTATTTTACTTCGGTCCAATTACCATCATTGGCAATCTGTTCAAATCATGAAATGTATGAAACTGTTACATGGTGAATGCCTCCAAAATAACTAAAAATTATGTGATTCACTAAAATTTTGACTGATATAAAATTACCTAAATTATACCTCGTCTGAGGATAAATGTAGAATTACCTGTTACATAATCAAAAATTAACTGGTTCGCTTCTCATCTTAGACAATTCAATTACGACATATAATTTTTTGTCTTAAACTTTAGATAATTAATTGGGTCGTTTAAATAGAGCGCCGTTTAGTGATAACTGATATATCACAATGTTTAAATTTTACTATTTTTATCACAATCTTCTTCTTCGTGAATAATTACCTACTTGTTACAAGATAGATAAGTAAGAACACACAAAGAATAACCTTTTGTGAAATTATGAAAAATTATATCAATTAAGATTCTTCATTGACAACCTATTACTATAAAGGGTATAAGAAAAGTGGAAAGGCCACATGCTAGAAAGTCAGATGATATATAAGAAGAACAGTAGTAGTAGTTATAATGTGGTCACGTTAGAAATTTCCCCTTCACCCAACGTTTCGACATGTCCTGTTCCATCACAATATTCTATTTTTTATATCATAAAGTTTCTATTGAGCACTGTTCTTCCGTCCGCAAAGGTTCCGTCGGCCCGGGCGTCCCTCTTTCACAATACACCGTTCCTATGACAACGATATCAGAGCGCAGGGAATATCGTGGAAAGAGGTGACGCAATTGGCGCAGAGACGCTCTGAATGGAGGAGGCTGGTTTCTGCCCTGTGCTCCCGAGAGGAGCGTTGAGGGCGATATGATGATGATGATGATGAGTTTCTATTATGTTGGGATCTCTGTAGATTGTTTCACTCGAGCAATTATTTTAAGAATTTTGCCATTTGAGATGTGACTCCTCCAGGATATTCCCAGGATTCTTATTTAGGACCACATCTCAAACGCCACTAATCTCTTTCGGGTATACACCATGTCCAGCAGCCGTACTATAAGATACTCCACACGTGTGTATGTCTTAACAAGGAGCTTGCGTGGATTTTTCGTCTACAATATTTTTTATTAGGTACAATCTTCTGGATGTCCCCTTGTGGAAGATATAGTATAGGTAAACACTAAACATATTAGTTAATATTATTAATAATATATAATATCTATACTACATACAGTGTGTGATGATCCTACCTATTTTAAACCATTCTAAGCTCCGAATTTGCAACATCCTAGCTTCTAAACTATACCTACTGTAATAATTGATTCCCAAACTAGAAGTGACAACCCTATTCAGCTAGCTAAGAATTGTATGAATTTTCGCATTGTTGCAAATATACGTACGAAATATCGCATTCCTAATTGAATTAATTAACGAATTTTGGCCTTTCGTGATCGTCTCGATTTATCTATTAACTATTTTCATAGATTTGGACCCAGTACGTTGTGTTTTGACGATAATTTTACCTACGTTGTGTATTTTTAAAAACGCAAAATAAGTCACCTGAAATATACATTTCAATAATCAAAAAGAACAACAAAATCACAAAATCAATAAAACAATTTAAACATGAATTATGATACATATTAACTCTGAGATCAACTTTGACGTCAGATCACTTACCTTGAGATACTGTAAAATAACATAATAAAAGTAGTGCACAGTAAGACATAAAATACAACTTAACAATCATTATAAAATAAATTCAAATAATATTATTCCATATCATCACGAGAATGTTGTACGGTAACTGGTTGCCGATCCATGTCCCTACATAATATAACCGTCTCATAGTATCTATAGTCAAGACATGTACCTATGTTCCTCAATATAACTAATAATTCGTTGCGTAGAAAAAGACAGTGGCGCACCTAAGAACATTATTTTATTACTTTTAAATATTAATTAAATTTCAACACGATTGCTTTGACATCATTTTCGGAGACTATAACTACTGGTTGTTAATGCATGGAAAGCATGCTGTGTCCATGCTGAAGGGGCGCCGCCTTCGCCCCTTCTCGTCTCAAAACTCGCCATGCCGTTCTTTGAGCCCGTGTGCACTAATCTACACCCCGAATATATAAAATAATATATAATATGTATACTCATTTGAACATGCAACTATATATAATAAGAATAATTATAAATATATGTTAAGAAGCTTTGTCTTGGACCCTGGCGGGAAACGGGGCAAGACCAGTATTGACCCTTGTCTCGAAAGCTGAATCGAAGAGTGGGGAGCAGGGCTTGCTAACGGTACACCTACATTTCGAAGCAGGATTAGGACTGGAATCGTTAGTATATAGTATATGTTTCTACAAAGTACATAATACGTCTCGTGCATAATTGTATAATAATAATGATAAATATGTGGTTACGAATAGATCAAACCCACACTATAGACACAAGGTAGCTAGTCTAGTGTCGATAGGCAGAAGGGATCCATATCCATAAGGTAATCTCGACAAGATTTAGCTATAAAAGACTACATATTTATGGTGAGGTGAATTTAGGTATCATGTAAGTCAAATAAAAAAATATATTAAGACCAATAAATACATAAATATTACTTATGATTAGTGTCATGCAAAATATCAAATTTGTTCCTTCCATGATATCGCAGCAATTACAGCATGTTGAATAAGTAGAAAAATCCAGTAAGTTCGTAGAATACAAATGACATTCGACGATAAAATATGTAATTAAATTAATAATCAAATAATATCCTGCTCAACAGACAACTTCTCTCCAAACTGCATAATCTTTCGTTATGGTAAAATAAATTAAATGAAAATATAATATCGGTACGCCACTGCCATCGGTCTAGTTGTAGGTGTGTCGGGCGGCGCTATATAAAATCGGTAACAAGTACATACATACATACAAATATACTGAAAATAAATGTACATATAACAAATAATTCCTTTGTTTTCAAAATCTGTAAAATTAAATAAATCCTTGTGTACGACGACTACTTTGTAGACAACAATATCCTTCTAAATATCACGACACCTAGATATAAATAAATTAATAATATTGAAAAATCTTATCTTATGACAGCTGGCAGGATCACGGATTTTAAAATGTTAATTAAAAGTAATTTAGGATGATCTATATATATTCCCAAATGTGGAAATATCACTAAAATATAGTGTACTAACTACTATGAAGGTGGGTAAATAAATATTAAAATATGTCGAATTCAAACACTGAGATTAATATGATTGAGTCCCACCTCTCCTAGGTTCAAAACTAAACTGCCCAGAGTAATAAGTACTCTGTCTTCAGACCCTGAAAATGTCGACCCAAAGCAACAAAAAAAAAACTACATCCATCTCTTCCTGACACGCACCGAAATATACCTGCCTCTGTCTCCTACATAGCTAGTTGTGTTCAACAACCACTTGAGATTAAACTAAGTTTCATTCCTATATTAATTACCTACTACAAATATTCGATCTAGGTATATGAAAACAATATTTACAATCTTGTATATATTCATTTCATCACATCCCCCCCTTGTGATCATGCTGAAGACAAAATGGATGAGGCATTATCTCACAAACAATTTTTTATTTTCTAATTATTTTTCATAATTATTTAATTCCAACTTTCGAGTCCGCCCCTGTTTATTCCGATAGGTCATAGGTACCTCGCCAACTGTGTTCCTCTATTCATGTCATCAATAATAATAGTACAACCCCAATGCATCCACTTGAGAAATACTCGTTCAATATTATTGTCCCAACATAACATAATATTTTAATATTCTGTTATATTTTATTATTTCGAGTTTCGTTATTATTTTATGTCATCACATCTATAGAACATAAATATAATAATAACAAGATTGTTCTTATACTTTAATATCCAAGTTGCATTTTGTTAAAATTCCTTTTCATATAATCACACATCATTATAATTATTCATAGTCGTTGTGGTTCTTTATAGTCCATATATGCATTCTTCAGGGTGATCCAATTCGCTGGTAACACCAATCCTGTACTACTAGCCAGATGTCTCATATCCATGATTCCTTTGCTGATGCAACCAGTAGTCCTGCAGCACACAACTGATACGCAAATCGTCCTCTCCGTACCGACACAAATTCAAGACATTCAAAAACGGCGGCAAACCTCATCGCATCCAAGATGCTAAATGTCTTAACTTCCTAAAACACCCGTCCTCCCACAGGGCACCCGAAAACTCACGGAAAAAGTGGGAGACCAACTCTCCACCGGCAGCTCATACTAAATAACCATTCATCCCTCAGCACCATCACGCTGCGTCTCAGATGGGGTAGACAGAGAGAACCGAACGCCAAATCCCTCCATCTAGGAATACGTCCTTCGCTTCCATCACTGCCATACAATTTCTCACACAACGCATACCGATTTCTTCCACTCAACACGCGGCCGTCCATAAGAATTCGATCCACGTGATCAAGCCACATAATTCTACAAGTAGTGCAACATCCTCCCGCTAACCAGCAAAATGTGTGATAATATGTTGACAAAGTGCCTAAATAATATCAAACGCAAACAGCTAACTCGAAATACCTATAATTACGTAAAATTAAATCACCTATAATAATACCACAAATAATTAGGAGAAAGATAACATACAATGTTCTTGAAACATCCAGAGGTAAGTGGTGGGAACCCCTCCCTTGATGTATTTACACACATTTACGCATATAAGATACAGAACGCAATATTTAAACGAGTTGCATTGACAATATCTACATAATACATCCCAATATGTTATTCTATAATAGGTATATAGAATTTCCCTTGTATCCAATATAACAGTCACCTAGTGTATATACCTACATATTAGGTATATATAAATGAATCGTCCTCATTCATTTCAAAAGTCCTGAAAAAAAAAACACTTGTCTATTTCAAACTATCACACACACAACTAAATATTATATTTACACACAACTATAACCACAAAGGTACATAATATCATAATATTCGTTCCACTTGTAAAATAATAATAACTAAACACTTTATAGTTCACATTTAAATAACTTCACTCTTATATTCTTCTCTTCCCTCGAATAATATTATTACAATATTTGACACCACAATTTAAAATTAAAACACATTAAATTTTAAATAATATTCCATTTGTAACATCGATAGATCCGCAAGTGAATCTCAACCTGTTACATCATAGCGTTGTCCTTTCTTCTTACATTAGTCCTCTCCAGCAATTTATGTTATTGTACACCACTCTCTTTTGTGTTAACAGAGAGGATACAATGCTACACAATCCTATCTAGTCGTCTTTTGGTTTCCATAAAACTTCTATCATCGCTGTCCAAACTTTCCACCAAGTTTCTTGCAAGTAAATCATGTTGTTATCCTACCAATAAATATTCAATTGAAATAATTATCTCATTTTAGCGCACGCATAATTCCTAATACCCTTTGTCTCAGGTTTCTTTGTTCCATTCAGCAACATCACAATATCAGGCATACAGTTTAACAACCACTGATCGTATACATCCCGTTAGGTACTATAATATCCCGTATACCTATCTGCTTGCATCTTTATTTAAAACTATAGTTTTTTGTCATTCCAGTAATAATATTATTTCCACTCTCGTTCTTGGTTTTAAATATTATAACGTATTAATTAATATCTTAGCATTTATAGGTTGTACATCTTATTTCTCTATTTGGAAGACATGATGTGTTATATCAGCGAACAACAGCCTCTTTCTTCTTAGAATATTTTCATAAATTCGTTTCTTCTTCCAGTCCTCCATTTTAAAATGATAGATACCACCTTTCAGGGTACACAAAGAGTTCCAACGTTATCCAATGTGAAGCCCTTGGTTTTGCCCCCCCCCCGGGCTTAAAAGAGTGTAGGTTATCCCCTCCAACCTGAGCCTGTAAGAATGAATATCCACTATTTCTTCCTGCTAACCGTTTTACATATAACCGTAATCATAATCAATAATAATTCGGTTATTGCCTCCTTATCCGCTCCATGCTTATATGATGGTACGTCATCCGATAATCTTAAAATCTGGTTTAATATTATTTCAAACTGAATAATCTATTTACCATTCATACCTAAATCATAAATTTATTTCACACCCCAAATAATTAACTTGACAGAATTCTTAAAGTTTAAAAACAAACACTTAGCTTACAAATACTGTAAAATGTCAAGACCATATTCCTCAAGAAATAGTAATACTGTACCTACCTATTCTAGTCCCTAACAAACATCTACTTGATACATATAACTAACATCAAACTATATACCTATTATTTATCCATTTTACTCAAATACTATAATATCTAAAAATCCTAAAACTCTAGTCATATACCCATATACATAAAATAAACTCCACATACCTAATACCCATGTTTACAAGTCTATTTGGGAATATAATATTCCATTTTTCTAACACCCAATCTTCTTATGAAAGTACATATTTTTGGTACCTATATACATTATTGAATAAAATAAAGAACTATTCAGGATTTCAACATATATATACCTATCCAATTTTATACCTGAATCACAAGCGTTCTTTAATAGACTATTCATAAGGACATAATTCCGAATGAACTCTTAAGGGTTCACGATATTATTGTGCATAATGTTAGATATATACCTATAGATAGACAAACATAAATATAATATGTTGCCGAATTTGCCTAACACTATAAACCATGGGTGACCAACCCGCGGTTCTCGAAGTAAATTCATCAACCAATTTTCTCACTACATCTATCAAGAATAAATTTTATTCCTCCCCTCAAAAACCAAACACATTCCTCTGTCCATAACCCAGTTCTACTCCTCAAAACCCATTTATGCTCTCCCCCCCTCCAATATTCATGATTTTAGTTATTAATCATCGCAAACCCAAAACCCACTTCTACTCCGTAAAAACCCAGTTTATGTCTGCAATGACAGACATAATATTCTGGTCCAAGGCACCATCTGAGATGATCCTACCTATTTTAAACCATTCTAAGCTCCGAATTTGCAACATCCTAGCTTCTAAACTATACCTACTGTAATAATTGATTCCCAAACTAGAAGTGACAACCCTATTCAGCTAGCTAAGAATTGTATGAATTTTCGCATTGTTGCAAATATACGTACGAAATATCGCATTCCTAATTGAATTAATTAACGAATTTTGGCCTTTCGTGATCGTCTCGATTTATCTATTAACTATTTTCATAGATTTGGACCCAGTACGTTGTGTTTTGACGATAATTTTACCTACGTTGTGTATTTTTAAAAACGCAAAATAAGTCACCTGAAATATACATTTCAATAATCAAAAAGAACAACAAAATCACAAAATCAATAAAACAATTTAAACATGAATTATGATACATATTAACTCTGAGATCAACTTTGACGTCAGATCACTTACCTTGAGATACTGTAAAATAACATAATAAAAGTAGTGCACAGTAAGACATAAAATACAACTTAACAATCATTATAAAATAAATTCAAATAATATTATTCCATATCATCACGAGAATGTTGTACGGTAACTGGTTGCCGATCCATGTCCCTACATAATATAACCGTCTCATAGTATCTATAGTCAAGACATGTACCTATGTTCCTCAATATAACTAATAATTCGTTGCGTAGAAAAAGACAGTGGCGCACCTAAGAACATTATTTTATTACTTTTAAATATTAATTAAATTTCAACACGATTGCTTTGACATCATTTTCGGAGACTATAACTACTGGTTGTTAATGCATGGAAAGCATGCTGTGTCCATGCTGAAGGGGCGCCGCCTTCGCCCCTTCTCGTCTCAAAACTCGCCATGCCGTTCTTTGAGCCCGTGTGCACTAATCTACACCCCGAATATATAAAATAATATATAATATGTATACTCATTTGAACATGCAACTATATATAATAAGAATAATTATAAATATATGTTAAGAAGCTTTGTCTTGGACCCTGGCGGGAAACGGGGCAAGACCAGTATTGACCCTTGTCTCGAAAGCTGAATCGAAGAGTGGGGAGCAGGGCTTGCTAACGGTACACCTACATTTCGAAGCAGGATTAGGACTGGAATCGTTAGTATATAGTATATGTTTCTACAAAGTACATAATACGTCTCGTGCATAATTGTATAATAATAATGATAAATATGTGGTTACGAATAGATCAAACCCACACTATAGACACAAGGTAGCTAGTCTAGTGTCGATAGGCAGAAGGGATCCATATCCATAAGGTAATCTCGACAAGATTTAGCTATAAAAGACTACATATTTATGGTGAGGTGAATTTAGGTATCATGTAAGTCAAATAAAAAAATATATTAAGACCAATAAATACATAAATATTACTTCTGATTAGTGTCATGCAAAATATCAAATTTGTTCCTTCCATGATATCGCAGCAATTACAGCATGTTGAATAAGTAGAAAAATCCAGTAAGTTCGTAGAATACAAATGACATTCGACGATAAAATATGTAATTAAATTAATAATCAAATAATATCCTGCTCAACAGACAACTTCTCTCCAAACTGCATAATCTTTCGTTATGGTAAAATAAATTAAATGAAAATATAATATCGGTACGCCACTGCCATCGGTCTAGTTGTAGGTGTGTCGGGCGGCGCTATATAAAATCGGTAACAAGTACATACATACATACAAATATACTGAAAATAAATGTACATATAACAAATAATTCCTTTGTTTTCAAAATCTGTAAAATTAAATAAATCCTTGTGTACGACGACTACTTTGTAGACAACAATATCCTTCTAAATATCACGACACCTAGATATAAATAAATTAATAATATTGAAAAATCTTATCTTATGACAGCTGGCAGGATCACGGATTTTAAAATGTTAATTAAAAGTAATTTAGGATGATCTATATATATTCCCAAATGTGGAAATATCACTAAAATATAGTGTACTAACTACTATGAAGGTGGGTAAATAAATATTAAAATATGTCGAATTCAAACACTGAGATTAATATGATTGAGTCCCACCTCTCCTAGGTTCAAAACTAAACTGCCCAGAGTAATAAGTACTCTGTCTTCAGACCCTGAAAATGTCGACCCAAAGCAACAAAAAAAAAACTACATCCATCTCTTCCTGACACGCACCGAAATATACCTGCCTCTGTCTCCTACATAGCTAGTTGTGTTCAACAACCACTTGAGATTAAACTAAGTTTCATTCCTATATTAATTACCTACTACAAATATTCGATCTAGGTATATGAAAACAATATTTACAATCTTGTATATATTCATTTCATCACAAGTGGTACCTTGACATACGAGTTTTTTAAGATACGAGCCGTCGAGCGAACGATTTTTTGCTTTGAAATACGAGCAAAATTTGAGTACGAGCTATTTAGTGACACTTTCGTAACTCATTTCCGGAACATTCTGAAAGGGAGGAAGAAACAAACTTTCATGGACATGTTTTTTTTTGAACGGCCTACTGGTGAAAGTGAGAAAAGCGTGGCGAAAAAGGCAAATACCAGTGAAGAGAAAGGCAGTGACGAAAATTGAGTGAAAGTAACACTTTATAAATATAGTTTATTTCTTTAAATTTTGTTTTATTATGTTTTTGTACAATATTTGTCATTTATAAATACATTTTTCTTATTGAGAAACACGTAACAAAAATAACTAGGGTGACATTCGGGGGGCTGGATCGGATTAATGGCAGTTTAATTAAATTCAATGGGGAAATTTGTTTTGGGATACGAGCAAGGCTGCGGAACGATTTAAACTGGTGTGTCGAGGTACCACTGTGCCTCGTTAAGCAGTGTCTTTAGTATGTTGTACATATTTATACTTACTAATACTTTCTCCACGTGGGATCGAAGATTGACAGTTACAAGGAATGCCTATCACCGTATGTATACCTATTAATAATACTCGTACATAACATCAAGGAGTTGATATGTATTATAATAATATTATTATAGACTTACTGAGACTGAACCATCCCAAATGATGTACACATTGTTAATAAGTATAATAATAATAATCTAGGTAGGTAGCTATGTTACTCAGTTGATGTTATGTGAATATGCTGCAATCTATATAAAATTATAAAAATATCTCGTTGTATTTCTTTATTTAGTCTTTTACAAATGCTATAATTAAATCCGCTACAACCATGAAAAAGTCAAAATAAAATTAGATATTATATCTTATTCGTAATATACATCACTATTACAAAACGTCATAAAACACACATGGACAGAAACAATACACACAATCACAAATCAAAGACAATGCATTATCCTACTCAACCCGCACTCATCATCCAACCCCTTGCTATATAATACCAAGCCCACAAGTTTGTCATTTATTACAAAAGTTATACAAAAAATTAAAAAAAGAAAAAACAACAAGACACCAATCCAACATGCATATGTAATATATTTCTTATGCTAAGCACGTAAATCAATTTTAAGTAAAGATTCGAAGATTATTATAAAAAAAAGAAGATTATTAAACTCATTTTCTTTAATATTGCACTCTCATCTACTGAGCATAATAATTATTATACATTTCAAATTCCTATACCCTTTCGAAAATTTGGTGACGTAGAGGGAAGGAATTTGAAAAAAAGAGTGCTAGGGAAATCATTGAGTTTTGAAAAAATCAAATTGAGTTTTGAATTTTTAGGCTGAGCGTTTTGCGTTTTTTTTTTAAATCTGAGTTGGCATACACATTTTTACAAATGTATGGTCATGTGCACACATCCAATTTCTTAAATTGTGCAGAATTTAATGTAAGTAGGAATATGTATTTAATTGCCATTTTATTTTAGTTTAAATATTACAATTATGTTTTCTTTATTTGCTTTTATTTATACATAGGTATATTATATCCAAATGACTGTTCATTGTTGGTGCGTACTTTTTTATCTTACTGTGATTTGTATTTTTCTTATCAATTGTGTGGTCAATAAAGATTAATTATAATCATATATATATTATTTACAAAAAAATGTAGCTTTTGTGACACCATATATGTTAAATTTATATGAAGAATAAATTACTCGGTTGTTAATTATTTATAACTAGTGTTCGAGTTTAAAATTAGTATACCTATAATAGGTAGTCCGATCTAATACATATTATGTAAATAAACTAGCTCTGCCTCTCATTAGGAAAGTTACATCAGTATATATACCTACCTCCACTGTCAGAGTGATCCACCTAACTGGTGAAATAATGATGAATGGGCTGTACTACTTGAATGATACTGTAATAGGTATGTGATGGTCGCTGGGTATTTTAGAATGAATATAAACTCTACTCATGGGCATACCCAGGAAAGGGCAAATTACCCCTCCCCCTAGATTCTCGAAAATGGTAGGTAGGTGCACAAATTTAGCAAAGTATAGAAAATTATCTTCGAAGTGGAAAGCTGCCCCATCCCTAAAAGTCAGATGATTCTAAAATTGTCATACAAAAATAAAAGGTCGTGAAACGTTTCAAATTCTGATCTCTTTCTCTCTCTCTCTATTTTTCGTATTTTTCTTCATATCTGAGGATGATGATAGCAGTAGACCCTTTTATGTCTACTGCTGGTTTTTCTTCCTTTCCTTTACCAATTCCAATACTAAAATGAAAATTTAGCGACGGGAAAGGTAGGAATGTAAAAAAGCTGAGTAGATATTTACTAAAATCCCTATACCAATTTGTGAAAACTAAAAGAAACGATTAAAAGAGGTGTACATCCACTAATACCTAACAATAAAAATCTTAATTAAAAATTACACAAAAAATCAACATTATTAAATAAACATTGCAGAATTCAAACCAGAAAAATAAATTTGTGCAATGGTTGAGTTTATCGCAGAAGCGCTACCTACTCGTAATAATAACAAAAACTTGGCTGCTGTCCCCACAGAAAAAAATCCAGGTTACGCCATTGACTTTACCTACATACATAATTATTAAAATTAATTATGACGTTCAAAGGTATGCATGAATTTGAATGATAAATTTAATTGCGGCAATCGATCAAATTAGGTAGGTATGTCGTTCAATTACGTTGATTGTTTGTTTGTCTATCAACCATTTTGAATGCTATACTTTTCTTTCTACGAATTTATTAATGTATAATGTAGATTCCGAAACAGTGATGTAATAAAACAATTATTTGGAATACGGCAATAAATTTAGGTAAGTAATTTGAATTGATGTTTCGAAGATTTAAGGTTCGAATCCAGCAACTAATTTACTTTCTTTTATAATACAAGCATGCTATTTTCTGTAAAGATGGAATATTTAATGCCTTCTACAAAAACTGGATTGGCATTTAAAATATACTCCTCGACATTCGTAATTTACGTGAATTACTATTTTATATACGTGTGTTTCTTATAGTCGAAGGTCTACCAAGTAGAGTTTTGTATATGCCTCAATTTAGCATTTTTAATTAGTTCGACTAACGTCCTGGCGAATCCTTCTATAGCTTCCAAGTTCCAACAGGAGAAATAATGTCTTAGAATGGGCCGATCCCGGCGGCACTGCAACGCCGGGCCAACCCGCGACTGGGGTGGAGCAAGCCCCGAGCTCCCCGTCACATTCCAAAAATCAGTTTAATATACTGGTCCCGCAATGCGGGAACTATCAGATATTAAGCTGATAAGAACAGATACTACACTTTGATCTTAGCCAACAGGCCGAGAAGCGATAACTATGCACTCCCCACGTTAAGCTTATATACTAAATCGATTACAATACATACGCGAGTTGTCAAGGACACTAACGCCATCTATACAAGGAAAATGTAAATATTATTTCGTACATAATGTATAATTGACTATGTATTAAAAACGAGTATTTCGTGTAAATACACTTTTATACTATTTTTAATCCGCTAAAGAATATGGGAATACTATTTTCATATTTTTTTTACACAATTTTTGTGTTTTTTTTGTTCTATTTATGTAAATAGACATTCTAATAAATTATTTGCTTTGACCATCGATTTTGTTTTGTTAAACTTATTTATGTATTAAATTTTAAGGAAAGGTTAAATACCCTATTGTTCAGGAGGTGTTATGATTCTTTATTGAACCCTTGCGTTGTTTTTTCCACAAAACGGCGCATGTTAAAAAAATTACAAGATTGCAGATTAAACATGCAGATTTTCCTCTTTGAGCCAGATTTTTTTTTTTAATAGACAGACCTCGATTTCATACATATTGTTAAAAAAACATTAGTTATGTGGTGACAATGCCATAGTCCATGTCTAGATGGGATTAATCATTCTAGATCACTTAAGATCAAGAACGATCAATGATCTATGTTAATAACAATCCACCTACACTGTTTGAAATCAACAGCATGTTTTGACCGTAACTTGTCATCTGTTTTGAGAATTTATTAATTTTTGATGTTAGCACTCAATCGATACGGAAACAAATCGTTATGAGTGATGAAGAAGATAATTAATAAGCCGATTAACCGGATAACCGAATGACCGGTAGCCGGGTATGTAACCATATTCAAGGCATGTTTAGATTTCAGCAAGTTATCCTGTATGTAAAAAAAATGCTATAAATACCTACTAGTAAAAAAGAATTTTACCGAAGTTTCAATTCAACATACATTATAAATTTATATACATATCTACATCTATGCCACCACGGCACATCCCTCAAGTGAGGAAGCCAGCGAACTTATTGCGTGTAATGAGCATACAGCTCGTCCTCTATGTGCCATAAAAAAATTATACAAGACATTTTACATTTTCAATTTTGCGATGAGGTATGCCACCCATCCTGAATGTCTTAATTTTAATTGGCACGAAAAGAACGACTTGCATGTTTATAAAATATATTAATACACATAATTGGTACTCTGGCTACACCACTTGTGGAAATTTCATGAAGATATGAATGAATGGAATGTTCTACACGTGCTTTTTAACCAATATT
This sequence comes from Athripsodes cinereus, assembly GCA_947579605.1. NCBI lineage: Eukaryota > Metazoa > Arthropoda > Insecta > Trichoptera > Leptoceridae > Athripsodes > Athripsodes cinereus. The sequence continues at coordinate 6,501,680 of OX388318.1, forward strand.
CACTTTCTACAAGACACTCGTAAATATACAGAAGTATAATAGTGTTTATGCCTCTATTTTATTCTAATAAATCTTCAAGTGTACTGTAAAGCAAGTATTTGTAAGAAAATAAGGATAATTTTTTTTTTAAATAAAGATATTTCTGGGTTTTGTTATAAACCCCAATACAACCTCATACACCTTTCACAGTAAGCTAAAAGCGTGTGTCGTGAAAGGGGAGTTTGCCGGCACATGGTATTGAACCACGGATATTTACGAACCATTTTACATGGATAGTTATATATTGGGTTGCATACTTCATCTCTGAATGGCGGCGTCCACACAGCTGAATGCGAACGTCAATCATCAAGCGAAAATCTTAAATCTTTCGGCGACAATTCGGAGCATTTTCCGTTGAAATATTCGAATGAATGCCTTCGTTACGTCTCATGGACGGGTAAGGAAGGCATTCATTCGAATATTTCTTCGGAGGATGCTCCGAATTGTCGCCGAAAGATTTAAGATTTTTGCTTGATGATTGATGATTGACGTTCGCATCCAGCTGTGTGGACGCCGCCATTGAGAATCCTCAACTTGAATGACAACAAAATTGAAACGTCACAAAGTGAACGCCCTGTACATTTATTACATCCAGTTAACCCACTGGTTAATCTACCTGAGGGAGACACTGTGAAGATATAGATTAAAGATTGATAAATAAGACTATTGGTATCCGGCCGATGGGTCGGATACCGAATAGTCAGTGGTAGTCCGGCTCGTATATATAAATATTTTTTTAGGCAGTTAGAATGTTATAAGAATAAATGATGTAATTAGAGAGACCTGTGGGAGCCATGATAAAGTGTTAAATAAATATAAATTAAAAGCAACAATTAATAAATCATCATTTCTCAACTTCAATTGAAATGCAAATAATACAAGTTAATAATAAATAAAATATTGACATGTCGTTTGTGTTTCAATATAATGACATAATTCAAAAAATATTTAAATTTTAGGTTTATATGTACCAGTATAAATTAATATTAATCTATCCTTTTGAAACTCGTCGCATGAAGCTAGAACAACGTTTTGTCGAAACCAACGATTGAAAAATTTGACGATATCTCATTACATAATCAGTGAGTGTCGTTGGTTTACATTACATTTTCCATATTTATAAACTTATTAAGTTATACAAATATTTAATTAACCACAACAAAATTCAGTGGCTATAATAAAAAAAAAATACAGATATACATATTTAGAAGTATATCTGCCAGTTTTATTGAAATAACTCGTTTAAAGAGGCAACTTCCTTGAGCTTGTCGGAAGCACAAGGCGGTAAACGAGATATTTTCTTATTGTTCACTGCAGGTTTCCTCATTTACATACCATACCTATAGAGATGATGTGATGATGATGATGACCTGTATTTCGCCTTTATTTCTCCCTTGCGTAAAATAAAATGATAATAATGTATTCAACAACAAAATATTTACAAAAATATTTGTCAATGGTAATAAGTGCCTACTTAATGGGTATTGGTCAGCTTCATCCTCTCGGTTTTTGTAGATGAAATTGATAAAAAATGCTCGAGATATTCTTGCTTCTATAAATTGTTTTATATCAAGCATGTGATAATAGCGACAGTTAAATGAAAAGAAGTAGGTACCTTTTTTATTGAATATGTCACGTAGTTTAGTATCAGATCACATGAAGGCGCGAGCGTATAATGAAAGACTGCCAAGAGAACTGCGAATAACAGTGAGCAGAGTTTTGGGCAAAAATCTGCATCTTCCACCTCCAAAATCACAATCTACTTCTACAAATGCACGAAAGCTTTGTCATATTTGTTCAACAAAAATAAAAAGACAAACCAAATACATATGTTGTGATTGTTTCAAGCCGATTTGCCTGCAATGCTCAAAGCCAAAATGTGAACTATGTCAAGAAAAATGTAAAAACTTAAAGCTGTATATTTTTTTATTTGACCATAAGATTTTATTCAAATTTTTATCTATGATTAATATAAGTGTAAATTTTAATAATAAATGCAAGTTGTTGTTATTTTTTAGTTATGTTATTTTTGAAAATATTTTTTTAGTAGTCGGTTGATTTTGCGAACTGATTTTGACCAAAAACAATAAATGGTGTTATTAATAGAAAAATGTTGTTTTTTTCTACATTTAACTGAATAGAAATATAAAATATGAATATATTTTTTAGACAATACCAATTAATTAGGTATTAAATACTAGTTTGACAAAAAACAATGACGTTAAAATGGTGTCCAACAGTCTACCACGTCAGTAAATTTGTGAAATTTAAGGCACGTCAGTTGCAGAAGGTTAACCTAGCCTTGAGCAACTCCACACTCTTCAGAGTTCGCATATCAAATGGAATTTTGTTCCACAGCAACGGACCGGTACGAATATCCATTGTATGCGAATAAAAAGCCAATTTTTTATTTTACATAAAATATAATTTTGAGTTTTACAATATTATATTTGACGATCGACACACCTCATGAAATTGTGGTCGACCTAGAATGATTGCGTTACAACTTTTTGCAAAAGACAATTACTTAATAATTGATGTTGTATTGTTTTTGAAGGCGTATATAAAATTGCACGCTACCTTAGTGACAATAGACGAATGATTACGAAAAACGTTTTCTGTCTACTGACTAGACTAAGTTGAAAATAAAATATCTATAATAAGTGTTAAAAAGTTAAAATTGTTCGAACATGTATGGATAAAAATGTAAGGATAGTGTGTCTTCTTTTACCCGTTCTTTTAAACTATTTTGCTACTACGTCAGACTTTCATCATCCATTTGTTCCACATATCCACATCATACTTTCACTCTACACAAAACATTATTACACATCCCAAATCTATCCATCTCTATCTACACTGTCACGGCATTTCTCAGGGTAGCCAGGAGACCAACTACATAATGAGGGCTTTAGATGCAAAGACACGTCAATTCTATAATATTCAAACTGAGAAAACAGCACATTTCTATTTCTACCGATAATATTTGGAGTTAGGTTTTGAAAATACTGTTTTTGTACTAATATTAATTTAAATCAATATATTAATCTACTTTTTAATTTAATTTTTAAAAATGCGTATAATTATTAGATCGGAACATTTTAGCATCTCAACAGTGTGGATCGAAATGTGACAGTTGATCTAATACAATTCCTTGAGATTGTTTACTAATAAATTATGCTATTCCCCTGATGTGTAATAAATACGTGTGACTGGTTCAAATAGACTGGATTATTTTTACAGTTTTATAGAACCGATTTACCAAAGGATGGAGATGGATTTTCATCGTATTAATTAAACTACGTTGTTGTCAGCTAAAATTGAAGCATTTCTCTATTCACTACCCGTGGAGCACCCGGTAAAGAATTGGTCTCCCACTCTTCTGAGTAAGTTTTCGAGTGTCCTGTAAAAGGCAGGGGTTCGAAAAAATTAAGACATTTTACATCTTAAATTCAGCGATGAGGTTTGCCACCCATCTTGAATTTATTGATTATATATTAGCATGGAGAGGATAGCTTACATGTTTATAACATGCAGCTGGTCTGCTGGCTACCCCATTTGTGGGATATGCCGTGATGGTATAGTAGTAGTAGAAGTATTGTAACGTCTGGCGAATATCTAAGAAATAAATTGAAAATATCGAAATTAATAAAAAAAAAATATAAAACCGTGATCCATCGATTAGTTGATTTAACGTGTGGGTGTATGCCGGCACTTGTGATGGAAATAAAATCAAATCTACAATGTAAATTTGTTTGTTAACGTAATAAATAAATAAGAACACGCTGATATATAAATAAATCAATAAATAACTCCAAATTACGTAGAAGTATGAATGTTTAACACCAAATAAAACAAACACTTTAAAATTACCTTTATGGAATGTGACCATTTATTAATATGGAGTTTTAAGTTTTTCTATATAAACCATCACGGCATCTCGGCAAGTGGCGTAATCGGTAACCCGACTACATGTTATGAATACACAAGGCGTCTTCTCCGTGCCAAAAAATAAAATATGCAGGATGAGTGTCACACATCAACACTGAATTGAAGATGATACAAGTCTTACATGTGATGTTTTATGAAAGTCTGTTTTTCAAGGGAACTAGGAAAACTTACGAAAGAGTGAGACCTATTTTTTGTCGGAGAGTCCACACAAGAAAACTTACGAAAGAGTGGGAGACCTATTTCTTGTCGGAGAGTCCACACAAGAAAACTTACGAAAGAGTGGGATACCTATTTTTTGTCGGAGAGTCCACACAAGAAAACTTACGAAAGAGTGGGAGACCTATTTTTTGTCGGAGAGTCCACACAAGAAAACTTAAGGAAAAGAGGCCATACCTATAATAGATTAAAAAAAATGGTTAAGTAGTTAAGTATATTTTTCCCATGCCACCCAAATACCGGGATGGCAAAAGTAGATTAATATTCAAGATGGATAGAATACCTCATCGCTGAATTGATTAGATATCTTATCGCGACGTTTTATGAATACCTATTTACGTAACTTGTACAAGACAATCGAAAAATGTATCAAAAAGAGTTTAGAAAAGTATTAATACAGTTTAATTTATCGACCGATGGTTCTTGGTGGAAGTTCATATTAATATTTTTTAAAATGAAACACGATATATAGTTATTCCACAATTGACTTTACTATTGCCTGACGATGAGAGCGGAAGCTCTTGAAAGCCGGCTCGCAAAAAATAATAAAGTCAATAGTGGAATAACTATATATCGTGTTTCATTTTAAAAATTGGAAAAGTTGGCGATAACTCTACAGAGAGGAGTTAAAAACTAGTTCATAATAATATTGTTTATTTATTTATCCATAGCTCATTGATTATGGACCCAATGATGGATCCCCGTGGTGCCTCCCATTCTAAATGCTATCAACAATAAACACCAGCTGGTTTGGTAAAATATAGTCATATTTATTGAACGTATTGTTTTATGCGTAGGAAAGTGGTGAAAGCGATTGTGAATATTATCGATCTTCTTTATAGCGCATTCTTATAAGTATATTCTTATTAGTAAAGGATGAGAGTGGAATCGTTGATGTGGAGATGCGTTCACTGAGAAGAATGGTTGGTAAAACGTTGCGAGATAGAGTGAAGAATGAGGATATCAGGAGAATGAGCGGATGTGAGAGGAGTGTTGTGGATAGAATGCGTGTAAACAAGTTGAGATGGTTTGGACATGTTGAGCGAATGCAAGATGAAAGGATGACGAAGAGGATGTATTTATCTGAAAGAAGGGGTGTGAGGAAGCGTGGAGGTCCAAGAACCACGTGGCTTGATCACGTGGACCAAATTCTTAAGGACGGACGCGTGTTGAGTAAGAGAAATCAGCGTGCATGTATGAGAAACTGGATGAATGTAGAGGAAGCGAAAGAAGTATGTAAGGATAGATCTAGGCGTTCCGTTCTCTCTGCCTACCCCTCCTGGGACATGGCGTGAGGGTATATAGTATAGTATAGTACTTATTAGTATATTATGTCTATGTAAGCCATTACGACATCTTCCAGATGTGGGGTAGTCAGCAAACGACCTGCATCTCATCACAAAGGTGCATATGTAAAACTACATCTCTGCTAAATTTCAGGTGTTCAATGTTTTACACCTTCATGACATTGCTGATGATGACCACAAAAAAAATTGTTTTAGCGCTGTTTGATAATGATTTGGGTTAGTTGTAAGTTGGAAGATATCGCACCTTCGCAACAAACTCGTCCCCCGTATATTGTTTGTAACCAATCTACAGTAAAAAAAAAATGAATGAATATTGTTTAGACCGTCAGGGCACTGATGAATAATATAACCTTTAATTTGCAAAACTCTTCTGAAAGAAGTAAGGCTTACCGGCTGTTTTATATTCGGTAAGACTATGTACCTTACGGTCAATGACGAAGAACGCAAAGACAATATTGTTAAAATACCTGCCAAGATCGTGACATTGATTCTATTCCCAGAATCTCACTGAAGATTCCGTGAATACTCCTTATAACTGATATAAGTTAACTGGACTCTAGTCCAGTCCTTCGGGGTCCCCATGTGGCCAGCTCGTGAGGACCAAAATTTTGCCGGGAGAATCGGATAAATAGAAGTCCGCGAAACCTCCGAGATATCCGAGTATAAGGAGTCTTCAAATTATTCACTTTGATAACTGATATACCTACATATATTTTTTAGGGTTCTTATTAAGGAAAAGAAATCTTACCTGACGTCTACATTGGCATTTGGTAAGCATTCTCTGGTCTGCACCGCTACTCCTCCACCACAAGTCCTGGAACAAGGAGCCCATGCACTCCAGGGACCCCAGACTCCATCTTCAGATCTGGAATCCAAAGCTTGGCTGGGAAGTCGACTCTGCAAGCATAAGAAAACTGTATACAGAAACAAACTTCTTCTTTATAGCAACAAAATCTCTTTCAAAATAGATCTGGTGTAATCACACAGTGTTACTGAACAAATAATATAAATAAATTGATACATTCTTGTTAAAGTATCATAAATTTAATTTCAAATAATTACCTCTGCACTTTTGCTTTGTTTTATGTCTTTGTCATTCTTTTCCAGTTTCGATGATGACAGATGCATCAATGCCAATAGTGTCAAAAATCTGAAAAAAAGAAACAAACAAATTAATTACCGAATAATGGAAAATACAAATAAAAAATAGACGTCATAGTTAGGGCATGTAGAGCAAATGAATCAGATATATTTAATAAGAAAGTACATATATTATAATGTATATGCACGGGAAACAAGCTGCACAAAAAACGCGATCGTCCAAATGGGAGAATCAAATTAGGTGTGCTAAGATAGGCTTATCTAGATTTCTATCCTTCTTATAGGAAAATGACGAAAAGATATTTATCTATGATCGAAATCGAAAGATCTATCATATTTATCTATGATCGAAAAGATATACTCAAGTTACAAGACCAATATCATTGAAAAGAGACACGACATCTCAGGAGTCATAGACTTCTATGTTCTATGTATTTTACACACTTGTAAGTAAAATGCTTTCGATATGTGGTGTTGGAGAAAGTTTCTACGCATACCATGGACGGCCCACAGAACGAATGTGTCAATCTTGACTGAGCTCCAGATAAAGACTCGACTGTCTGTAATATGTCAGAGACGTATATTAAGCTTTTTCGGACATATTATAAGACGTGAGCCAGACAATCTGGAAAAAAATATTTTGTCTGGTGGAGTCGAAGGAAGAAGAAGCAGAGGCCGAATACCGACAAGATGGTCAGATCATGTGAGAGATGCTGCAGGGGGTACTATGTGTGAGGCGTTTAGGCAGGCGGAGGACAGGTCGCGGTGGAGGAGTTTGTCGCTTGGTTGAGGTCATGGTGGTCACGATCCTCAGCATTGAGGGACCGACTTAGAAGAAGAAGAAGAAGTAAATTTATTTTACAAATAATAATATACTAACACAAAAAAAATATGAAACAAAAGTTGCCTAAGAACACCAAAGAACAAATAATAAAACATAAATAGCAAGAGTAAGTAATTTATATAACTTTAAGGCTAACAAAAAGTAGTACAGGAAAGAAGTTTTGCTTTCTGCGCACAATTATTTCGAATAGAAAATTATATCATTCATGAGTTAACAAGTGAAAAACATAGATAGGCATATTTCTTTAAGCAAATTAAAACGCACATTTTGGATTATTACATAGTTTAATTAAGTTTAATTTCATATTCCAATTCAATAACAGAAATGCGCACAGAAGTATGTAAACAATTCATTATTATAATTGAGGCGCCGTTTACAATCGTAGTGACGTAACTGACATTTTTGCAAATACAATTTTAATTTTACATCGTAAATTATAAAATATATAACTTTTGACGCATGCGTTTTAGCTTGGTATCGATATCTACGATGGATTTCTCTGTCCTGAAATTTACTCCATTCTAAAATATTCCAATCAGGATATTCACCTTCTTCTCACACCATCTACCTTTTATTTCGCCTTATTTATTTATCGTGTCGAAACCCAGAAAACCCGATCAAATTGATCTACAGTACTCTGCAGAACGCATAGCACGTGAAGATGTAGCAAAGATATCCTCCATAGTTCATGCGACAGGACACAATATGGCTTATTATTTATCTACTTATTTTATCATCCTTGCACATCATTTTTGTAACAAAATCAACACAGCAATTTGCATTAAAAATGTGATGATATGCAGCGGCAAGATTATCACTATGTTAGTGATTTCTTCCATCTAACCACGACAAAATAATAAGTAATATATTACATGATAATATCAAACTGATGGTCCTTGTCGTTGCATAGAATGTGTCCCAAATAATTGCAGTATCTTACAAACATCAAATTGAAAATCTTGGAGTGCAGTTAGATCCAGAAGATGTGAACCGATCAGCCACGTCCTAAAGCCCAAAGATGAAGAGTAAACTCTTTTTCTGTTCATGGTGCTCGCTGTTGGAATAGTTTGCCTTCCAGGATAAGGTTGCTCCCCACTCTTCAAGCTTTCAAGCGGGCGGTCAAGGACCATTTTATCGCACAAAATATGGCTTCTGTATCCTAGTCCCTTTTCCTACATATTCTTCTCCTTTTTTACCTCCTCTTTCCTTTCTTTAAAAAATTTTCTTTATGTGAAGGTTTTATGAAATTGGGTTAGTTGGAAGAAATCGCGCCTCTGCGATAAACTCGCCCTCTGTATATTGATTGTATGATTGTCTTTGTTTGAAATGTATTTTTGTGTAAATTTGCTTGTTATCAATGTACAGTAAAGAATAAATAAATAAAATAAATAAAATAAACTGAGTGCATTCTGTCGGTATACAAGAAGACAGAAAACGGTGACGGGGAAAGACAGAGAGACCAAAACAAAGACTACTAGGCAATATTGCACAAGAATAAAAGGTTTGAAAACCCATAGTTTAGGAGGCTAAGCCTTCACAAGGGATGTTTTACCATCGGGAGTGGGTTTCAAGAATATATTTCCAAATATCATGAAAAATGAATTGTCAATGATTTGGGTTTTAGGTTCTTACATCAGTGTTTTGGAAGGAACCGCGCCTTTTCAACAAACTCACCCACTGTATATTGATAACCAAATATGATATGTAATGGATTGTCAATAATTTCAGTTTTGTGTTCCAACTTACATAGGTTATTTGATAGAAATCGCTCTATTGCAATAAACCCTCCCACTGTGTTTCGACTACCAATATCATAAAAAATAAATTGCTTAAATTTTGGGTTCACAATCGCTCCAATAATTAAGAAAACAGTAAATAAAAAATGAAAACCGTAAGTTAGATTGTCAAATATGCGAAGAACGCAGTTTGCTTGTTACACTCATAGCCTCAGTAATTATTATTACTTCATTGTACTAAGTAAGTACATACTTTGAGTGATGCTATTTCTAATTCTGCTACAAGTATGCATTTAGGTCTACATATTGTTTTTATTGTAACAATAACAATTTAATATTATAATATGCACACTGCTATTTAAAATATTAACAGAAGCTATTACGTTAGTGTTATATTGACATAAATTCAATTTAAATAATAATTATAATATACAGCATTATTTAGCACAAGTCTGACAACTGCTAAATAACACTGTTATTTGTATAACCTCAAACTCGAGAAATATTGAAGCAATTTTGCTGTTTGCGTATATTTATTTTATTAAACATGACAATTAGTACAGGAATAACAATACATAGACTATTTGATAAAAACTTAAATCAAAACATCTTCCTTATAGAGACAAGTCTATAAGGAGGATGTTTTGATTTCAGTTTTTATGAGTGGGATAAAATATTATATGTATTCAGATTTCTTGGAGCCCCGTGATTGAAATAGATTTCCCACGTTTTACTAAGAAGCATCTTATAAAAGTCAAGTTTATGTGCAACTAAGAGGGAACTTAGGATATCTTCTAGGGAATGGAGGTAGCAAACTAAAACTCAAATACAACCTTACGGTAAGCCAAAAGCTTCTGTCGTGAAAGGGGAGTTTGTCGGCACCTGGGATTGAACAACGGACCTCATGTGCACGAGGCCTAGACTATACCTTCAGGCTACCGACGAACTCAAGCAGTTTAGATAAATTTTATTGTTCCCATGTTTTTACTTATTTTATCTTTTTTCGAAATCCAAGGGTGGGGGAGAAGTGCCACTTCAACCCCCCCCCCCTTCCTGCGAAAAAATCTTGATATTTTCAACTGCGATGTGCCTTCCTTCCTAAATGTCTTATATTATAGTTAGTTGGAAGTTGGAAGACATCGCATTTTAGCGATAAACTCGCCCTCTGTACATTGAATTGTAGGTATAAATGATATTGTCTATGATTTATGTTTTAATTTGTATTATTGTAAACAATGTACAGTGAAGAATAAAATAAAAAAAATAAATGAATTATAAACACAAAAAGGAATACAACACGTTTATAAAATGCAATTTGTACACTGCTTTCTCAGCTTGGCGACTTTATCAATAATAACATAGCATAACATAACATGTATAGACAATTCACACAGATCGAGCTAGTCCCAAAGTCAGATATGAATCTTGTATTATGGGTACTAACGCGACGATACACATTATGTGTAAAATGCATTTAACACATATGTATGTAACACCCAGACCCAGGACAATTTGAAAAAGGTCATTCTTCAATCTGCCCTGGCTGAGAATCGAGCCCGGGACCTCGGCAAAAACGTTACCTCCACGCAACACCAGCTACTGTGATATCCACGAATATAGATAAATAGATACTTAATATATTATTATTGCGTATTGAATCAGCTGTATCTATGAATGTTTGAATGTATGTCTACTGAATTAAATGATGAATAACATTTGCCCAAATTGTGTCTAGTCTATTGAACATTAAAATGACAATGAGACAAATCAACACAACTTCATTCATACATTCAACATGTAATAACTAATACATAATATGTTATAAACATGTCATATTATATATTTACATTAACAATTATTATATTAAAAAACTAACAACAATCAAGATTTGTATTGCATGGATACTCACTGTTATTTCATGACTAAAATAAGGCTTAATATATCGTTAAGAATATTTACGTTTTTTTTTGTAAGATCTTAAGCGTTATTAGTGATAACTTGTTCCGGGCTTATGGGGAGAATTTCTGCCCACCAGACCACGGCCACATAGCCCGGAACAAGTTAATTTTTTTTTCGTTCGATCGAATTTGGGCTTAACTCGCATAGGTATGACAAAATCAAAACAGATGATTTTGTGTAATGTTGCATTGTGTAAACATGGTTCTTCAATTGGAAGGCGTCCACACAGCTGGATGCCAACGTCAATCATCAAGCGAAAATCTTAAATCTTTCGACGACAATTCGGAATATTTCTTCGGAGAATGCTCCGCATTGTCGCCGAAAGTTTAAAATTTTTTGCTTGGTGATTGATGTTTGACGTTCGCATTCAGCTGTGTGGACGCCGCCAATCAAGATGTCTGAATGGTTTTCTGTAAAGTATTTTTCATACACAACCGAACTTGCCTGAAAACATCCTTGTTTGTTATTTATAATAACAATATCATAATTCAATGTGTTTAAGGAACACAGAAAAGAACTCTCTCCCCCTTTTTCTCAATTTACTTCTGAACGAAAGCCTTCTCCATTCCTTCTATGTTAAATTTTGTGCTATCTTTATATTCACACATACCACAGCCACCCCCCTCATGTCAACCAAGATCAATTTCATATCGAAGAAAGCGTTTCCAACATCAAAAAATGAGTAAATAGAGAACGCATTGGACACACATGATAAAAACGTACCAAGTATCAAAACACGTTTAGACTTATAATTGGTGAAACCCTCCATTGATGAGTTTATAACATCACAATATTTGGTTGGTCATTCAGCAATAAGTCTGCCTTTTGGGTCATCTTCTTCTTAAAGTGCCATCTTAGGTCCCCCCGACGTCGGGTATCACCCTCTGTATTCCGGTCCACTCTCTGATGTATTTCAGCCAGGACATCTGCCGCCTTGCCACAACGCGACTACCCTCAATGTTTGCCATCAAGATGAATTAGAGCAAAGCATATTTCTCATTTTGGAATACGAGTCAGAAATATGCCATTTCCCTCATCTTTATATTGGACAACATCTCTCTATCTGTTCTAGCCCTCCGCAACACCTCGTTGTTGGTGACCAAATAAAAATTGTCAACTGTGTATTCTTATACATATTGTTTTACAATGAATATGTATTTATTAATTAAAATTATTTACTAAATTACGTTTAATAGTGTGTATAAGTCCTTATATTCTGATGATAATAAAAACTTTAATAAAAATGTTCCGATTAAAGATGGCTATCTAGTTACACATAGTTTTTGTTAGATATATTTATATTACCTATAAATTTTAGGTAACAAAGTCACATGAGATTATCTTAATACATATTGGTACGTATTACTTCACTCTCACACGATAAGTATATAAGTAAGTAGATATTATGTATTCCAATTAGTTCCACTTGAATGCAACAATTGATGGCACGAGCAGGCTTGTCCAAACTTTTATCTTATGACGCGATATTTATTATATAGGAAATCAAAAAAATGTTTGCGATACCTACCAAAATTCAATTTTTTTTTTGAAATATCGCAGGTAGGTATTGAAGTATATTAAATCGAAATACAACACTAATGATCGACTCTAAAACAATAATAGACTCAACAGCAATAGACTAAATGTGCCTATGTGTTATTATGGTTACGGGACGGTCCTGATTTCTTTTCGTTTTAGAACCGGCATGAAACATCAGTCTTTGAATATTCATTAATATTTTATTAAATTTATCAGTGAAATTGTTGTTCTTTACTATTTATATACAGTTAACAGAAAAATATGAAATTCTGGAAAAGTTAAACAAATACAATGTGACACCTCGGAATGATTGATATTCATTTGTTTTGATATGTTTGACCCTCAATTATTCGTCGTGGTGGGGTATGCTTAGAATTCCTATATCAATACAACTTTATTTTTCATAACTGAATTTTTTAATCAACCGAAAACGTTGTAAACTAGCTTAAGTACCTAGAGCATCTTAGAATGTTAAAGCTGGTTTAAATCATTTAAAAAATTCGAAAGAAATTATTGAATTCAAATAAATAAAAAATCGTAAAAATTACGAATCATCGATTTTATGATCTGAAGTCTTATAAACTATTTTAGATATTGGACAGACCTTTTAACAAAGTACCTAAATATAACTAAAAATTAACATACCATCGAATCTTATTGTATTCTAAAGAAAGACACATTGCATATTATGGAACATCTTAAACATTATCAATGACATTATTTTATTCATATCTTTGATCAATAAAATTGCAAATAGCACACTCATTTTCGAGTCAAACGCAGTTCTTAGTTAAGTAATAATTTAATCATTGTAACTTAAATATTTAACTTATTATAATCCATTGTTAGATTGTCACAACATTAGACATAACCGCTCATAACATTTTAATATGTAGACACATACATAAATAATTTATTATTTTAAGAGACAAAATATCGGAAACGCGGAGCCACATATTGCATCATCAGATTCAGGCAGACATAATGTAAGCATACGAACAATAATAATACGCACATACATATTTCAACCTATTATTAGACATACACACAATGGAACATATATAACAATATTATTACTTCTATACAATATAATTAGTAGCCTTGGCTGCTGAAAGTGAAGTGTAGTTTCGATAATAATTGTTATGCGTTTGATTCCGGATAATTTGTGCTGTTTAGCGCAAGAAAAGCCTAAACCACGTCTATTTTTTAGTTCTATTATCTTTTGAACATCTCATAACTCATTTTTTATAGTGTAATCAAGAACCTAAACCAAATATTGTATTTTACAAAAGTAAAAAGATGATGTATTTATTTTAGCATTGAATATTATTATTTTGTCAAATTCAGAAAATTTTATCGAGTTGCATGATTATGATTATTTTTATAAATTTTATGTAGGTTCATATTGTTTATCTTTATTCTTGACAAGGCTAGGTTTTTGTTGCACTAAGCAGCTGATTTGACTATTATTTATGTTCGAATTCAAGAACATTCCTAGGATGTTTTCTACGTTGGGGGGGGGGGGGGGCAATAGATTAGATGTTTTTATCGTTTCCATACTCAAGTTCTATATTAGCGTCCGATTCTTGGTGCAGTCACGATTTTATTCTTAATTATATTCCGTTCCAATGGTGTATCCCATTCAATATCACTTTATAGTGATAATCTCGCCACTGCACATCGTCCTAGTTTTTAAAATTTCATATTATTTTGTTAACACTGTTATGTAATGATGATGTGCAAAAAGAATAAATAAATAAATAAATAAAAAAATATCAATTTAAGATAAAGCAATTTCTTTAAAGTAGTTAGTTAGTCACATTTATCTATAATTGCTTTTAAAACAGTTAACGTTATAATAGGTTTTAAAACAGATTTCCCAAACCACAAAGCTCTTGGGTATACGTTCAAAAAATTAAACAGTCAAGTCAATACACATTCTGTCCTCAAGTTGTATCGAGCCTCCTCCATTTTGATCTTTTTAATACCAGTTGCGTTGTCTTTTCATAACACTACTTATTTTTTTATAATCCATCGTACCTATTGTAAAAAACATTCATATTTTTCAAAGAAATTCTATTTTCAAACATAACGTCGTATAAAATTTAAGTGGATATCTCAAAAATGTCATACAATATGGATGATTTATTTTTCATAATTATTATTATGCTAATAGTTCATCAATAAAGTATGGATTGATTATATACCTCCAGAGTAGAATTTTCAACTCTCCATTGACCAGATGACCGCCAGGACTATACACAAAGGTACCTACTGATAAACATAAAAATCACATTTACGAAATTGACAATTTAAACATTAAGGGATTATCACGTAACTAAAAAATCGATCATTTTTTTTTATTCTGTTCAATGACCAGGCTTCTTTATGTGATCCATTTGAGGACGAGAAAATTACTAATTTCTAAAATATAGCTGGAAATCCTTCAAAAATACTTAACAAATGCAAAGAAAGAATGGTTATGTGGCTGAACTCTATATAAGACATTAAAAATTATAAATTTATTTTAAATTATTATTTAATATTGTTTCACACAAAAGTGTGCCCATCATCTATTCACAAAGTATTTGATCCGTCTGGATGACCCTTTTCCACAAGATCGTGCTCCCTAAAAGAGCGAATTAGGACAAAAAATGGGAGAGGCTTGTGCTTCAAATACTTGATGCGGTTCTCAAAAAGTTGAGCAGTTCAAAAGCAAATTGGTTTCTTATCAAAGCGTGATAATTCCCAATGAATTACATATTGTTTGGATGTAGAACATTATATCTTCAGCAATCTTTTCATCGATGATCGAGTTATTGCTATTATTTATATTAGTCGCTTGAATAGCTCACACACATAGAGTCATATACACAGCATACGATATATTTGAACCATTCATCCGTGAATCCGGTCATATCGGGTGAACAGTCCCGTCCTTCTGACTAACGGTGTCAAATGATAATGATTGTGGACTGTGGTAAAGTAGTGGTGGTGTATGATTTTGAGGTGCGTAGGTACTTTACACAGTTATTTCCGAATGAGCAATTATTATTATTATTATTACAATCTGAGTCACTGAGTTTTGAAGGACGATTCAATGAAGTGATCCGAGATAAAGACAACTCTAATTCTGGACCTTCTGTTATCTTCTGCCACATGCTTCGTAAATTTCGATAATAATATATTTTCTATTCTATTATGTGTATATCATCACAGCATATCCCAAAGGAGAAGAAGCCAGTAGACTAACTGGATGTGATGAACATGCGAGCTGTTTTCTCCGAGCTAATATTTAGCATGGATACCAACCTGTGAGCAAATTAAAGACTATACCATTCACCAACCATTTTGAGTTGGTTTAAAGATGGTCACACAATGCCAAAGAAAAATCATCCGAAATTATAGTAATCTTCATTATCTTGAAGTGATATAATCATAGTATGTTATGTTGAAGGAGACCCATCGACCACCCAGATAGTGCAGAAGTCTGGGGACTTCCATATATTCGAATCCTACACTAAACAAATCTTCTCCACGCCAGAGGTGCCATAGTGGGCAGCCTGAGGGGCTGGCCGGTCAAAAACCACCATAACCACCACGTGTGAAACTTTTCTGAGCTGATTGTACGTTATAAAAGTGATTACCAATTATAGGTAGTTACACCAGGAAAAAATACCTACAATTACCATCTCCTTAGACCCAGAGTTGACTCAGAATGTAGAATGCCTAACAAATAATAATAATAACTAGACAACTTATTTATGATGCGTCGTTTTGTGGAAAAACCACCGCAAGGGCCCATTCAAGAATCATAACACCTCCTGAACAATAGGGTTTTTAACCTCGTCTTGAACACCTCCACACTCATATTAATATATTGGCTCTCAGGCTTTCACGGCCGGCGTTATTTGAACTGAATGGCAGAAGGCAGGGAGACTTTCTAAACACAGCCACAAAGCTCGGAATAAGTAAATTCAAAATATATTATATTCTTTCACATTTTTTTTTTTTTTGTATTTGCATGTCATGTTACATCGTGATTTTAATAGGTATATTATTCTGTCTGTTTTTTATTTCGTTTGAAATTCGGATTAATGTCCAGCTGTTTCTGTGTTGTTGTTACTCTTGTCATTGTCTCGAATAAGTTGTTAAGGTTAAATGAAATGTGTGGAAATGTTGGAAGTATTTAAAATGTGATATAGTTTAAAGAGATTTTGAATGTTTATTTGGTTCGGAAAGGTGATTTGTCATCATATTATGGATTCTATTGTTTATATCCAAATATTTAATGTGCATATTCTTGTTTTTAATGTAAATCCATTTTTTTTTGTTACTATGAATTGTGTTGTACAACAATTTTTTTTTTACGATAGTTAGAGTATGTATTGTATATAATATTACATATTTTTTTTATTATTGTTAAATATGTTATTAATGGCTTTGATGCCGTATGCTGTTTTAAATAAATAAATAAATAAATTTTCGCTTTCATTCAGGTACGACGATTCTAATGCATTCCATCTTTGAAACATTTACCTAATGTATTTGTTCCTTCGTCATCCACTCTCTCTACATGTCAAAAGAATACTTCTTTTCATTAAAACATTATTATCACATTTTTTTAAATAGTTGTAAGATATCGCATTCTAGCAATAAATAACGCCCTCTGATTTGATATATTGTAACCAATGTATAGTAAAGAATAAAATAAGTAAATAATAGGGTGTCGGCGAACTCTTCTTTCACGACACAAGCTTTAATGATAGAACGTCCAGCGTCCTGCTAGAAGGACTACATGTCCTACCGGTAGGATGCAATGTCTTTGGTTATTGGAGGCTTTCTAAGCCTGCTAGCAGGATACAATAAAAGCAGATATATAGTGCATCTCTTTCTCTTTTAGCGAGTTTTTGAATCATCTTTCTACAATCAGTTGATTCGAAATGGCTGCGAGTATAAGACGTGCTGTCCGCGTTCGCGCTAAAACAACATAATTATTTCGACGAACAAAATGGCGGAAACGCGTGGAGTCGTACTGCCAGAAGTATGGAAATCTAAGTATGGAAATCCAAGCTCATGTCCTGCCGGAAGGTCCTTCTGGAAGGACATGAGCTTGGACATTCTATCCTGCCGGAAGGTCCTTCTGGAAGGACATGAGCTTGGACATTCTATCATTAAGCTTACTGTAAAAGGTGTATAAGGGTTGTATTTGGGTTTATGACAAAAACCCAGATACATCTTTTATAAAAAAAAAACATGTATAACGAAATTTTGTTTTGAGCAGCATACATCATCGCTGTATAATGAACTATTTATGTTTGCGTGTCAACGAACTTTATCAAAATAAAATATAATAAGGTCATATTGTAATCATAACAATAATGTCTTGTATTCGTCATGTGGCGTGAATGCATAACGAGAGACCACCTACCAAGATTAAAGAGTTTGTCTCGTGAGAAATTAGCAATTAAAATATGTATGAATCATAAAATTATTTAATTAAGTTTTTGCTTAGAGATGGAAATAAAATATTTTGTACTCAATTCGCATCGATGCATTCACATCGATTTACAAATATTGTATAGAAATACCAATTCAACATCTTATTAAGATAATCGAGAATCAGTAGGTACATTCCGAACTGAATAAATTGTTGAATTTTAAAATTTGTCATTTTTAAATCAAAAATATTTAATGACGAAATAATAAAAGAACTTTAACGAAAAAACTGCGTAAGCTTTCTGACATCATTTTTTCAGATGAGTATGCCGTTGTGAAGTTGTTAAAAAGCTGATATTTTCAACCGACGCACACTGTTTGAACGTAGAACAACCTAGCTGGTCAAAAAGATTTTATGTGTTTTTTATTAATATAAACAGTTTTCATGAATATACAGACATATCTACATACCTACTGACATTATCATCACTACCCTTATATCCGCAGCGCAGGGGTAGACAAAACCTTAAGTTACCTTAACACATAGTGGTAAAGAATCATAGTTTGCGATGAGAAGGTTTTTTCT
The DNA here is from genome assembly GCA_947579605.1 of Athripsodes cinereus. Classification (NCBI taxonomy): domain Eukaryota; kingdom Metazoa; phylum Arthropoda; class Insecta; order Trichoptera; family Leptoceridae; genus Athripsodes; species Athripsodes cinereus. The sequence continues at coordinate 6,520,397 of OX388318.1, forward strand.
TAGTTCTTTTCATTCTACCTACATTGAAATATCTATACCTACCTTAATCAATCAAAATAATTATGCAAAATAAAACAATAAAGTATGTAATCAATGACACATAAGCAATGTTTATTTATTTATTTACAGTTTTAACGGCTATTACGCCTTTTTAAGGTAAAAATAAAATTATTGTTTATATTTACAGATAAAAACAATTAAATTTTGGGTTCCTTAAGTAATTTTAAAACATCCGAAGAAAAAGATTTTGATTGTTTAGGAGGCATTTTTCGAAGACTAGTGATGTAAGGGTCTGAAGAAATTAATAAGTAATTAAAAATATCTGCATTACACGCAATTCTTGATGTTTTCCGGGAATATCCTTCTCTTACTTTTCTAACTTCTTTGTTTCGAGCTTCCTGAGCCTCTTCGGCCATTTGGCCAATTGGAATGACACAGGACTGGATGATTTCGCTTCCATGATAAAGTATTTTATGGAGAGTAACTGGCATGGGATACCAAGAATAGTTATGTAAATATATTTGTGTGATTTCTTTGACCAAATCTTCATATTTTTCAATGTCAATTTCGTATCCAGATGATATTGCTTGTAACAAAGTTCCGAGATGCTTAATTAACTCTTGATTAACGCCTGTAATGGAACTAGCTACAACCGAATTCTTAAAAAACCTACGAGCCGTATTTCCATCGTTGGAATTTCCTGCCCCTTGTCTCGTTTCGTCAATGTGTAGGCCAGTTTGTTCCCAAAAGTCATCATGAACTTTTTGTTTCTTTGCATCTCTTATTGTTTTGTTATCATCACCTCGTACCTGATACACCTTCAAATCAATTCGGTAGGAAATATTCAACATGCATTCCATAATTCTTATATGGGCGTGAAGGCTTGAAAGACCGAAAGAATATCATTCTTCTTTAGGTGGCAAGCTCTTTAACTTCGGCAAATTATTCATGTCTTTCGAGGTTGCTCCACATATGTAGCACCTTTGTGTACTTGTATTATCGGTTAGTGAGTTACAAACTTATGTGTCCACCATTGTTAGTTGCATAGAAAAACTAACGCGTATATTTTTTGACTTTAAAGTAACTTCTGTAGCCACCAAATCACTGATTTGTAACATTATATTGTTGCATTCGTCTTTTATTACTTGAGTAGTTTCTTTTTGATACAGAAGCTTGATTGGCCGACAATACCTAGGTGAAGATGGCCTAGGATTTAGCCAAATTAATGTGCCATTGACACTAGTAAGCCTTAAAGGTACGAAGGTTATACAAATCATTGATTCGTCCGAACTTTTCGCGTTAGCCATTTTTTGTTTGTAACGGCTATGGCCACTGGAACCGTCACAGCCCCATTTTAAAAATAGATTAAAGTCAGTGAAAATAACACTTCCCAACACTTCTTCCAAATATTTACAGAGTCTTTGTGTTGTATGATTTAATAGCATCTGCAAAGAGGTCTCAACTGATTCTTCAGTAATTTTTAGTGCCTCGATAGGAGGATAACACTCTTTTTTTGCTATTAATACCTTTTCGTAAGATGGGTATATTTTGAAACCCCTTTCATTGGATTCTTTTTGAACGTTTTTATATTGATTAACCGTCAGTTTATTAGAGATAATAAAATCTAGGGCCTCATCTGGAGTATATGGCCGGGCAGGAGATGAGACTAATGACTTTCTCAAAGCATCTTTGTATTTTTTTGGTCTTTTGGGTGACGCTAAGGCTTCTTGTATTAATTTCGCTGCGTCTCTCTTTCCTGACTCATATGTGCTGGTTTGCGCAGCGAATACTAATTCCTCTGAACCATACGCCTTTACAAGCCTTTGGACTTTTCGTTTTTTGCTTTTTGATCCACAGTCTTGGAAGGGCTTAGATGGCCGTCCCTGCTTTTTGGTTGCTGCAGAACCCACGACTTCACTCGGGATCTCTAATTGCTGATCAAGCCAATCTTTATAGCTTTCGTTAAATGAGCTCAGGCGCTTACCTTTTGAATTCCAGCGATACCGAAATTTTTCGCACAATGTCTTTACAAAGTTCTTTAAAATCTCACTTTCATTACTATTTACACAGTCAATACTTAAATTAGTCAATATAAAGTCTTTTATGACGGTAACACGTAAGTTTAGTGGCGTTTTCTTCCAAAGTTCAAACACACCCTCATCTGTAAAAAAAATAAAAAAAAAATGACGCGAGCGTTTCCGAGGTTTATGATTTATTGCAATCAATAGTTAAATGATTGAACTATAAACTGAAGGTAAATTGACAACTTGACTGTACTCGACTCTAAACTTTATGCCCCTGACAAAATAAAAATATGGATGTTTCATTGATCATTTAATTAAGCTTCATCTACCGACTAAATATTTTTTAAATATTTAAAAAAAATACTTACTGGTGTTCACAGAAGCCATAGTAATAAACAGAAAAAGAAACAATTGATTCAACACACACGTGACGACCAGTACGAGACCCGTTTTGAAGTGCACTAAGCCGGCCGAAGCTAGTCGAACTTGTTGAGACTTGACTTTGTCTCTTTCTAGCGCCGCCGCGCGCCGATTACAATCGGTTGCCCGTTGTACCAGTATGCCCCTGTGTTTTATAAATAAGATTGCATGTTTTTTTTTTTAAAAAATAAAAAATATAAATATGACTTTTGTCCAGCTGGGTTGTTCTACGTTCAAACAGTGTGCGACGGTACTTGGTGGAAATTCATGTTGAATTAATTAAAATAAAACACTTATTAGTAGTATATCCACGGTGACTTTTTATTGGACGCGAGCCGGCTTTCAAGAGCTTCCGCTCTCATCATCAGGCTGGCGAACCAGCCTGATGATGAGAGCGGAAGCTCTTGAAAGCCGGCTCGCGTCCAATAAAAAGTCACCGTGGATATACTACTAATAAGTGTTTTATTTTAATTAATTGTTAAAAAGCCAAAATACCGGGTAAGTCGGAAAACATCGCACTTAAGCGATAAACTCGTTCTCTGTACATTGAATTGTATAACTGATATTTTTATGATACTGTTTTGATTTATAATATTGTAACCAAAGTACAGAGAAGAATTAAATAAATAATAAATAAAATACGACAAAAAATTAAAATCTATCTCAATTATGTTACACATATTCTCAGAGTTTCTGCTACGAAAAAGTACTACATTTAAATTCAGCAATTGACGCTACACTTTCACATTTTTCATTTCATCAAGTCATATTATATTAAAACTCTAACAGTATTAACTTAGCATCCGCATTTGAGGATCATAATTCTCAGTTAATATCATAATGAACTTAACAAAGCTACTACGTCGTAAGGTAAATTAATAATAATCGCGTTTCGATGAACTCGATGAGTTGATTAACATCTCTGTCAAAGTATCAGATTTATTTTAATCATATGAGTGTAACCAGATCGATAGCAATATAATATAAGTGACACCCGATAATTTAGATTAAAATACTTATAACATTATGCGAACAATCATTATTTTATAATACTTACTTACTACTGATTAAAATAATAAGCATAATTCAACACACTTGTCGGCTGTTAATCATATTCTTATCGGTGTAACCAGACTAATAAAGATTATTACTCATATTAGGTAAATACCGAAGTCCTGAAGCGAGCTAGAGTTGACAGGGAGCTGAGGCCTGAGTCAATAACACATTTTCACGTTACGTTTTCGTTCCGTTAACGTTCGAGTATAGACGAAGTTGCAAGTATCAATTTCGTTGCTAAGATACACACTAGTTACGAAAATTAACACTTTGGCGCAACATCTTCTACATTTGAACGCTAACGGAACGAAAACGTAACGTGAAAATGTGTTATTGACTCAAGCCTCTGTTGTCAACCATCAAGGTTCGGAAGGTTTCACATCTAAATCATGTTCTGCGTGGAGAAAAATACCACCTCCTCCAATGGATATTGATGGAGAAAATTGAGGGACGCCGAGGACTCGGCAGGAGACAGATGTCCTTGCTGCGAAACATAAGGGAGTGGACCGGCATCCGAAGTGTGAAAGAATTGTTCCGAGAAACGCAGGACAGGGACAATTTCTTCGAGGTCATCGTCAACGTTGGGGGGACCCGACAAGGCACTTGAAGAAGAAAAAGAATAGGTGAATATTTTCTTTCAACCCAGTTTCGCTTAGAGAACAATCAAACTCACCTTAATCCGAGTAAATCCGGGGTAGTTAAAAGATATCACATTACAACGATAAACTCGGCCTCTGTGCATTGTATTTAATGTAGCCTTATTATTATTATTATTACTGAAAATAAGACGATTCATACAAGGATCATTACAGCTGAAGGCCAATGCGATCCCAAAAGATAACTTTGAACGAAATCCAGACGACAACACAACTACAATAATATCTTTAATTTTCCTTATAAATTCTGCATACGTCACGTTAAAGATATCAATTTCCAGAGGAACCGTAAGAGGTAGGTGTGTAAAGATAGACCAAACTGGAGTAGCTAGAATATCACCTACATGCAATAAACACACTAGTCATCCGCATCAAGCTAATAAATTTATTAAGACATACAAAATGGGTGTCATATTCTAAATTGCTTAATTGAAGATGCCACCTAAGTGTCTTATTCATGTTGTATTACGTTTATCAGCCTTTTACAGGACACTGAAAAATTTAAATAAAAAAGTGGAAGACCTATACTTTGCAGGGGACATAAGTAACAAAATATGAGACTATCAGCGCAAAAGAAGTGTAACCCACAATTTTTATGTAAAAATACATTCTGGTGTAAAATAAATTCCTTACATTATGAACTTTCAATGCAATAGTGGAGCAAGTCACTTTTAGATAATAAATAAATCAATTAAAATAATGTCTAAAAAAAAAAATTCATAGAAGTTTAACCAAATTTTAATTCCTCTTACATCCTAAAGTAGTCTGGGGTCACACTACTTTTGCACTGATAGCCTCCTATCGATGGCTTAGAGCACAGATGTTGAATGTGCAGTTTTGACCGAAAATGAGTTATTATACGCATACGAATCTATATCATCTGAAGTATGTTCTGTAGAAATATTATTGCGTAACTCTGGGTCATTGACGAGATATTTAACAAAAACTATATATGGTAAGTACTAAATGGTATGGCATCTCAAACTTTCAACATTGATTATCTCAAAACTATGAAAACTGCACTGCAAGCCATCGATACACAATATAGGGGTTTTATGATGGCTTAATATTAGAGTTTCTTGAACACATACAATAAAGAAAATAAGTCTAAACATCAGGGGATGACATTTACCCTTTCAAATATTCACTTTTAGTCAGGGCAAAACAAATTGTATCACAATGAACAATAACATTTCCATAACATAATAATAGTAGATATGAAAACATAAAAACATCGTTTTGGACCCCCCTCATGGCCCATTGTTATTACAGGGCAAACGACCTAGCTTATGACTTTTACGATGTTCTATCCTCATTCTATTATGTAGAACGTAAAAGAAAAGAATGTTAGAATATTAGCTAACAATTCAGAAACAATATGTAGAGGAACCATTAACTGTTGTAACAAGAAAAATAATATCGGTGCACGCAAAGTTCAAAATAAGGAACTGTTTTTTTGGAATTACATAAATATCAAGAAATGGTGTCTGATGTTTGATCAATATTTTTTGTTTATTTATTTTATTCATTTTGCACATCGTCACTATATATAACAGTGTTTACTAATCAATACAAAATTTAAAATACTAAGAAGATAATGCAGTGGCGAGATTATCACTCTGAAGTGATATCTTCCATCTTACCTCGAGTAGTTTAACGTTGCCACCATTTATCATCACCATATTTATGTATACCTACGGGGCAGAAACCAGCCTCCTCCATTCAAAGCGACTCTGCGCCATTTACGTCACCTCTTCCCATGACATTTCCAGTGCGCTGATGTCGTCATTTTAGGAATGGTGTATTGTGAAAAAGGGACGCCAAGGCTGTCGGAACCCTTGCGAACAGTGCTTTTTTTGGCCAGCTATCGTTGGGCATTCTTAGAACATGACCCAGCCAGGACCATCCCCTCTCCTGTATAAAGGAGGTTACAGATCTCTGCTATCGGCGCACAGCATCATTCGTGATATGATCATACCATTTTATATCCAAAATCCTATAAAGACACTTGTTTTTAAAGCATAACTAATATCTTCCGCTATTGAGCCTTAATTATGTGCCATGTGTGTTTTACTACCTAACCATTAATTATGAACAAAAAAGATTATACAAAAAAGTTGAATACACATTAAAAATAATCATGTATTCCCAAGAGAACATTAAAGGGCATAAACAAAATCTAACTAAAAAACTAACTACCTACCAACCTAGTTTCAATGAACTTTTTCTTTCTACTTTCTAAGGAAAAGGTATCTATGACACGTATCTATAGTATCGTGGTGCACACAGATATCGGAAAAGTTTTTTTTTATATACTTATATCTTATTTATGTTTCACCCCCCTCCGGGCAATAGCCGATTAAACGGTGGTTGACCTATTTTATGAAAAATAAGAAAGTGGCATATTGTCTGTTTTTTTTATTATATCAACACTTTTCACCTCGTGATTTTTAACAAAAGATAAAATTGGCGCTTTTGCTTGTCTTGCTCCCCTTCTTATCGTAAAATTTTATCTTTCCAGGATAAAATAAAAATTGATAGGTTCCATTGAAAGCAAATTGCATGGAATATATTTTGTATAGGAGATGAATTATGTCATATGTTATTTGTGGAGGCAAAACAACTTCAATCTACCACATATTATTGTGTGCTTCAATTAAATGTGTCTCTGCTCTTAGAACAGCGAGTTGAAAACAAAATGTCACATTCTTTAAAGAATAGTTTTAGATTAAAGACACGATTTTTTTTTTACTTAACACCAATGTTTGAATTGTATGTTTATGTCTATATCTTGTAAATGGTAATGTTAGCTGTAAATTGACTGATAAATAAATGATTATGTCCCATTACCTCTTCTTCATGAGGCAAGGCACCCGACATCGAGTGAATATATTTTCTTACTTACTCTCTCCTCTTTCATTCTTTCCACATGCTTAAACCACCGTAAAATCATCTAGTTAGATTATTACACCAGCCTTCATTCCATATTCTTCTCCTGTCACACTATAACGTTCGTCTCTCATTCATTTTTTTTATATATATACCATAAACTCTCTTACAATAATCATCATCCCTGTTAATCAAAGGCGGAGTAGGTATATCAAAGAAAGATATAAGAGAATGAGCGGATGCGAAATGGATAGAATGCGTGTAAATAAGTTGCGATGGTTTGGAAATGTGGAATAAACGCACGATGAAAGGATGACAAAGAAGGTGTATTTACCTGGAAGAGGGGGCCTAAGAAAACTTGGACTAAGTGGATCAAATTCTCGAGGACGGCCACGTGTAGAGTAAGCAAAATCGGCGTGCATTTATGAGAAACATGGTGTTCCGTTCTCTCTGCCTACACCATCTAGGACACAAAGATATGAGTACACCGGAAATGCAATTAGTCGAACCTGGGATATCTCGTTTGGAAAGTCCGAGACTCCACCATCAAGCTACGACCATTGCAGTTTTTTTTATAGACGTAGGTATCCTTTATATTCACAACATATAAAATAATTAATTACAAATCTTATATTTTTTCATTCATAAGTTGGTATACAGCTTTTGATCAATAATAATAATGATCAACTGATGATGACTAACAATCAGAAGTCAATCACTTTTAGGATAGGATAATATTATCTTCCTCTACCCACGTGGCAATCATGACGTTCCCACACGCATTTAAATAAATAATAAATACACAAATAATATAATATAAGAACGTATATAATTTATTATTATCATATTTCCACATAAATATCCGAATCTGTTTGTATGATTGTGTAAACATATTATGTAACAGTCGCAGCAACTCTCAAAAGTAACGTAGCCATCAGACCAGCAGGGTTACTCTCGACAAAACTAAACACGATCTTAATCTAGTCTTGATCTTGATCATACGATGCACGAAGTGACTATTGGCCAAAAATACACGCAAACTGATCGCGCGTTAGCGGTAGCGCGTAGTTTTTGATCATAGTCCCTTCGTGCGTCGTATGATCAAGATCAAGACTAGATTAAGATCGTGTTTAGTTTTGTCAATAGTAACCCTGCAGATGAATGTACCTATTAAACATGCAAATTGTCCTCTGCGTGGCAAGTAAAAATAATAAATTCAGGATGGATGGCAAACCTCATCGCTGAATTTAAGATGTACATAGTGATGGGAGAAGAGAAAATTCTCTAAAGAAATTTCTCCGAGAATTTCTCCTCTGATGGAAGAAAAATTTCTCTCCATGATTTTTCTTAGTGGTATTATGACCTTTCGCCCAGTACACTTCGCAGCCAATCTGATTTATCCGAAAATTTGTGGGGCTTATTAAGGCCCAAATCGTAGGTTATTTACACTTTTTTCCATGTACGTACCTGCAATTTTTTTTAACTTAAATATGGGCATATGGGGTGTCAAACATCAAGATTTTTCATCAGTTATTAGCACTTTTTTATTTAGGTACCTTTTATTTTTATGTTTCCATAATTAATTGTAGCCATATTGGTGATAAATTGTCCCAAAATTTGTACATTGTTATTGATTGATTGAATAAAGTATTTATTATTATTATACTGTTAAATAAAAAATAAAAAAAATTCTCGGAAAATTCTCCAAGATATTTCACGGTAAGTAAATTTCTCAAAAAATTATTTCTTGAGAATTCCACAACTCTAGATATACCTACAATGTCTTTATTTTTTCGAACACAAGCAGGGTAGCCAGTGGAATACTGCGGGTAATAAACACACTTTTAGTCCTCTCAGCAATATTTAACATTAAAAATGACAAAAATGTTTACATTTGTGTGAATATATCTGTAGAAGATGAGGTTTGCCATCCATCCTGAATGTCTTAATTTTTTGTTTGCATGCTTATTACATGCGGTTGGTCTAATGGCTACCCCACTTGTGGGATATGCAGTGATGCTATAGTAGTAGTAGTAATCATTTATCGGTACCTAGACCTACCATCATGACACTTTCCACAAGTAGGAGAGCCAGTAAAATAACTGATAGTAATTAAAAATAAAAAAAAAACACTCAGTACCTACCAAAAGTACCTCATCACCGAATTATAGACACGTCTTATTCTTGATGCTGTTAATTAAATATTTTTTCAACTTTATCTCAGTAAAGTACTTGTCAAATAATTATCATATACATCTGCATCCAAATCCGGTTAAACAATAAAAAAATTAGTAAATATTCCAAACATTTGTTGCTAACTGGTAGAACTAGCAGCCGATAAAGTATTGAACTTAATTGTTCCAGCGCCATTTAGACGGGAGATCGCGATCTATTTGAGATCTGAAAAATGAGATCCCAAAAAGATGGTTGCTTCTAAGGTTTGCATAAAGCATCTCTCGATTGGTGGACCTTAAATCGTGACAGTGAGAATGGTGGAATTGGTGAACGTTGTCTATGGACACTGAAGATGATCACTTAAGCCAGCCTAGAGCCAATTCGTAAGCATTGGGACACCTTTCTCACTTCTTCCGATTAGATTTTACACAATGTTGCATTGTGTAGATATGGTTCTCCAATTGAGGTTTCTGATTGGATATATAATTATGCTTTATTATCAAAATAAAATAATTTGATTAATATTTTTAGGGCAAAGCCGGGTTTATAAGCTAATATTTAATACACGCATAAATATAATCTAAAATAGTGTAAGTACTATGTGCACAGTGTCGATATTAAAAGCCTTTAGGATAAATAAAAAATATAATTGTCGTTATAAATACACCACAACCTCGTTATTCTTGTGTGTCAATCAATATTTATCTTTATTAAAATCAGGGGCGGATCTACAGTATCCAGCGCCCTGGTGCAAAAATATGACCCCCCCCACTAAGTATTGACCTTAGAACCCTGGGCGTCAGAAGAAAAATTTTATGTTCATAAACCTTGTATGAATTTAAATTGAAGTACATAATTTTAATAAATATCTATTATTGATTTATTTTATTCACTTATATGTGGAGCGTGGAGGTCTATTAAAAACTAACAGCCAAACACAATGCAATTAGGTACCTACTTACTAAAATAAATGTGTAAATAAAGTAATAAAAACATTAAGTTACAAAACGTTGAGATATTCCATCCATCCTTTCAACATTCACGATAATATTGATGAAATAATAAATAAAAAAAATGTCTTCATTAAAAGAAATTAAATAAATCAAAAAGTAATATTATATTAGCTGTCCTAGCGCCTAGGTGTTCCTAGGCGCTAGGACAACTAGGACAGCATATAGAACAATAATAATGGGAAGGACACACAGGAAAAAACTTCATTGGATGTCAAAACCAAAACATGAATTCTCACAGTATCGATATATATACCTACACACTATATAATACAATGTATATTAGACATCTGTAATTCTGTAGTGTAGATAACTATAACATAACGTTATAGGTACATATAGATGGATGGTGCGACTGTTCCAAACGGAAAGGGACGGGTAGTGTACCAAGATACAAGCTTTCAATTTAAATGAATGGGACAGACGACATCCCATTTTTTATGTATGAAGTTTGCACCACTAGCTAGTGGTGCAAACTTCATACATAAAAAATGGTTTATGCTAATGACTTCAAAACTTGTTATACATTATATTTTTTGTAGTACGTACGTATATAATAATATTATAGGACTTAGGCATTATAGTACACATTTTCTGAATGAGTAGTGTTCATTATGTGTCTATGTATTTGTATATATGATCCTTATAGATATTGGACAATACTAAAATAGTAGGGTAGGTACCTGCTACTTCAGCTAGGACAGTAGGGTATTATCACTGTAGGTAGATACCTACTATGTAGTATAATATACGTTTGAATGAAAGTAAAATGATTTGCACGCACTTTTGTATACCTACGTGTGATTATTATTTTTTATTCCGAGGCGAAATGTTTGGAAAAAGACCAAGAAAAATAATGCTCTTTTAGTGGCGCCGTTTTAAGGTAGCGCCCTGGTTTTTTGCACCAACTGCACCTATGGTAGATCCGGCGTTGATTAAAATCAAAGAATTTCAAACTTATCTATTACCTTTTTGCGTGCTGCATGGCCCTTGGACAATGGGTAAAATATCTCCCAACGTTTCGCATACTTCTGTGGTAGGCGTCTTCAAGGAGGAGGCTTTTCAAGGGGGTGCCTCGCTGGTTTTGTACTGTACTGTTTTGGAGGTATGACAATATGGTAGAGGGCGAAGTCCTAAGTGTTTTCCGTCTTCAGAAAACTCAACAGACACAGTTATAGAGCTCGAAAAAAAATACCGGCTAGATTTAAATTCCGAATTTAGTCAATAGCAATTTAGTTCAAATACTTAGAACGTTTAATCTGCTCGTTGGTCCGAACAATTTCATTCAGTGGAAAAATAAATAAAAAAAATTTATATAGAATTACTCATTAACTTGATGGTAGAGAATCCTGAGTTTGAATTTCAGCTGCCAAACCGTTTCATCTTTACGTCACAAGCATATCCTTCACTGAGAAGACGTATTGATATGTACCTTATGAGGTTTATTTCAAAATCAAATTAATATTCTTCTAAAATTGTCATTTATATCTGACGATATAAAATTGTATCAGATAAACAAAAGACACTAACCGAATACACGTACATCGTAAACAAACTGTAAACAAATAATATTTCATTATGCCATAAATCAATAAAGAAGATAATTATATATAATTATTTCTTACATATCATTATTATATCTTTATAAAGGAATAGATAATAATGATAAAAGACGAACTAAGTCACCAAAGATAAATCTTGTCCTCAATCAATAATATATTTTTACGCAGAATGCCTCCCATTATGAATGTCTTAATATTCTTTTAACGATTGAATTTTACAATAATCTTTCTAAATTTGTCAAAAAACTTTTTAATACAATACTGAATCTTATGATTTTTGAATAAACATATTAAGTTAGTTCAATGTACATGGACAAATGAAGAGTAAATTTGATAGGAGAGAAAAAACGAGTCTAGTTACACTAGATATCTTAATTATCTATGTAAATCTATGGTTTTGATTATGACAGATAATGATCTAGGTATGATTGATCGACGTTGTCTAACAATATTACGGGTTACTTTCATCAATATTGAAGTGATGATCCGCAGTAGTAAACATGTAATGAAAAGATTTATCCTAATGATCTACAAACATTGATGATTACCCACTGTTTAGATTTACATAATGATCGAATAGATCCTAATAATAATTACTTTTATTAAGATCTAAAGAGAAATTTATCTGTCGCTTCGGTGATGTATAAGATTAATAGTTATTAAAAATACTATAAAATGCTTTCCCCGTGTGGTCAACATTTTATGTACGTTTTCGAACATCCTGTAAATGGTAGATATTCTTATAACAAGTAGAGGACATTAAAATATTGTATTCAACGATGGACTATGTCGTTTACAAGTCAACTCATAAGGAATGCAGCAATAATAAATATTCTTATCGTTTGACTTCATTTTCCATTTAGATTATAAAATGAGACATGCTATTTGTCTTCTGTTTTTATAAAAGTTTATAGCACAGAGAAGACAACCTATATTTTTATTACCTGAGATGAATTCAATGGTTAGCTACTCCAAATTAAAAAAATTGGCAGATTTGTAAAAAATATGCGTACGTATTATAATCATAGGAAAAGGGTATTATCATATTATATTTTATTTTTTACTACTTTTGCCTTGCAGCGAAATCAAAAAACTGTTGTATGTATAAGTAGAAAAATAAATATTTATTTATTTATTTGTATTCAAATAGTAAACAGTAACAGTTACAAAGTTCAAAAATATTATAATGGTATTAAAATATGTGTTTCTCAAACTGTGAAAAGCTATAAATTTATAAATTATACCAGTTTTTTCTAACAGTATTTGAAAATATTGGAAAACAAGTTTATTACTATAGTCTAACGGCAGTTATCAAGATGACAGAGTACCTACTTTGCTTATAGACATTTTTTTTATTTATTTATTCTTTACTGCACATTGATTACAAGCACATTTACACAAAAATATATTTAAAACAAATAAAATTTTACAATCGATATACAGAGGGCGAGTTTATAGCAGAGGGGCGATTTCTTCCAACTTATCCAAAAATATACGTTGTTTGGAGTGCTGAGAGGAAAGTATAAGAAACAGGTGTGCGTGTATGAGAAATTGTAAGAATTTAAAGGCAGTGAAAGAAGTTTGTAGCGATATATCTACATGGCGTTCTATCCTATGTGCCTATTCCTCTTAGGATGCGGCGGCGGCGTGAGCGTGTAATATGAGTGGTAGTAGTAGAAATTGAGAAAAAGTTGAGAAGCATAGGAAACTATAAAAAGTTAGACAGTTGAGATTATTGCTTTAAGAAAGTTATCGCAAGGCATAGTAATATCGTGAAAAAAATAAAAGTGGGTAGTAACAGTGAGAACAAGTAAAGTTTTGTCGTTAACGGCCTGTGACAGATTGTGGAGAGGAAGTGGGAGTAGGAAGGGAGAGATGATAAATTAGAAAACTACAGGAATGACTCCGTGACAAAATATTGCAGGATTTGCATAACTGATTCTTAGCAGGATTCTGGCAGGGCGAATTTTGATATTTTCTATTTTTGGAGCTATGAATGTAACTAACCGACATTTATGTAAAATAGACTTAAATTGGATTGGGTGGGCGAATTCAGAGAGATCCCACGATTTATGTTGCAATAAAGTTTATTATAATTATTATTTATGGAAAAACTGTCTTCTGTTTTGAGATTAGCATATTTTTAACGAAATGGTGACCTACTAAGATTCTGGATTTTGACCTAACATTCATAACTCGACCAAAAATCGCAAAACAAAAAATATATCTGTTTCTTATTCTTGAGTCATTTTGACAGATACACTTTTTTATAGTAATTAATGTAGAAAACATTTATACTGTTTGCTTATTATTTGTTAATTTATTCATATTTGTACGGAAAAATTGCTATTTTTACATAAAAATAACAATTATAAAGAGAAGTAGGCAAAAGAAATACTCATGAGTAAGAAATATACAAATTATTTTTTTCACATTATTACATCTTTTCTTTTTTCAATCAAGTTAAGCAGGTTTTAGCAGTTTTTCGTCACACAACTAGCAGGAACTTTAATTTCAATCTGGTCATTGTGTCAGAAGTCGAGGTTCAGGAAAGCGCTATCGTCCCGAATACTTCCAACTTCCCGTAGGTGTGTTTGTTGACAATATAAAATTATTTTTATTATTACCATATTATCCAATACATTAAACTTGTAACCTAATTTTGGAAAACTTTAAATGGAAAGGTGTGGATTTATTAGAATTGTTGAGAAACTTATTCGATCTTCTACTCGTATTACTATCAAGTGAGGTAGCCGACCAGCCGCGTGCATTAAACATGCAAGCTGTTCTCTCCGTGCCAACAAAAAATTAAGACGTTCAGGATTGGTGGCAAAGCTCCGTTGCTTAATTTACCTAAAATGCGTTATCAACGTTCAAATGGAATTCTATAAATAGCGGTTTGAGATTTTTTACCTATGTTTGTGACATTGTCATTTATTCATTAATTTTTAATATGTTCTAAAACTGTAGTGTTGACGACGATATACTGTGAAAGAGGTTTTTTTCTAACCATCAAAAACTTACCCTCAAAAGATCATATTATAATGAGTTACGACGTAGACAAATGCATCAATTTTAAAAACATTACACATAATCACCTTTTGAGTGATCAAAACCATGGATTAAAAACAGTCATTAAAATTGTTCATTAATTTAAAAATAGAACATATTTTGAATTGATACGGGTGGTATAGAACAAAATGAAGATAAGAACTAGACATTAACAGTTAACGAATCAATTAACATTTTTTGATATTCTGGTTAAATTATCGGTTAAAAATTAATTCATTAATATTTATTAGCCGTAAGAGAGTGGAGTAACGATTTTTGAAGAACTGATATCAGCCATGGACCACGCCAATAAACCTTTTTTTTATAATCAAGAATCAATTTATTTATTGACTCATTCATTATTTACTGTACATTGATTATAATACATACAATTTGATAAAAAAAATGCATTCATTCTAATCAAATACAATCAATATACAGAGGGCGTGTTTATCGCGGTTATTTGGGTTCGTCGGTAGCCTGGAGGTAGAGTCTCGGCCTCATGGAAATGAAGATCGCGGTTCGATCCCACGTGCCGGCAAAATTCCCTTTCACGACACAAGCTTTTAGCTTACTGTGAAAGGAGTATAAGGTTGTATTTGGGTTTATAACAAAACCCAGATATATCTTTATTTAAAAAATAACAGTGACTACATAATTAACAAAGATAACTTTTTCATTAACGGATTAACAATTATTAACTGAGTTAATTATTTTTGTAAAGGTGCCCGACTCTAATGAAGATATTATTTAAAAAATCATTTGAAAAATATATATCATTGTAGATAATTTAAAGAAGTTTACTTTCACTCATTACCATAATTATGTTTAAATTATTCATCTGATGAACATAATATTCTTTAAACAGGTTTCATTTTAAACAATCAACAACAACGTAATAATGTAGTAGTTTTGACGTTGTTATGAAGTCATCTTTCATTTAAAAGACTCCGATATGAAATTACCTAATGTGTTCTAAATTTGAAATATGGTCATTTTTTAAAAATTGATTGATCAATTGAATCGTGTAGTAACACAACGTCATATTGACGGATGTAAATTTTGTTTTGACATATTTTTTAAAATACCTATATGCTCCTGCATAGAATTTAAGAATAATGAAGATTTTTTTTAAAATTAGGACAATTTTTTAAATTTAGGAATCTGTTTGAAAATATGTGCTCCTGCATGGAACTGCCTACATGGAATTTAAGAATGATGAAGATTTTTCAAAACTAGGACAATTTTTTAAATTTAGGAATCTGTTTTAAAATATGTGCTCCTACATTGAAATACCTACAAGGAACTTAAGAATTATGAATATTTTTTTTTAATTACGTCAAAATCGTTAAATAAATATTATACATACTGAGCAAATATTATACCCTTTAAAACTCACAATAACTGATGTAGCACATTCCTCCAGAATATTCGAATCTAAGATTTTCCGATTGAATGTAAAAGTATGGACTTGGATAAAAGAAAATGTTTTTGGTAGAGTTAAAGTATGTTAAAAACAAAATATTATGACTATCTTTAAAATGTCACCCTGCACTGAGACCATAACAGATTTTGAGCAAGGCGATCTCAGCAGTAAAAAAACAAAGCAAAATCCAAAAAAAGATGCAACAGACAGAGAAAATCAAAAAAGAAACAACAGAATCTAATCAAAATCAAATATTCAAAGCGACCGGAAAAATAAATATTCCACGTCTTGTACATAAATAATTAAGACAATTGAAGTAGTTAATATGCAACGACTGACGACAGCGTTACGTTAGGAACGAATAAAATATTATAATAGGGGTCTTTCTCAATTTGAATTTTGTTCCATGATTTCATTTATTATAACCCCTAACTTCTCCTTGGAACATAGTCGGTTATCTTATCCTAGGCGCCTAAGGGGCATATATTGGTAAAACTTACAAAATATAAGACTTTTAATAAGTTTTCGCTTATAATTTAATATTATATTGATTGCATGTTGTATAAATATTCAAATTATCGAATTTAGTGCTATGTTTTAATTGACTTTTTGTTCGTAATAACAGCATAAATACATTCTAGATTCAAAATAAATTATGAACACCTTGAATATACTCTGGATTCTAATTATATTATGGACAATATTTATGATTTTCGGTCAGTTTTTTATATCTTCTTCTGTAGGTGCCCTGTCAGGTCCCCCGACGTTGGCGATCACTCTGGCATAGGCTTCTCGGTCCCACACTGTCTGGAACAACTACTCTCCATCTCTCATTCCAGTCCAATCTCGTATATTGCGCAGTTTTCATATAAAGTTTTAAAATATATCTTAATGCTACATAGTTTTTTGGATAAAAAATTTGGTTTAAAGATTCATGCAATGTTTTATTTCAATTTGTATAAATTCATAGGCACTCGGGCACAGATGTGCACCTTGGAATTTCAAAATGAGGACAAAAATCAATGATTATTTCTGGCTTTCTTTTTTTTTCTGACAAAGTACCATCATGGTGCATAGACGAAAGTAATACAACTGATTTTCCTTTTTTTGGTTCGTAAGACACCAAGGTGAGTTTTTTTGTGAATCCAAATACCGATGATAACTCTTCTCGGGACCGATTAGCTAAGAAAGTTTTTGGAATATACTGTTTGTTTTTTCGTAATGTTCCAATCAAAGTGAGTCCAGAACTTTTCAAGTTCAATGCCAATTGTTTTGTTGTGAAAAAATTATCACATGTTATATTCCTATTTGTATGATAATATGGTTCACACAATTTTTCAACAATTTTTTCTCCGAGATTCGTTGCTCGTTCATTGCCCTCTTTACCCAAATATGGAATTCCACCAAGAGGGTAACCATTTTTAGAATCATTAAGCCAAAATATCTTCATCCCATATTTTTCTGGTTTTGATGGCATATACTGTTTGAATGGACATTTTCCATCATAACCAACCAGTGTTCGTCTACAGTTATGTTAAAACCTGGCATATAAGATTTTTTAAGATTTTTGTTTATCATCTCCCATATATCTCTAATGCATGCCAATTTATCGGTTGCTCGTCTCTGTGATCGAGAGCTTTTGTCATCGAATCTCATAAAACGTAGGATCATCGGGAATCTTTTTTTTTGACATAGTGGCACGAAAGATTGGAGGTCCGTACCTCAAACTCCACAAACGATGAACACTGACATCTTGAGATTTCAAATGCCCAGCAGTAAGCAATATTCCAATAAAGTCATTCATTTCAATATTGTCTACAGACTTCCAAGGTGCGTTAAATTTCTTCTCTGTGTATACTCTTTCAGCTTCCATATTAGTAAACTTAGTTATAATAGATATCACTTCTTCTGAAAATATTAGTTGAAATGATTGCACTGGAATTTCAATTGTCAAACCTGGAGGTAATAATATTTTATTTACTGACCCTCGAATTATGTTGTGAGCCGGTGTCCTTCCAGAGAGTTGAGGAAAAAGATACCAAGTACTTCCGTCTTTAGAAACAGGATGAGATTCACTATTATTAGAAGTATTAGCACATTCATCATCGTTGGTTTCATCTTCGCTGACATTGTCACTATGATAAGAAGTAACACTCACGTGGTCAGAATCTTCATCGGTTTCTCCATCAGAAATATTAAATTCTGTATCAGAACACTCCATTTCAACAAGCTCACAAATTTCATTATCGTTTAAGATTTTATTTGACATGATTAAATTGATAAAACACACGTGTGAACTACACAAGTATCAAGTAAATATTAATTGTAACCATGTGCCGATGTGGCGCCATGGGGAATGTGACTGACTTTTGTAATTGATATTTAATTACTCTCATTATTTTTTACGATGTTTTATATGAAATCTGAATATAAGTATGTAACTGGAGGAGTACTAAAAAGAAGAATAAAATATACTTACAATAAAGTGTCGAAATTGAGTTTTTAATTACGCAATGTGCCTATAAGGCGTCAAGGATAAATTAACGGTTAAGATGCATTTTGATTGGATGAATTTGTTTTTAATTATTTGAAAATGGAATAGTAGGTACGCAATCAACTTTTTTGCTGGATATTTTCATAGATTGATTACATAATCTGAAATTAATTAAATAAAATCGTATTTTAACCACAGTAATGGAGATTCATAATGAAATGCGGGTATTTAAATGTGTTCAATACTTGAGACTTGTGGTCTAAACAAAATAACAATTGTCAATATTTCTTTGATTTATTAATACTTAAATAATAAAAAATATTCTTATTTAAATATAAAAACGTCTTTATAATAAACAATAGCTCAATAAGATGATTTTAATAATTTGATGGAATCCTTTTTTAATTTTATTAGAATGAAATTTTTTATAAGTTAGCAAGCACAACAATAAGAAATTCATCAATATCCAATGGTAATGTTTTTTTTTGTTTCGTTTGGTCCAATGATAATAATAATCAAAAACTCAAAACTCCCATATCAAATTTAGCTAAGGATAAGAGTGGAAAAACATAGGGGAGCTTATATATTTTCAAAGATGGAACCAAAATGGCTGAAGAAAAAGGTATTGCTTTGTTTATTACGTGAATAGGTATAATAATTATGAATATTTAGTATGACAATTTTTGAAGGCTATCTTTCCTAATAGGCTCGTTATTTATGTACTCATGTTTATCCCTTCATACCTGTTTCTCTTGTGGGTTTGGCAGAGAGCATAAAAGGCTTGAATATGCTGTAATTAGATACACAAATTTCTACTTCATTAGAAGCCAGTCACAAGGTCCTGGGTTTGATTCCCGGCCAGGACAAAAGAATAATCTTTTTCAAATTGTTCTCGGTCTTGGTGTTACGTGTATAATAATGTATATGTTTAGTGCATTGTAGATATTAGTGATGTAACGAATATTCGTATTCGCATTCGCAAAAAAATATGCGAATGTTTTGCGAATACTATTTTGGTAATAAAGTATAGGTAATTCTGTAAAAGTACCGGATACTTACCCGGTACATTGTAGAAAAAGTACTGCAAGAAAATAATACAACATTATATCTTAGTTTGGGACTAGTTTGATCTGTGTGAATTGTCTATACATGTTATGTAACTACTTAATACTAGGTATTGTTAAATCTAAGTTTTGTTGCAAAGACAAGAGTTCTAATTTATTCTGGGGTTCGATTTGTCTATAATACCTATTAAGTACTCGTCAATATATGTAAATCAAAACAATGTTTAAAATCACATTACAATTTTATAATAATAACTACCTACACAGTATTGTAACAAAAATACAATGCAAATGTAACACCTGGGTAAGAAAAATAAGGAAGGGTGCATAAAAACAACATTTTGCTACAAATACCTAACTATATATAATAATGTAATAATCAATTTAACAATAATATATCTACAAAACATCTGTCGTCTCAGGTAACTCAATCATAATATTGTGTCCCCCTATAATCTTAAGGGGAGTGTTGAGGGTGAAAGACGAATGAGCGTTACAATACATAATTATTTTAGGGATTGAATTTGTGCACTTTGGTAGATATACAAACATATATTTATATGTGTTTTTACATTTTTATGTATATTTTAGCATTTTTAATTCTTCCTGTATCTTTTTATTTAGTAGCTCAAATTTATGTTTGTTAGTTGATACGAGTAAGAAAGGGATTTTAATTGGGTTGCACATTGTTATAATTACTTAATTGTAAATTTAACACATGAAACTACCACATAAGGCTTAGAAAAGACAACGTCACCTTATTCGGTAGTGCCCCGGACTGGACTTGCACCCGCATCCCTTAACCTTGTCGCGAGGAGTGCTTTGTCCAATTAAGCTACCGGGCGACTTGCCGAAGGCTCCGATATTCTCTCTTATAAACCCCGACAGCTTCATGTGTAGGTATTGTTCTGAGATACCTAGTATGGGTACTCCATGTTGGATACTACCAAATATAGTTAGATAGGATTGTACCTACCATGAACTCTCTAGGTTTACGTTTAGTTCCAGAAACAACTATTTATATTCATCATTGCTGTTAGCTTTGATGCGAACCTAGATGTCGCTAGTGTCACTGAACTATTTCTCACTGAGCGGGTGAGTCGACAGGTATGTTTATCGATAGATTTTTACAATTAACCATTCTATGAGGTTATATAATGTAAATTTAACTGTATGATCCACATAGAATAAATAAAATAAAATAAAAAAATATATTATACATTGCTGCAGGGTGTGTATCCAAATTATACTGAACGGCATTATTGCTGCTTTTTTTTCTCTCTTAAAATAAAATATATGATGAATTGTATGGCCATAACATCCAACGGGATGAGCCGCCATATAAAAAAAAAATTATTGCTGCTTACGAGAATCTTTGTGCTGGGCCTGGATAGAATTGTCTATGTTTTATATATACATAATACCTACATATCGAGGGCATACAACCAAAATGCACTAAGTCATTTCAGTTTTGAGATGACATGGTGGCAGTTAAATGAAAAAAAAAAGTGTTTAGATCAATACAAATTCGCCATGTATTCTTTGAACTTTAATTACATAAGATGATATTGGTAAGTGACTTTTAGGCTTTGCAAACAAATTTAAACATAGGAAATATGTTAATTACTTGAATAGTTTTTGACAACTTTTCTAGCACTAGACTGACTTAGTGCATTTTGGTTGTATACCCTCGATATTATAGGTAACTAATTAAAAATATTTGTCTATTGATTAGTTCTGGTGCATGAGTAGTAGAGTTCTTTATGAGATTAAAACAAAAAATCACATTTCCCCTCGACTAAGTTATTTATTAATATTTTTAATATTTTTTTGTTTAGCTCCTCTTGCAACAGTTTTTACAGAGTTATTGTTAATAGAGATATTAGAAAAATTGAGAGTACAATTTTTTTTTCTTGGACTACGTTGTTTCAAGTGTTCGTGACATTTATTATTAGAACCACACACCCTGAGAAACCAAATGCATAATAAATATAAAGTTGCTTATCAAATGGATTGTAATAAAAACTCTTAGTACAAATACATGGGAGCCAGTGACGGAACGAGTTATTTTTAATTGTACCATGCCTAAATAGAGTGAAAAGAAATTGATATTGTTTAAGGGAATTAAGGGGGATTAAGAGTTGGTTAGTTATCCGAGGTAAAAACTCTCCTACTCTTTTTATAATTATTTCTCTAGTGTCTCGTAAAATGCGTATGTCATTTTCGGTATCAGTAAATTCACTGAATAACATACAAGTCATCCCCTTCGCACCTTTAAAATAAGATATTCAAAATGAGTGAAATGCGCCCTCATTGAATTAATGTTAAATTATTTATAAGTGATAATGTCAATACTTTCAAAAATCCTTGAGTAAATAAACATCTAAATAAGATTTAATATTTGAAATATTATTCTATCGCATTTACTTTTACAAGACTATCCAGTCGTTTGCGAGCGATTGTCGTAATATTTTTAATAAAAATCTACAGTAGTCTTGAGAAACGCTGACATTATTCTAATTAACCGGTAAAAACGAAGTTACCAGTAAAAAATAATTAACTGATAATAACATAATGTGTAAGTAAAAGTAAGTAAGTATACCCTTTTTTAATTTTTGGGTCAAAATATTTTTTAATAATCCATAAGTTAGGTACACCACTGTCGTGCATCACTCTGTTTTGTCTATGAAAGTGACAGTTGAGTGAGATCTGAACTGATGCACATTAGTTTATTATTAAGTTATGTCATAAATAGTAAGTAAATGCACCTATCACTTACACTGCTGGCTGCCTAAATGACATTTGATGGTTTGTCTATGGTTTTAAGAGGGACATGCTGACATAATATAAGATTTAGACAGTTGTTTATGAAAAGATAATTGTGAGAATGTTATATCATGTTTTTCGATTGTAAGTTTTCTATACTCTTAAAACAACTCCCAAAAATGATATAGTTATAAATGTACAGATCATCCTCTCTGTACCAAAGAAATAATACATTCAATATAATAAAGCACGAGCACTGCTCAATTTTGAGGGTCAAATATGTAATAAATGTGTTTTTATAATTATGTAGTAATAAGGTGTGTATGTAATATTATTAATTTGTAAATTTTATTAAAATAAAAAATATTTGAATTTGAAATATGTTTGGCATTGCTCACTGCCGAATTGGTAAGATTAATGTCTTATTAATTGTGTCGGTGCACACGTAGTAGAATTCCATAATTATAACTTTTCTAATTTTGAAGAGGTAACACTATGAAAGCTCATTTTTAAATTTTGGTAATAAAATAAAAATTTAACACTGTATAACTTTCACTATTTAATATTTTGCTTAAAAGCTTTTCGGACATACGTCCATCTTCAGTAATAAATATCTTATAACTAATGATAAAAGACAAAAAGGAACAAAACGTTAAACATTATAAATAATTGAGAGTAGGGGGGTGGGCGGGGTTAATGGGATTATAATAAGGATCTGTGTAGTTATTGGTAGAGGTGTTGGTTCAAGGTAATGAATGGGTAGAGGTAGTGAAAGGGTGGGTTAAAGGAGAAATGAGAGGAGGTATTTGTATATTAATAATATTATCATTATTTTTGTTGATTTCCACTGCTTCTAGAATATTCATTTTATGTCCTTTTTTGCATGTATATAAGACTTTTAATCAATCTTTTAATAAATGTGCCAAAATAATTAAAGAAGTCATAAATAAACCAGTGAAACAAAATAAAGATCATAAAATCCTCAATGAAATTATTAACATCATAAAAACAAAACATTTAATTATAACCAAAGCCGATAAGGGGAATTCTATTGTTATACTTAATGACAATGACTATGTAAATAAGATAAAAGAAGTGATTTCTGACGATTCTAAATTTACCAAAGTGCTTAAAAACCCAACGGATAAATTTCAAAAAGAAACAAAAGATATTATAAAAAAACATAATAAACTTTTTCAAAACAACAATAAAGACCATTTAACTATTATGAACCCAAAAACACCAAAATTATACGGTCTGGCAAAAATCCATAAAGATAATATACCTATTCGACCTGTTGTTTCATACATAGATTCACCATCGAGCAAATTATCTAAATTTATAAACAAAATATTTTTAAATGTCACTCAATTTAAACCTAAGTACACAGTTAAGAATTCGGTTATGCTTTGTGAAGAACTCAATAAAATAATACCTCCTAAAAATTGTTTTCTCGTATCATTTGATGTAAAAAGCTTATTCACAAATATCCCAGTAGAAGAAACATTACAAATAGTGAATTCAATTTTGCGCGAAAAGTGTGAAAATAGTGAAATGGCAAAAAGTATTGAAGAAATTTTGAAAACTTGTCTCAAACAAAATTATTTCCAATTTAGAGATGACATCTATGTACAAACGTCAGGACTACCTATGGGATGTTCTTTAAGTTCAATTATGGCAGATATCTTCATGGACCACTTTGAGAAAAAACTGTTTGAATCGGATAATCCACTTATTCAACATGTTTCAAATTATCATAGATACGTCGACGACATCTTCTGTACTTGGTCAGGTACAAGAAGGCAACTAGACATGTTCCTAACACATCTTAATAAACAGCATCCCAACATTCAATTCACAGTAGAAGTAGAAGAAGAAGGAATACTTAATTTTTTGGATCTATCGATATCAATTAAAAACAACAAATTCGACTTTAAAATTTATCGGAAACCTACGTATACAGACACAATAATTCATTCAACATCATGCCACCCTACATCACATAAAATGGCCGCATTTAATTCAATGATACATCGATTGTTATCCATTCCTTTATCATCCGAAAATTATAACGAAGAATTAAAAACAATTTTAGATATTGCAAATAACAATGGTTACAAAAAGTGTGATATTATGAAAATATTGCATAAAAAAGAAAGAAATGTTCTAACATACAAATATATTTATCCTAAAACACAACCACAGTCAAATGAAGAATTAACATATAAAAGAATTGAATTTATGGGACAGATAACATATAACGCTTTAAATACTTGTAAAAAAACAACTTTTAAACCAGCATTTTATACTTCAAACAACATTGGGAGAAACATTTTCAATACAAAATCTAAAATCAATAAACTCGATCATAGTGGTATCTATAAATTACAATGTAATGATTGCCCCAAATATTATATTGGCCAAACTGGAAGAAAAATCTTATCCAGATATAAAGAACATAGAATGGCTCTGAATACAATTAAAGTTAATTCAGAAATGGCGGACCATGCCAAAGAATCGGGTCATTCTTTCAATCAAGAAGGATTAAAAGTCTTATATACATGCAAAAAAGGACATAAAATGAATATTCTAGAAGCAGTGGAAATCAACAAAAATAATGATAATATTATTAATATACAAATACCTCCTCTCATTTCTCCTTTAACCCACCCTTTCACTACCTCTACCCATTCATTACCTTGAACCAACACCTCTACCAATAACTACACAGATCCTTATTATAATCCCATTAACCCCGCCCACCCCCCTACTCTCAATTATTTATAATGTTTAACGTTTTGTTCCTTTTTGTCTTTTATCATTAGTTATAAGATATTTATTACTGAAGATGGACGTATGTCCGAAAAGCTTTTAAGCAAAATATTAAATAGTGAAAGTTATACAGTGTTAAATTTTTATTTTATTACCAAAATTCCATAATTATGTAATTTGAAACAAGTGTTTCTTTGTAACTATACATAGATTATTGATTCCGTAAGCAAGTCAAGATAATGACCTGATAAGTCGAAAGACGTCTCTCTCGGAATCAATAATCTATAGTAGAAAGAAACACTTGTTTCAAATTACATAATTAATGTCTTACATGATCCATAGAATCATGTGAATGACAATTACAAAAACTGCTATTGTAGGAGACCCACTACCTACCCGTAGAGCGCAGAAGTTCCAATTTGGCCGTATTTCTACACTAAGCGAAATTTTGACAAACTAATCAAATATCTGATAGTGAGATGTAGGCATCCGCTCATTCTCCTGATATCCTTATTCTTCACTCTATCCCGCAACGTTTTACCAACCATTCTTCTCAGTAAACGTATCTTCACAGCATTTATTCCACTCATAAATATGTACTTTCCAAAATTATAAAGGAACAATGTAAAAAAGGGTACCAATATAAGTAAATTAAAAATAGCATCGGTATATTGTTACTTTTTACGATCGTAGAATTGGCAGTAAATCAATATTATATTATCATTAGTAGGTATAATGTGGCTACCACTGAAGACCTACGTACATACAATATGTAATAAGTTGTTATTATTAATAATGTCAATACCAATTTTATTGTTATTTAATTCAGTACACAAAGTTATATCATAATAAGCGAATATAAAATAAAAAATTGTTATTATTAGGTACAATATTATGATACTATGAAGACGCTGTGGAGAATTATATTGCCCTTTTTATCTGATTTTAATCAGACAATTAATATAATATCTACTAAATTGTAATATTTGTATGTAGAAGCGAAAACACATTAGGTAAACATGTCATGAGACGTCGTTTTTCAGTATGACCGTTCCAAGTTTTTTCAACAAAATTATAAGTTTTATTCAAATGTTTGTTAACAAGAAACTTCATACAAAATAATGATTGCTATTAACCATATCACTCGCTTTTTGAAATTGACGTAAAATAAAGTTGAAATGGAATTGTTTTGCATATTTTTTTTTATAGTTGGATAGGTATTAAAAAATATAATATAATAAATATTTTAGGGGTAGAGGAATATGCCATCTAAAGAGCATATTAATAAGGACTAAAGCAATCCTTGTATAAATATTTTACCATGTTTTAATGTATGTACTTATATTTGTTTGTATGCTTTCCATCTTGTTCCTGGAATAGAATAATCTCCAGCTTATCTGTCAGATTTTGAGTGCATATTTGTAAAATATCACGTAATGAGGCATTTACCATCTTCATTATCGAACGAAAATGTGACCGTCGAAAAAGGCACGTAAACCAATCATCCTTGTTTTTTTTAAGTCACGGAGAGGACAACTTGTATGTTTGTTCTATGCAATAAGCATACAGATTACCCCAATAGTAGGAAATTCCACCATTACCCCACTAGCAACACATAAATTATTGATTTGACATTTGCAATTATCAGGCAAGTATGGAAGGTATAGTAAACCTGATTAATATCTTCTATATAATTTACATCTATTGACCACTTTCCTAGATAATAAAACTTAATGTGTCTAATTAATTAACAATATAAACACACATTTTGATTAATATAGTTAGGTATTAATCAAAA
The DNA here is from genome assembly GCA_947579605.1 of Athripsodes cinereus. NCBI lineage: Eukaryota > Metazoa > Arthropoda > Insecta > Trichoptera > Leptoceridae > Athripsodes > Athripsodes cinereus. The sequence goes on from OX388318.1 coordinate 6,547,560, forward strand.
ATATTTGTTTAAAAAATAATGTTGCCAGTTTTTAGTAATAATTTAAATTTTTCAGGAATGTATAAAAATTTCATCCATGTTTACACAATTGTGAATGTTATTTCACATAAATAATGATCTTCTGGTAGCAATAAAATCAGAGATTCATTTTATATTTACTACATTATAAATATAAGTTTGAATTAGAAAGAAATTTATATTATTATTTCCATGAGCGTGTATTTTATGCATACTTATCATTAGATTTAAATTTGGATTCATTTTCAAATCTACATATTAGAGGAAAGTCACCAAATATGGAATACCATTTTGTTTTTGGGATATAAAAAAAAAACTTCATATAAATTAAATCAGTTTAATGTTTTTACTAATCAGTCATACATTTATATGTAGTAATTAACAGCCTTTAATCAAATATATTAGTTATCAAATTAAAATCTAACACAAAAAACAATCTCACAAATTAGTAACCAAATATGGAATAGGTACCCATATATAGAATACAAGCATAAATCAACATAACAATAACAAAAATGGACATTAATATCTTTGAGATCAATTAAATGAATATAACATATTGTGATCAATGAAATAAGTTACATAATTACTTGCAAAAGTCACAGATCCAAGTATCAAACTCTGGACCAGCACAATCATAATGTGCCCAGAGCCCACACATCAAGCATTTAATCCAGCTTTCTCCACTTTTATCCATGGAAAAAAGTCTTGAACAGAACATACATTCTGCATCAGCAGAGTCAGGAGGTACTTGGTCCATCAACTCATCATGTTCACTACCTTCATCAAACTGGATAACGTCTAGTTCCTCAGAGTCTTCTTCTTCACTATCATCCTTATTTTTCTTCGTTTGTTTGTTTCTCTTCGCAGTTTTCTTCTTATTCTTTGTCTTGACTAGTTTACTTTCTTTTTCTTGTCTCTTCATATTTTTATTTTCTAAATCATTTTTGTAGGGAGAAGATGTTATGACTGCTGCTACAGCAGCTTTTCTTCCTCTGCTAGATACTTTTCTTCGTTTCTCTGGCACTGGACTTATGGCATGCGGAGACACCAGACCCAAACTGCTGCGATTAAGCCCAGAAGTCGAAGGTGCAGGTTCAGGTTGTAAATTAGCAGTTGTTTGTGGTGCACGTATTTCTACCAGAACTTGACCAGTTTCAGATCTTGATTCCAGCGGAGGGATATTGGTTGTACAACCATCTATTACAGCATTTTGTTGCGCAGCAATAAAGTCCACATCACTGAAGACATTTTTATTTAAAGGCCACAATCCAGTGACTTTGAACCCGTTGGCTGCAATTTCGCCTGTTTGTACTTTCAAATAGGATTTGCCAAACAGCTCCACAATATCATATGGACTTAGAGGTCTGTTGTTGTCTCTAATCCACATGCGTATTTCCTCACTATAGTATGTTTTTAAAGGCCCCATGAAAGTCTTATCTAACGGCTGCAATTTATGAGTCGTATGAGGAGGTAACGAAACTATGTCCACGTTATTTTCCCTAGCAATATCTATTATATCGATATTGTGAGTATGACTATAGTGTCCATCTAGTATCAGTAAAACCCTCGATTCAGGAGTCGGGTTGGTGTGTTGAATAAAGTGCTTGAACCAGTCTGTAAAGATGTTCATTTGTATCCACCCTGATGGATGCGCAACTCCGACTGATCCTGGAGGACAGCCTCTCATTAGCTGAGCACTCATATTTTTTCTGGGAAAAATAATGAATGGTGGCACAAAATGACCAGTAGCATTCATGCAAACAACTATTGTCATCAGAGATCCTCTTTCTGCTGAAGTCAGTGCAGCTACCTGGCGTTTACCTTTGTGGCCGATTATTTGTGGTATCTTACTTTGTACTATTGTGAGGCCTGATTCATCCACGTTGTAAATACGATTTGGTGGATAGTTATTTTTAGTGTAAAGCTCTTCAAGGAGGTTGAAAAAGGCTTCCACTTTTTCTTTATCAAATCCAAATGCTCTGGCAAATGATGTACCAGTTGGTCTTCTTATCGAAAGTTTATCTTTATGACGATTTAAAAATAACTTCAACCACTTTTTTCCAGCCATACCAGATTCACCGAAGGGATTCTGCAAATTGTTTCGCTTTGCTAGCATGAACGCCATACGGCGAAGATCAGTTCTTGTTAAACCGTGAAACTTGCTCTCCATTATTAGTATGTATTCTACAAGCTGACGTTCAAGTTCGGAGCCCAAGATAGTTTTTCGTCCTAATGTAGTAGCTGCTGCCACTTCTGGAGACTGTTCATCTTTTTGGCAGAGACGAAATAAAGTTGTCCTAGGCACTTGAAAATGCTGTGCCGCTTTCAAATACCCCATTTTCTTTGCCCGGACGATTTTTATAGCTTGTGCCATTTTTTCTTCATCCCAGGTTTTTCGTTTGGTTGATTGCGAATCGGACATTCTAAAAACAAACATTACATATATTTTTAAAGAAATAATAGCAAGTATCTATCATATGAAAAATTAAGACCTAATTATGGAATATTCCATAATTAGATACCGACGACTGTCCATATTTGGATTTTTATACTAGTTCATACTCTTCTAAATATTTTTTCAAGTCACAATATTTTAATGACAAAAGATCACAAAATGGTGAAATAAACATAATACCGATATACTAAATAGTATAAAACTTATGTATACAAACATAACAGCTGGTAATACTCATTTATTACTTAGATACCTTTAAAATTTTCTACACGACAACAAAACAAAACACGCCTGCCACACATGAAGCGTTCGCGCAACTGACTCGATGGTGTGAGTGCGATAGTTAGTAGACCGAATGAAACAGAAGATGGTCGAGTGTTGCGTTTCATACTTATAGTCTTAGAGAAATGAAGGTATTCCATATTAGGATACTATTTCATATTTGGTGACTTTCCTCTATTATAAATCAGTATTAGGATTATAAGATTTTCTTGTCCTTCCTAAGAAATGATATCATTTTCTTTGTCCATGTACTCAATATGTCAAAGAAATTGTGAGTTTTTAGGTTAATGATTTATGTAAAGTAAATCTTGAAGCTATAAAATTCTTGGAGGAAGATTTGTCTTCACGATTAATTTTGTGAATACATGTTTATATTATAAATCAGAATGGCTGCGAATCATCCAAACAACTTTCTGACTCTCTCAAGTGAAATATATTTTTATGGAGTCAGGAAGACTTGGCAGCCGTGCGAGCGTCTTGAAACACTCACCGATCTTCCTAGTAGTATTGTTCAGAATCTGAATATTCGTTCTTATGTATTCGTTCTTCAACTTAACTCGAAGAACTAAATCCTCAATGCCAAATCTGTTCGGTCTTTTTCGTTCTTTTGGGAAAAATTACATTAAAGTACTATATTTTCAAAGAAACTAAGGTTTAACATCGCGTGGCAAATAAACACGAACGAGATTTAAATCTTCGTGTGTGTTTTTTTTTGGAAAAAAAACCTTAAGATACTCTATTTTCAAAGATACTAAGGTTTCATATTGCGTGTCAAACGTTGAGAACGAGATTCTTGGATTTAAATCTACGTGTTATTATTTTGGAAAAAACGCCATTGGAGTATTCTATTTTCAAAGGAATTAAGGTTTTATATCGCGTGTCAAATGTAACAAACATGATTCAAAGATTTAAATCTTTGTGAAGTTGTTTTGGTAAAAATACCATTAGAATACTCTATTTTCTAAGAGACTAAGGTTTAAAATCGCGTGACATATATCACAAACGAGATTTAAGGATTTAAATCTTCGTGTCGTCTTTTGGGAAAAAGGCCTTTAAAATACTTTATTTTCAAAGAGACTAAGGTGAAAATCGCGTGACAAATTCCACGAACGAGAACGAATTGTTTTGAAGAACGATGTCTCAAGTACCGATTCCTGAGAAAGAACTGGATTTACCAATACTACTTCCTAGTTCTAACAGGAGAAATAATGTCTTAGAATGGGCCGATCCCGGCGGCACTGCAATGCCGGGCCAACCCGCGACAGGGGTGGAGCAAGCCCCGAGCTCCCCGTCACATTCCAAAAATCAGTTTAATATACTGGTCCCGCAATGCGGGAACTATCAGATATTAAGCTGATAAGAACAGATACTACACTTTGATCTTAGCCAACAGGCCGAGAAGCGATAACTATGCACTACCCACGTTAAGCTTATATACTAAATCGATTACAATACATACGCGAGTTGTGAAGGACACTAACGCCATCTATACAAGGAAAATGTAAATATTATTTCGTACATAATTTTCTTATGTATTACATATAAAAACATGTATTTCGTGTAAATACAATCTTATACAATTTTAAATCCGCTTAAGAACATGGGAAAACTATTTTCATATAATATTGATTACACTTTTGTTTTGTTTGTTTCTTTTATGTAAATAGACTTACTCTAATAAATTATTTGCTTTGACCATCGGTTTGTTTTGTTAAACTTATTTATGTATTAAATTTTAAGGCAAGGTTAAAGACCCTATTCTTCAGGAGGTGTTACTGAATGGGCCCTTGCGGTGTTTAATCCACAAAACGGCGCATTTAAAAAAAATAACAAGTGTATTATTATTAATTAGGTATCCATATTGTTTAAAAATATGTTTTTTTTTATGATCCATTGTTGAAGCATTAGATTTTTTTTGTTTTAATTGAGTTAAATAGGTACCTATATGTGGAGAGAATGAATAATGAAAGACAGACAGAAGTATAACAAGTTATAGAGTTACCGAATGGTTTGAACATGAAAAACGTTATAAGCGACGCGACGTAAGAAAATGTGTAAGAAGAATACTATTTATTTGTAATTTAATCCTCTTTGCAAATCCTATAAAAAAATATATAAAGCATCAAAAATATATAAATAAGTAAATACCTTTAAAAAATAATCATTGATTAGCTGTAAACCCCAATATACCACCACAGTGAGGAATATGCTTGTGTCGTGAAGGGAGGGTAGATCGACACCGGGAGGTTCCAAATCCCAGATCTTCCAATTGACAGTTCGAGACTCTAGCACCAGGTAACCGACCCTCTCCATTATGATGGGGAACGTAAATGTATGTAGTAATAATTCATAGCTAATTTTGGAAGGTAGGTAGTTTTACCTACCTATCCTCGAAAATTATTTATATTTTTCAATAAAAAAAAAATAGCCCTTTGCAGACTATTTGTACAAAATAAAGTGACAATAGAAAAATACTTACCTATAAAGAATAATATCAAATGTCTATTTACCTTCATAAAATACCTGTGATCTCATATAATAATTTAACTCAGCCTTCGATGCGGTTTTATCAATGAGATAATCTAAAGCGCCCTTTTCATCGAATTAAAAAGGTCGTTTGGTAATGTGACAACATCAGTTTGCGTCAAATTTCTATAGAAGATTAACACTTCTATATTTTTTATTAGGTACTTGTTTATTATGGAGAATACCTCATAATTATTATTCACATAGTAACCCTTTAACAAGTATTATAAAATAAATAATTAAATTAATGCTCGAGTTCTTTTTAATGTTCACCTGAAGATTTTGTTAAATTTAATTTAGTTGGTAAATCTATGTGTTTAGTAAAATTAAACAGGAAATTTGTAGGTACTAATCCTACTGCTTTAAAATAGCATTAATATTAATACGAATAAGAACAATTTGCAAGTACAGGAACACTTTAATTGAAAATAAATATAATTATAAAATAATTTTGACATTTAACAGGTAATAAATTGGTTTAAGGTACAGAATCATTGATAAATATTTTTAATAACACAGTACACTATCTTGATAATATATAACTCTGTTAGTAAATCTTACGTATCTATAAAAGTGTTTACTAAAAAATACATACTACAAAAGGTGTTGCCTAAAGGGTTAAGTGTTGAAAAAATAAATTTGAAGTAACCAGAGAAGGGTTATTCCTTTGACCGGGTTGGGTGGGGCAAACGGTGTCATATTCTATTGTATCCTTCCGAGTATTTAGAATAGAAACTATTCATCGACAAAATTTCAAAATTATACCGCAAAACTTTTTGTCACATAGGTACAATAAAAATAATTGTAATTGGTTGTTATAAACATACAAAAAAATCAAATAGAGCTGCATTCATTGATAAAGTTTTAACACGTTATTATAAAATAGAATATCACTTAAAATTAATGTTATCATAGTCAAAAATTTATATCCGTTTTTGTTTAGTGTCTTGGATTACTGGCTGGCTATTTTTGTAAAAGAAGGAAAATTTAGTTGAAAATATCAAAGTTTGGTGACATAAAGTTTGAAATAATGGATTTATGGGTGAATTATATTCACAAAATTTATAATACGTTTCAATTTTTTTTTATTTACTTATTCACATTTGTAAACACCGCAAGTCTTTTACACGTTGGAAAATAAGACAGAGAACCAAAATAATAATTTATATTTTTGGCAAATTTTTCTGCGCTTTTTTTAACTGCGAATAATACCTACTGATTTCATAAATACATTTTTCTTGACAGCCATTGGTTAGTTATACCTGTAATATCATCTACTTCGTTATTTCCACTTGATAGCTTTAAAAATAAGCAACAGTGTTAAAATAACGTTATCGCTAAAAGCTGTTAGTGTTTATAACGTTATCGTTAAAAGCTGTCAAAGTCAAAACTGTTATTGTCAACGCTAATAATGTCGCACCGTACCTAATGAAGAAATGAATCAAAACTTGATACTTACATCAAACATGATCTTATCTAAAGGAAATATTAGCTATTCAGATCCTAATCTATCCAATAAAACGGTGTAATATGAACTTTTAACATTCATTCGTTTTTCGAATAATAACAAAACGTTTAAATTCCTTTTTTAAAAATAATTTTGAATGAAATTCCGGGCGTGACTAAAAAAAATCAACAAGTAGGTATCTCATATAAATAAAAGATATTTTCAAATATCGTGTGCCGTGATGGTATATATGATGGTATATATTTTCAAATATGCCGAGCTAATAATCACAACATTATTATTTTTACATAGGTCTGTCTATTCTTTAGATCTATCAATGTTAGTTGGAAGACATCGCATTCCAGCGATAAACTCTGTACATTAAATTGTATAACTGATATTTTGATGATACTTTGTATTGGTTTTGAAATATTTTAACCAATATATTGTGAAGAATGAAGTAAATAAATAAATATTTTCTGTAAAAGAAAATGGATCAGTAAGCACATAGCACACCCATTTTCTCGAAAACATGTGGTGGAATAAGCATACAAGTTATCTTTTCTATGTTAAAAATAATGCTTTTACATACAGGAAAAATCGTGTTACTCTTAGCTAAATTCATGTTACAAAGTTTACAAATTCCAGATTTTTACACGACACACAAAAACAAAAAAAAAACTCCATCTGTCTACAGGTACCATTACGACATCTCTTACGAGTATCCAGCAAGTAACTAATTTGAAGTACTGAAAACAGACAGTCGTCATTCTATCATAAAAATAAGACAATCAGAAATGTTGGCATACCTCATCGCTGAATAGAAAATGTTATATACCTTTTACAGGACAAAAGTGGGAGTATCCTATTCATTCTGGGTATTTAACGATAAGATAAATAAATAAAATAATGCTTAATGAAGTCATATGTATGATGTAGGTATAGTCAACAGGTATCAGGCATACATAATAGAGTATGGGTAAATGCGAGTATATTATTATTATCAATAAACAATATCTTGATATAATCCATTCCTCGCATACTATTTCACTCCCACGCAAAGGTATTTAGTTAATAATACTAACTTAAAGCCCGGTATTGCTCGGGAAATAATCAAAATGGTAAAAAGTACTGTGCAGTGAGGAGATATTTATTTTAAACATGTTTTTCATATAATTTGATTTAAAATACTTTATTTTCTATAATAACCAGTCTAGTTTTAATTATAAACAGTTGCAATATTCTTATGAAATATTTTGATATCAAAATAAGAAAATAATTATATTTATTATATTCCATATTGCGTTTGTAATAACAACGTCACAACAAGCCATTTCCTATGTAGATAATAAATAAATATACAGGTAAACATATAATGAGTTACAATCCATTGGATTGGTCTGCAACGAGTTTGGATTTTTTTCTCCATTCCTCCCTATTCTCAGCCAGTCTCTTCAGCTCTACGTATAAGCCACAGTTCATGTTTCTCTTCAGCTGGTCCATATACGCGTCTCTTGGTCGGTTTCTGCCATTTGTGCCTTCGGTCCTACCTTCCGCGATAGCGATGAGCAGTTCTGGGTGCCTGATGTTGTGGCCAATCCAGTTAGCTCGTTTTTGGCTGATTCTCTTAAGAAGTTGACTTTTTTCGCCTACCCTGGTTAACACTTCTACGTTTCCGACGTATTCCGACCTGTGAATCTTCACATAATGAATCGAAAATCATATACATATTTAGACAAGAGTGCGTAAACGATGTTCATTTTCCGTAAAATTTGGTGATATGCTCTCACAAAAATAGATATCAAGAAAAAAGAAGAAGAAATAAACTGAATATATATTTCCAGAACGTGTCTGAGAGACAGGAGTTCGAATAGATAGAGAGCAGTTGTAGCTCAACTGACCTGATATAGAGGACATACAAACATTCTTACATAAGAACAGACACAAACATTTATGCGGTGATTAGAATAATATTATAAGTACTAAGGCAATATAAATAATTGGAGGTATTTGTTGAAAGATTAATATGTGGTAAATGTATACGTTAATGTATTAATCTATTAATTTACTATTTATTCACACTAATGTTGTCTACACATTTCAAGTTAAACATTTTTTTATATTAATTACTTAGTTGGAAGTGGGTAAGTTGGAAGAGATCAAGCCTTTGCGATAAACTCGCCCTCTGTATATTGATTAGGTGTATTTAGTTTGTATGCATTTCTCTGTATTTTGATTGTAATTAGAAAGGATTTTTTTCAAAACCAAAAAATTCGTTCGGTGAAAAAGGTGTTCGAAAAAATTAAGAAATTTTACACCTCAAATTCAACGATGAGGTTTGCCTCCAATCCTGATTGTCTTAATTTTTTGGCACAGAGAACCCAGTTTACATGTTTATTACATGCAGCTGGTCTGCTGGCTACTCCACTTGAGGGATAGGTATGTCACGATAGTGTAGTAGTAGGAGTAGTTTTTTTTCATTTAATTAAGAGCTAAATTTAGACACGTCTAGTTAATTTAGTTTAAATAATAATAATCTAGAAATTTATTTTTTATAAATGCGCCGTTTTGTGTAAAAGAATATGTGCATAAATTGTCATTGGCTTTGTGAATATAACAGTACAACAGAATATTATGTCTATCGGCGAGTCTTGTAGAAATAAATCAAGTAGGTAAAAATTACTACAAAATATATATGATTCTAGGACATACAAATACGTAAAAGTTTTTATTATTTTTTCCAAACATCTAATAAGCCATGCGGTTTTTAATAAAGCCATACAATCAAATGTCTATACGTAGGTAGGTACTGATGTCAATTCTTCGAAATTACTTTGGGCTGTTCAATAGAATGCGTACATTTGACATCATAATTGATTTATTTATATTTGTACAAGTAAATTTAAGTATGCGTTTTACAATGTGTGTGATTTACGCAATTTTCCGGTCAACGTGATCTATATATCATTTCATTGATAAATAAATAATCATTTTCATAAGTAGACATTACATACATATTCATACATGCATTTTAAAAATATTCATTTAATGTCTACCGCACAGTAAAAGCAATTTATTTGCATTATTATGCAGATCTACAACTCCACGGAGTCTCCGGAAAAGAATGGGTCTCCAACACTCTTTTCTAAGTTTTGAGTGTCTTTAAAAAGGCAGATAATCGTAAAACATCACACAAAAGAAAGACATTTAACATAATTATCATTGATTAGGTACCTATTCCATTCTTCATTGGCTGCGTCCAGATAGTCGATAGATGCGAACGTCATTTAATATTCTGAATATTTTTTCGGAGAATACGCCGAATTGTCACCGAATGATTGATGATTGATTGACGTTCGCATCTTACTATATGGATGCAGGCATTCACATAAGGCAGAGACCACCAGAACACATCGTTCACAAAGTCATGTCAATGAATTTTCCTCGACATTTATCAAGAGGGAGACCAAAGAATGCCTTGATGACACAATGCAATTGGATCCTGCGGAGAAATAAGGATCCTGGATGAAAATGGGATACAGAACAGAAGAAAATACAACCTTAGGACGAGAAGAGCCGACTCTTACAGCCTTCAGCGGTAAAAGTTGGGACAGTGCCAGGAAATAGTTTTTTTTTTTACATTTTCTATGTATTCCGTTACTTGTTGTGTATTCTCCATATGAGAAGAATTAAAAAATTGATACTTTTTGATTCACACTATTTATTTTATTATTGTAGACAATATTCCCTTAATGAGACATTATCAATGCTTAAGGGCCGAAAAAATATTGTCTGCAATAGTAAAAAAGTGTCTTTTTTTATTGACACGGAAAGGATGAATTGCATACACACACTACACACAATTTATTTGCTGGCTACCCCCCTCGTGAGAGATGCTGTGATGGTATTAATGGCCACAAAGAGACGAAGCTAAACTGGTAAATAATCGACAAGGGTTTCACACGTATATCTCATTTTGTCATTAAATGGAATGCAAGTGGACGGAAAATAAAAAGCTGTTTAATAATTGCAAGAAATCCAAGAGGTAAACAATAAAAGATATTTGTAGGTATTTTGTTCAGATCTAAATATCATTTGATCTTTGGTTGAATCTTCTTCTTTTCGGCATCATCATAAATAATAAAAAAAAAAAAACATTAAAAACTAGGGTTGTAACTGATGTCACTATGCGGACGCAAATCAAGAGTGACACTGTTATGAGGATGCAGATACAGTTATCCGTTACAACCCTGTTAAAACATCAAATCTATATTCCCATCCCCCCCCCCCCCACCCCCTGAAAGCCACGACCTTTCTTGCAGCTCCTTCCAAATGAGTTCGCTCCACAAATTCGGCTAAATAGGAAAACACTTTCACTCAGCCTGGCTCTCTATAAGTCAATGAAGTCATTTCGTTTAAAAAGTACTTTATTGTATTCTATCGATATTTTTACTTGAACATGATCCATTTAACGCATAGATAAAGAATTGTAATAAAATGTTTAAGTAAAATATATGAGACAGTTACACGCACACAAAGAATGCAACTTTATACAAGTAAAAGTACAAAAATATCAGAATTAAGGCAGTAGCCATAATAAAGACCCGTAGGCCCTTTTTGGAGAATGCAGTTATGAATTTTTGTAAATCTAATCTAATCCAATACAAAATTTTATTGAGATGTATCACGCAAAAATCCTTTTTTGGTTTGAAGAGTCGATATTGATGTTATTTGTTTTCAGTTTCCATGTTAGTTGAGAATATTTTAACCCTGTTTAAATTTGTATTTTTCTTAATAAAAAATATTATTCCGTGACAAACTGATCATATTATGTAAGTAATACTAAATACTAGCTGACCCGGCAAACGTTGTTTTGCCATAAACATTATTTCTAGATTACTAATATCGCTATTTAAAAATAGGGGTTGACGGTAGAAGGGTGAAAATTTAGGGCTGTATGTATTTTTTATTGCCTCACCATAAAAAAATTAAAAATAAAAAAAAATTGTTCAAAAAATAATAAAAAAATCGGGGTGGATCACCCTTAACTTTTGGGGGTTTGAAAAATAGATGTTGGCCGATTCTCAAACTTACTCGATAAGCACACAAAATTTCATCAAAATCGGTCGAGCCGTTTCGGAGGAGTATGATAACAAACACCGTGACACGAGAATTTTATATATTAGATATAGGTACAACAAAAAAAATCCATATCAAAAAAACAATTTTAAATGATGGGCCCTTATTCCAGCCAAAGCGTAAATTGTACGTTATAATTTACCTTAACAATATGTATACATGTATATATAAAACAACATAATATAAAATGACTAATAATTTATCGAATCGTGTTAGTTTTTAAAGGTAATGTGTTAATTATTATTTAAACCCGAACTGATTCGATGTCAGATAAAAAAGTATTTATTGTACTTTCCCAATGGGAATTTTAATCAATACTATCGTTCAAGTATTTCGTTTAAATATTTAGATGTAATGAATGTCAGGGCCTTCTCGTTTTTATTAATGAATTAGGCGAAGGCCTAGCTAGAGCTCTAAAATTGCGGGGCGGTGATAAGAATATGTTTTACAATGCTATAATAAAAATAGAACTTCTAAACAAGAATTCTCGCTTACATCATTCCAAAAATCAGTAAAACGGGTATTTGTAAATCTTAACCATGAGGCATAATTTTTAATTCGATGGTGCATTTCGAAGAGGGACATGAACTGTGGCTCATACGTAGAGTTGAAAAGACTGGCTGAGAATAGAGACGAATGGAGAAGAAAAACCAAACTCGTTGTAGACCAATCCAATGGATTGACACTCATTATATATAGGTGCATTTCGACGCCCCTGTTAAATAAAGTATTATATTCAACATAAAGTATCCAATTCTATATCCACTCGTTTACGAGTGATCAGCAACATGAAGTAAATATAACAGATTTTTACAAAGGTTTTTGAGTAGTAGCATATTAGCCTACGGCGCTAGGGCTGCTAAAGCCAGCTCTGTAGAATATTTAAACATTATTGAATAAGATAAATAAATAAAGGCATAAAAAGTTCAATGATATCATTTTGTATGTACGATAATAATCATTGAAATATGTCATTTTAACTTCAAAATATTAGGTACCTACTTCCATTTAGATGATATTTAAAAAAAAAACAATTACTCGCTTTGGTTTGTTTCCAGAATACATTAAGTGTAATTAATTTGATAAATCAATTCAATTCTTTGTGTTTCAATTGAACTTGGCACAAATCGTCCTATAAAAGACATATTGCCGTTGACTCAGTAGCGATAATAGTAATTCTTACTTCGCGGAGTCTGCGGCAAAGAGTAGATCTCCCACTCTTTTCTGTAAGTCTCCGTGTGTCCTGTAAAATGCAGAAATTCGTGAAACATAACGTATAAGACATTCAACATCTTCAATTCAACGACAAGATATGCCATTCTCCCTGAATGTCTTATTGACACAGAAAGTGTGACGACTAGCGAGTTTACTACACGCACTAATGGGATACTGAAACTGTAATGAAGAAAAATTAGAAACAAATACATCCTTTCCATTGCTGTAACATTATAAAAAAAACCTTAAAGGTGGGTCCAAAGATTGTAAATTTGGGAACAGCTTTGCCCTGTTAACTTTCAGAACAAATAGTAAAATAAATATCTGGGGTTTTTCAATGTCTTCCGCATCTAATAATCGAGACCACCGTCCCGAGAAGGAAGGTCTAAGACTGAGATAAATACTTTGACAATTTTTTTTATGTTATGCACCTTGTATGAAGATGATAACATTTAAGTATTATTTTTATTATAAATAATAAGATAACTCTTGCTGGGATCATTGCAGTTGAAGACCAATGCGATCCCAGAAGGTAAGAACTATGAACCCTTTTATAGATAGATACAAAAGTGTTATACATAATAAATTATTATTATAATGTTTCTATAGTGTATGTATGTATGTTGACTGAGTAGTATGTAGTTAGTGACTGAGTAATGATTCATTAACACGATGGTTTGACACGTGTCTTTGGTGAGAACGTGCTCACGTTACTATGTACAATATAAGAACAACATAAAAACAATCCCGTACATAAATTTAACATAATATTATATAGGTATGCATAATACTAGCAATACTAGACAACTTTAAATACATAATATGTGTGTACATATTTTTATTTATTTATTTATTTTACAAAGATATAACACCTTATAAACAATATAATAATATAGTATTTGTTTTATAATGTTAATTATAGTACCTATCATACATTTCATTACTTGGTAAAGTTATGGTATAAAAAGATATAATGAAAAGGGAATAGGAGAAAAAAAGGATTTATATAGGTGTATTCACAACAATTATGCTCCGTAAAACTGCATATTATGGTCAAATAATGAGAGGAGAAAATTATGCCATCCTTTAACTGGTCATAGAAAGGAAAATCAAATTTTCGCTTTGATTATCTGGTCTCTACAATAAAAGTTGATGATTAAAAAAGCTTCTACAAGGGATTAAAGTGCAAACTTATATACTTATAAACGGTCTTAATTAATATTCACATTAGCTTACATGTATAAAAAATAGAGACATTCTATCCATTGACCTATACTGTATAGACTAGTAACGCAATACTTTTTCTCAGGGAACATGTTCCAAAGTTAATAATAATAATACATATTATGTTGTTTCACTCCATAACATTAAGATGCTTTTGGTCTTTTTCCTACATAATGTACCTACTTAAGTATTTCACATCCTATATACCTGATAGGGCCAAAAAAATATTATTTAATGATTTGGCGTTAGCTTTGTGGTAGTTTCTAAACATTATTACGAACGTTTGGAGTCAAAATTTATAACTTATACCACTAAAAAAAATATCGCAGATAGATTGTAAATCAATAGATATAAACAAAATTGCACTTGAGAATGACAGGATATGGGTACCTACCTGTCGAAACCTTGGTCGCGCGTAGATAATTTTTATTTATTTATTTATTTTATTCTTCTTGCACATCATCGTTCACATAATATAATCAACAAATCAGTTTACATGAGAAAAATGTGATAATATGCAGTGGCGAGATTGCATGTTTCTTACATGCAGCTGATCTGCTGGCTACCCCACTTGTGGGATATGCCGTGATGGTATAGTAGTATAGTAGTAGTAGTAGATTATCACTTTATAGTGATTTCTTCTATCTAACCACGTCATATTAACACTTAACACAACAAAATCACAAATAAGAAAAATCTCTATAAAATTCAAAATGAAAGAAAAATAATCTAAAATCCACACACCTAACACTCCAAAGGGACCGGGAACTATAGGAAGGGGTTAGGGTAAAACGATTTTTTTTTGACTCCAAACATTCGTATTAATGGCAAAAAAGACCCCTACAATTTAAGAAATAAAATAATCAATCTATTTCAAGCCACAAAACACCAATTTGGTGTTTGGTCGCATTAGTAATTATATTTCCTATGAATTTCTAGTCTCTCCAACATAAATATCTAAGGTCTATGATTCTATCTAGGTATTTATATAGTCTATAGTCCACGGTCTATCTAACATTGTATGGCTCTGAATACTAATTAGTATTGCATGGTGTGAGTATATAAGTGAGGTATTTCTTTAACAGATTTCTACTAAATCTAAAAAAACTTATATCGACCGAGAATATCTATGTATTTATGGGTAGCTATAGGTGGTAGGTATATCAAAAAGAGTATGATTTAGAAATTTTATTCCATCTACCTATCTCATAAAAGTTTATCTTTAAAGGTGACGAAAAAAGATCCTCTCTGTTTTGTTACCACTAAGGGCCAACATTATAAAAGTCCGTTAGCTCAAGTTATTTCAATATGATCCAAAATTTGATATAACTACTCGTTTTTCAGTATTATAAACATCCGTTGATATTATTTCAGTAAAATGTTACCATCGGCTTTAACTGGACGACCGACCAGGGATCAGTTTTGACGATTAGCATTACTGTCTCACTATTTGCCTGAAGAGAGAAAGAAATAACAATAGATGAATCTACGCACGTGTTTTGATAGGATATATTCTCATAGCATCGCTGTCATTTACTCATTTGTTTTGTGTAAATTATGAGATTGTTGGGTGAAGTTTTTATGAATGGGGAGCAGGTAGATAAAAGGGACAGGCAAGATCTTATGTGACCACCGGTTGAAAACAATGGGTACAGTAGGCAAAAATATTTCTTTTTAACGAATTGTCAAAAAAGTTTTATAATGCAGTAGGTATCTAGTAGAATGTACGAACAGATCGCCATCCGTTCGTAAAGTGTCGACATACTTACGAATATTGGGTTCCTCGTTTATAATTTCAGCCCTAATAAATTAACTAAATTGATTCCAAGGCTTCGGCAAGTCGCCCGGTAGCTTAATTGGATAGAGCACTCCTCGCGACAAGGTTAAGGAATGCGGGTTCAAGTCCCGTCTGGGGTCCTACCGAATAAGGTGACGTTGTCTTTTCTAAGCCTTATATGGTAGTTTCATGTGTTAAATTTACATAAATTTATACCATTTGTATTAATATTGTAGATCTATATCTTTATTGGATTTAGTCATTTTTTTTAGTATGTCCGGTGAGAGTGACCAAAAAATGCGACACTTTTTCGCTTAATATGTTTCCAACGACCGAAAAATACTCTTACACAATCGGTATGCATGTGTCTACATTTTTCATATAACTTTGTTATCAAAACGTTAGGAATGTCGAGAATAAATATGTCTCAATTGACACAAAATGGCTTTGTAATAAATCGTTCATAAACTGCTTTCAAAATGCAAAACCTCTTCTTCTTCTTTCTCTTGTAGTAGATCATTAATCTGTTGCTTCGGAAGTTGTTCCCTCTTGTGACACCGAGGACCAGCTATCCTTCCATCTTTTTGGTAGTCTTCCTCGTGAGCCAGCCGGTGTCTTCTCTGCAGCAATGTGGGCAATCCTGTTTTCAGCCATCCTGTCCACATGGTCTCTCCAGAATCGTCTCCTCTTCCTACTCCATCATCCAAAATGCAAAACCTTCCAGTAAAATAAGCAAATTAGGTAATCAGTAGTCAAATGTGAAAATGCGAACTTCTGAGCTTAAACTCCATGATTCGAATTTCGTTGCCGAACTCTATGAAACAAGCAATTATTATTGTGAGAGAAATTTTAAAACTGTTATCTGTTATATAATTATATTATATCTATAAATATTCATCCTTTTATACCACAACGGCATCTCTCTCAAGTAAGGAAGCCAGTAGACAAAATGCATGTAATAAATGTGCATGTAATTCTCCCCGCGAGTCAGCTATTCACATTCAAGATGAATGGTATAATTATCTAATCGCCGAATTGAATATAATGATCAACGTAAATGGCTACTTTTTACAGGATACTCTGGTACTTTTAAAGATGAATATTAATCCATGGACCTCACAGCACTGTCTATAAATTTACCGTTTAAATGTATTTTGTTCAATAACGACTATGCAATAAAATGTCAAATTAAAGATGTATTTTTGACGGATCCATTTTAACCCATTAGCGACGGAACACTTTCACTGTTCGTATAAAACGTATTAAAAAAACTGATGTTACCAAACTGGGATTACTGTAGATATGCAATAACAATAAACTGGATTTATCTACGATTAAAATAAGTTCGTGCTTAAGGCGTTAGTTTTATGACAATAGTGTTTAGGAGATCTTAAGTATGGGAGAATATAAAATTACTGTAGATTCTCTGTCTGTTTGCTTGTAAATATTATTCTATTTGATTTTATAATGATATTTATTTTATTTCTTTTGTTTATTATTTCAATTGTTATTATATTATTCCCTGATTACTGTTTGATCTTCGACACTATAAATTATTTAATATATTGTTATGTCATTGTTGTGTCTACATATGTATTTTGTTAACATGTAAAAGGCTTGTTGCCGTGTATGTTTAAATAAATAAAAAAATAAATATAACTACCTGTATATTAAAATGAGTAGTGAATTGATTTAAAAATTAAATAATCATTTCAGCACTTCTCTATCAAATGTAATCGTAAAGCTGGATGATGATAGCTTAGTTTGGGACTAACCCGATCTCTGTGAATTGTCTATAGGTACATACATATTATAATATGTTATTTATACCAATGAAGCATTTTCTTACGATTAATCGGGTAAACCTTCTTAATTTGAAATACATACTTCGTGTGTTTAAAATTATTTGAGAATATAAAATATTTTTTAATTAGTGTAATGCTGTCGCTAGTCCTACTTCTGGTATCACTTAACACAAAATTTTAACGATTATATTAAAAATAAAATTTTACGACAACTTATCTTCTAAGGGATACTCAGAAACATTTGCAGTCTTGAAATGTAGATAGGTATCTTCTTCGTCTTTTTACTTCCTTTAATACTCTGGGGAGTACAGGAAATTGAGCAGGCCCTTGTATTCAAAACGATTCTGCGCCGATCAAGTCACCACTGAAGTGTCTATCATTCTATATATTCTTAATAATGTTTTTCAAAAGATAAAAAAAAAACAAATTTTAACTCATTTATGGTAAGACTGATGATCAGCGAGTATAGAACTTTTTTACATCCAAACAATTTTATCCGGGCGAAGCCAAGTGACTCACAATGTGATATGAGTTGTCACTAAGTGATCTCTAAAAATATATGTAAATAAGTAATCATAGTCGCGATAAAAATGTGTAATCTCAATATTTTATTGCATAAATAAAAACATAAAATAGACGAATAATAATAATATTTAAAACCAATAAATAAAAATAAAAGTTATAATGGAGTTCATCGATCGGATATGATCTACGTTATCAGAAAAATGTAATTGATCTCACAATTCATTCGTTCATTTTCTCTTCAACGCGCCTTCCGAGAACACAGGATAGAAACCAACCTCCTCTATTCAACGTCTCGTCTCAGCACCAAGGAATGAACCATCCATTCGTTATGCTTTTTATGCTAAAGCACGCAGAAAATAATAAACATGTATTATTCAATTTGGCTACTCCACTTGTACAACACGTTGTGGTGGTATTATAACAAAATGTTTGTTAACTAAGATTGAGGAATGACCTTTTTCAAATTGTCCTGGGTCTGGGTGTTACATGTATAGATATGTGTTTAGTCCATTGTATATATGTGTATCGTCGTGTTAGTACCATAATACAAGATTCAATTATATTAGTTTGGGACTAGCTCGATATGTGTGAATTGTCTATGGATGTTACGTTATGTTATGTTATGTGATATTTACATATCTGGATACCCCACGACACCTTATTATTACAGTGCACCTACAGTGGAACACAATAATAATACTAAACACAACTATGATTTTACATCCTAAATTCAGCGATGAGATTTGCCACCCATCCTGAATGTCTTGATTTATATTCCCACGGCTCGCTTGCATGTTTCTTACATGCAGTTGGTCTGCTGTCTACCCCACTTGTGGGATATGCCGTGATGGTATAGTTCAACTATGATCATCAATATACTCGTACATAATTATATATTTTCTTAGTCCTACTGCGTAACCCATTGTAGAATCAGTGAATGTGTCGATTGACTTGACATTTTGTCATAATTCACTCGATGCCGGGTGCCTTGACGGAGAAAAGATGAAGAGTTGACATTTATTTTGTAAAATTCCATATTGATTTATTTAAAAGAATAAAACACAATTGATTTAAGTTTACTGTTTCTTTATTAATCTAGTGACCTGGTTTCGAATAACAAATTCATTTTCAAACTTAAATATTGTTTCAAAACATTTTTGTTTTCTTTTACATACTTAATATAATATATTGATATATTATATCAATGCATGAGTTTTCGCTTTTTGCCTTGTAGTGAAGATTTATTGAAATCACCTGTCTATTTATCATTATAAAATGATAATTATTATGATTTTAATACTATTGAAATAATATATAACAATAAAATAATATAAAGCAAAGTTGTCCAGTTCTTTACAACTAATACTTTGTATATGGAGTAGAAGTAGTAACTAATATTAAATATAAATAAATATTGTTACAAACACGTCTTGTTCACCCACAGTTCACTTTCAGTCCGGTTCAGCCACGCAATTATAATAATATTGGTTAAATAATATAAACGGTGTTATGAAACAATTTTCAAGCCATAAAATCTAAAATAAAAAGATGTCCGAATAAAATTGTGCACTTTTAAGGGTTAAATAAAAAATCAACCCAATAATAATGTTTTTTAAATAACATAAATGGTATTTTTGTAACAAGGTTTAAGCCATAAAATCAAAAAGTAAAAGATGTAGATACGAAAAAATCGTGCTTTGTGTAAAATCGCCCAATTATTATAATGTTTTTAAATTAAATTAAATAGGGTATCAAGGTTCAGGCTTTAATCTGAAGCTCTTGCTTTGCTAAAATAATAAATTATATATTATTTGTAATGTCAATATTTGTTAACTCACAACCGATGCAATTGTTAACGTTTTATGTTACGTATAAAATATTAATTATAATATAATACAGTTCAACATATCGACAGACGGTTCTCAGTTGAAGGTAATGAAAAAAAAATATGATAACTAACTTCATCTTTACAATACAAAAATATGTCTTTGTGTGAGGGTATCTGTGGTGAATTTAACTTTTTTCAAATCCAGGTTCATATCTTAAAAAAATATCTACTAATATTAAATTGTTCTCAAATATATCAGATAATGTTCTTAAAACGTTGTTGCGTAACACTATCATCCTAACAAAGACAAAATTGTAATACAGGTAAGATTGTAGTCTCAATAGGTAGAATTTGCTTTCGATACATAATTTTAATTTAATCATGTTACAAGAGTGAGCTGATTTGGTAAACCAAGTAGATCATGTGCAGCCTTTAATATTGAATATCTTTAGAGTTCAACAAGTAAATTTATATGTATCAACTCCTATACAAAGCCGATTATATACAAGATATTATGTTTGTGGTAAAATTTAGTCCATTAATCGATATTTTTTTTATCTATTTATAACACCATCATAATTATCATTTTCCACAAGCTAGCGGACTGATTGATCGTAACCAACATACAGGATTCATAGCATCCTCGACTCGCTATAAACACGAAATTCAGGGGGGGGGGGGGAGGGGGGGCTTACTTCCAACGCTATGTTAGTCTAGATTCTTGTCTAATATTTTAGAAATCGGTACATTCATTCTAAAATATTATTTAAGAAAAACGCGGTAAATGTGAAATATTCTTAACTAGCTGTCCCAGCGAACTTCGTACCGCCTAAGAATCAATGAATGATTACATACATACATCTTCTTCTCCCTGTCCTAGTTCAGTCGAGGTCCCATTACCCCTAGGTATCTCCTCCAGAGAACCCCTGCCATCGCTGCTTCCAGGACCTCTGGCCACCCCAAACCAAGCCTTTCAACACACAGGTTCGACACCTGCCCTTGCCAGCTTCTTCTAGGGCGGCCCACCGGTCTTCTGCCCTCTCCCACTGACTTTATGAATGATTAATATTATTAATATCTTTACAAACTCCCGTAATTGTCCAAGTGTGTCGTCGTAGGTATAGTGTAAAAAAATAAAATTCATTTGGAACTTTCGCAGTTTAGCGGCCCCACCCGTTGTCTAGTACTTTTTTCCATAGAAAAAGTAATATTTTCGAAACATGAGGAAATTGTTGCCATATGTAGAATTAATTCATAAGTTCCATTATTTTTTTTACATAGACAATTCACACACATCGAGCTAGTCCCAAACTAAGATATGATGAATCTTATATTATGGGTACTATGGGTAGGATTTTGAATGTCAAATGGTATGAACAATTGAACATGTTACAAATGATGCTGTGCGCCGATGATGATGATGATGATTATGGGTACTAACGCGACGATACACACATATACAAT
The DNA here is from genome assembly GCA_947579605.1 of Athripsodes cinereus. Lineage (NCBI taxonomy): Eukaryota > Metazoa > Arthropoda > Insecta > Trichoptera > Leptoceridae > Athripsodes > Athripsodes cinereus. The sequence goes on from OX388318.1 coordinate 6,569,268, forward strand.
GCACTATACACACATATATGTAACACCCAGACCCAGGACAATTTGAAAAAGGTCATTCTTTACTTTGCCCTGGCCGGGAATCGAACCCGGGACCTCGTGACTCAAAGGCAAGAGCGTTAACTTCACGCCCCACCGACCGACATGAACAATTAACTTAACTCAGATTTGGTTATAAATTATATGCTGTACGTAATATAATTATGTAGGTACTAATTTTTGGTAGATACCTACCTATTCATTTAAAATTTAAAAAATTCTTTCCATGATTTTTTCAAAATCGAAATATCAGAACCACAGATGTTAACTTGTATGGATTACGATTCTAATTTGAAAATGTATAGATTTTTTTTTCTTTAAATAGGCCAATCTATAAAAAAACTTCATCGATGATTTTGTATATTCTCCATATTGCATTATTTATTGAAATTAAAAATGTATGGCGTAAATAATTTTCTTCGTATTTTTTCTTACCGTGAATTTGTAAGATGTTTTAATAGCCTATAGTTTATTCCGGTTGGAGAAGAATCCAACAAATCAGAGATCATTCAAATCGGTACAGCCATTCTTGAGTTATAAGTGTTGTAACACACACGACTTCCTTTTATATATAAGATTCCTATACTTAATTGAAAATCTGTTGACTCCCGCCACTAGAGAGAATGCTAAATGTACATATGGGTGTACTTTAGCCATTTTTTTGAAAATAGACCGTCCTGCCACAAGGGTACCAAATGTCATACAAAATCAATTAATAGATTTTTGGTATGTTTTTATTTTATTTATTTGCACTGTGTTAATATTTTTATATTTTGGTTGTATATGTATACTAAGTTATATTATTATTATGTAAACGATATTTGTGAACCTTTATTGTCAATGGTCAATGTGCCGTTTATATTGAATAAATAAAATAAATATTTTAATTATTTTGAAGACCCCAAAAAATGTTAACAAAGTGAAGACCGCAGTCTATTTTCAAGAATATATTTTGATTTGTCGTTTCTAACGTAGATATATCAATATAATATTCTAGATACGACTGCTTCGAAAGTATCTCCCCAGGATTCGTGACAAATTTCATCATTGAATTGAACATGTCTTACACCAAAGTGATTTTTTTACATAACAGAACAAAACTCATATAAAAGAGTGGGAGGTCGATAATATTTTGAAGATTCCACTTCTACAATGGATATAGAGGTAATGTTACTCATACAATTTCTTCAATGAAGCACACCTGTTGCGTGAATTTATTGAAATATCAAATATCCGACGGTAAAACGAAACAATATTATTATTAATTTCTAAAGGAATAATAGTAATAAAAGATGTATTGAAATTAGTTTACACGTAACGCAAGCTTATGTACGTTATTATTATTCAGTTGGTTTATAATAAATACACTCAGTCGGGGGCGGATTTGGAAAGGAGCTTGTAGTCATGTCAATATAGGAAAAAGGTAGGTTGATTTTAACATTGTCTGTATCGATCCTATCGCCTCTTTATACAAGCTTTTACTTATTTACGTGTTAATTTTGTTATTTATGTAAAACTACACAAGAAACAATATTTCTCAATGAAAAGTGGACAGTCGAAACCTACATACTCGTAAATATGGTTAGCTGAAATTAAGATCAAATTTAGTTATATTCAATTACGTCAGTCTCAGATACTAAATGTTTGAAAATTATTAAAATAAAAGCGGTGTATTGAGAAAGAGGCGGGTTCAAAGACGGTCAAAAGGGTTCTTTAAAAAAACAAAGTCTATAAAGAACAACTGGCGAATGTTAAAAACCGGGAAAAATCCGACTTGGCTCATGTACTCAGAGGTGAAACATACATATATAATTACTTCATCTGATCATTGAGGGCAAAATAGACTGTCGAAGAAGCGTTGGATGAAGGAATATCTCCTGGCTCCATAACAAACCTGAGTGGACAGAATATAGAAAATCGAAGAGCTATTTCGAAGAACTGCTCAGTATAATGGCACATTCTCACATTTAAGAAAAAGATAGAAGAAGTATTTTACGCTACTGGGCTTTGAAAGCCTATGGTTGGTAATAGTTTCAAAACACAAACAATACTATCAAAGCCAGTTTTTATGAAAGATGATATATACATAATTATCAATCAAGTATCACGTCGACCGGCGCCCACACTCAATCATTTATTGTAAAATATAGTCTTAATTTATAAACGATAAATAAATATGCATTATATTAAAAATAAATAAAAATTATTATTGATTTTTTATTAACATATTATTTCATTTAATTTTATTGATTTCTTGTTATGATACGACATCATATTTTTTACCAATGACACCCACGTGTGTAATTATTTTAAATAGGTAAATATTTTACAGACTAATTTAAATATTAAATGAAGATGACCAAGGATGGACTCGGATATTATTTATAGTTTCATTTAGTCTCTCTCCCTCTCTCTCCCTCTCTCTCTCTCTCTCTCTCTCTCTCTCTCTCTCTCTCTCTCTCTCTCTCTCTCTCTCTCTCTCTCTTTGATTTGAATTCTCATCTACATTAGTGCACAACACAGTTTTTCCATTCTGATATGTCAACCCTCTTTAGTGCCTCGTATGGCCTCACAATGAGATACTACTACACCATCACGGCATATCCCACAAGTGGGGTAGCCAGCAGACCAGCTGCATATAAATCTCACAATGAGATGCCTACGAGAAATTCTGAAAGTGTCCCTACGCAACCGTATACGGAATGAAGTAATTAGATAACCAAGCTCCACTGGAAGCGGAGATCCGTAAACGCTGACTCAGATGGTTTGGACACGTGTGCCGAATGGCCCCTACAAGACTGCCATACCGGGCCCTCTGGAAACAGAGACCACCGGAGTGGAAAACTAACAGAAGAGCTCCGAGAAAAACGTGGCTGAAACACATAGAGTCCGACCTTCTCCACAGAAGACTGAAGCCCGAGGATGCAAAAAGCATTGCTGCTGACAGGAAGAGCTGGTCAGAATTGGTTCAAGACCCACGGGGAACCCACTGCCGCATATAGGCTCCATCCACGTGCATGACCTTATGCAGCAAGGGCTCCATAAGAAGAAGTCCATAAGATGGCCTCACATAAATCTTCCAGCAGATTCCAGCATCTTTCTAACCACGTACCTTCCTCTTTCGATTTTGCTGAGAACTTTGTCATTTATAAATAATGTAACTATTGAATGTACAAAATTTGGTACGCACGAATCCATTTTTATTTTTTGAATTAACTTTAATTTTCAATCATAATAATAGGACGATCTGCATGTTTATAATAAACAGTAAGTCTATTTGTTACACCACTTGTGCGTGATTATATTGCTGTTACAATTAGATGATAGATAAATATTTAAATAGATCTAAAAGCGAAAGCCAAACAAGTCTATTATCAATCACTAACAATAATAATAATAAATTATTGACTAATTTATCGGACATCTGTATGTATGTATGCATTATTAAGTTCAAATCCATTTAGAGCAAACAGCCCTCGCGGTCACATTCATCACAGAAGCTCTAAAGCTGTCAAAAGTTCTGATACATAATAGATATACAATAAATAGAAACGTAATGTTATATGTAGGGGAACTAGGGGCAAGACGGGATAGTGGGGTAAGATGAGGTACTGGGATAAAAGTGGAACCTTGCCGAGTAGCCCTGAACGCTGGATGACATTAGATGCTATCTTCGGACCCCCCCCCCACTAGTAACAAGGCTACATCAGCAGTGGTTGCTCGCTCCATGATGCTGTGGTACTAAACGTGTTTTTCGCATATTTCACGTCATTTTACTTAATTTTGTTGATAGTGTCATTCAAGAAAGAATATCGTGATTCAGATTATTTGACATTTGATAAACAAGATTTAAATATTGAATTTTAAGGGAAGATACTCGATTATTAACTGGAAAAAAATATGGTTAATTACTTAATTAATTAATTAATTGATTAATATTCTTAACTATCCCGTCTTGCTCCTACCCGTGGGGCAAGACGGGAAAATTAAGCTTTTTTCAAAATTGAAATATTTATTATTTCTTAACGTTTACTTTAACGTTTATGTGATTCATTTGCTAGATTTAAGATCAAAGTTTGTGTCAGTAGACTTTTTTTAAAGAATTTATATAAAGAAACGTGTTTTTTTTGACATTTTAGCTTAACGTTCCCGTCTTGCCCCTAGTTCCCCTATTGGTATTACGTAACATTGTATTACGAGTATACCTATAAACAGTAATAATAATAAATTGTAATTAGGAATCTTATCAATATTCATCGAGAAAGTGGTGGCAGTTGAGGAATATATAAATGTCATAAATAATATTGTTGTCAAATGATGAATAGGTATATATTGATCGTATCGATATTTTTTTTTGTTTTTTAATATATTTATTTTATTCATAAATACACAGTATACATTGATATTACATTAATAAAACAATATAACACACAGTAAAAATGCTCCCTCCATAAGCAACTAAATGCTTGTGCGGAGGTTTGAATTTCAATTATAACATTAACACACATATAAGAATCAGCTAGAAATATTACAAATAGCAAACTTTCAGTTCTCATGTACGTTCATCAAACGTTCAACAAAATCTACCAGCACAATACAAAATTAAACCAAAACAATTATTCACAACGTCAAAACAATACAAATCAGTTGGATCAATTTTCCTCTCATCAACATTAACACAAACACACATACACAGAAATACATCACTTTTACCCGATTCAGTGCTCAATGATGACATCATGAGCCTGAATCTCAAAATTGTCGCTGAAATTGTTATCCCGTCTTATCCGGATTGTAGCGCTTCTTCTTTATTATCAACAGAAATACTTAGGTAAAACATAAATTAATTTTATTTTGCGGATAGAATATTAGAAAAATATTATGTCCCAAAAAATGGTTGCTTCTATAGTTTGATGATGATGATGATTTTGGTTTGACGCCGTTTAACAGTCCCTAGACCGTCTCAAGGGCAATTTGCATTAAATATTTCGGTGGTTCCCCAATCGAGATGTCTGGTTGATTAGGTAAGTACTTTTAGTTGTATTTATGTAGAATAAAACTATTTTGACAACATGTTTTGAAAGAGATATGAGGTTAAAAAAGAATGTTGAGAGATAGCCAACAAGATGAAATGAAATGACTATAGAAAGAAAGAAGGGGGTCTAGGTGGGAAGCTTTCGCAGGAGACAGAAATAAGTTACGTGCTCATGAAGAAGCCTTTATCCACCATTGCATGCACACAAGCTGAAGAAGATAATAATATTGGACCAAATGTACGTGCGGCCGCGGTAGTATATTATATAGAGAGTAGGTAGGTACTACTACTATACCATCACGGCGAATCCCACAAGTGTTGTAGCTAGCGGACTAACTGCGTGTAATAAACATGCAGATTGTCCTCTGCGTAACAAAAAAAATACGACATCCAGGATAGGTGATAGGTATGATTCATTTCTAAATTTTTGCAGATTTTAATTGTCACTGCCCTTTACAAACCACTCGAAAACTTATAGAAAAGACTGGAAAAATAGATTGCAACAAAGATAAAATGCAGGCTGTCGTAAAATATCACGTTCTGACCTCTTCAATGATGAAGTATGCCACCATTTCTGAATGTTTTCTTTTTAATATAACAGAAAGGACAACTTGCGGGTTTATTTATTTTTTTTAATTTATTCTTTACTGTACATTGATAACACGCAAATTCACACAAAAATACATTTCAAACAAAGACAATCATACAATCAATATACAGAGGGCGAGTTTATCGCAGAGGCGCGATTTCTTCCAATTAAACCAATTTCATAAAACTTTCACATAAAAGATCTTAAAGAAAGGAAAGAGGAGGTAAAAAGGAGAAGAATATGTAGGAAAAGGGACTAGGATACAGAAGCCATTTTAATATAAATTATTTATTTTAATATAAATTATAAGTTCACTGCTGCGTTATGTTATAGGTAAGAACAAAACTATGCGACCTTGCCAGGCATAATATTTCATACATAGATATTAGTTTATTATCTACGCATAACGATGCCAAAGATTTTGCTTCTGAAATCTCTTGTACAAAGCACCAAAGCTTGTATTGGCCATTTTATGTATATTATAAACATTTCGATGTGGTCAGAATGATAAAATATACAATATTATAATGTTTATATTATAATAACAATATTTTATCTATGTAAATCATCTTCATTCACACGTTACAAATAATATCTTTAATCAAAAACAGGACTGTTCAACTTATAAACTCAGTAACGAATCACGTGTGAAAATGTATCGATTATTTACATCGGAATATGCGTTATATGCTCCTCAAATGACAAATTAATTGCTTGTAATGAAAGATGAAGAGGAAGAAGAATTGCTGTTTCAAAACAAATTAGCTTGCCAAGACCATGGATTAAAAATGTGTATTTTAAACATTTACTATATATTACACTTGATAAAGTCGTGTCTGTTACCATGTGATGAGTGCAAATCAAGGACATTGAACAGCGAATTAAGAAAAACACTTGAATATGGAATAAAAAAAAGATTGAGTCTGATAGAAATTCTTTGAAAACGAATCGCATGAAAGAGAACCACTTTGAAAACATTCAAATACTTACACCATTAAAAGAATTATTTTGGAAATAGTCTTTTCAAAAGACAAATTGATTACTTGCGATGGAAAAAGAAGGAAAAAAAGAACTTCTGAAGTGTTTCAAAACAAGCTAGCTAAGCAAGAATATGGATCAAATTTGTGTATTTGAAATATTTGCTTTATATTACACTTGGCGATGTCGTACCTACGACCATGTAACGAGTGCAAATCAAGGACATTTAATAGCGAATTAAGATGGACATTTGAATATGGAATAAAAAAAAATGATACAGAGAATTTATTTGAAAAAAATTGCATTGTAACTACTTTCAAACAGTCAAATAGTTACAACATTAAAAGTATTATTTTGGAAATAGTTTTTACAAAGAAATCGAAACTTATAGAAGAATGAGAAGAATCTAGATACAAAGAAGAATACAAAATTTGGATTAGTTATAATTAATCGTGCCTTTGCGATAAACTTTCCCCTTTGTGCATTCATTATGAATGTACTCATTTCGATAATTATTATTAATGAACGTACATAAAAAAAATATTAATTAACTGAAGGACTTAGACGCCGTTCGCCCGAAAAAACTGTTGATGTAGACCATGAAAGCATGCAAAAAGTATATTTCATTAACGTGCGTGTTTCACCTTTCAAAATTTACAGGTTAAAATTTAGTCAAATTATTATGTGCCCCATAACAAAAATAGTTGATAACCTCACACACACAAGCGTAGGTGTAAATATTTGTAAAGGGAACCAGTTCAAAGGGAATCACTATAGCATAGAGTATTATTAATAGCTATAACTCACTATAGATAGTACCTAAATACCTTTAGTACCCACACATTAGGTAGGTACAAAATAATGAACACTCAAAGACAGACTAAAGACAAATATATAGTATCTTAATACTTAACTTTTGATATCCATAATAATATGACTACAGTTCAAACCGTTTATTTAAAATAAATTCTAAGCTCGGTGGTATTGCGCTCAACGGATTTGCTTTGCGTGCGAATCCTGAATTTGATTTCCCGGTGTTCACTTTATTATTATTTTTTAAAAAGACGTACCTATCTGGATTTTTGTTTTAAACCCAAATACAACCTAGCACACCTTTTACAGTAAGCTAAAAACGTATCGTGAAAGGGGAGTTTGCCGGCACCTAGGATAGAACCGCGTACCTCCTGGACATGAGGCCGAGACTCTACCTCCAGGCTACCGACGAACTCAATAAATATAGAATCAAGATGTAAAAAATTGAGTTTGACCTACAATATCAAGTCATGAAATGGTTGCAAAATATAAGAACTGATTAACAGTTTCATAGAAAATTTTTAATGTCCCTAACAATCTGGAGATTCATAAATTGACTTAATCCCTTTTCTTGTCATAACGTCGAGCTTTGGGACAACCTTTATTTAGTAACTCTTCGTTTAAGTAGGTACGTACTAGTTGTTTGACAAGACATCGACTAAACAAATGAGAGTGCAGCGGAGAAAATACAACATAACATAGAACAAAAAAATGCGAGAAAACAATTGAGTGAGACACCGCGTCATGTCGTTGTTCCATGTAACATTCTTGACAAATCGATATGTCAAACTGATGTTTGTTGCATACGATTTAGTTTGATGCGGTCAATCAATCTCAGATTCTTTTTTCATTCTGTTGTCAGTACCAAGACTCGTCACCAGCTTTGAACATTGGATTAACTTTTGGACAATCCAAACTTTTGAAGAAGACATTTTAAGACGTACCAATAGAAGACAAAGAAAGAAAATCTTTCGCATTTCGAAATATAGTTGATGACAAAATAACCAATAAATATATACATGCAATAACGGATTTGTTTGAAATTTTAATCCATTTTCTTGGCATTACTTTGAGTAAATATTTTTCTGGAACCTAGCTACATGCTTCTCATTTATAACAATAAATTTATAAAACAATTTGATATTTTCAAAATTACCTCAAGTGGGAATGTTTGCATTATGGGGATTATTTATGTCTAGTGTAAACACAGCCCTAGATTTCTTTATAATTTTGAGTCAAAGACAAAATAGTTAGAGAAGCATCAAACATATTTCTATTTTGCATACGACTGAACACCGAGAGTGCCCCAGAAAGATGACATGAACTACTTCGTGAGATTTCATTGCTGAAAATTACATCTTATTCACCCTGCAATTCACAACTCCACATTGAGATGGTCTTGATTTATTTTTTAGTCAACATTTGGATATTATTTTTTAGGGACAATCTCAAGTACTATACATGTTTTTATATTAAGGAATGCTTATTTTTCTTGCGGTGGCCTTGCTTTGAGAGCAGTGGGAGACATGGGAGAGGGATAGACTTAACACATCCATTAATAGTCCTCATTGCTGTATTTATTTCCGTATCTACTATTTTGCCTTTTTGCACCAACATTTTTAGTGTGTGGCCACTAAATCTAGAGTGCTCCCTCGGGGCAGCATTTCTCGCTTAAATGCGACATTAAATCCTGTTTGTGCATGTGTGTGTCGTTATGGAGAAACATATCTCCAGCTTCGGCACGAGGTATGTAGCGGGCGCTGCCCTTTAAAAAAAAATGTAATATTTTGCAATGGGACTGGATGGGCATCCATAGATCATCCCCAGAAGCGGTGCAGCGGCTTTCTGAACGAAAACCAAGGATCTGATTTGGAATGATTATCAATACAAACCGAAGCCATACAAAAAGTAAAGTAAGTAATGCTTATTTCTTTATTTACTTAGATTTTTCTTCTTTGGAATCAGTTTTAGTTTAGGTCGATTACACAATAAAAGGTGTACATAATAGATTCTACATATCTATATATTGAGCATTATCTTTTGTTTCTGGATGTTATTCTTGGTATTCATAGCTTCACTTGCCTAAATCGTCTTAGGATAACAATAACATAGACAACAGATCATTCCTATATGGACAGAGTACAAGAACAAGCTCTTGAACATAATGCACTGTGAGAAACACACGTGCAAAGAAATCTGAACAAATATTGAAATACATTTGTTTTCGACCAATAACGATTGGTGGAGTTGCATCTATTGATGAATAAAGACAATATATTAATCCACTGAGTGAAAAGCTGACCACTTTCTCTGGAAATCATAATACAACAGTGTAGTCTATAAAAGTAGTGAAGTTCCTAAAGTAGAAATTGTTACATGATGTGCTTGACTTTTTATGGTTTTCTTATACTTCAATCGATAGTTATAAAACCTACAAAAAACAAATAGTTTTGAACTGGTTATAAAACATTCATCTGGAATTATGAGGAACCTAAATTTGTTTGTAAAAAAAATACAGTATTTTTTTTATTTTTTACTGGAAAAATAATTATATACTAATATTTACTTATTTTCTACTGCACAAATTTGAAAAGATTGTGTGTTTTGCCAAAATGTCCAGATTGAAACTAAAATGAGGGCTCTTCTTAAGTTTTCCAATTAAGGGGATATTATACAAAAAGGTAGAGAGAAAGTCAGGTGTTCTGGCTGAGAAATATTAGAGAGTCGAAGAGTTGTTTCAATTAGCATGGGACATGGAAATCTCCCGCAGAATGATAGCCGATGTTCGAGGTATCTTACAAGGCAATTATAGAAGAAGATATTTGAGAAAGAATCTTCTCTTAATAATAAAATTCCTAGCCACTTGATTTTTCTAAATAATAATAAATTACATCAAATTTGCAATGTAAATACCTTATAACAATAAAGCCTCCAGCTATCATAACAGCAACAATTATAATACTAATAATGAAGAATTTGTTACACGCCACGCTATTGAGCTTTTATAAATTCTGACGTTCTGAGAGAAGGGTATCGATATAATATTCAGCTCTAAATCAATATACCTAGTATCATATGCATTCACATTGTGTTGGACACTTTGATAACCGATTGCTGCGAACATAATATCACAATAATGTACAATAATACAAGTAGTTATAGAGTATTGATATTGTGATACATGTAAATAATACATTATTTGAATTCATAACTCAGTGACGCGACGATTACATTCCAAACGATATATTATTTCGATGCAACTACTTCAAAAAAGAACATAAAATGGTGAGGGTTTGCTATTATTTTTATTTCTGTTTAGTTTTAGTGTGACGTGGTTAGATGGAAGAAATCACTAGGTATATAGTGATAATCTCGCCACTGCACATCCTCACATTTTTTCTTATGTAAACTGCTCTGTTGATTTTATTATAATTGTGAATAATGATGTGCAAGAAGAATAAAACATAAAAGTACAACATACTGAGTGGATGTTTCTTTTCCAGTCTCATCCACTCTGAGCGTTTTATCCTATCGCTCTGATGTCGTTGTCAAAGGAAATGTGTATAGAATAGCAATGAAAAGGTTATAATGTGCATAAAAAATATCGATGAGAAGGATAATATTGTTGACCTTTTCGACCTTTTCAAATAATAATATATGTATCCATTTTAAGCTGATTGACAGTGCCACGTTTCACTGTTCAATATATTTTAATAAGAGTACTAATACTTTAGTTGTATCTATAACCTAGTTATGTAGACCGTGTAGTTTTTCAAAAGCAAACTAATGAAAGTGAACACTTAAGCCAGCCTAGAGCCAATTCGTAAGCGTCGGGACGCCTTTCTCACTTCCTCCGATTAGATTTTGCACAATGTTACATTGTGTAAACATGGTACTTCAATTGAGACGTCTGATTGGTTTTGTCATCTCGACGTTGTGCCCAAATCCAGTAAAATAATAAAAAAGTTAGTAAATATTCTAAACATTTTCAAAAATTTTAATGTAGTCAATCTACAATGAAACTACGTTCTCATAAAAAATACAAAAGATAAAGTTAAAAATAATATTCACGAATGTAATAAAACTAATCATATTTGAAACGCTACATCTTCCAAACACCTTTGCGAAATTGAAAAGTGGATTATTCGTAAAAAAAAAAACAAGATTAACGAAAATTCTTGAGGAATAAAAGATAATCCCTTTTGAAAGCATTCTCTTTGTAGTACAACAATTGAAGGAAAGAAAGAAATATTCACAATTTCAACTTTCTCGATAAACATTTTCTTTAACGAAATCAAACACAACTATTCGTAAATTTTGGAAAGTGAAGAGATGGTACTTTTTGAGTTATAGGTGATACAAAAATCTCAAATTTGATGATATTCGTCATCCACTCCAAATGTCTAAATTTAGTAAAACATACAGAATTTTAAGTATTTGAATTTAGGGGAGTCTTACGATAAATCCATAACTCTTACAGGAGTGAAATATGAACATTATATTTCTATTTGCTATTCTCATTCTTTAGAGCTTACATTACATGCTAACACTGGGCCTTAACAGATTGAAATGTAATGATCCACCACTGTCTGATGTCAAACTCATGACACAATCATTGCAGCTATTTCTAATTTTACGCTCTTGTGAAAATTATTATGTCATAGACACAGAGTATTATATCGCATTCATTTTCAATACTACTTTTTATCATATTATAATGGTGATTACTCATATCGATGTCTCGATTTTGTTGTTTGTGATACTTGCATGGATTTATATAAAATGGCATTTTTCAAACATACTCAACAGATAAGCATCGATAAAGAACTGTATGAATAACAATGAAAATTTAAAAACAAACGTATTGTCAATGGTGTTTCTAATCTAAGTCAAAGATAAAAAAATATTGAAGAGATAGACGTTGCGACTGTTCTCCAATGGATGAAAAAGCATATGGAAATTTGCAATATTTTGTGCACGTAATGCCACTACTGCTACTTATATTATACCATCACGGCATATACCATGGGGTAGCCAACGGGCTAACTGCATGTCATAAACATAGAGTGTCCTCTCCATTCTAGGTAAAAATAAATCATTCATTTACTGTGTCGGTGTTTGAGCAGTAGAATTCCAAAATAAAATTTAAAAGATTTGTTTTTTATTATTGACATTCGGATGGGTGGCATGACACTTCGCTGAAACGTTAAGAGAGGAATAAAGTGCTTACCTCTGCAACTGATAATTCAGGGGAAAATTCCAGAAAAAAGAGGACCAGTTCGGAGAAGAGACACAGTATCTTGCTAGTTCGCTGCACCTCGATATTATAAATGTATATGATTTTTGTGATATATATTGGCTATACCTATAAAGTTTTATTTATCGACCGACGGTTCTTGGTGGAAGTTCATATTAATAATTTTTAAAATGAAACACGATATATAGTTCTTCCACTTTCAATAGTGGAAGGCTATACCTATGTTGAATAAATACTGTTGAATTTGAAAAGAATTTATTGGCTGCATAATCTTAGTTGAGCGTAAAAAAAAAGCACCACATAGCTGTTTAGGGTCGAAGTTAACTAAGAGGAAATAGGCTTGATTATCGCTGACGCAGAAGGACGTCATTTGAAGAATGCCAAACCTATGGACCATCCATATAATGCAGATGTCTGAGACAACCTATACTAGCAAATCTGGCCACACGAAAAATGCAATAGCCTGATGACTGAACGGTTAAAATCGCCACTTGTGAAATATTTTGACAACACTTAACAACCGCACAACATAACTTAATCATGCGGAAATTGTCTAATTATGAATTGGCGTCACAAAGCTACTATAATATATCTGATTTTAATTTATGAATATTACACAAACAGCAATTTTATTGTTCGCCAATAATTTACATACCAATAAATCTCAATCGATTGTAATTTAATTAATTGAAATTTATCTATTTAAATAATGAACTAAAATAGTAGTAGTAGTCACATTTATTTTAAGTGTTGGAATGATTTATATTTATAAATATAATTTATGTCCCTATGAATGTTTGTCACCAATAAAAATGCAAAGTACCTATATAAAATATTGTCTGGAAATAACTCCACTATACTTCCTAGGTACCCTTCAACACAGTAGGTATTATGTTAGTAATATTATGTTGAAGACTTCCAAGTACCTTAAAGTTTCAACTTTTTCTAGTAATAAGTAATGACCATGCAAATCCATAGACTACAATGCCGTGAAAGTAAATAGACTTTTTCCTATAGTGACAATGTCTCTTTAGCAGTGGCGGATACAGATGGTGGGCGCGGGAGTCGCCCCCCCCCCCTTGCGGGGTCTAATGACAATGTTTTTATATGGGTATAATCAGTTTAAATAAAATGGTATTGTCTTGTACATGTGTATAATTTTTGCGCCCCCCCCTCGAATTTTTTTCTGAATCCGCCACTGTTCTTTAGTTCAGATTTATAAAATATTAATATTAATTAAATATATATAGTGCCGAAATTATGTTTGGTTCTAAATCAAAACCTTGGATATTTTCAAAACAATAGACAGTTTTACGATTGATGGCAATATTTTATAGACGCATGCAGTCTGTGATTCGAGACGACGTCCAAAAAACTTTTAAAATACAATATAAATGTCAAAATAAAGCATCTTAATCTTAGAGCATCGTAAAATATTGGTGAATAATAAAAATATGATGACAATATTAAATAGATTGGCAGTTATCTGTCCAGCCAGCGGTTTTTGCAGCTGGCTATAAATCTCCAAAGTCCATACATAAAATTTTATCTACTAGAAAGATGACTCACATGTTATTTATTTTTTACATACACGAGACCTTAGAAAATAGATGTTGTTTTTTTGATAAAACCAATACCAATATAACGTTATTATTAATCTTTTACGGCAATCCACCCAATTCGAGTGAATTGTGCAAATCCAATATAACGTATTTCTAAGAAAGAATATTAATAAATAATAAAGAAATTGAAGATCAAATTGCTATGTAAACTTCCCCGTGTTAAAAATACATTATGATCACATACACTCCGGCACAAATCATCCTTGTAGGATGTTATGCCACAAGTGGAAAAAAAAATCACATACACTACAACAATCTTAGCACCACGGCATATCTCGCAAGTGGGGAAGCCAAGAGACTAACTGCTTGTAATAAAAATGCAGATTGTCCTCTCCAATAAAAAAATTAAGACATTCAGAATGGTTGGCATGCCTCATCGCTAGATTAAAGATGATAATTGTCTTATGCGCTAGGTTTTACGAATACTTCATTTTTACACATAATTGTATAAGGTTGTATTTGGGTTTATGACAAAACCCAGATATATTTAAAAAATATCTAAAATCAACCAAACATGAATCGTATTTGTGATATTGTGAATGCCTCAAACATAAATCACGTTGGTTACATTTATTGTTCAAAATTAATGAAACTACTCATGTTAAGTTTTTCGACGCTGATAGCTTGAAATACACATTTTAAAAACATTTCTATGACAAGAATATGAAAGCGTTCAAGAATGTTATGGATAGAAATAACTAAATTGACGAAAAAAAACTCTGACCAAGTGACTTCTATACTCCTTGAGTTCGTTAAAGATTACCTTTTACCTCTATGAAGTTGATGGGTATGCATGTATAGAAAGACTGTATGAAAATATTTGAAATAGAACATATTCTTCAAGTCAAATAAAATGTAAGATTCATTAATTAATGCCATTTTAAGATAAAACGTGGTGGTTCAAAAACCACACAGCTTAGCGCTGTCAATCGGATGGCTAAGAACAGGCACGTTCTCGGTACAAAATATGAAAATACGATGGCAAGAAAGTACTTTTTCTGAGATCGAATTAGAAGACACTTGGATTAAAATGTCTTTTTTGATATACTATGAGCTAAAATATAAATAAGAATGAGTTAATACAATGTAATGCTATGGTTTTTTCTTTGTTATTCGTCTCTTTCTAGATTGTTGATATGTTGTAATTTTATTCCGTGGTTTATGTGACACAATGTGTTTAATTTTTGTTTTTATAATTTTAAGTGGTGCAGTATATTTTATTTTTATTCAGCTTTCAGCATTCAGCATTTATCTTTATGACAGCTTTCCTGGCTTCGAAACATTCGAGAGTGGACCGGTGTCAGAACCGTGGGGGAGCTGTTTCGCGCCGCCCAGGACTTGGAAGCTTTCTCTCAAATGATCGTCAACGTCGGAGGAACCCGGTAAGACTCGCGAAGAAGAAGAATAGAGAACAGAGTTTTTTTTTTAATTTTAATGCAATCGATTTTATTGCATTATTTTAGTAGACATACCTATAAAAAATATTATAAGGGTAATTTAAGACGTTGAAGTATTCTATTACAAAATCGCAGCTCTTTTTAACATTGTGCATGTTTAGTTTTTTTATTTCATTATTTATGAAGTTTCTGTCTAGACAGTTACAAGTTTTACAAGTCTTATTATTTTTTTATGTACCTACTGCATAAATATTTATCACTATGAAAAGTACCAGTATTGTATTTTTCTACAAATTAAGTTACCACTTGTTCATACACAGAGCAATACAAAAGGATATCCCATCTCATTCATGATTTCAGGGATCCAAGATTTCGAAGTGCAGAGTTTCGTTGCTGATTCGTCTAAGGCAAGAAAATGTTGTCCTGGCTTTCCATCTAGGCAGAATTGGCGTAATTAGTGACTCCACTTGCGAGTGTGGGAATGAGGAAGTAACAATGGCCACGTATTATTCAATTGCCCTCTATGGCCAAATAATGATTTTCTATATTTATGATTCTTCTTTACAGCCTATTCTCGTCCACTCCTGGACAAACGTCACGTTTTATTTAAGCCAACATGTTCAACGAGGGGTCATTCCATGTCAAATCAACACACTGATTCAGACTTGATGTCTCAGGTTGCCAGCCTGTATGCATCCAAAGATGCCAAAACATGAAATTTTATCATAAAAATTTAAATCCTTAAAAATTAATAACTTCAAAAATAATAGTGCTACATAACTGAAATATGGTATTTTTTCTACATAAAAAAAAATCATGAAAATCTGAGACATCAGGTCTGAATCGGTGTGTTGATTTGACATGGAACGACCCCGAGGTTGTCTTTCCATCTCGGTGTGGGACCTACTTTCTGGAAGATTCCTCGCTCTCTTTTCCAGGAGACTTATATTTTTTTAGTTAACATAATAATAATCTGTAGGTTTACTGGAAGACATTGCCACAAGGCAATTTGTAAAATTTAAATCTGACAATAAAGTGTTTATTATTATTAATAATATTTATAAGATTTTCAGATACAGGTGATAAAATCTGCAGTAGATAGGTATATACAACTGTGTATATAATATTATTGGTGTACCATAATATCCAATATCGACAGACCAGTCTGTCTCAGACGAAACATAGACCGTGGCTGGTTATCATATTACATTACTAACTGCCTCATGTCATCTAAGTGTGAATGAGAGACAGTGTAATACATATTACTATATAAACACAGTATGACATCATTACAGGCTCTTTATGATGTATGTTATGTTATGTTATGTTAATTATTATAAGTGTTATACAATTGCTACCAACTTAAAAATTGAGAGAAAATTCTACGGAATATACTCGTATGACTGTAAATGCTTTTCAATATTGAATATCCAAGCCGACATTCTTACTAAATACAGAATTATTGAATAATAAGGCTTCATTAAACACAATGCTTTTTTTTCACCCGCGCAGTTCCCGATGAAGAATAGGTCTCCCAGTTTATTCTGTAAGTTATCGAGGGTTCTGTAAATATCAGAAGTTCGTAAAACCTCACGTATAAGACAATTAACATCTACATTTCAGTGATGAGGCATACCACTAATTCTAAATATCAGCATTTTACTCAGAAATATCAGGCACCAAGAGGGGACAAATAGCAGAGGCCGACCAAGAGACGCGTATATGGACCAACTGAAGAGGGACATGAACTGTGGCTCATACGTAGAGCTGAAAAGACTGGCTGAGAATAGAGACGAATGGAGAAGAAAAACCAAACTCGTTGCAGACCAATCCAATGGATTGTAACTCATTATGTATACTCAGAAATCTCAGTGTTTTCCAGGCACGCGTCGTCGTTAGAACCTGTGGAGAACTTTGTTTGGAATTCTGGTTCTATCCATTATTCTTGTTCTGTACTGCTTATTGACACTCCTTTGCTCTCAGAGAAACGGAGAATGAAAACGATCAACCACCATTTGAGCAATTAATCGCCAGTTGAATTACCTCGTCCGGCGATATTATTCTAAAAATATCACCCTGCACTGAGAACTTAACAGCTTTTGGCCAAAGCGTTCTCAATAGGAAAAATTAAAAAAAAGAAATACCAACTCAAAAAATAAACAGTGAAGCAGAAAATAACACAAAAGATATCATCAAAAAGAAACGGAATCAAAGTAGAATCTCTATCCTGGCAATAAAGTCATTTTATGTTAGGTATGTAAAATTTCGACAAGAACATTAAAATCATTAAATATACATACCTATTACCTACATATCTAACGCTTTGGTATTGTAAAAAAGAACAAAGTTAAACGTGTTGATACTAATTCCAAACATATTTATTACTAATTTTACAAAATCAAAAAAAAATTACACGAATTACTTAATTTCGTCTGTAAACCCCCTTTTTTAGCAAATCTCAAGCCTTCGTGATAAAGTTTTGCCAGGTTTATAAAGATCCTCACAATATTTTATGTCCAACACGTGCATCTTTCCATCTGTGATGTCAATTACATTTTGCGGTATCAGATGGCACCTTCACGGTTCAATGCTTGCCAGACCGACACCTAATACCCACCATACCTACTATATCATCGTCATACACCAACATACATATTAAATATATCTGAACAATGACAATTATTAAGTATATTTTCTTTACACTAAGCTTTTACAGTCATATTCATGTATTATAATTATGTCTTTTAAGACATGCTAGCAACGTTTGTGGAGTGGTAATTTGAAGATTTCAAATGCCATGATTTTTTTTATAGATACAGTGCTGTTTATGCCATTTGTTTTAACCTTTTATAATGTATGTTCCTAGGAGTATTTATCCTTAAATCGATAAATTAAGAAAAATACAAAGTATCCTACTTCTTTTTGTAAAAGACAGGTGTTGGAAAAAATAAAGATATTTTACTTCTTAAATTCAGTGATGAGGTTTGCTACCCATCCTGAACGTCTTGATTGTATATTGGCATGGAGAGGACAGCTTGCATGTTTATTTAATGCAGCTGGTCTGCTGGCTACCCCACTTGTGGGATATGCCGTGATGGTATAGTAGTAGTATTCTACTGCTATACTATACTATCACTACAGGGTCATTCCGTGTCAATTCAACACAATTTTGGGAGATTTTCAGACTTGATGTCTCAGATTTTCATGATTTTTTTTATGCAGCAATATATCATAGACTTATAAAAAAATACCAAATTTCAGCTATGTAGCACAATTATTTTTGAAGTTATTAATTTTTAAAGTATTCAATTTTTATGAAAAAATCTCATGACTTGGCACCTTTGGATGCCTATAGACTGGCAACCAGTGATGATATAAACCTGGGAGAGGTCTCGTTTTAAAGCTGTTGAATGGGGCTTTAATCTGATGTGCCACAGGATAGGGGTCACGGTTTGAAAAAAAAATTAAATTTTAAAATTAAATTTTAAAAATTAAATTTTTCAAAAAGTGACAATTTTAAAAATTCCAAAAAATTGTCAAAAATAGTTTGTAATGTATTGATACGTATGCCAAAATTCTATTATGGGATCTCAATGGGATCAGGAGATACAGGGCTTCAGAAATGCATGCATCGTGATATTGCGTGTTTTGACACCTTTGGATGCCTATAGACTGGCAACCAATGATGATATAAACATGGGAGTGGTCTTATTTTAAAGCGGTTGATTAGGGCTTTAATATGATATGCCACAAGATAGGGGTTAAATTATAAAAAACAAAAATTAAATTTAAATTTTTCAAAAAATGGCAATTTTAAAATTTAAAAAAATTCTCAAAAAAAGTTTGTAATGTCTTAATACATATAGTAAAATTTTATCATGGGATCTCAATGGGATCAGGAGATACAGGGCTTCAGAAATGAAATTGCGTGTATTTTATGATGCGTGCATTTCTGAAGCCCTGTATCTCCTGATCCCATTGAGATCCCATGATTAAATTTTACTATTTGTATTAAGACATTTACAAACTTTTTTGAGAATTTTTTTAAATTTTAAAATTGCCATTTTTTGAAAAATTTAATTTTTTTTTTTTTATATATAATTTAACCCCTATCTTGTGGTATATCATAGTAAAGCCCTATTCAACCGCTTTGAAATAAGACCACTCCCAGGTTAATATCATCATTGGTTGCCAGTCTATAGGCATCCAAAGGTGTCAAAACACGCAATATCACGATGCATGCATTTCTGAAGCCCTGTATCTCCTGATCCCATTGAGATCCCATAATAGAATTTTGGCATACGTATCAATACATTACAAACTATTTTTGACAATTTTTTGGAATTTTTAAAATTGTCACTTTTTGAAAAATTTAATTTTTAAAATTTAATTTTTAAATTTAATTTTTTTTTCAAACCGTGACCCCTATCCTGTGGCACATCAGATTAAAGCCCCATTCAACAGCTTTAAAATGAGACCTCTCCCAGGTTTATATCATCACTGGTTGCCAGTCTATAGGCATCCAAAGGTGCCAACACATGAGATTTTTTCATAAAAATTGAAAACTTTAAAAATTAATAACTTCAAAAATAATTGTGCTACATAGCTGAAATTTGGTATTTTTTCATAAGTCTATGTTATATTGCTGCATAAAAAAAATCATGAAAATCTGAGACATCAAGTCTGAATCAGTGTGATGATTTGACACGGAATAACCCTACATATACAACAAATGGGGTATCCAACAAACCAACCGCATTTCAAAAACATGCTAGGTCTTCTCTCTGTGCCTACAAAAATTAAAACATCCATGAATTGGCGGCAAGCCTCATCGCTGAATTTATATGTAATATACATTCTTTTTATTCGATCATCTGCCTCTAGTGGAATACTCAAAAACTTGCGGGAAAATTGGGATATCTATTCTTTGCCAGCTGCTCTATGATTCTACGGCCTGAAAATCTGGATCAATTAAGTACAAAATGTGAATTTGATGCGATTTCAGCGATTCTGAATCTTCGTAATAAACAACATACAATCATGGGAGTCTTGTAAAGAAAAGAAGTCAAGCATTGGAATATCACCAGAAAAAATAGTAATCAATAATATTATGGCAAACCTTTTAGCAAACTAAGTAATGTCGTGAAAACATATATGGTTCTTGTCCACTGTCTTCGTTCGTGTTGAAAAAAGGAAATCCATGAAAGATGCTTGTTATATGTATTACGTGGAGAATCTATGAAAGTGTGGATAAAGGAAGTAATATGAAGAAGTATTGTATTCAAGAGAGAATAATGATATCTGCCTTGGACTAAGCTGTTAAACCAAAGACATAAAAGTGTGCGGTTAAGGTAATGTGTACCAGCCAAGTTTCAACATCAGTCAGCTGTTCTATGTCGTGTTATGTGTAATTATTATTGTGTATGCAAATAATAATAATATGTACAAACAAACTAATTACGGGAGACATGAATCAAAAAGGCGAAGTTTAATTACTATTTTTAATAACAAAAAAACGGAAGATATTGTAATATGTAATATGTTATTACATGCTAAAACATTATGCATTAAACTAAAGTGTTATCCATTCTCCCTTCCTTCCCTTCATCTACTTATTTATAATTATTTCATTAATGCTGGTTAAATATTAAGATTTTAGATGAAATCATAAAATGCTCAAACCAAACCAAATTCAAGGAACAAACAAGCTTATTAAACAGTGTATTTAAAAGGTGTGTTGTTTGTTCTACACACTGTTCACTTTTTACCATTAATTTATTGACAACAGAACTATAACGAAAAAGGATATTGCGAAGATCTTTGGAGGTTGAGGGAAAGAGTAGAAGACCGCCCCAGAAGTAGCTGGCGATGGCAGGTGTCAACTATGCAGGTGTCAAGTATTTTGGGAGCAGTACCTAATGGATAAGTGTATATGGAGGAAATGTGAAGACGCACAAAATATTTGATTCGTAGATCTAATTTTCAATCAGTCAATTTCGTGCTAAAACTAGATGAACCCTGTCGTGGTATTAAAAATTAGTTTTTTTGTCCACAATTTTGAACAATGTGTAAAAGAAAAAAGATTAATATTATGAATTTAGTTCAAAAGTGCATTCTTTATTCAAATTACAATAGGTAAGTACCTATATTTATGTTATGAATATAAATGCAACGCATTATCCGAAAGTAACGTTTAAAAAAAAAAGTGTTAACATTAACAATATTATTATTATTTCAAATCATAGACACAATGAAGAGCACGTCCACTAAAGTATAAGTAATAACAACACGTACATTTGTAATATTACTAGTGTAGTTTTACCCGGCTTCTCTCAGAAGATCAACATTATTTTGAAAAGGGATACCAGCGCGGATATACAAGAGTTTATACGGACAAAAGAATTTCTTAAAGATAAAGCTGTATTTGTTATAAATCCAAATATATCCTCTAATACTATCCCAAATAATCCTCTTTTGTCGTGAAGGTAGAATAGGTTGGCAGCAGGTGAAATCGAATCCTATATCATTTGTCTTCATAAAAAAATTGATAGGTATAGGTAGGAGGCGAAAATTATTTAAACAATGGCAACAATGTGCATATTATGATTTTTTTGACATATTCTCAAGATAAGACATCCTTCTTTTACCTCTAACTTAAGAATAATTCTTGGATTCTTTAAAAAAAACTTTGATTTTACGTAAGATGGCGTAAAAGTTTAAAAAAATGTGCTTTTTCTGATACCTTCCATAATGCAAATATCTCGGTTAATAAGTAAGACACACATAATTTTATAATTCAGAAACATTTCGGATGGATGAGACTATAATATAGACGGTATTATATCTACTTAGACCTGTCTTATAAAGGTATTCATAGAAGACATATTTATAAACGGATTCAAATATTTATTATATTTTATAGGTGCCAAAACTTCCTGCAAGTATGTATTTTGGTAAACTATTCCTACTACTATTGATAAATGTGGGAACTTTCATATTATAGTTTTAATAAGTAGCTATATTCACGTTTATAAATAAATCTTTAGAATAAATATTTAGGTTTATAGTATAGGGCTCTTACGTCATAGAAAACTTGAATGGAATAATAATTGTATAGAAATCATGTTTATGAAATAAATACTCATAGTATTAATAATAAGTTTTGTTTACCTTTCAGCGATTAGTTTCTTTCTTCGTTGTGTAGCAGTTAGGCAGACTTAAATGAGGATTCTTTATAATAAACATCTAAACAATAAATATGTTTTAAAAATACTTCGTTTCGTAAAAAAAAACCACCGCAAAGGCCCATTTAAGAATAACAACACCTCCCGAATAATAGTCTTCAATCCTTCTGTGAATATCTCCGCACTCTTCAGTTTGCAAACCATGGGGAAATTGGTTCTACAATAACGGTCCAGCTGCGCAGAAGACACACTCTACCCCTCACCACAAGTCTACTAACAGCATCTGTGTCAGCAGACCTGAGTGATTTTTGCCATTCCGTTGTTAGAGATGGATAAAATAAGATCTTTCTGGATCTGGACGAATTTAATGCTAGAGTTTAGATCTTAGTGAGACTTGGAGATCCGTTGTTTTAGAGGCTACAAGTGCTACAAGTGTTTTATTCTAAGAGAAGATACAAAGAGAAGACAGACGTTTTATACAACATAAAATCTCTAGTTTATCAAAGAATTAGTTGTAGGTATAATTTTCTTCGTAAGGGCGATATTGTGACACAACTATTGAACATTATTATTGAGAATTATTCGGAACTGAGACGTCACACCTCATTAAAAAACGTGGAATAAAAATTGTGATGCATAGAGATTCATTTAGATATGAAAAAATATGTAAATACTTTATCCACAAGAAATTTAGTTCTTATTATAAGCGTAGAGTTCGTAATTTACTGCGTTTTGCGTACTAACGTGAGTAAATTTTCTTAAAATACATACATACATACCATCACGCCGCTTCCCTCGCGAGGTAGGCAGAAAGGATCGAGCGCCACTTCCTTCTATCTTTGCATACATCTTTCGCTTCCGTCACTGTCATACAATTCCTCATGCATGCTCTCCTGTTCAATGTGCTCAACACGTGACCGTCCTGTAGGATTTGATTTAAATGATCTTGCCATATAATCCTCGGACGTCCACGTCTCCGAGCACCATTCCTCTCAGACAAATATATCTTCTTAGTCATTTTGTCCTCATTCATTCTTTCCACGTGCCCAAACCATCTTAACTTATTTACATTCATCCTTGTTATTACACCAACTTTCATTCCACATTCCTTTCGTATATCAATGTTACGCACACGATCTCTCAGACTTTTACCACACATCATTCTCAACGATCTCATTTCCACTGCATTTATGCCACTTTCATCCTTCTTTAACCATGTCCACGTCTCACTTGCATACATAAGTGTTGGCACTAAGATAGCAGAGTGCACCAAACTTCTTAAAATCTTAATCTTATATTATGTTGATCTAAAGAGAAATTCAACAAAACGTTAATTCACTGTGTTGAAAAGTCATTTAAACTAGTACATTACATTCAAATCATCATTGTTAATATGCATTTAATTATGTAGTATTGCATTCCTCAGTGTTTTAGTTTCAGTTTAATAACACATAATGAAGAATCCACTACAAAGTAATACAGGTTTAATTTAAATACTTTAGAGAACGTTATTGCTTGTGTTTCTATTATTATGATGCAATAAATGATCAATGAAATTGCAGTAAGAAATAGTTCACAGACTTAGACATAATAAAATGAGGAATTTGCTTAATCATTTGATAGCGATGATGTGATGATTCAGATCGATATTTTCGACGAGGTAATTTGGTCGTTTCTAAAAGCACTTGTGAAGAGTGGAGGCTTTGATTTATTCTTGAATCTGATGACAATGCCACCAGTAAGGGATTTCCAGTTTCCAACAGTAAAATCGATATTAGGAAGTCATCAATGTTTAATAAAAAAAGCGTGCGACCCGTCCTAAAGCCAGTTTAGGACGGGTCGCACGCTTGATCTCATAATTAAAGATCATGAATATTTTAAAGCTATATAAAGTATGAAAAATACATTATATTAAGCAAAGTAAATAAAACGAAAAGTTCACAGTGAAAGAAATATTAATAAATGACGATAAATATAGATATGACCTAATAATTTTAAAGATACTACACACTCGTTATATGTTGAATGGTGTGTATGTAGTTACCTACATATAAAAATATTGAAGAATTTTGACGCCATGGCAATTTCACGTTAATTTATATTGTGAGAAGTAAAGCATTGAGCTATGAAATTTATAGTATAAATAGCAGAATCCCTATAGATACATATTATTATATAAATAATACCGCAGAAATATTTGAACCAATCATATGCATGCACATAATATATTGTTTTTCGTTAGGCAAACATATTAACAAAAATATAAGTATAGTTTCAGAATCCAAATGTTTGATTATCACAATATGATTATCGAAAAGAAATATAATAGTTTTTGTCCAATGCAATTTCAGAAAAAGAAAGCATTGGTACATAACATTACTTACAAAATGAGTACAGAAGAGGGCCCAAACTAGGCCCCTGTGGTACTCCTGATCTGGGAAGATTTTTGTCCAAAATTCGTCTACACTATGAAGTTAACTACTCTAATGTAGAAAGAAAAATACGTATTCAGTAGGTACAGACAATATTATGTCCTTAAGCTAAGAAAATAAAACATTGTAAATAATGAAAAAATATTTTTTGAAGATTTTAATTTTGGTGAAAGAATAAGAAAAATCAAAAATCTTTTTTTTTTTTCAATTTAAGAAGACAAATTCTTACAGAAAAATTGAAATTCTAAATCTTATCGGAGAGAACCGCTTAATTTATATTCAAGAAAATAATTTTAACTCAAGGTAATATTTTCTTGAATTGTTTGAGATAATTATAATTCTTGTATTGAAAAAATACAACCTCCCTTTTTTATCTGTGAATAATAATTTTCAAATTTCAGACAAAATACATCTTACATCTTTAATTCAGCGATGCAGTACGCCACGCATCTTAAATGTCTATACCATCACGATATATCTCACATGTAGGGTATCCAGCAAATCAGCTGCATTTAACAAACATATAAGCTGTCCGCTCCGTGCCAACAAAAAAAATAAGACGCTCAGGATGGGTGGCAAACCTTATCACTGAATTTTAGATGTAAAATATCTTTAGTTATTCATCTTCAATGTCTTACTACTTCATATCACTGCAAATGTTCATCACATTGACACACATAGCACTCTTAGGTCAGCACTCTTAGGTCAGGTTCTGATACGGGTGTCAGGTTGACGGAAATCGGTGTAAGAGGGAGACCTAAGTATTCCTTTCGAGCCTTCAGCTCGGCTGGACCATCCATGTGGAATGATCTTCCTGAACAAGTGCGTAAGACACAGTCTCTTGATCTGTTCAAGAGTCGATTAAAGACACACTTGTTTGGTATATCATATAAATGATATAAATTGTACAACTTATTGTTATTTATATATGTTTAGTTTTTATAATAGCTTATTAATATTTGTATTATATGTATCAGGCTTCAATCATAGGTATAAACACGATATTTTAGGATGCGCCCTTGAAGTGAATATATTCCACAAAACGGCGCACTATAAATTGTCTAGTTATTATTATTATTATTATAGACGAAAAGGCCTTTGTTGTCATGTTTATAAGTGTTACATTGTAGCTATAAAAAAAAATCAATAATGTTAGTCCACCGGTTATCCCACTTAAAGGAAGTGCCATGATGGTCTTTACATACATGCAGAAAAAAAGAAACGGGTATCCCAGTAAAAATATTGATCAACTATATTAATAATTCTATTTTTAAATGCCCACGAATATCAGAATGTAATTTAATCTTTAAATAAATAATAAAAATAATAGCCGATGTTTATCTAATTTAATTAGATCTAAACAATACGCATCGGCCCCTCCCCATAGCGAAACAAATGAATGATATCAATACAGAAGTAGCAACAACAAAAGTAATACAACTTTACGTCATACGGTAGTTATAAATTTTATATAGTAACGGATGATGTTACGCAACAATGTTACACTACGCAAAAAAATATTGTTATTATGGCTGGTTCATATGAGGCAAGACAAAGAGAAATTTCCCTTAAGTGATCGTCAACATCGGAGAGACTTGATATAGCATGAAAAAAAAAGAAAACAAAAGTCAAATAATCGCAACCAAATTTTTAACAGACGAACCTGATACAGTATGCAAAGGAAAAAAGAAGTCAAAATTAAAATCTTAGGACGATATTTTTCTTCGCTTAACTAGTTGAGCAGCTACTTCTAAATAATTATTTTGTAAC
The DNA here is from genome assembly GCA_947579605.1 of Athripsodes cinereus. NCBI lineage: Eukaryota > Metazoa > Arthropoda > Insecta > Trichoptera > Leptoceridae > Athripsodes > Athripsodes cinereus. The sequence continues at coordinate 6,596,381 of OX388318.1, forward strand.
ATCAACATCAATTATCTCAGTTTTATATTCAAAAATAAAATATAAATATTTTTTAGGCAAATCACATGTGAACTAAATCATAAAAAAATAAGGAAAAAAATCCAAAAGCCGCGCTTATCGCAAGAGCGATTTTATTCATCTAACCCATTTTTAAGATTGTTGGTGTGACTTGAAACATTATTGCTTAACACCATGGAAAAGTTGTGTTTTGTTTTGTTAACCCTTTCGTGGGCATGAGAGTATAAACCGTTTCAATAATAACGGAATAGTGTTATTGATAAACACGTCAAGTGTTTTGACGTCCTGTGACTACAACTATTGATTTGTGGATGAAAGTAATACAAAGGGTTAGAAACATAATACATGACCACGACCCAAATAATATGTCTATTTTGAAAGTGGTTTCGGAACAATATTAGAGCTTGATCGCCTGTACAAGTTATCCTAAAAATATTACGAGTATTGAAGATAATATAAGTATTGGAAAAAAATTGGCCATATTTGAAAATCTTTTTTTCCAACTTTCAATGCATATAATATTAATGTTTAGCAGAGGACTAGACATGTAAGCGACCAAGTATTCAACGCAAAAATATTATTTGAAAAACTATAATATAAAAGGTTTGAAATCTTATTTGAATTATAAAAGATGTACATTTTCATATTTATTTGGTCATAGAACATACTATGGAATTTGATACACAGTGTATGAATATCAGCATTTAATTAATAAGACGTTGTACAAAGCGTAACAAAAACCAGCCTAAAGTCAATTCGTAAACGTTGTATCTTCTTCTAATTGGAGCTTAAAAATGTTGCTTTATTGTACAAAAAATGTGATTTTGACTATTTTTTAATATCAATATCATACATATTATGATAATGAATTTGAGTTTACTTAAGTCATTACTTACAATTTTTTATCTAAAAATGGTTATCCGAAGAAACAAATGATAGACAAAAAATATCTTTCAACCTGCTTCCTTCCCCGGCCAGTTTTTGCAATGTTACTACCCATGATATGTGATGTGAAGAAAGTGATATATCATTCTGGTGACAAAATATTATTTTTAGACACGCTTCATCTCTTTGTTTTTTATTTCGAAAATGTGTATTTTTATACAAGAATTTATTACATCTTTTCGCATTGTATATTGAACCTATATCTGATAAAGAGTTACGCCCACCAAGTATGTAATAAGTTGTAACGTGAAGAACAGAAGAATTACAATAAAAGGAAATAATAATTTTTATTTTGACATAATTGATGTTGTATCTATGATTTTGAGAAACGAACATAGAATATCGAATTTATCGACGAACTATCAGATAAAGTGAAACTTGTTTTTATCGGAAAAAATGTGATGATTGGTAGGTACTTATAATCATAAAATATAAAAAATATATTTTAGATATTTAGACAACTTTATTAAGACTTTGAATCTCATGTTAATTTTATTTTTGTTTGTTTTTATACCTACCTATATTTATAAATTTATAATCAAATCAACCCAACTCTCTCTCACTCTCTCTCTAACTGGTAAAGTAGTTAATGAAGAAGTATAAACAAACATACAAACCAACTTAAATCTTTATCGCACCGTGTATTTTATTGAGGTAAGTATTTTTTTTTTTTGTTCAATTTAGGTATAATTATTTTTTTTCTATTTTTTTTTTTAAAAAGATATACCTATCTGGGTTTTGTTATAAACCCAAATACAACCTTATACACCTTTCACACTAAGCTAAAAGCTTGTGCCGTGAAAGGGGAGTTTGCCAAATTATAATTAAATGTTTATTTTTCTGTGCTTCGTGGAATTCTCGACAAAATATTTATTCAAACAGTTATTAGTAAAACATATGACATATTGTAAGATGTTTTATATCAGCTTTAATGCAGTAGTGACCAGGTACAATGCTACCTATCCTGAATGTCTTTATATAAATATAGCACGAAAAGGTTCACCTACATTTTCATTAAAGATGAGGTGTCTACTAGCTACTTCACTTTGAGAGGTTTATTTATTATAGAAGAATGACCGGATGCAAGAAGAGTGTTGTGGACAGAGTGCGTGTGAATAAACTACGTTGGTTTAGACATATTGAACGAATGAACGAGGTAATTATGAAAAAGAGGATATACTTGTCTGAAAGAAAGGGAAGAAGCGCGGGCGCTCGAGAGCCACGTGGCTTGATCACGTGGATCAAATTCTTAATGATGGCCGCGTGTTGAGTAAGAAAAACCGACATGCGTGTATGAGAAACTATATAAATGTGGAGGAAGCGAAGGAAGTGTGTAAAGATAGATCTGTTTGGCGTTCCGTTCTCTATGCCTACCCCACTTGGGACACGGCCCACGTGAGGGTATAGTATAGTATAGTATTTATCAAAACAAAAGCGGGCATAGAACTTCATGTTTGATTTTCCATGTGTTAAACATGTCATTTTGATAAGAAAAAACTATTCGAACAAAATTTTATAAACCCTACCTAGTACGTACAGTATAAAACCCTAAAAAAACATCCAACTGTAATAATCATTTGCCAAAATAAAAATAATACATACTAGCTGCTAGAAAAGTAGTATCAAAGATATAAATAATCGTTACAAGTTGTTGTCATCAAATAGTCGGTATGCGGTATCACTCACCATCTTGCCATCATTCGGCCGTGTAAGGGTTAACTGGGGCGTACCGAAGTGTCGTATATATCATTTTAATAATTAAATAACTTTGTTGTATTTCCGTTAAAAAGGCGTGAAAAGATTCATACGATATGCAATAAATTACTCATTAATTAGATCTATTCATTACTAGTTTTTTAAACAAGACTTTGGTCGGTATATTTTCGTCAAAAGTGACAGAAAAATACCAAGTTTTACACTGACTGGTGTCTTAAACATATTATTGTATTAACTTTTAAGGGATCTCTAGTAAACGTTACGCAACTACAACATTTGACAATGCTGCCACAATTGAATGAGAAAATATTGGGATTTAATTTTACACAAAATTTTCCAGACTCCTAAAATTTAGGCTTGGAGACTATTGGGTGACAAGAAATACAAGAACACCTCAAAAAAGGTGGGCTGATAACAAAGTTCAGATTACGGGGGACCAGTGGCTTCATGTTGCTCGAGACCAAAAATCGTGGAAGAGTTTTGAAGAGATGTGTTATATCTGCCTGGAACCGATTACCAGCGGATTTAAGAAAGAACCAGCCCACTGCAACGTTCAGGAGTAAGCTGAAAACACTGCTTTTCAATAAAAGTCATGGCGCCCTTGAGATGGTCACGGATCATTAAACGGCGCCAAATATAAATTGTCTTTATTATTATTATTATTATATCTAGCATGATGGAGCGACGAAATTGAGGGGACCACACATAATACACTACACGGGGCTCTGCACGTGGCGGAGCGTTGTTCGATGTGGAGACGAATGGTTGATGAAATGAGGCATGATGGTCACGATCTCCAGGACTGAGGGACTGAAGGAGATAATGATGATATCTAGCATTTGAAAGACAAAGGCTAGCAGTTAGTAATTTCTTTAATTTGAGTAACGTTGCGAATGTCAGGAAATACATAATTATTATGATAATAATATAAATAATGACTGAAGTGAAGTTTATATAGAGGGTAATTTTCTCTCCAATTAATATGATCTTACTAGCTTCTATAAAGACGACTTACTATAAATATACATACCATCATATGAACAGTTTTAAATATTACGTAAAGATTTGAATCATTTCGTAATTTTTATACTGGTGAATCTACAAAGTGTAATTAAATTTTATGTTTCTACAAATTATCGTTATTACTGTACAGTTCATTTTCAAATGATAATATTTTAATATACTATTAATATGGAGGCTTCAGTGACCCGTACAAGTGGAAATAAAATGTAGGTACCTACTTAATTCTTTCTCTCTTTTTACACATTCGTTCAATTTTGAGCCAAGCCAAGGTGACGATAAGCTGGTAACATTGTTAAAAGAGAAGAAGGATCCTCGTAAACGAGTGGATGGCTTTTTATTATGGAATATAATAGAACCGGAAGGAATTTACAATAAGAATCTTAGATTGAAGATCAGTTAGACAAACGAGATGTAAGAAGACCTCAAAAGAGATGAGCTAAAGCCTGTGTAATGAAAAGGTAATGAATTCATTTTGTTCCAGACAACAAAAGTAATGATTTTGACGAGACTTACATCCAAATGTTTAAAGTGTTAAAATAGCCTGTAATTTTAATAGCAAATCAGAAATCACTTTCCAGTGTTTTGAAAAGACAGACTTCTCTTAATTCATATAGATTGAAGGAAATATAAAAAAGTTAAAGAAAAGACATCTTACCTCACAATCCACACTCCTTTTGTCCCCATTTTGAGTGACTCTATGCCACCCCTTGAAATTCTGCGCTGTTTCTTCACATGTCAAAGTACAAAGTGTGAACTTCTCCACTCAATGGCTGAGCTTAAAAACTTGGCACGTTTTCACCAGTTGTTCACAATTTCACAGCACCAATGTCATCATCTGAAACAATACAAAAATAAACTCAAATTAGAAGATTTGCTGTTTAATTTTTTAATTAAAAATATATGGAAATTTATGAAAAAATTGTTCATGAGATATGTAAATAGATAAGTATATGCAGTGCTGTAAGCCTGGAGGAATATTGAGCTAATTTCCTGTATGTGAAATGCATAATTTTGTTTATCTATACTAAGAACCTAACAGGGCAAGCACTTCCAAATTGACAAAGAGGAGCTTGAGCATTGCGGGGCCAACTGTCTGGAACCGATTACCAGCGGATTTAAGACAGAACCAACCCACTGCAACATTCAGGAGTAAACAGAAAACACTTCTTTTCAAGAAAAGCCACGGCGCCCTTGAGATGGTCACGGATCATTAAACTGCGCCAAATACAAATTATCTTTATTATTTTTATTCATAACTCATTTATTTAACAAAACAACATTTTTAATCTACATTTTGAACACAATAATAATAATAAGAACACTTTATTGATCAGAAAAAAATCATAAGCAATTGGCGAGCTTATTGCCTGGAGGCAATATCTTCCAGCTAACCAAAATAATGTGTGATACTATGTTGACAATGTGTAATTAATACTAAATGTGAACAGTTAATACTAAATTTAATTATAACTAACTACATTCTTAGTCCTAAGTAGAACATTATATATGTCACGTTTCCTCTAATACTACAAAATGAAGGATAAAGGCACGGGGAGGAACTTTTTAGGATAAGTCTATGGATTTTAGGTTATTCTTAAAAACGTGCAGCGTAGAGGAATTTCTAATATTGCAAGGTAGATTATTCCACATTCTAATTGCATGGGTCGTAAATGATGAACTGAAGAAGGTTGTGGTGTGGGCAGGGACGGCAAGTAACTGGTTATTCTGAGATCTCAGAGGACGTCCATGTGAAGAGAAGTATTCAAAACGCTTAAAAAGGTATTGAGGGGAATTGTGCTTTAGGATGTTGTACACAATATAAGATAAACAATAAAATTTTAATATAACATTAAATAATAAAAACAAGAAAATATTAAAATAAATTTTAATTCAAAATCTAGAAACCCAACATTCTATTATTATTAAGATATAAACTGTTTTCTTTTGATTAACTTTTTGTATTATTTTTTAATTTTGGATTTAGTCATGGATAGAAAACGTGTAATTAGATTAAGTGTGATGTAATAAAGTATTTTGAAACTGCTATAACACTGTAAAAGGCGAAAGCCTTTAATTGCTAATAAATATATAAGCAATTATGAGGGCAAAATCTTGCCTAAAAGAACAGATAAATAAAGTCCCCTGACTTCTGAGGTATAACGATATGGTGTCTTCAATCACAAAATGCTGGACAATTATTCTAAGTGTGAAGGAACGTTTTGGTGCTGCAAATAGAATTAGAGGAAGAAAATAGATAGTTTTACAAGCAATTAAGTCAAAACCCACGTCTTATTATCTTACATGGTCATAAAACAGGATAGTATATTTTAATAACGTTAAGGTGGTTATACATAGAGTTTGCCTATTAAACCATTCTAAGAAGGAAGAAAGTCTCTATACATAATATATATATTATCATCATCCAACAGTAATGTGTTTAGACCACAACAATATTAAATACTTCCATATTATTATTAGGTACTATTAACCTTCGTATGTATGTGGTAAACAGCTGTCATTATATTGTTTCTAGTAATGTTACGAGTATCCACTTTTGAAATTTATGTAGTACATTCGCAACTGCGAATTTGAACATTTGATAGGTATATCAAATACAACTATACCAGGCTTCGCTCTAAGAACCATAGTTTGATAAACGCGGCTAAAAATGTAAACACAAAAACTGGTAGGTACACACATTTTATGTAATGAATAAATGGTGATTATACTTACAACTATGCTCACGTGTAATGTTATGATGATAATGCACTTCCATCAATTACCGTCGGTCAAGTTTAAACAATGTATTAAGCGTTATCATATTGCCAAAAGAGTATCAATATTTTGTATGAACATCAGACATTAATTAATAAAACATATTCTTATTGTATTGTACATCAATAGGCGTCCCTGACATGGTGATAATATGATGTCTTGTCTAACATAAAATTTTGATTTATTATGATTAGCTACTCCTATGGAACGTCTTACACTATATCAGATAAGAATATGATGGACTTAAAACATAGAAATATGTTTGTGGGCTTGAGTTTTTTGTAAAGAAACCCTACCATACCATAAAACGATGTGCGTTTATGGATAAACCTACGCAAACTGTCGAAATTCATTGCGAACTGTGTTTATATTTTGATTCACAATAAAAAAATACTACACAAATGTAAGGGATTTGTTATTTTTATTCTATAGCGGTTAAATTTTTCACGCAAGAACATGAAGGATAAACCAGAGTCCTCCATTTTAAGCGATTCTATACCTATTAAACCACTTCTTCAACCACATTTTGAATGCTCCAAAACTGTATGCTGCTTAAAATAATACGTTTCCATGTTCCTCTTGCGAGCACAGGATTCAAATGGGTTTTCTTAATTAAGAACAATTCTGTGTCAATCGAGTCACTTCTCCTTGCGACATTATCAGATACCGCAAGGTATGCTAAAAATAAAATAAAAAAATATTAAGAAGAACTCATTAGCTACTTTATATTAAAAAAGGTTCAGACAAGAGCACTGGTAAAACGTATTAAGTACCTAGAGGAAATATTGTTAACCAACCCTTGTTTTTCCCGAAAGAAAGTCAAAGAGCAAAAGAGAAACAAGACTTAGTTATGTGATAATTTACGATTAAAAAAAACAGATGAAATAAAATGTATTCTCTAAAACACTACTAAGGAATATATTTATGTTATATCCTACTAGACAACAGAACTAATTATAACTCCTTAACACTCCCACAAAATAAAAAATAAACTCAGGCGAGTCAATTCTTTTGTTTTATTGCCACTCTATTGTTTCAGCAATAATATTTCATACAATTATTATAGTTACCAACAATATGTTGTAATAAAGTCTCTGTGATATTAATTTTGATCGTTCGTGGGTATGTTGACTATGTACCTACTACATAAACATTACATTTATTTTTATTTTCTTCTCAAATGAAATAATTATTATATCGGGGTGTTATATCAAATTAAATAATTATTTCATTAATAAGAATCATAAAAACATGTAGATGTACAAATATGTAAACGAAGTTATACTTATGAAGTTTCAACAAAGGGACCCAAATGTGAACCCTGAGGGACACCCAAAATTTAAATTTGTTCGTTCATCGATAGTTAAGAAATCGATTTTATGTAGTGCTTCTAAATCTTAGATCCTAATGACAAACTCATTTGCTTTCCTGAGTCTGTATTTTGATATTAGACTGTTTACTTAATATTATCGATTACCATTTCAAATATTTTCTTGTCTAACAACAATTATAGCATCGGGTTACAAATCCTGTCCAACAATTTTCTAAACAATTCTTTTCTCCGTTTTGGCTTTCATCGTTTCTAGTAATTTAACCATTTTGAGACAATTATGTATGAGAAACAAATTAATTATTTGACTGCAGAATCAATTACACCAGTACGCAAAGCAAATAATTATGTTTTTATGTGATATATGGAACAGATTGGCAAATTACCGAGCTATTACTGTTAATAATGGAACGTAGTCTAAATAATAAACTTCCTATAATTATAATATATTCGATTACACATTCGATTGATTGAATTAAAATCGATTGAGATTTATCGATACCCGAATTATTGGCGAACAGTCTCAGCACTAAATTATATTGTACTCAAATAAATGTCAAACGTTTACGACAGCCGATAAAAGATACTTGTTTTACGAATAAATTAATGTTGTTACGTTCTTTGATAGTACCATGATTATTTAAGTATGTAAAAACATGTGTAATAAAGAGTTTTCAATTACTAACTTCAATGTTTTATATAATATTAATGTTAGCAAAGTCTCATATTTGGGCCACATTCTACGATGCGATAAATATTGGCTTCTTCAGTTGATAATAGAGGGCAAGATTGAGAGACGTCGTGGAGTGGGAAGGAGGTAGATGTCATGGCTGCGTAATCTACAGCAATGGACCGGAATTATCCAGGTGGGAGAGCTGGTCCGAACAGCGCGGGACAAGGAAACATTCTCCAGAATGACCGCCAACGTTGGGGGGACCTTATACGGCACCGATAGAAGAAAAAATGTTTTTTTTTAAATTTCACTTTGGCCTGGACGTCTTTTTTTCACAATAGACCGTTCCTATGACAACAAGATCAGAGAGCCAAAAATGTCTTGGAAAGAAGTGACTCCATTGACGTAAAGATGCTCTGAATAGAGGATGCTGGTTTCTGCTATGTGCTTTCAGGAAAAGTGAAAAAGAGCGTATGGATTGGTTTAAAGTTCGAAGTACTGTAGTTAAAAACTCTAAAGAAAAGTAGTCAATTAGCCCCTTTGAATGCTAACCAAGGCATAAAACAAGAAGAATTAAAAGACCATGCAGGTAGCATTATAAACATTTGGAGTGAACCTGCCGGCTTTCAACTTTGAAAACTATCGTTATGATTTATACGTATACGAGAAATAAAAAATTACAAATAATAATGTTTTCTCCACGCTTTATTTAAGTATTAATAAGGACAATGTGTGAAAAACTTAACAAGGACATTTTGAAAGGGATAACAAGTTTTTTTTTCAATCTTCATAAATAATTTATAAATATAAATATTGTCACTATTATTCTCCTTCATAAAGACGGGAAAATAATGATATTTTATAATAATAAACACATCTGCAGGAATGAAGTCATTAAAATAAATAAAACCAACATAATAATAAATGAATAACGTATAATATGATTACCATTGAGTTCGTATGAGAAGTAAATAGTTGTGATAACAAAAAAACTGTCGCGAAGTATGCAATGCACTGCCTTTGGAATTTCGCGGTTGTTGTGTTTATATGATTTGCAATTATTATCATACCGCTTTGATTCAAAACCTTTTTATGCATGTAAATACAAGTTTTTTTTTAAGAATTAATAAATCAGAAAAGGGAAGAATAGAGAAATATGGAGTAGTCCTATATCCAACCGGGGAGAGATGTCTGAAAACAACTAGAAGAAAAGGTATAATTGACAACTTTATAACAGAGCATCGAAATTTCAAGTGAGTGTTTTAGGGTCCAAATCCAACTGCAGGTTTATACGGGACTCGCTGACTAACTTTTGCTTATTCTTATTCCATCTTTTTGGGTAAATAAATATGTTCCATCTCCCATAATGTATATGAGACAAGCACGACAAATAATTGGTCACCGACTATATCAAGATATGTAAGAGAAAGACGCATGAACCGTCACTCGCTGGTTATTCTCAAAGAAAATACAATGATTTTATTAGACATGATATGTAAAAATTTATCTTCTCAAATAAGATATGTAATAGAGGACTTTGAAAATTAACTGTATTTTTTTTAAATAACAGTGATTCGTTAAAAAATGGCGCCACAGTAATCACTTTTAAATTCAACACATACTAGTAATTATCTGTAATATTGTCATCTGTTGTAAGAAATATTAGCTACAAATGCACTCATTTAAACACACATAATTAATATAATTACGACAATATACATAATTATGCAACAAATACAGTGCATCAACGCTGGTTTATTTGGATAAATTTAATATACCAATATTTGTGAAAACTAATTCCCTCTATTACTTAAGTTCGCATATAAATTTGCGAGACAATTAATGTCCCGTATGACCCACCAATGTCAAAATGTTTAAAACAATAAATTGCATCTGATATTGGTGTAATTATAATTTAAAACTGTTACATTATGTAGTTATTCTGCGATTCCAATTATCTTTGGGAGCAACATGATGATGTTATATTTTTTTCAAAGAAGGAGGGTATTTTTCACTGCATGTTCAAAAACATATTCCCTCTCTTTTAAAAACTAATATTCCTTTGAAAAATTCAACTATTTGTCGAGAAATGATTCCGAAAATAAGTTCAACAACATTATCAAGATTAAATTTAATAAAAATCATGATATAACAATGAAAATTAGCTATAAAAAATGCTTCATTGTTTGGTAAAACTCAAGTAAAACTTACTTGTTACTGTTAAAAGTACTTTGGTAAAACAAGAATCGCTTTTTAAAAATATGCCGAGAATCGACTCAACATAAACCTTTTACATAAAACTTTAAATAATAAATAAATAAATAAATAAAGCTTTATTGGCATCAATATTTATAATGTGTACGTGTTTTTGTTCCAATAAACTACCAAAAGGCGGGCTTATCGCATATGCGATTTCTTCCAGCCAACCCGAAAAAATAAAAAAATAAAAATAAAACAATAGAAAAAACATATAGATAAAAGTATATAAAAACAAGATGCTAAAATAAAAACTACAAATGAAATATATAATAAAAACAAGATAAAATATAAAAAAGCACACATACAATAAGAGTAGGAAGGGAAAGGGAAAGGGGAAAAGGAGAGGATCTGCTCGATCTTCGAAATCGAAAACTTTAACCTCATGATTAAATAATTCCTTAAATATACGGTTTACTTTGTACTGCAAAAGCATAAACAAATATTTACTCATCGGTAAACCTTAATTATAAAACTGTTATGGAATATAATAATTAGAAGTTACCGACAAGGCGGTAAATAAAAGTAAACGGAATCGATTTAACATATTATTTGATGGTAATAAACGGAAAACTGGATGCGAAAAACATGCAACTTTCACTCAGAAGAGAATCGTGAATAAATTAACCGGGTAAAAATCTGTAAAACAACAAAAAATAATAATTGGCTCGATAAAATATATAATGATGGATATTTGCTTCCGATTGTGTAACGGCAAAAAACTTTTTTGCTTCCGCGTCGGTAAATATGTTACTATATGAAATTGTGTTAAGGACTAATGATTTTGGTAAAAAAAACTTCAATTTTGTTTTTGTGTGGAAATGAACTTAAAAAAATAGATGACGTGATCAACTTCAGTGTCATTTTAGTTGAAACTTGCTTCCACTTTCGTTCTTAATCATAATTATACAATCAAATATGTTTATAACATCACAAGATATCCCACAAATGGAATAACCGGTGAACTAACTGCATTTAATTAACATTTATATACATACAAGGCAACCTCTCCGTGCCATAAAAAAGGGACTTTTACTCTTTATGTTATGAATTTTTTGACACAATTGGATGTCGGGAACTGGATTTTTTACTTACTAGAAGTGTAGATGTCAAACATTTACTGAACCACTCCAGATTAATCATTCCAATTGATCACACTCATCCATAGTCAACCTATTTGAATAGGTATTAACCAGGTAGGTATGTTGTATATGATACACATACATATGTGAAATTCCTTAAGGAGTGCACAACACAGAGTTTCGACGCATATGAATCGACTTAAGGCATGGTTAAGAGTACTCTTTAAACCTAGGTAACATTCCCAATTCCTCTGTGCCATGCTTATCACATGGCTTGAAATTTTTGAAAGTTGTACATATATTGTATGTGTATCATATACAACATACTTACCTGGTTAATACCTATTCAAATAGGTTGACTATGGATGAGTGTGGAATGATTAATCTGGAGTGGTTCAAAAAATGTTGGACTTTTACTCTTTATTTCATGAGACTTAATCACTAATCTGATAATTTATGTTTATTATTCGTAGATTATCATAATAATTTTCAGGCTATTAGAACGATGTAGGTATCTAGTAAAAATAAAATAACCTATATTTTTCCTCATTCTACAAAAGCATGCTTCTGTTTTTGCTTCCATTCAAACATTTATTCACATCACTTAAAAAAACGCATAGATTACTGCAATGCATCTTGTGGAATATCATTATGTTTATGTGGGTATAATAATGCAACGGATGCTGCCTCGGGCGAGTGTTTAAGGTACTACACATAATAATAATAATAATCACCCATACAATAATAATTACACGTGTGTATGTTACAAGAGTAATTTATTTTCCAGGTTTAAAAAAATCGGTAACATCTGTACATTTGACAAGTTACAAATGTCTCATTGTATCTCATTTTACAGTTAATGATTGCATACTATCTTTATTTACATGGACGGTTAAAATTAATATAAAAATGGAATACTGAATATAGCACTCTATGCCAGCGCCCTTGAGATGTTTGAGCAATTGACTTTGACTCCAATATGAGTATTTACATAAACATTGTTAGTAATAGAGTCGAACGGTACTTTGATGATAATTTCGAACTTCAGAGCTAACTTAAGGTCTGTAGTTCAAATCCTGCTGCCAACATGCACCACCTTTATGATATAGGTCATCGTTGGTGTGAAGGATAGGTATATTTGAGTTAATCATAAACTCAGATAAACATTGAAAATATTTTTGCACATAAAGTTTTGGCTTACCGCTTATCTTCTTGTTGAGTTTAATGTTTCTTTCCAAGGCATATTTATAACTCGAATGAGTTTTACATTACCAAAACTCAAATCGTGCGAGTTTTACACTACCAAAAGTCAAATTATTTGGCTTTTGTAATTTACGCCAGCGATGCATCTCCATTTTCAACTCCATGTGCCATCATATTACTGACATCTAACTCTTACTAGATAAACTAGTTTTTCCACTGCGTCGCTAAGGATCCTTCTGGTTTCCTTCTCACCGTATTCTAGAACTTATACTTATTAAATAATAAGGTGTGTGAAGCTATATTGTATAAAATATTGTAATCTATGTATGAATGTATAAGCTAAACGACTTCTGGTTGCGTATCCACGGCCCCCCGCGAGGCAACCGCTTTAATCATGTGAAATCACTAATTGCTCTTATCATAAGCATCTGTTGTTTTATTACATGGACCAACCCTGTAATCAAAATGCAGTGACAGAACGAGAAGACGGGCATTCAACGCCACAGCACGAGGACTCACTTTAAAATTACTTATTTATTCGTTTTGTATATCAAAGTTATACAAATAAAAATAACATTGAAGGAAACCCACCGTACACCCGTATACCGCTGAAATCTGAGGATTTGCATTTGTCCGAAATTCTACAAAATAACATAGCTACTACTAAACAATCACGGCATTTCCCACAAGTGCGTTAGCTAGAAGATCAGCTGCATTTTATAAACATGCAAGCTGTCCTCAACGCACCAAAAATAAATTAATACATTCAGGATGGGTGAAAAACTTCATCGCTGAACTGAAGATGTAAAATGTCTTTATTTTTTCGAACACCTGGCTATTATAGGACACTCGACAACTTAAGGAAAAAAGTGGGAGAAAAATTCCTCGCTAGTGTCTCCACGAGCTAAAATTATATAGAATATAATATGTTGAGATGACAATATGCAAGAATGACTTTTTCTATAAACTCACTTCACTTGCTGTTTCAAAAATAAAAACTTTGTAAAATGTTAGGTAGTAAAAAAAATCGGCAGCTAAACAAATTTGAATACTGGGCGTTATTTATACTGAATACGATCCAGAATTTGATTGTACAGTTTACAAAATAGCTTTAGCACAGTAATGTATAGGTACAGGACGTACAAAAAATATCGATCCACTTTTTTAAACTGTCAGACTACTCTGACTGTCAATACTACGCATGTTGCGAGACCTATCATTTCTTATTCCCGATGTATTATTATTCGCGACAATCTATAAACCAAAGTAGTCGGGAGTACTCGGAATAGCGAGTTAAAAAAATTAAGCATATAAAGACCTCAATTTAAGATTAAATTTTTTTATTTTTTTTTCTTTTTGTGTTAAAACAAGAGGTAAATTATGTGCTTTATAGAAGACAAATTCATTTGAAGATCTTCTAGCCCCTAATACCAGCTCTATGGTGCTGTCTGGGGCCAGATTTTGTTATTTTTTTTTTGTATATTTTCAAATACCATTTTTATGTTTTATAATTGAATTGTTGTCCTATATCCTATACATAAAAAAAAAACTATATTGCATATTTTTGAGATATTACTAAAGATAATGTGAAAATAAGTTTAATAGATTTTTATATATTGAAACAATGAATAAAGATAAAATCGCATTTACAAATTGAAATGAAAGAGCGATATTCAAATTCTTAAAGACTGGTACGCATATATAAAAAATATATTTATTATAAATATGGTTAAATGTGTGGTTTATATGGCGTACTCAATGATCAGAAAAGAAATCCATCAATAAATATGCTGGACGAGATTAATAGAACAAAAAAGTCCTGCTTCTATGACAGGGTTTTTGGAGTTGCAGAACCCGTCATCTGGAACCGACTCCCCGAGGACCTTCGTAAAAACCATTGAAGAGAGACACACCTCAAACCCCGATATCTCAGGAGTCGTTAACTCCTACTTATCCGCACAAAAAAACCAATCAGTTTCCCGCGCCCTTAAACGGCGCCGAATAAATCATCCGACATAGGTACATACACACTCTGCTTACCCTCCGAAGGACATGGTATTACGATAAGTTTATTTGATTCAAACATGCTCTTTCTTCCATTTTCAAACATTGAATTTCTTCTGTCTACCGTGTACAAGAATGGAAGACAAATAGGGAACAAACGAATGATCAAAGAAACTATAGAATTTATTCAAATTTAATGTTATAATTATTTCTATTTGTAAGCATCTAGTGTAGTAGTAGTAGTAGAAAGAAGGATTGGTAGATTTTTCTTAATAATAATGAATGGACACGTCGTTTTTATTATTATCATTATTATCAGGTATTTTTACACAATAATAATAAGAATAAATACATGTGTTCCAGATTTCCCTTTACATAAATCACATAAATTTACTATCGCACCGGCCAGATAATGTATTGTGACTAGCTCACTAGCCCTGTGAGTTCATTCAAACACTTCTAGAGATAATTTAGTTAAAAAATTATAAAATAGAGTAATCTTATTCAATACCTATCGACGTTCCAGTTACATAAACCAAATTCTAACTCGAAATTCTAATATTATATATGTCACGCTAAAGTTATCAAGCAGTATGGCGGTATCAAAACAAATACATGTATGTGTCATCATCATCATCATCATCAATGGCGCTACAACCCTGTGTGGGTCTTGGCCTCCTCAAGAAGTCGCCTCCACTCCCTCCTATCCATCACCTCTCGTCGCCAATTGGTCACGCCCAAAGCTAGCAGGTCCTTTTCCACTCCATCCATCCATCTCAACTTTGGCCTCCCGACGCTTCTTCTGCCACTGGGCTTTGTGAAGTATATTCTTTTGATTGTTGATGTGTCGTTCATCCTTTCCACATGCCCTAGCCATCGGAGTCGGCAGATTTTGATGTGCTTGGTGATATGCACATCTTGATACAACGTGTAGAGTTCGTAGTTGTATCTACTTCGCCAAACTCCGTTTTCGCATATGGGCTCATAGATGCGTCTTAAGATATTTTTTTTGTATGTGTGTGTAATAGAAATTATTCCAATTTTAGAATTTTTCGTCACGTTTTATCCTTATCGTCATAATGAGATGATAATATAGTAAGAAAAAATACATCTCTTATAAATTTAATAAAAAAACCTTTCTAGAATAATATCCCGAACGTTTTATTTTGATTGAATTGGTTAACCTGAATGTTTACATAATGTAAGTCCGCTGGCTGTTGCGGAAGATGACATGCTGATGTACATATATAAAAACAAATCTAGATTGATAGAGTAAAAAGGTTAAATTTATTTCAATATCAGTTGAGAGTAAGAGAAAAAAGGTAAGAGAAGAAAATCGAAGCTCGTTGCAAACCAGTCCATTTATTTATTATTTACTGTACATGAATTACAAGCATTTTACACGTAAATACATGACAACATCAAATACAGAGAGGGAATAAATATTCATACTACTTGAGATCATATCCAGTTAAGGAAATGTACAACATTAATTTGTTCTGTGGTCGTACACATAATCAACATTTCACATATGAATAGATTTTTATAAATTTAGATGACGATAATGATGATGATTTTGATTTTAAAACATCTGAGGATGTCCAATAAACAGGCAGCTACATCTTATCATCATGTCAAATTAATAAATCGGTAAACGTCGGATGGGGAATTGTGAATGTTGGAGATAATTATTTTAATGTTTCATTTAAGACTAATGTGTTCCCTAAAATATGATCAATAGTTTTTTTTTATATTCGTTTTCTTTTTCTTCACAATTTTATACTTACTTAAAACTGTGTTTTTTTTAATCGAAGTTTATTTTTAAATAAGCAATATAATGGTTAGATGGAATAAATCACTTTATAGTGATAATCTCGCCACTGCATATCGTCCTTGTTTTTTGTAACTTTTATATTGTTTTGTTAACACTACCATACAATGAAGATGTGCAAAAAGAATAAATAAATAAATAATAAGTTTTCCTTTGTCTTGCATTTTAAACATGAATTTACCATATGTACGGTAACCGGAGAATGTTTTATAATTATACCAGGTATATACTATCTGTCTTTGAAAACACAAAATTTTCAGGATGGAAAGCAAGCCCTATTGCTACACACGATTTTTTTATCTCTAGGAGTTCCCGGTAAGGAATAGGTATCTCACTCTTTTTAGTAAGTTTTCTAGTGTCCTGTAAAAGGCAGGTGTTTGTAAAACTTTACATTTACGATAATTAACATCTACAATACAGCGATGAGGCATGGCACCCATCCTGAATGACTTACCTTTTTATTGGTACAAAGAGAACAATATGAACGTGTAATAGATGATGTTAGTCCGCTGGCTACCCCATTTGTGGGATATGCTATGATGGTATAGTAGTATTTGTATAGGACAATCAAAAAGTTGCTAAAAACAATGGAGTTTTTTATGGAGTAATAAAAATATTATTTACAACTGTTATAAACCGATTACCAGTCATGTACCACGTAACCGTTATGTGTGTTGTGAATATGTGTTATATAAAATGTACCAACAAAAATGTTCGCTACAAAAAAATCGACCAAAGCCATAAATCTATTTTTCGCACACTCGAAACACCGTCAAATTTCTTACTTTAGTTTTTCTTTGCCAAGGTTGTTTGATGATACAGCATCACCTTTTTAACTTGGCAGATTGTGAATGAAACAATTTTTTTAACTATTTTACTTGTCCGTGTAAAAACGAATAGGTTCTTATTTAGACCATATCCTTAAGGGTGAAAAATTTGATGCAAGATATGAAATATCTTGTGAATGAGATAAAAACGATTACAATTGGATTGTACCAGTGCCGCGTCGCTTAACAGTCATTCAGCCAATAAAAAAAGAAAGAACAAATAACAGATAATACATAGTTTAAATACTTTATATAATAAAAATGACTAATTCAGCAACTGTTACATAGTTAATCCTTCGAAATAAAAGGAAACTAAGAAAAGGCAATTATACACTCAGAAATACAAAACAATTCACACGCTGAATGAAAAAAGGCATTTTTCCCCATAGGCATACTATACTTGCAGCGCGGTACATTTTTTCGGATTTTTTGTATTCCAACAACGATATCCTTCAAGTATCAGCAATATATTGTCTTACAAACTTTCTCAACCAATGTCAGTTTAAAACAGGAAGCAAAATTCGATCGGCCGCATGACCGAGTTTTTCTTTGAATTACCTATCGAGTTTTTCTCTAATACAAGTACCTGCCAGTTTATTTTAGTCTCATTGATTATAAATAGAGTAGAGCTTTAGAAGTTCAAGTATCAAATACCTTAGTAGCAATAGCAATAACAGTAGCAATGTCAAGTGCCTTATAAATCGTAACATATTAGGTAACTCCATAACAGAAGTAGGTAACTAGCCTATTACATAGTATTTCAATCTATTAGGCCGTTACTCTTTATTACGTATGCTGGAAACAAACACACACACGTAATCTTTGCTCAAATATTATAAACCGTTTGTATATCCCATTTTGTATATTGCATATCCCGTCTATGGCACCTTCGGTGTGGACATTATTTGTTAAGTGTAGAATTTCGGATAAATGGAAGTCTGCAGACATCTACGGTATCCGGGTGGACGGTGGATCCTTCAATGTATCCCATCTATATATATCCCATGGAGTCATCGGTATCTTAACTATAGGTCTCCCACTCTTCTTCGCTGTAAGTTATCAAATGTCCTGTATAAGGCAAGTGTTCGTAAATCCTCACGTATAATATAATTAACATGTACAATTCAGCGATGAGGCACGGCATCCATCCTGAATGACTTATTTTTTTATTGGCATGGAGAGGACGAAAAGCATCTTTATGATATGCAGTTAACCTATTGGTTATTTTCTTTGCGCGGGATGCCATAATTCTTAGTCAATATGAGGCCTCGGTTTATCCTGCCTAAGTTAGACATTTTGCCAAAGCCGCACACCACAGTCGCAGATTTCGATTTATAGATATAGATATAGACCGTAGATAGGTATAAAAGCCGGACTTAATACTAGTACTAAACTTCTTGTTGTTACTTGTATAGTTCAGTTGTGAGGTAATATCCGCATTTAGCTTTCCTTTCATACTCAAACATGGGTAATAATTCAAGTTCATAATGGCTTATTTATAACCAACTGAAGAATGCTGAAAGAAATTTATACATGTTATTTTTATTCTAATAAAATAAACGCTGCGTAAGGATTTTTCGAATCGTTGAAAATCCTTTTCATTCCTCTTTCTCTAGGTATATATTGTTGATCTTCTTGTTTTTCAAACATTCTGAGTGTATTACTTGACAGGGGATTTCTTCCTCGATTTTCCACAAATTTTAAATAGAATGCATTGGAAAAATGTATACAAAAAAGTACTACTTTTAAAAAACTATGAAACATTCATGTATCATGACTCAGCCAGGAGCATTGTGTTTCCAGGACCACAGAAACAATAGTGCAGCAATTCCAAATACACTTCACATAGTTTGTTAGTAAATGTAACAATATTAAAACTTCAAATTACTCTTCTACTTCTTCTCCTTGTGCCTTACTAGGCTTCCCCAAAGTTGACAATCACTTCTGCCAAGGACTCTCTATCCTGTGCCAGTCGAAAGAGTTTCTCCGCACGTTCCACCTCAGTCTAGCGTCTTATATTGGACAGCCATGAGGCCTGTCTTCTGTCAGATCCACGTCATCCTTCAACTTTACCCATTAACATGAGTTGGAGAATTTCTTATTTATTCTTTCGCAGAATATGACCCAGGTTGCAATATTTCGGGCCTTAATGTTGGTCTTATTGCCTGTTGCAATTCGCTGCTCTCAATAAATTACTCTTACATCAATAAAAATGGGTTAGTGAAAGTACAATAATTATTTGAAACTTTGAATTATTTGAATGATTTGACGTCACATATTTGCATGAACGAAATAAGGTAAACTCACAATTGATAAACTAACAGGTCCTTGCAGAATAACCGACAATTATAAAACAAGATATATCAATTAAATTTTATAGCACCAAGTGTTTTGTCGGTATGTTTGATACAGCTACACTTTCTTCTCTATCTTTACAACTTTGCTTCCATCACCCACGCTGCTCTCTTTCTACTATCAATATTCGTGCAATGAAAGTCGGACCATTTTACTAACATAAACACTCACAAATTACATTTGACTTTATAGCTTTTTAAATACATCTCAATTTCACTTTGTTTATTATCGTGTAATTTGATCTTTTTACTATTTTTTTACGAGGGCATTCCAAATTTTATTTATTTCAGAAAAATAGTTGTACGTTTGAAATAAACAACGTATAAATAATTGTGTCACTCAATTTATATAATAAAAAACTAGGCAACTTATTTAAGATGTTTTGTGGAAAAACCACCGCGAGGGCCCATTTAAGAATCATAACACCTCCTGAACAATAGTGTATTTAACCCCGTCTTGAACATCTCCACACTCTCCAGAGTTGGCAAATCATAGGGAATTTTGTTCCACAGCAACGGAGAAGCCACACAGAAGGCACGGTCAACATAGTTAGCCAGACCCTCCCTATGCGGTATCCCTATCGCGGAGTCTGTGTTAGCAAACCTTAGTGATTTTTACCTTTCCGTTGCCTCCTCAGAAATGTAGAACTCGGAGATGTACACCGGTGCCATGCCATGTAGTGTCTTGAACACATTATTTCGGTATTTTTCAAAAGTGGGGTATCCTTCACGCTTGACCAATGGACCGCCCGTAAGAACAATTTTGGTTTGAATGTGCGGATAAGTAGTAGTTAACGACTCCTGAGATATCCGGGTGTGAGGTGGTTCTCTCTTTAATGTATCATGTACTGTGCAGAGAGTGATGATAATATATTCTGTAATTATTTATCATCCTATATTTATCTATATGATCAAAGCATCTCCCATAAGTGGGGTAGCCAGCGGACTATAATTTACACACAGATCGTCTTTTCTGTGCTAAAAATAACACATTCAGTATGTGTGGCTTGCCTTATCGCTGTATCAAAGATGTTGAGTGTTTTATACATTTGGATGGTTTTCGAACAATCTCCTTTTTCATTTCAAGCCAAAAAATATGTGAGAAAGCAGAAAAGAGTGTAAGACAAATTGTTTTCCGGAGTCTACGGAACATGATTAGTTGGTACCCTTTTTGATCCCAAGTCCTGTAAAAAGCAGGGGTTCATAAAACATTCCATTAAGACATTCAATATTTCCAGATCATTGGGGTATATCACCAGTACTGAATGTCTTATTTTATCTATTTATTCTTTTTGCACATCAACATGAAAAAAACAGCCGTTTTCAAGGTATAACTTGATCCTACAGTGTTCAGCTTTCGTGTGTGTAATCACACAATATGTAATCTTCGACCTACTGATCACACGCACGGGCTTTGTTCAGTCATCAACCGCAGTCCTTGATGTGGGACTCTCCGACAATCGACTGCTTGTTTCAGGGTTCCATGTCATTACCAACGGATTTAAGACAGAACCAACCCACTGCAACATTTAGGAGTAAACTAAATCATTAAACGGCGCCAAATACAAATTGCCTTTATTTTATTTTTTTTTACATTTTTTTTTTTTTAACAATTTTTAACAAAACAATACAAATTTAAAATACTTAGTAAAACAATACAAAATTTAAAATACTAGGACGATATTCGGTAGCGAGATTATCACTATGAAGTAATTTCTTCCATCTAATCACTTATGTAGGACAAAAAGGACGACATGTGTAATCACACGCAGTAGCCAGTCTAATGGCTACCTTAATTATGCGAGGTACCTTGATGAAACAAAAAGACAAACATTTTCTTAATACTGGCACAGATATTAATGATTCGATCATTGTTATATTAACTGTACCTACCTAGTAGTTTCTAGGTTCAAGGTAGGTACTACTTGTGAAATTGAAACTTTACTGAGATACATCTATATTGTATTATATTAATACTTAATACGTATTCTGTGTTGTATTACACGCTGTTTAATTAATAATATTGTATTATCTAAAATAGCGTCCAGATAAGGCATCGCATCGCCGTAGTATAGTATTATATTGTGTAGTGTAGTGTAGTGTAGCTGATACAATATTATAGTAGAAGAAACGGCCCACGCCTAGACAATAATAATATGTATGTACATAGTATCAATATTATTCAAATAATTTAATACGTATCACGCTGTATAATATGATGTACACTACTAGAGGAACGCGAGCTATTAAATATATATTTTTCTTTTCATCCCATCGGACTACTACTGCTACTGTTTGAGTTTAATGTATTTGGTTGATGGATGTATTTTTGAATTAATTTGTTGTATTTGTATTTGAATTTTATTTTTTTGACTTACACTGGAGTAATAGTTATGATATGTGTTTTCATATTTTTGTTCATATGTTTATTTAGATGTGTCGAATGTTCATGTAATATTTTAAAGTTTATCTAAATGAAAGTAAATGCAATTGCCGTGTATTATACCAAATAAATAATAGACCACCAGGGCATATCCCACAAGTGGGGCAGCCAGCAGACCAGCTATGGATTACTATTTGGAAAAACATATTTATCTGAAGTGGGAAGTAAATAAAAGGATTTCTTAGGTTTCATGAAATAAAATATGAATGTTAATAATAATGACAATAAAATCTAATGGGTGAAGGTCATTCTACAATATCATCTATTATTTGGAATATTAGTGAATTTGTTAAATATTCTTGTGCCCAAATATTATTTTGTCAATAATTTCAATATTTTCTATATTTTCAATTATTTTTTTTATTTTAACTTTGCACAGCATTGATACTGCATGTAAGTCTACTTAAAATACGCCATTTCAATTATGGAAAAAATGGTTAACTACATTATAAATTATAATATTTACAATGTTCAAATAATATTCCAGATTTTGATCAGCTTTTACAATCTCGTACAATCGACGTATCTTTTGATGGTTAAAGCAGTATCATATTATCTATCAAAAGCGTGTTGTTTTATAAAAAAAAAAAGTTCAGTCCTGTCGTATGGAATATAGGCATATCACGTATTAGTAAAAATGAACTTTTTATAAAAATGACGGGCCAAAAATGATTTACAACAGAAATCTGCTATTTACTGAGGTACGTAATATGCCTGCTGGTCGTAAATTATGATACAAAACAACACGGTCATAGACAATGTTATTTCTAAATAGAAAATGAACTCTCCTAACTGGAAAAGGAAACCCTGTTTAAATAAATAAATAATAATTGAAATCTACCCAACATTGTACTAAAATCATGCAGCGATTTTTATCTTTTTCTATCGATAAAACAATATACAGACATGTTGTTGTTACATTTAGATATTTCAACGGCACGCGTGGTGTCGAGATAGTTGCTTATCTCTGGACAGTGTTTAAATTTGAATTATACCATACGTAGTGCTTAATATGTTAACTATTATTTTATGATTTTAATTAAGAGTTTATCAAATCATTTAATTAATGTAATTCCTAGTTCAATCATTGTTTGAATGAGTATAGAATGTATGTATGTATAGTATTTACTTAATCCAAAGGTGACTAATAGTTCAAAATCAGTCATGGCCATTAAATAGTTTCATAATGTAATCTAGCTTTAATGATAATTTTGTGATGATTGTACACTCTAGGATGAATGCAACTAAAACTTCGACTGATGGATAACAAATAAATGTATGCTTGCACTTAAGATGAAGATATTATGAAATTGAGATACAAGGTTTTATTCAAGATGGATTCAAAACTACATCTGAAAAAATGACGATAAAAGAGATTTTTTAAAAAAAAAAGATATAGGTATCTATCTGGGTTTTGTTATAAACCCAAATACAGCCTTATACACCTTTCACAGTAAACTACTAAAGCTTGTGTCGTGAAAGGGGAGTTTGCCGGCACCTGGTATCGAAACACAGACCCCTTGTTTACAAGGCCGAGACTTTACCTCCAGGCTACCGACGAACAACGAAATGATATACAAAAGATGCCCGATTTCTAAAAATATTGACATTTTGAGTCAATCTATAAAGTTTGATATGGCAGAATTAATAAATTCGAAAATGGACGCGTTCCGGAAAACGATGAATGAGATTAATTTTGCTCTTCCTGCTTTAAAAAAAGCGTATAAGTATGTAGGTAATATTATAGAGTAATTCGGTTGACAAAGGAACAATATGCGCGGCGAAAAGTACCACATTCAGCGGTTGATTGTGACAGGCAAAATAGAGGAACGCCAGGGGCTGGCAGAAGGCAGACGTCGTGGCTGCTGGGCAATATACGAGACTGAACTGGAATGAGAGGTGTAGAGGAGTTGTTCCAGACAGCGCAGGACTGCGAAAACTATGCCAGAGGAATCGCCAATGTCGGGAGGATCTGACAGGGCACTTATAGAAGAAAACAAATGCTGCAAATGAAAGTCTTGGAAGTAGAAACCTGCCTCTTTGCGTTTATTTCCAAAATAGTCGTATCCAAAATTTTGTCAGTTACTATTAGGTAACAACACATATTATTGGAGTGAGCTGAATGAACCTTATCACAAATAGTATATTTTCAGTAGAAAAATAATATTATTATTTTTTTATAGATTTATCATAATTAGTTTTCGGTTGACCCTGCAACTAGGACTGGGCCATTTTATCATTAGGAGGTCACAGTTTTAAATATAGAGAAACACAATATGAGCAAAAATTCGACGATAATAATAAAAACAAGTGTCTACTACTTCTTTATCGGTTTGTTATTCTATTTTTTAACGATTTTATGTTTGGCTGAAGGAACTTATTTATTATTATTGTTCATATAACAATATCATCTACTACTACTTCCGTACCGTTACGGTATATCCCACAAGTGGGATAGCCAGCAGGCCAGTAATAAACATGCGAGCTGTTCTCTCCGTGCCAATAAAAATTAGAACATTCAGGTTAGTTGTTAACTAAAATTTTAAAAGATGTGACCGGTGCTTTGATGAAAGGTGCACTTCGACCCATTGTCAGCAATGGCAATGTGTCGAATATAGCGAAAATGCTGGTGCACAATACCATTCTAGTACCGACGCTAATGTATACAAGCGAAACATAGACATGGTTGAAGAGTGATGAAAGTGGAATAAATGCTGTGGAGATGCGATCACTGAGGAGAATAGTTATAGGATATAATAATTAAGTAATACGATGACAAAGAGGATATACTTGTCTTAAAGAAGGGTTATGAGGAAGCGCGGACGTCCGAGAACTACGTGGCTTGATCACGTAGCAAAACCACAAGGACGGCCGTATGTAGAGTAAGAGAAATCGACGTGTGTGCATGAATGTAGAGGAGGCGAAAGAAGTTCGTCGGTAGCTTGGAGGTAGAGTCTCGGCCTTCAGAACAAGGGGTCCGTGGTTCGATTCCAGGTGCCGGCAAACTCCCCTTTCATGGCACAAGCTTTTAGCTTAGTGTGAAAGGTGTATAAGGTTGTATTTGGGTTTATAACAAACCCAGATATATCTTTTTAAAAAAAAAAAGTATGTAGGGACAGATCTATGTGGCGTTTCGTTCTCTCTTTACACTTTTGAACACCTGAGTTTTACAGGACATTCGAAATATTCTTATAGGTATAAGGAAACAAATATTTGGATATTATCCAAACGTCAAATGATTATGTTATCAGGACCATATTGTGTCTGAGAAAGTCTAATGAACGTTATTTTTATTTATTTTTTATTTATTTATTTATTCTTTACTGTACATTGATAACAAGCAAATTTACACAAAAATACATTTCAAACAAAGACAATCATACAATCAATATACAGAGGGCGAGTTTATCGCAGAGGCGCGATTTCTTCCAACTAACCCAATTTCATAAAACCTTCACATAAAGAAATTTTTTTAAAGAAAGGAAAGAGGAGGTAAAAAAGGAGAAGAATATGTAGGAAAAGGGACTAGGATACAGAAGCCATATTTTGTGCGATAAAATGGTCCTTGACCGCCCGCTTGAAAGCTTGAAGAGTGGGGAGCAACCTTATCCTGGAAGGCAAACTATTCCAACAGCGAGCACCATGAACAGAAAAAGAGTTTGTAAAAAAGTTTGAGCTATGAGCTGGTATCGCCAGAAGACGCTCGCTATTGGATCGATTCAATTATTCCAAACCGTGGTTTAATTGATATTCAATTATTCGATAAGGTTGTTCATGAAGTTAATCTATTGGTTACCCCATTTGCGGAACGTGTATTGATGATAATAATAGAAACACATAGACAAATAATTAATGTGAAACATTACCTTCAATTTAAACGAGATTTAGTATCGAGCCAAGTATTAATATCATTTTATCAGGTAAATAGAACAAAAAATAACAATAATTTATTAAATAATAATAGTATCAAATGTATCTATTGTTCATAATGTATCATATTACAACTGTTGCGAAGGCGATAGTGTTTGTGCGAAAAGTAAAATAAACCAATCATTATTATGATCTGAACATACGTTCGAACGCATAAACATATGTTTCAATGAGGACACCAAACATCCATTTAGGAACAGAAGATATAATATCAGTTATTTTAGAAGGATTAACTATGTAACAGTTACAAGACATTTTGAATGTTTTTTTAAGTATTCTACAATGCACATCAGTTACTTGATTATTTAAATCGCGATCGATTTAGGTAAACCTATACCATTGACGAGCGATATAATACTTCAGTATAAATAACACATTTTTACTTCAGTAAAATAACACATTTTTACTTCAGTAAAATAACACATTTTTACTTCAGTATTATATCGCTCGTCAATGGTATTACAATTTACAGAAATCGATCGCGATTTAAATAATCGAGTAACGGATGTGCATTGTAGAATACTTAAAAAACATACAAAAGATATAACTAAACAAGAAAACGTATCACACTATTGATATTATTGAATCAATAGTTATCAAGAGTATGGAAATTCTTTCCATTTCTGTCTGTTTTTTAATGATCTTCTTGTAAGTTATAACAGAAGTAAGCCTCTTTCATTCAGAACCGTTCTTAACTTATCAAAATATCTCCTTCCAAAAAACAACAATTATTCTGTTATCGTTGTCATAGGAATTTTGTATTTTGAAAATGGGCTTATTTAGGTCGTAGGCAATCTTGCAGATGAATAAATGATATCAGTTAGTAGATCGAAAGATTTCAGGAAAAACGACAGTCTTAAAATAACACATTTTTACGGAATACCAGAGGAAGAAGCTTTTGTATAGCGAAGAACCACCTTGTTCCAGTCGCTTCGCAGAATTGTGATTTATAGTAAGATCATTGTTGTTATTGCTAACAAGTTATTGCTCGAAAACGTACTGATGTTTAAATAAATTAAAGTGGAAATAAAACATTGCTTTGTGACACTTTGATTGTATTCTTTTATAAGTTCAATTTAGGTGAATTAAGAGGCATTTTGGTGAAGGTCTATTAATGCTCTCCTGATCTTGGTATGGAGAATCGGAGAAAACAACCACTTTAAAAATAACACAGATCAACACATAAAATCTTGAAGAGGAAAATGATAGCAATTACCCTTAGCTGATTCTAGTTATTTTTTTTAATTCTTACGGTTTTTATTTAATTTGTAGCATGAAATTTGTAGACAGGGTGTCGAAATGAAATCAGACACGTAAACTATCATTAATTTTTTCTTGTGTAAACGCATCAGCAGTTTGACAAATTATCATTTTGACCTTAAGTTTGACAATATGTTTTGAATATCTATCAACCAACATTTGGCACAATGTGTCGTTCTATTTATTATCTTCCATTTGCCATCAATCCATCCACAATTTGTGACGTACTCCAAGAATATATAATGAATGAAACTTTTTCGTTGTTTTGGCACAAATAAAAAAGTTACAGCCGTGAAACATGTGAAAATTGTGTTTAGAGATTAAAATTTTGTTATGTCATGTTTGAAAACCTCTATATTTAGAATTGACCTTGTCGACTATTTTTTAAGATCTAAATTCACACCGTATCAAGAAAGAAGAATCTATTTTTTCTTCTACTTGTGTAAAATCAATGATCTGTAACGGAATTAGGTAGGTCTCTCTAGTGACACTGAAGAGAAGATATTTTTCTATCTCTTAGGTGGCCTACTGGTGACCGGCATCGGTCTAATGGTGTCTCGTTCGCAGTAATATGGGCTACCTAGCTCCTGCTAGTACGATTCACATGAGCCCTTCAGAACCGTTTGTTCTATCCGCTCTTGCACTCATTATCCTCAAATTTAAATATTTGTTTATTAAAAATGATTATCTACTTATCTTCACCTTCACGCCGTGTCTCAGGTGGGGTAGACAGAGAAAACTATTTTACAATTGAAATAAATATTGTTATATATTTATTTCTTATTATGTCACTATTTATGACCCTATCTATGAAGGTTTTTTAAATGAAAATGATCGATCAAAAAAGCAAGTAAAATGACCACTCCTTTGAGATAGATGCTCCCTTAAAGGGCGCTGAATAAATCATCCGACATACAAAAATACATACACTTTAAGACTTTATGGAACCGTAAAACTCCTAACAGACCTACATCATGACTAGTAGTTAAATTTTTCGCTGGACAATAAAAGACATATAAATGAAATAAATAACTTAAGTGAATTAAAAAGCTTTGTATTGATAAAATTAAGTGTTATCTAATAAATAAAACATATTATTTATATCTCACAAACAACGCATGAAGAATAAAAAAATTTCATTAAAAGGGCTACCAAAATTTACTGCAATATCTATACATATGTCAATAGCTTTTTAAATAGATTTTTTATTCAGCAACATACCTAATCTTAAATCAAGCAGATATGTTTGTGATATTAAAAACGTTTTGTATTATAAATCATAATTATAGTTTGTTAAGTATGTAAAATAAAAAAAGTGTTAAATATTTCGCAAACACTACTTTAATTTAGTAATAATAATCCAATCAATCTATTAATATTCAATAAGTTTTCATATATTATAAGATGTAAAAATTAATTTCTCCTTATACCAGCAAATGCTGTCTGGAGAACTTGTTAAATAAAGAAAAGAAAAAAAACTATAATAATAATTACAACATCATTTGAATTGCTTAACACTTAAAATAAAAAATTATTAAAATACAACCATACTGTGTATGGGGTAATTATAATAAACTATCAAGAATTTAGTATCATTTAATGCTGTAATTTTTGTCAAATATTCTTGTATGTATCTTTAATTTGTTAAATTTGTTAAAAATAAATAAAATAAATCTTAAATAGAGTGTTTATTAATATTTTTATTTGTATATTCTTAATATTGTACAAAATGTAGGTCAGTTCAGTATTCTCTCCATCAATAACACACTGCCTGCTACTAACCAGACACTACGTAAACTTTATAGCAGAGGTAGACAACCTTTTCTCGATAAAAATTCATTCGCAATCGCAGAAAAAGTCGTGAGCCAAATTATATTAAATATTTCATTAATTGTATCGGCATTTACTTTGTAACACTTCATTTTAAATTATCAAATAAAATAAAATAAATATTTATTATTTTGTTTTGTGTTACTATTGAGTATGACTAACGCACGACCGGTTTCGCGGACTCCGAGTTCGCATCATCAGGTGCTGATCTATACTGATAATAAATATTTATTTTATTTTATTTGATAATTTATATTAAATATCATTAAATATCGTCTTTGTCAATTTGACTGCTTTTTCAATATGCAAAATTTGCTAATTGATTCTTTTGAAAACCTATTCCTCGTAGTGAAAGGCTTTTGGTCCAACGATTGCATCAAGAAATAAAAAAATATATCAAAAACCAGGAAAATTCGTATGAAAAGAGAGGAATATAAAACATATTATCACAGAAGCGTTTCTTGCACTTTGACATGACATGACACTCAACGTTGAGCATTGAAAACTTGACTAGGTAAATGAGTTTTATAGGAATATTCAATGGAGCCCTTCATACAGTTTTGTCCTATTAACCGTGCCGTAGGTGGCCTTAAAGTCTATGAAGAGTGGTATGAATCAATGTTATGCTGTACAGTTTATTCTAGTTCATGTCTAAACAAAAATGTTTTGTTGATTGTTAATTTTCTTTACGAAATCCAATTTGAAGTTAATAAAAGTCATTTGGAAGTTAACTACATACTGTGTTTTTTTTCAACTTATCTTGAAATGGACTTCCAACAAGTACCTTAGGTCAATAACATCGAAATTTCAGAAAAAATCGTTAGTTTTTGAATTCAACTGTTGAAAAGGCATATGGATTTACGTTATGAAAAATACTTTTAAAATGACCACAAGAGTGGGTAGTTTCACTAAAAATAAATTTTTCAGAAATCATGTAATTTGATATGATATAAGTAGAAGAAAAACAATTCAGTGGAGTCGAATATTTTACAGAAGTATGCATACATTATAAACCTTTTAAAATTTTCATAATAACTACACTTTTATGATATGAAAGATGTTCACTAGCTCGCAGATCAATGATTGTGAATAATGTTTATATGGTAATACTGACAGTTGTTACATATGTTATGTTAGTTACATATTGAAACAAGTGATATAATTTATTATAATTTTGTAGGTAAGTAGTGTACCTACCTAATACCTATACAAGCAAAGAAATATTTTTTCAAGTTATAAGCTGGTTCGTGTTACTCACGCTGGCTAGGCCCCAGACATTGTACAGAGGGGCGCATAAAAAGATAAACATATATAAAAAATTAACTATTTGACATAAAAAGTGACAACGAAGTTATCAGACTTGAATATTCTCTTTGTCGCTCAGTCCTCTTTTATTCTTTACACATGCCCAAGCTACCAAACATATTTTCATTCATTCAGCTTGGTTGTTACATAAACTTTCATTGCGAATACTTGTTTTCTATCAAAACTTACAGAAAAAAGTGAGAAACATAATATAAGATACTACTACATACATACCACCACATTATATCCTACAAGTGGGGTAGCCAGTGGACCAACCGCAAGTAATAAACATGTTGAAGGTCGTCTTCTTACCAGTTAATGAAAAAAACATTCAAAATGGGGTATGTCTATGAAAATGGGTGGCATATCTCATCGTTTAATTTATCTTATACGTGAGGTTAAACGAACACTTGCCTTCTGCAGGACACGAAAACTTTTAGGTATAAAAGATTGGAACGCCTATATTTTAGCGGGGACTTTATGGGATACTGCGGTCTTTTTTATTGTGCATACTACTTTTATTGTTTTTTCCTGTAGTAGTAGATAAAAATAATCTTTCTTGCACACAAAAATCAACAGTAGAACATGACAAAATTTTTACTGAACAAATAATTTTGGGCAATGGGCGAGTTTATCTCAGAAGTGCGATATCTTCGAACTATATATCGTTATGACTAAAACGTGTAAAACACCTATATTTGAAAAAAAGTGAAAATGATCAATATACAGCAATTTCCACAAATACATCAAACAATAAATGCCTTATACATCTGTAAATATTGCTTTCTGTAATACTGTTACTGACTTTTATGGACACCCAGTACTAACAAATATACTTTGAATCGCTAATTTGTCTACAGATAACGATGAGGTCTGATAAATAATTCCATTGGACATTTGTTCCTTTTGCATAACACTTTTATCAAGACGTGTTCATTGAATTTCATATCCTGTTTATGCATTTAATTTTATTATATTTTTTTTGAAAAGGTCATATTGTTCAAACGCATGAACACCTTTAGGAAATGACAGAAATAATTAAGGTTGTGCAAATAAAAAAATAAGACATGTGGAATGAATGAGTCATGGCAGAAGAACAAAAAAGGTGGGTGACTCAACCGTGTGTTTACTCGAGACTTAGAGGAAATATACATACTTTCGTAAGAAGTGTTAGACAAAGGAAGACTTTTCATTTGGCTGACGATGAGATCAGACGCTTTCGAAAGCCGGCTCACAAATTAATAAAGTCACAAAAAGTATTACCAAATATTTTGTTTAATTTTTATTTGGAAAAAATGTGTGAAAAAAAAGTCTAATTGATGTTTAATGAGTGAATAAATAAATAAATTGTCACATGAACAACAGCCCTCAGAATTTTTAGATTTCAGTTTCCCTGAAGATGCCTACAAGTATAGGCGAAAACGTTCGGTAGGTATTTAACCTAACATAGTGGAGATTAAACAGTGCTCAATAATATATTTTTATATTTTATTATAAAAATAAATTGTGTTTTGAATCTCTCGGTCTACATACATCACCAAAGATGTGGTTGTGACAAAAACCGAAAAATAATTCATTGTTCTGTGTCTGTCAAATTAACATAATATATATACGACACCAATAAAGTGTCAAAGAATAAGAACCTGGATTAGAAGTGTTTCCGAAATGGTAATACTAACTCATTAACTAATACAGTGACTAAAGGGCAATAAATTACAATTTTGCACATAGAAGCTTACAAAGGATGAAGAAAACTGGTTGAAAATTACATTGATCAGTTAAAAATAATAAATCACTGTAATTAAGAAATTATCCATGTCTTACTTCTATCAAGAATTCTGGCGATTAATAAAATACTGACAAAGAAATTGTGCATAAGGTAACAGCACCACGTATATCATAAAAAATTGAATTAACAAAAAAAAATCATGGGGTGATGCGCGTTTGCGTTCTTTCTGTAGAAGTTATAAAAAATGAAATACCTTCAAGTCATTACTTCTGCATGTTTACGTATATACACAAAACCATTTTCTATCCTTACGTGCCGGACAGAAAAGAAACTTTAGGGTACCTATCAAACAAAAAGCGTTGTCTACCCATTTACCCAAGCAATTCAAAGAAAACCCCGAAACAAAATAAAATATAATTAAAATATTGTGTCCATGAAAACATAATTTAATTAATATCTACTTGTACTTAAGGGAATTAAACAAAAAAGCGTTGTCTTTCCAAACAACACTAAAAAAACTAATAACAAAAATCATGATAAAAATATTGAATTTCTATCATGAAAATTTAAATTTCATTCAAAACTCAAATGTTTGCTTCTACGTTGAAATAGTTAAATTTTATGGGCAAGAGAGATTAATTCTGTCTATTCAGATACTTGATCTTTCAATGTCAATAAAAATGCTTGTTTGAATAATAAAAATCTTAGCTTTTGCGGGATACAGCGTATTACATCACGACAGT
Organism: Athripsodes cinereus; assembly: GCA_947579605.1. Classification (NCBI taxonomy): domain Eukaryota; kingdom Metazoa; phylum Arthropoda; class Insecta; order Trichoptera; family Leptoceridae; genus Athripsodes; species Athripsodes cinereus. The sequence goes on from OX388318.1 coordinate 6,629,658, forward strand.
CATCAAAACAGTATTCATATGACAACAATCAGATTTACACCTATACAATAAAAATATATAGGATATAATACAATAAAAAATACATACATATGTACTCAATATATTATAATATAACAATACTATGACAGATCACGATACGCTGCCGGTATTCGAAGTCGAACCCGTACCGCACACAACATCAAAAGAGACAGTGATATGTGACTACACAACTTGATAATTTAACCAGTGAGCCGAGAAAGCATACATAATGTTACTGATATTACGTACATTGTGCATATTATTATATAGATATGATTATTTTGTTTGTGTGAATAATCGTTCAATTATTAATTTCATCGATAAAAATGATAAGAAATTGTGATAAATCAAAAAGATCGATTGCCCAAATGTCATTTACTAGAGCAGTGGTGGAACAAAGGTTAAAATATTTTTTAATCAATACCTACTATACCATCATTGCACATCTCACAAAACCAGCCGACCAGCTGGTTTTTCCAGGCAGGCTGGCTGTCCTCTCCGTGCCAACAAAAAAAATAGTCATTCAGGATGGGTGGCAAACCTCATTTCTGAATTTCTAGATGTAAAAAGTGTTTTTTATTAATCGCTTGCCCTTTTTTACAGGACACTCGAAAATTTATGGAAAAGCGTGGGAAACGAATCCTTTGCCAGATGCTCCACGAAACAGATAAATAAAGATATAACTATAGGTATTTTCAAATTCCACCAACAAAGTTTGTGTAAGAAACAAATTTGTCAATTCACCTTTTGACGGTACTCTCACGATCATGTTGGACTTTTAGAAATGTTCTGGATCAATTACGTTACATCTTCCAATGATAGTTCTAGAGTTTAATACATTAACATAATTAATGTATTGTGAGAATTGGTCGTCTACAATCTACATAACGGTGTATTGTGAAAGAAGGCCGTCTACCTACCTACCCAGTGGAATAAAAATAAGGTTTTTAACTATATAAATGTAAGTATAAGGTGATTTTAAAAACAAAACCCAAAAACGACCATCGTTTTTTTTTCTTGTATTACAAGACTTTGAGATACTGCCTGGCATCTTTAATATCATCTATTAAGTTATTATACTTACCTTATTTATTATAAATTTTAATGATATTTTTTTGTTGGTTTCATGTTACACCACTGTTCAGACTAATAGCTGTGTTAAACGATTATAATCAACACAACGAAAAAAATACCGTTTACCTTTCGAATGATACCAAATCATATCTTAGATCAATAATATGCGATGAAACTTTGGTCGTATACCAGTCGTATGCTCCACAAACAAAAATATCACATTACTACACAATCTAATATAACGATAAAATTTATTTATTTTTTTAAAAAAAGGTTACCAAAGTGTTACTAGTTTAAGTTTTTTATTATATGACAGTAATACAATTTTTACTTTAGATTCCTTTGTCAATGAATTTTTTTGATACGTGACCGTTTTTAGTTACTTTTGAACAAATTGTAAATAGTTTTTTTTTTTATAAAAAAATTCATGTCCATCTATAGAATACACTACTATTCCCTCACGCCGCATACCAAGTGGCAGAGAGAACAGAACGCCATATAGATCTGTCCTTACACACTTCTTTCGCTTCTTCTACATTCTTACAATTTCTCATGCACGTACGTCGATTTCTCTTACTCAACACACAGCCGTCCTTGATAATTTGATCATATAATTCACTCAGATTGATCAAGAACAGCAATGGTCCCAACAAAATATAATATCTATAGCCTTTTATCATTCTCTGTCAATACTATAATACGTAGGTACATAGCACATTCTTTCAGTGCCATCAAAATTGACACATTCAAAAATATTTAGATATACCTTCGTTGAAGATTATACACGGTAGCGAATTTAAAGTATCCGACAAGTATTCGACAAAAGTTTTGTCGTATAAAAACCGCTTTATTACAAGTTTTTGTAAGAGATTGCAAAGAGATTAACAGTGACAATACGAAGTACATTAAAGCGTTATTAATTATATTTTAATTGTTGAATTATTATACAAGTAGTATATTGTTAAGTGTGCCGATTCGTAAGACTTTCGGAACGGCACATGACAGATTGGGAGTTCGGACAAGGAGATTACATCTGCGATAATTGAAATTATTCATACTTAATAATTTTGATACTGAGATTTGCGAACGCTTATTTTTAATGATAATACCTACCTACATTAAGAAAAATGGAGTGAAAAATTGCTTGATTTGATTATACTTTATATTCGATTTGTTTCACTGTTCAGAAGAGTCCCAGGCAAAAAATAGGTATTCCAATATTTTCCATAAGTTTTCGAGTGTCCTGCTAAAGGCATCAAACATCACGCATCATGTATCGAGTGAGTAGGTACCTACCTCTTTATATGTTTAGTCAAAACATTGTTATTTTGAAGAAATAGAACAGCTTCTAATTCAGCCATGAGGTAAATATGTCTTCCATTCTTAACGTTTTGATTTTTTTATTGGCACGGAAAGGATAACTTCATTTATATCACATGCATTGAGTCTATTGACTGTTCCACTTGTGGAAGATGCCGTGATGGATATAGATAGAGAACATAACATAACATGCACAGATAATTCACACAGATTGAGCTAGTCCCAAACTAAGACATTTTGTATCTTGTATTACGGATACTAACACGACGACACACATATACAATACACTAAACACTAGTATTGTTCAGAATCTGAGTATTCGTTCTTATGTATTCGTTCTTCAACTTAACTCGAAGAACTAAATCCTCAATGCCAAATCTGTTCGGTCTTTTTCGTTCTTTTGGGAAAAATTACATTAAAGTACTATATTTTCAAAGAAACTAAGGTTTAACATCGCGTGGCAAATAAACACGAACGAGATTTAAATCTTCGTGTGTGTTTTTTTTTGGAAAAAAAACCTTAAGATACTCTATTTTCAAAGATACTAAGGTTTCATATTGCGTGTCAAACGTTGAGAACGAGATTCTTGGATTTAAATCTACGTGTTATTATTTTGGAAAAAACGCCATTGGAGTATTCTATTTTCAAAGAAAGGTTTTATATCGCGTGTCAAATGTAACAAACATGATTCAAAGATTTAAATCTTTGTGAAGTTGTTTTGGTAAAAATACCATTAGAATACTCTATTTTCAAAGAGACTAAGGTTTAAAATCGCGTGACATATATCACAAACGAGATTTAAGGATTTAAATCTTCGTGTCGTCTTTTGGGAAAAAGGCCTTTAAAATACTTTATTTTCAAAGAGACTAAGGTGAAAATCGCGTGACAAATTCCACGAACGAGAACGAATGTTAAGAACGAATTGTTTTGAAGAACGATGTCTCAAGTACCGATTCCTGAGAAAGAACTGGATTTACCAATACTACTAAACACATATACATGTAACACCCAGACCCAGGACAATTTGAAAAAGGTCATTCTTCATTTTGCCCTGGCCGGAAATTGAACCTGGGACCTTGTGTCTCAAAGGCAAGAGCGTCACCTCTGCGCCACACCGGCCGACAATTTATAATTTGTTTTATTTTATTAATAACAAACAGCTATTACAGATTTAAATTTAAAGTTCACAAGCCAGTGAAGTTTGTTAAATTATTTATGAACATGATTATGAACACTATGTTCCAACTCGAGAAAAAACAAAAATGAATAAAAACAAAATGCTCTCGACGAGATAATCTATCTATGATTTTTTTAAGCGTGGTCGGGTTAAAAACTAGTGTTCATATAAAATGAATAATTACTATGCATCATACTTCAATCATGTGTTTGTTTATCATTTGTTTTATTTTACATTCCAGAATAGTTTGTATGAATATAATCCACGATATTGGATCATATTTCCAGCTCCACATTCTTCAGCGTCTTTATCCACGATTTCTACCTGTCAATCGTCTCTTCGGCATACTCCTTTTATCGTGTCACTCATACTCATGAGAGATGCATAATATATATGTATGGTCTTTAGCAACAATGTATCAAGCTACAAAATCGAAAAAAAAAGAAAACTAGGTTTGGAGTGACGGAAGAAGCAACAATGTGAGGTATCTCTAGAATATGTTTCTAAACGCAATGGTCCTCCAAATTAATAAGGGCAAGAGAAGAAGATGAACGCATTAGTTACTCAATAGGTGTAAAAGAAACATAATTAAACGTTAAGCTGTTTTTGAGCCCTATAAGCAATAATCTATAAAGTTCAAACTAGAAACGCAGTATAAATGCCTTGAAGTCTTGCAATATGTGTTTGGTCCCAAAATTTGATTGGTCGCATAACCATTTTTCCTGTGAAATTCTAGCTTTACACAATCTAGGAGAAAATTTCAAACCTTCGGTTTGTCGCCGAGTAGCTAAAACCAAATAATTCTCTGAAATATAAATATATCAAATTGACTATTTGAAAGTTTGCTATTTGTTACTTATTCTTATGTGTATTAATATTTCTAGCTAATTCTTATATGTATGTGTGTTAATATTATAGTTGAAATCCGACCCTCCGCACAAGCATTTGGTTGCTTATGGAGGGAGCATTTTACTATGTGTAATATTATTTTTTTAAAAAAACTCGTAGTCCTACAATAAATTTTGTTTGCGAAATTTCCAATAACTTGGACGACCCTATTTTACAATACATAGTTAAAAAAAACGACATAAACGTCGTGGAAAGATATCACCCAATAAATTAGTACAGTTACGGTCTGAATGGAGGATAATAGTTTTTGCTCTGCACTCCCAGGAAGAGCGTTCAACGGCAATTATAAAATTTGTGGATTGAAACATTGTTGCATAACACAATCCACATTACATATAGTGGCGTTATCCGGATGGATAAAGAATTGTGAGCATTATGCTTATTTTGTAAGGACGCTTCTTAGAATGGACGTGTTCGTTTATTGACAGAGTAAACAATAAAATTACTATGACATTCTTATTAGACCTAGAATTATGATTATATCTCAGACTCTGTTGTAGGATAATTGAGAAAAACAGCCATTGTAGTTAGTTCCTAGAATTTTCATACAAAATTGGATGTTAAATGAATCGCAATAAAGTAAGTCCAACAACAAAAACAAGATTAAATCATTTCTTCATCTAATATACTTACTTGTTTCTGTGTATACTTGGATAGAAAGAGTCACAATCAGCTTACACTGACTGCAGTGGCGGGACTAGGCTTTTCACATCGGGCATGCTTTGTACAAATATACCTACTTTTTTACTCGCAAACGAGTGGACGTCCTTGAGAATAATATAATATATATATATCGGAGACGGGACTAGGCTTTTCATGTTGGTCTTACATTCGTTATAATAAAAAAAATGAAATAAATAAGATATCCAGAATGGTTGACATACCCCTTTGCTGAATTTAAGATATTAAATGGTTTATATGCGATGTCTCTTAAAAGACACTTAAAAACTTTAGTGGGAGATCTATTGTTTGCCAAAGACTTCATGGGTCCTTAATATCTTCTTCTTCTTCGATGGCTCTACAGCTCATATCGAGCCTTGGCCTCCGTCAACTTTCGCCTCCAACTCCTCCTGTCTGCCGCTGCCGCCTTCCAGTTTGCTGCCTGTAGTAAGTGGTTGGCATCCTCTTTCACCTCGTCTTCCCATCTCAGCCTAGGTCTGCCAACTCTTCTTCTCCCTCCAGGATGACCCTCAAGGATCCTTTTTGGTACCCGTGAAGACGGCATTCTCTGCACATGTCCGGCCCACCTTAGCCGGTTCAGTCTAGCATGTACAGAGAGCCTGGGAGCCTTATAGATATTATACAACTCATCATTGAATCTTATTCTCCAGGCTTCGCCATCGTTCACAGGGCCCAGGATTTTCCTTAGTACTCTCCTTTCAAATCTATCCAGCATCTCTGCTGAGTTTGCTGTCATTGTCCATGCCTCACACCCATATGTCACAACTGTTCTAATTATAGTTTTGTATAGTGTGATTTTTGTTTTTCTGTGGACATTTTTCGATTTGAGTACTGGGAGAAGTGAGAAGAATGTTTTGTTTCCCTAATATTTGTTTCCTTAATATAAATAAATAAAATACAAGAAGTCTGCGATAAAAATAAATATTATTTTTAAGTATGTAAGTAACTTTAAAGTTAAATGTCGTAATTACTATACAATTTATTTTGTCTCGCGCATCCATCATAATATTAATTAATCCTTTATGAAGAACGTTTCAAGTCTAAAAACTATTAGCGGTTGCACATAGTATCTACCTTCAAATTATTTTTAACTGCCTAGTACGTTACGCACGACTCACACAATCATCACACAACTAATACAAATAAAAACATACTCATATAGGTACATTATGCACCCAAACGTTCTTCGTGCATGCTTGCTTATTTTGTCCTTAAGATTGCACACATACAACCAAACATACCCAATAATACACATGTATGGCGCGTCATTGCCTACTACGTATTCACACTAAAATTTAAGTGTGTGTTAGTGAGAACAGAGGCTACGTATAAAGCAATAACTTCTATTCCATTAATTTAGCTATCACGGTAAATTATAGGATTTTATTAAAAAAAGTCAAAATAACGTATCGATTGTACACGCACTTCAATACAAATAGTACGCGCTTTTGATAAAAACTCTAAAACTTACAAAAATTGTATATTTGCTGCGTATATTTTTGTGAATCATTCTCTTTGCAACGAAATGTTTGGCAGCAAATTCAAACTAGTTTTTGATGATTTCAATATTTTCTTCATAGATTCTATGGGCATGCTGTGCTTTTTTGCATGTATGGCAGGCACGCGACTGACTGACTGCTGTAATAATGTCTTCGTGCTTTGCCTAAGCATTTTGGATTAAGATCATTCATTTGATCTTCAACAACCTTTTACCATGCACTTACTCCAACATCCACTTACTTCTGCACTCAATCCACTTCTCATTCGTATGAAATGAGCAGAACACTATTTACATTTCATATCAAATTATGTTTAAAATAGGCAAACACGTTTTTCCCATTCAAAATCACAAATTTTAATACGATTAGTTCTCCGTTGGATTTTTTGTAATTCACTATAGTCGTGTTCACGCTTTTGAATGAACGGTGCGATTGAACGTTGTCTCTCTTTGCATATCTTTGTCTATATAAGAAAAAAATTGTACTATTTAACTTCTATATAAGAAAAATGTATAGAACGCTCCGCTCGCTGCGTTCGTTGAGAAGAATGAATGCAACATATTTTGAGAAATTAAATTTCTAGAATTTCAACCGAAAAGACCGATATCGCAGTCACCCAACGACATATTTATTACCTATATCGTGATATAAAATAAATACCATGTGTGACATCCCTGATCCTTTTATAAGGATTGAATTGTAAACGTTATCTTGAGCACATTGAATAGGAGAGCATGCATGAGGAATTGTAAGACAGTAACAAAATAAAAAGTTTTTGCGAGGGTGGGAGTAAATGCCACTCGATCTTCTCTGCCAACCCCGCAAGGGATGGCGTTGATGATGATGATGATAATGATTTTAATAAATCAATTCACATCGCATCCCTAGTGGGGTGAGATGAGAGGACATAAAGCCAATTTGATATATCACCATACACTTCATTTCAGACATTTCTTACTCAAAACGCATTCTAATAATTTGATGTAAAATCAACTCATTATATCGACTACTAAATACTTAGTTTGACGTCAATGTAAATTTGATAAAAAAAATCAGTCAACGCTCCTCTCAGCAGGACAAAATATAAAAAAAAAAAACATTTTATACAGAAATAAATTTAAGCGTGATGTTTAAATGCATTGTTGCTGCCTATACAATTTAATTTACCTCCCTAATTTAATTCTGGTAGGGATAATGATGGGGCAGCAAAACGCAGTACGTGTATACGATAATTATACGTAAATGTTACAGTACTTACATTATGTGGAATAAATAATTAAATAATAGGTTGAGTTTTCAAGTTCTCCTCTCAATCATTCATTAGTTGTGTAAGCAGTGAGTTTAAACCAATACACCTACTTTGCTTATAAACTTCGTTTTGTATAATGCATTAGGTAAGTTTAGTATATGTTCCAAAATAATATGTATTTACTTTTAAATATTGAATTTGGTTTCCTGTAAAAAATAAGTCTCTCACACTTTTCTGTAAGTTTTCGAAAGTCCTGTAAAAGACAGGTGATCGCAAAAAACCCGGCGTGTAAAACAATTAACATATACAATTCAGCGATGATGCTTGCCATCCATCATGAATGTCTTATTTTTTTAATGGATCGTAGAGGAAATTCTGCATTTTTATTATAGTTTTATTTATTTATTTATCAAATTTATCAAATAAACGGCTATTGCCTTTTACAAACATACAATATTATAAAACAAAATAAAAAAAATACACATTTCACATCCAACCAAAATAAGCTAATAAAAAACAAACTATATAAATAATAACTTAATAATTGTAGTTAGCTACCCCCTTACGGGATATGCCGTGATGTTGTGTAGTAGTACTGTATAATGAGTTTTTTAACGCGACTCTCTTAGTATATTGGAACACTGTAACCAAGTTAGGAGTTAACGAATCCTGAAATATCCGGGTGTGAGGTGGGTCTCCCTTCAATGTAACCAACAAGCAATAAAATCTTCTTCAAAACTCGTTTTTTTTGGGTTATCATAGTTATCTTGGATGTGATATAAATCCAAAAATAAAATATATGTGATAGTACCTTATCTAATTATAAATAGAATATATTTCAAAATTCAAGAGTTTTTGTGTTTACACTGTGGAAATCCATTTTTAATTTTATTAAATAAAATATAACTCAGATGTTTCCCTGAAGATGCCTACAAGTATAGGCGAAAACGTTCGGTATCTAACTTAACAAAGTGGAGATTAAACAGTGCTCAAGAATATATTTGTTTGAGGTTTTGGTTGACCGTCAAAACGTCTCAAAACTTTGACACGGTATATCTCGAAATATTAAAAATTCGAGTGGTTAACCTATGGAGCTGGGTGATCGGTACGTCTGTATGCACATAACATAAATTATAATGTTTAACTTTCCCGTAAACAACCTGTTTTTTATAATAATGCAAATTAAATAACCGGGTACTTTTGTAAAGTGCACTCCTAAAAAGTAACAACATATATTGAGTGTAAATTGCAGTAAAGGGCCGCTAATTATACCTTCCTAATAAAGGTAATGAAGTAGAAATGTTTACACAAGTAAATAAAACAATGGAAATATAAATAATTGTACAAATATTTTAGGTGTTATCTTTTTCACACCTTTGCGGTCTTTTTGATTGTGTGGTGGACTGTACAGACCATGGGTCGGAATCTGCGGTTTTTTGGTCTCTGGAATATGGCTCTTTGACAAAATACCCAACATACACTGACGAGAACTCGACTCCTCTCCCCCCGCGCAAAATTTCATAAAGCCAATTTTTAAGAATTTCTTCAAAAGGTTATCCAGTAGAAACAGTATTTATTATTGTTACTGTGTCAGGTTCTGAGAATACCCAATGATAGTTGGCTAAAAAGAACAATGTTCTTCCGTCCGTAAAAGTTCCGTCGAGCTGGACGTCCTTCTTTCACAATACACCGTTCCTATGACAACGACTTCAGGGCGCAGGGAATGTCGTTGGAAGAGGTGATGCAATTGGCAGAGAGACGTTCTGAATGGAGGAGGATGATTCCTGCCCTGTGCTCCCGAGAGGAGTGTTGAGGGCGATGATGATGTACCGTACCTACACTGCTACAAGATATCATGGGGCACCTAGATAATAATAATTATTATTTTTTATTCTTCCACATAGTTTGATTTCAGGGATCATAATTATGCATTTACATATTAGTTTTTGTGCACCTGGGCGATCTGGACCTTGTCCTCCTCTCCCATGTTGCCATCTGGGCACTTCTATGACACCTTGTAACGGTACACAGTGAAAGATAATAATAAACACTACTTTGATCAATAAACATGTAGTTTGTTCTTTCAATGTGAATAAAAAGTAACAAATTATGATAGGTGGTATAGTTCATCGCTGATTTTATGGATGTGAGATGGGATCCAAGGATTAATTTTATTTATTTCAGTAAAGTAAATCTATTTGTATCAGCCGGCATTACAGTGCACATTATTCAATAAAAAATCCTATACGTAAATAATTTTTTTTTGCCAAAAAAAAAAAATATGAAAACGATCAGACACTCAACCCATGCCATGGGCAATCTCAGAACCGAAAATAAGACTCTTAATCTGCTTTTTGAATTTATAAGTCGTGATCTCTATTGATTCAAATTGTGATCAGTTCTTAAACAATATTAAAACAAACAAAAAATAGCCTGAAATCATTTTTCAGCGATGTGGTCCGCTAACCACCATGATTGTTATTTTTTTGTTGGCACGGAGAGGACTGCTTGCACTTTTATTACAAGCAGCTGGTCTGCTGATTACTCCATTTGTGGGATGTGCTGTGATGGTACAGTACAGTATCATTTTATTTTTGCCATTCCACACACTGTGATTTTACCCGTCCAGTGCTAGAACTAGAGCCGTCATCTGACGTCATCAGCCAATATATTATATAATGTGCAGCTTGTAAATATTAATACATCATGTAAATGCATAGACAAAATAAAAAGTAAAACAAAAAAATTAGACCAAGACCTACCTCAGCGCAAAATCGATTGTCAACTCTTCATTACGTTCAATCAACATCCAGAAAACATTAAAATATATTGTCTATTGTCATAGATAAAATACAGTTAACTTCATTATAGGACGTTCCTGGAATTTAAAAATATACAACATTTCATGTTATCATATTATTATTATTATTATAAAACATCACCCTGCACTGAGACCATAACAGCTTTTGGCCAAGGCGGTCTCAGCAGGAAAAATAAAAAAAAACAAAAAAGCAAAAAAAATGCCAAGTCAAAAAAAAATAAATCAGAGGAGAATCTCTATCCTGGCGATAAAGTCATTGTATGTTATGTTGAAAATATCGACATGAACATTCAAATTATTAAACAATTTTATAGCCCTTCCGACAGGAGAGTTTGGTATTATGTTTGTTCTGCAGGGGGGTAAAAAAGTAAATGCTGTCGAAAACGATTGAACGATACTGGGACGTAGATACAAAACTCACTCAAAATCATTGGATTACTTATAAAGCCACTCAAGAGTTTGAAAAAATGCCTCGCACAATATACATCCCGACGGCATCAGCGTATCATATCCCAGACAACCCAGTATGAAAGCAGATGGAAACAAATAAGGATAGTATCCAAATGTATATAAGTAAATCATTCTTAAACACCTTTTCTGGACCTTCTCCAACATTAGACAATATCTAGCCTCGCAAGGGTTCCATATAACTGAAGCCGATTCTAAGATGCTGCGAACCAATGAATCATACAGCAACCCAATAGTATTAGGCTCACGAAAATGTCTTGAATGTCTTAGCACGAAACCAAGAACTTTAGTAGCTTTGTCGGTTATGTCACTGATATGAAGTCCAAAACGAAAGTCCCGAGTGAATGTGACCCCAAGATCTCTACAGTCCTCGACTCGAGTTAGCAATAATCCGTTCATATAATAATCGTACAAAAAAGGCTGTCTGGATCTTGAGTACGTCATGATTGTGCACTTTTTGACGCTGAACAGTTTATTGATTTTGGACCATTCGACAACAGCCTGTATATCCGCCTGCAACTCAAGAGCATCCTCAAAACACCCTATACTCCGGTAAATTTTCAAATCAATATGGCAACAAAAGATTAAAACAAAAAATGATGAATAAAAAACAATAATGTACTATTTACATATTTAGTCCGGACTCCGGAGCCGCGTTGCGCCGGATAATTAAAACTCCATTGTACGCGTATATTTTCATTTAAAATTATAATATTCGAGTAAATATCATATTATATGATAACGAGAGGAAGATCGATGTAAAAAAGTGCCGTTTAGTATAATATGACGCAATACGCATGGTAGTATTAATTGTTTTGACCTTTTTATAATGTTGATTCAGTTTTAAAGAATGAATGAGGTAGGTACCTACCCATTATGCAAATGATTCTACAAACAGGTACTTTCGTAGAATTCAATGATAGTAGAAATGGCCAGGATTTTCAATTTAAATCTTTATTAAATTTATTATTAATTGAAATTGCATGAATGTGGAAGAAGCAAACAAAGTGTATTAGGATAGATACATATGTAAGGCACTCGGTTCTCTCTGCCTATCTCACCTGAAATACAGCGTGAGGGTATAGTGTAGTATTATCACAACTGCATCTGCTACAAGTAAAGCAGATAATGAACAAATGTAATGAGCATACAGATCAGTCTTCTCCATGTCAAAAAAATATTTATATTCCGGATAAGGGTGGGTGCCATACCTCATCATAGCTGGATGAGATTTTTTTAATATCTCATAAGTACGTAATGTTAAGAATGTAAAAGAAATAACTGTTAGCTTATCACTACATTTAAATTTTTTATTTACCAATTTTAAAAAAAAAAATAGGAGAAAAATACTCTGCAAAATAATCAAAATCCCTTTAAAATCACACATAGTATCTATTTTTCATAAAACGTTTTTTTTTCATCATGTTTCCATAATTTGGTAATGTAAGGGTTAACCATATATTTTAAAACCATACGAAACCTTCTATTCTAAATTTTCTAATTTGATTAGAGCATCAGGAATTTCATGGGAACGTTGTGACTAATTTCTGACCTGCACTCTCTAGAGGAGTCTCACCACTGGAGTCCGGCAGGGCTGTGTATGAGCACCTTTTATCTTTGCCATAATTATGGACTACCTGCTCAGAAAATCTATTCTGGGCCCTGGCGGTGTGCCTTTATCACAGCGTGAAAACAGTGAGACGTCTGTGGGAGTGCTGCACGATCTTGAATATGCGGATGATCTAGCCCTTTTTGATACATCTGTGGACGGATTACAGTGCAACGCTAATGCTCTTTATGAAAATTCTTTGCGCCTTGGCCTTCGTATCAACGCTGGTAAAACGGAGTACATATGTAATAGTACATGCACGAATACTCACACCCCACTAATGGTTAGCAATTCCCAAATATCTTAGGTTAGTAAATTCAGGTACCTGGGAGCAACCATAACGCCAGAGGGTGATCTCCGGTCGGAATTACCAATCCGCATAGGAGCAGCTAGCGGGGCTTTCAACAACATGAACAAAGTTTGGAAGGCGTCTGGACTCAGCATCAGGACAAAATGTCGCTTGTTCAATGCGTGCATCATCCCAATCCTTCTATATGGCTGCGAGTCTTGGCACTTAACCAAGGCTCAAGAGCGGAAGATACTAAGCTTAGAAAACAAGTTTCTTAGAAGGATTTTGGATCTCAGATGGTATGAACATGATACAAATGATGCTGTGCGCCGGCGCACCCAGCAGAGATCTGTAATCTCCGTAATACAAGAGAGACGATGGTCCTGGCTGGGACATGTTTTGAGAATGCCCAATGATAGTTGGCCAAAAAGAGCACTGTTCTTCCGTCCGCAGGGGTTCTGTAGGCCCGGGCGTCCCTCTTTCACAATACACCGTTCCTATGACAACGATATCAGAGCGCAAGGAATGTCGTGGGAAGAGGTGACGCAATTGGCACAGAGACGCTCTGAATGGAGGAGGCTGGTTTCTGCCCTGTGCTCCCGAGAGGAGCGTTGAGGGCGATGATGATGATGATGACTCTCTAGAGGAGCTTTGAAGATCGAAAGAAAACCAAAATATTTTGAAAAAAAAGAAAAAGAACTTGTCGTGTTAGAGCTGACATCAAATTTAATACGAAATATGCAAAACCGCTCCAAATTACATAAAAATCCTTGTTAGTTAACAATACATAGATACACAAAATAAATATAGCATGAATAAGAAAATATGAAGAGCACCATGTCTGCCCTAAGATGTCACTGAGTTGAGAATGACGTGAGTAAACACGCCGAAACGTGTGAACTGATAAACAATACAAGTATAACCATATATGTATGTATATAGTGTCTGTCTACCTACAAATCTAGTTATTATGTAGTTTGTCAATAAGATTTAAGAATGTATGTAACTATGTGATATAAGAACATCCCATGCTGGACACCTACTCAGCTGATGACATATTATGAGATATTCCTTCTTATTAAAATATTCATCCAAATTTTAGTTTAATATTTAACCCTTGGAGTCAACGGTAAAGAATTGGTCTCTCACCCTTTTCTACCAGTTTTTGAATGTCCTGTAAGCGGCAGGTATTCGAAAAACATCACGTTGAAGACATTTAACATCTTCAGATCAACAATGAGGTATGCCACCCATCATGAATATATTTTATTGGCACGAAGAGGACAACTTGCATGTTTGTTACGTGCAGTTGGTCTGTTGGCTACCCCACGTGTGGGAAATGCTGTGGTGGTATGAATGAATGAATATTTAATTGACGAACTTCCACCAGAACCGTCGTTTTTCTTCATTTTAGCTTAAGCTACCTTTTCAATATACATATAGGTAGGTACCTATTTTATTAAACTTTATAAGCCTTGAAATTCTAAATATTTTTTTCCACATTTTTTTATTTTTGTAAAAGGGCAGCGCCCGCCACATACCTCGTGCCGTACCTGGAGATACGTATCTCCATAACGAAACACACAGGATTTAATGTCGCATTAAAGCGAGAAATGCTGCCCCGAGGGAGCACTCTAGATTTAGCGGCCACACACCAAAAAATTTGGTGCAAAAAGGGAAGGAAAGAAATGGGAATATGCCTTCTTCTCTATGCAGTATCGCTAGTTACTTGAAGGGGATATTAGGCTACCAAAGAAAGTACAGAAGTTTTTGAAGGCGAAAAAGTTTATCCTTGTGGCCACTAAGTCCCACTAATGGGGTAGCCAGTAGACCAGCAGCGTGTAATAATAAACATGCAATCTGTACTCTCGGTGTCAACAAAAAGTGAAGACGTTCAGGAAGGGTAGCAAAATATTTTTTTTACTTTTTTATATTTATTTTTTTCTCTTATCTCCCACGAGTGGGGTAGCCTGCAGACCAGTTGCAAGTAATAAACATTCAAGCTGTCCTCTCAGTGGCAACAAAATAATTTGAAATTCAGGATAGGCTATTAACTTTGTAAAATGTTTTTATTTTTGTTCGAACATTTGCCTTTTACAAGGCACTCTTAAAAACTTACGGAAGAGTGAAAGATCAATTCTTCGCCTGAATTGAAGATGCAAAATGTCTTTATTTTTTCGAACACTTGGATTTTATAAAACACTCGAAAACTTATTATGAAGGAATGAGAGACAAATTCCTTTCCGGGTGCTCCACGGACAATATAACTAAATACACAGTACATAATATTACAAAAATGGTGTGTGTTGGTATTTAAAAACTCTTAAATATTTCAAGTGTATCGAAGTACCTATATATTATATTAAGTATGTAGGATCTAATTGCATATTAATTAGAGTAGAAAAACTATTTAATAAAATCAGAGATGAACTATTATTAACAAGGTTATTTGTTTGAATGAATAAACGAAAACTGTTTAATAATAATTAATAAATAAGATAAATTATATTTATTTATTGATTCTTTTTGCACATGATTATTATATAACAGTGTTAAAAGAACAATACAAAATTTAAAATATAAACGAGTATTTTTATCTATTTGATTCAGTTGCTTCTTTTTGATGATGTCTCTTATGTGATTTTTTTATCTCTCGTTTTCTATTAAATTTTGATTTGTTTTTTTTTGTTTCCTGCTGAGATCGCCTTGGCCAAAAGTTGTTATAGAGTCAATGTAAGAATAGTTTTACAAGGTAGTCAGTAGACTTATTAGATGTAATTAACATAATATTATAGGTGATAATCTTTATGGCATACAAAATAAGACATTCAGGGTGGGTGGCGTACCTTATCGCTGAATTGCAAGTGTAAAATGATAAATAAATTTGGTAGCTTATTCATAATACTTAACACAACCGGGATAACCAACCACTGAACCTACCTCTCTTTTGGGCATGCCTAGTCTTCATCAAACATAGATGCAAAGCCTCATCGTTGAAATTCACAGATTTATTATAATACGAATGACATTTTAAATAAATACTTTAATAGTCTTCATCTTATTTAATTTCATGGCAAGGCACTCGATGTCGAATGATTTAAGACTATAAAATTCTCAATCTTCAGTAGAAAAAAGTGAGGTTTGTGCTTTAATGTTTCTAAATGTTGAATATTATGGTCTAATATATGCATTTTTATTAAATTATTTTGGCATAGAGAGGACACTTTGTGAGTAAGCAACTCTATTTTACAGTTCACCATTTTTATAACAAAACTATGAATATAATTTAAAAGGTTTATTGAAGAGAGGCCCTCTTCACACCCGGATATTTCAAGAGTCGTAAACTCCTATTTATCCACACATTCGAACCAAAATTATCCTCACGGGCGGGCCATCGAGCTGAGGCCTGAGTCAATAACACATTTTCACGTTACGTTTTCGTTCCGTTAGCGTTCAAATGCAGACGACGTTGCGCCAAACTGTCAATTTTCGTATCTATTGTGTATCTTAGCAACGAAATTGACACTTGCTTGCAACTTTGTCTATACTCGAACGTTGACAGAACGAAAACGTAACGTGAAAATATGTTATTGACTCAGGCCTCAGGGTCTGAAGGATCGACCGGCATAAACCGCCATCAAAAAATATTATATAAATACTCAAGTGGTATAAAGTAGGGCCGAACGAAAGAGATCCATTTCCTCTCTGTGCTCTCAAAGAAATAGTAAAAGGAATGCATATAGACACTCAGTATGAATAATTTCAATACTAGGAGTACCTATTAGATAAGCAGTAGGTACTATGAGTACAAATTAATTCAACGTTCGATCTATTGCGCATATACTTACAAACATTACGCGCATGTAGGTGCCTACTACTGTAATACACTTGAAAAGAGTCTATAGCTATACGGACTATAGTTATTGTACATCACCAAACACAACTTGCTGCTCATAATAATCCCATTAATGAAGATCTACAATCTACAATATGGACTGTTTAAAGATTTGTTAGGAATTAATAGAAATTTTATTACCTACGTAGTAATTATTCTAGACTAATTGTACAGGCATAACCCGGATTACATGAGATGCTAAAGACAATATTGTTTTTTTTTACAAACTTTAAGATACATGTTGTGATTTTGACATAGGTAGTTTATCTCGTAATTTCGTGAAGTACCCGACGAATAATTGGGTTCACACTCTTTTCCGTAAGTTTTCGAATGTTCTGTTTTTGACATGAATGCCAGGTTTTCGAAAAATTAAAGACTTTTTACATCTTAAATTCAGCGATGATTTTGTCACCTATCCTAAATGTCTTAATTTTATATTGGCACAGAGAGGACAGCTTGCTTGTTATTGCATGTAGCTGGTCTGCTGACTACTGCACTTGTGGGATAAGCCGTGATGTGATAGTTGTAGATTTATAATTTCAAGTTGAATTGGCACTTTCTGTAGACATCTGACATACACTTGTATATACTGCAAATTTTGATGGCAATAAAGTATTATTTATTGATCATTCATTTATTTATTATTTTATATAATATATAACAATTTTCATATAATATTCTAAAATATGTTTGTCTTATAAAGTGGAATATCAAAGTTTGTACACAAAATATCTATTGCTTACTACAGGATACCAACTAAGTGGCGTCATTTCATACAAAAGATCTTGGGTACGCAGTCTGTAAACCGTAGTATTAAAAAAGTTCGTCTTAAAACATTTACTTCTGGCTACTAGATCTATAAAAAAGGTTAGAAATTAACAGTAAACTCGATAAACTATTAGTATAAGTTTTTAGAATTATGAGCAAATACAGAGGTGTTTCCAAAGATAGACTAAATCGGTAATTCAAAGAAAAAATCGATCATGCAGCCGATTAAATTTTGCATCCAGTTTTAAACTGACGTTGGTTGTAAGACAATACATTGCTAATGCTTGAAGGACATCGATGTTGGAACACAAAAAATACGAAAAAATATACCGTGTTGCAAGTCTAGTATGTCTATGGGTGTTTCATTGAACAGCTCCATGTAGAACAAATTATAATATACAATCAGACAGACGCATAATATACGAAAATATTAAATCTACACAAAATTTAGGTAGTAGTGGTATTATTGATCTTCTTAAAATTTCGAATAAGGTCATGCGCAGCCGCCAAGTTGATGAAGTGTTGCGCAACTAAAAGCTTGACTGACTGACTTCTCAGGATCGTAAAAATACATTTTTATTGTTTTGTAATGACGCACTAATTGGAATTTCATTGCTGCTACCAATTCACCACTTAAAAAATATTGAATTTCTAACATCATAACTTCTTCCCACATGTTTCCAATAGACCTCGTTCATATTAAAATATTAAAAAAAAAAACAATATCTCTGCACTTCTTTAATTTAACTCAATTTGATTCTAACCTCATCGATACCTGAAAGATACATACAATTTGTATCTAGACCAGTGACGTGTCTAGAGTTTTAACACTGAGTAGGCCCACCCTCAAAAAACTAGATTAAAAAACAACATTATTAAAAAGACTTGATAGTCAAATAAAGTGTATAAAAATTAAAATGAAAAACGTTTTTCCTACTAAATTGATTTTTATTAAGAGAGATGTCTTTCGTATTTTATGGAATTGTCAATCTTATTGATGAGTTTATAGTCAATTGACAATATCCATGAAAAACGAAATATGTCCCTCTCAATTAAATCAATATAGTAGGAAACAGTTTTTATTTTTTTTAATTTCACTATGGAATTCTATCTCTTTGTCTTAACTGATATTACCAAATGTCGTTTTTTTGTTTTGTTTTTTAATACTTTTCAATTATGTATTATATGAACATTTTTATATTTTTATTTTTCTTTTAATTTTTTTTTTGGTAGAAACTGTAACTCCCTTCAAAACACGAGTATACCTCTTTTTGAAGGGATGTCATTTATGTGTTTTTTTAGGTAAATTTGTAAATTATTTCTGTTTGTTATGTTATTATGCATAAAATAAAAAAAAAAAAAAAAAATCTCCTACTTGAATACCGATACAGTCAATAATGTATGAAAAAGCTTATTTATGAAAAAAATAACAGATTAATAACATATTTTGACCTTGGACGCATGGGGTTTTGATTGCAATTTTCAAGTCGCAAATGAAATTATATGTACATATATAAGTGCTACAACAAATTTGCACAAAACAGGAAGCAGGAAACATAAAATCATTAAAGGCACGTGTCATATTTTTACATTGGCATGTCGATCAAGAATTAAAATAATAAAAAAAAGATTTTTTTTTGTAAGCATTGTATTATCCCGCCTACCGTAGTGCGTATAAATGCACAACAATAATATTAAATGTCATAATAATATGTGATTTATGATATTGTTGTTAACACTACTACCTACACTACGCTAAACCGCAACATTACTATAAGAACGCGCACCTAATGGATCGTCAAAACAGTGTTGCCAACTCGGATTTCGAAAAAAAACGTAGCTCAGATAAAAAAAAAATACATAGATTTATGACAAAGATCGCAGACTTTTGAAAAATTTTGGACCCCTTTTTAGGTTTCAGCTTTCACAATTTGGTATAGAAATATGAAATATTTCGTGATCTCCTAGAATTTATTAAGTAATATTTTAGAAAAGTGGCACATTCGTGAACTAAAATTCCTAGATTTGACAAAAAACTGAAAAGTAAGTAGATTTGGAACAAAAGTTCGTAGATTGCCAAATGAGACCGGGAGTACACAGATCAACGTAAAAATACGTAGACTTGGCAACACTGTTTCAAACGTCAAAGTGGATTTTTATTATGTAATGTACCTACATGGCGCGTTCGTAGAGTAGCAGTTTAAATAATGATTTTTTTAAACACTTTAATATTTTAATACTTACGTCCATTGTTCGTTTTTTATTCCACTAATAAATTAATTTGACACAGACGTATATCTTCGAAGATATTGAATTTCATAGGAATGGCCAGAGAATATGAAAAAGTTTCTCTTGAATAAATCTATTCTATATCTATCTATACCATCCTGAGATCTTCAACAAGTGGGGTACCCAGCGGAAGAAATGCATGCCATAAGCATGCAGGTTATCCTCTCAGTGTCAAGACAAACAACATCACAGTCAGGACAGATAGTACCTACACCTAATCATTGAACTAAAAATGTTTAATGTCTAACATGTTTAACAAATAACACTACGTTTACAGGACAACCGAAAATTTGCATAAAAAATAAGTAGCTCTATTCTATTCAGGTGATTCTATGGAAAATTTGATCGTGAAATAAAAGTATATTCAACATAACATTATGGCTTATAACTAACTACCCTGATCTCAGAGAAATATTATGCTGAATTAAGTACCTATACAATGAGAAGGCGATCATAGAATAATTTTACGAACAAATGGGATGAATTTGAAATTTAAAATATAATGTGTGGACGGTGTCAAAGAAAGTTGCGGTGTTTGCCACAGAACAATGACGCATACTTAATAGATACAATAACAATTTTAATTTTACCATAATATAATAGAAATGCATGCTACTTGTGGTAATGTTGCATTATTACACTTTGTTGTAGGTAGAGCTGCAAATATATAATCAAAAAATCATTTCAGTACCATTAATCCGTTAACCAAGAAGTTAAAGCTGTTATTCGTAAGGTCAATATTAAATTAATGTTAGATTTATGTTAAAGTAACGCAAATGACATTTAATCGACACAATTACTTTATGGAGTTAAAAAATATAAAAAGGTTTCAGTGAAAGAAGTGCTACTACGAGTATTATAGCAATACGGTATATCCCACAAGTGGGATTGCCATCGGAATAACTGTAATAAATATTCAGATTATCCTCGGACACTCGAAAGCTTGCATAAAAGAGTGGGAGATCTTTCTATTACCAAGTACTCCACGGGACTCTAACGACAAAATCAGGAATTTAAAAAAAAAACGAAATTTAAAGTTGATATATCCCGTGGAGCTCCCGGTAAAGAAAATACTTAGCACTCTTTGAAAGGTCGACAGAATGTATTCTGCAAGGTATACCCGAGGACGAAAAACCGTTAGGCAGATCAAAGCAAAGGCTATAAGAGGAGCTAAGTTTACTGCTCAAGATAAAAAGACTTGAAGATCTATTGTTTTGGAGGCCAAATCCTAGCAAGAGCTGTTCGCCCATAAGAAGTAAGTTGTAAGAAACATAAAAGTATTAAAATTTTAACGGAAAATCATAATCGTTAACACCCAACTATGGTTATTGATATCTAATAGCAATGTGTTAAAGATCACAGCCTACATCGTTTCATTAAAAAACAGTGGCAAATGTATGAAACCATAATGCCTACGTACTATTAATAAAATTATAAGTACGTCGTTTTTACAACAGAGCCGACAAAAGGGAATAATAATCATGGAATACTGAATACATTTCTGAAGAATGTAAAATGAGAAGTGCTAAAGTAACACCACAATAGCACATTTTATTTGTCATGCATCTCCTATTATCTTGCAATATGATAATTGTTTAGAATTGTTTTCTTTACATCTCAACACTATTGCGTAGGTACTTATTATTGTGGTTTTTATATGAATTGCAAACTCTGCCGCCTTTTTTTATAGAAAGTTTAATAAAACATGGTCAGTCAGTAAAACCAGGTACACTTAAAAATCCTTTCAGATAAATAGATTTTCTTAGTCATTATTTCATCATCCATTGGGTCTGCATGTTGTAGGTTAGTAATTGAATTCGCACTTCAAAATTTTACTAATTGTAACCTATTTAAACGCATCGTTTATATGCGGTATAAAATTGACTGAGAAACTGGTACCAGGTTTACTAACTAAAATATTCATATTAGGGGGACCAAGTGAGTAGCGCTGGTAGAGGATAAAGTTAAGTGACGTGCTAATGAAGAGGCCAATATCTATCAGGGAATGGACACAGACTGAAGAAGACAAGATCTGTCTAAGAGTATGTACATGGTGTAGTCATGTATATTAAGTTCTTTGCATGCATTTAGTCTACTGGTCACCTCACTTGTTGGAGAATACATAAATAGACCTAGGCTCCTTAAATGTCATATATTGATTAGACAGAATACATATCTGGTATTATCCAACAACGAGCAAACTGAATTGGCCACAATATCACGTATCCAGGCCGGCCAATACCGTCACTGAGGGTAAGACCGAAAGCAGGAAATATAGAGGCCGACCAAGAGATGCCTACATGGATCAAGTGATAGAACTGATAGAGGACATGCGATGTAGCACGTACATAAAATTGAAAAGGTTGATAGAAGAAAGGAAGGAATGGAAAAGAAAAATCTAACTTGTTCCAGACCAATCCAATGGATTGTAGTTCATTATTATAATATATGCCTACTATTTGTTAGTAGGTACATACATACTTTTATTATGATTGAAGAATGTGTCAGGGCATAAATCAAATTTGTCCAAATTTAGCGACCGCTTAATCAACTCTTTGGTCAATCTATTGAAAGAAAAGATCGATTAATATTTCGTGATTCGTCTATGAACCAAATTACTTTTAAATATGTTATAGAATATTCGTGTTATAAAAATAGAAGAGCACATGTTTTTTATAAAAAAAAATAAAGAGTCTAATGAACATCACGAATATGAATGTGATGGTTGCAAAGATTCCGTGTTAAAATTAGGTCGTTATTTTCGATTGAAATGATTACATAGATTGACTAGTGATTTGCAAGATAAATACAAAAATATTATTTCCCTTGAATGAACCACTATTTTTAACTAGAGTGTTGAAAGTTCGAAACTTGGAGCAGAGGTTTATGGGAACATGCTCTGTGAAAAAATAACTCTCAGAAATGAGGAAAGTGACAAAGAAAAAGAATAAATCTTCAGGGAAGAAGCAAACACAATCAGTATATATTTTTAAAGGGCACATAAAACGGATCTATTTGTGTAACAGCATACTATAAACAAATGGAAATAATCCTTTTTTAGATGCTATGCAAAATAATATGGATCAAGATGGGATCACCATTAATGGATAGGGAACCAATGACAGAATAAAGGAATATGGTAAAACAGCCAACAAGATAGAGGGAAGATGAGAGAAATCAAGACTTTCAATAATAAAGAATACGGCGACGAAGAAGAAAACTTCAAGAGAAACGGAGGAACGTAAAACAAATGGAATGAATGTTTTTGAAGGTTCACATAATACGTAAATCATGTGGTGCATCTATATTTAACCCAAGCATACAAGACATTGTCTCTTGATAAAGAATGATCTCTTTATTTTATTACTTAGGCTTACGCATATCATTATATATATTTTATACCTATTACTGGTGACGGGCACCTCTTTACGTACCTCTATTTATCTCAATATGCTAACTGAGTAGTAACCAAACATCCAACCCATACATTAGTACATAAATACATTCACAGCACTAGAAACGTAAGTTCAACACAATGGTCAGAGTAGATTGTTGCTACTTATCGTTGATGACCACACGCAGGAGCTAAATGCTGTAATAAATGGGAGTAACGTTTTGGCTACTAATAAATTAGCTTTGAACAGTGATTTTTTGAGTAAAGAGCCAAAAATGAGTTTGGCTGGATGTGACAACAATTTATGGGAATTAGCTACTAATTGCAAAGCAATAACTACTAATGTGTGACATGACGAAACGTGGACGCATGGGAAAGTAAAAAAACAAAAAAAAAATAAAACAAAAACATGCGCTATTGAATAGAAAATCAAATTTTATACCAATACAATACGTAAGTACTCGAGTGACTCAGGTCTGATATTTTTTTTAGAAATCGTTTATGAGATCAAGATTTAAAGTTCGTTTCTATTTTCAATTCGGAGCAAAATTCGAAAATTCACTCTTTCGACCGTGACAGCTAAAATCGACACAATAAGACATTTATCTTAATTCAATATAATATATAGTACACAGATAGAAAAATATCGAGCTATCATGAAGATAGTATTATTGTTTAAGAAAAAAGAGCAGTGATTAGTTTGACAAGCCACATGCGAATTTCTCAATAGTCAGTAGGTACCTTGTTGCAAGTAGTTACTAAGTGTGATTGTAACAATAACATTAACGTCACATTATCACCAATCATATTATTAAGATCCAACAACTACTATCGTACCTACCAACAAATACAACATACTATCGAAATGCAAAACATTGTATAAAAAGGAAGAATCATAAAATGATCATCAAAAATTGAGAGCAATTTAAAAGAATTGACCTTAATCAGAAACACCAAAACTACTATAGAAAATCTTTTAAAACATGGAGGAACACTATCCAGTTGAAACAATAATCTTCAGCATGAATATTGATCTAACAAAAGAGGAAGAAAAAGGAACACCAGATAAGTGTGAACGTGAAAGAATTTCCCGTTTTCTTCAAATTCGTAATGGAACACGATTACTCCTCTTTTTTGACTTTGCCTTCATTCTTTGGTCAATCTAGAATAAAGACTTCTAAATTGGAATTACACAGCGTTTTGTCAGTCACTATTCTTCTCCAATGACCATCTGATTTCTTTTTCCCAACTTTTTGTATTACTCACATATTTTATCAAACTTAAAGTATTTATTGAGCTGCAATATTTTACAATTGGAGAGTTATTAAATGATCCCTTGGTGTTGTCAATATAGATTGCTGTCTGCGCTCAATCATAACTGGCACGGGCCAAACGCTCCTAGTGTTGTTGTTTAGTTGATGGTTGGATAATTTAATTGTAATTGTCGTTAGGTGCCGAGAATATATTATCGGTATATACTAACACACATAATATTATGAATAATGTCTCCTATTATCTTCAATAATAGGTAATACAGTCAAATTTCTTGTAAGCAAAATAGATAAACACATGAAAAATTTTCAATATTTATTGCTTCTTGCAAGCCATAACACATTTAACACCTTCAGTTTGACTGAGATATTCAGTTTGACGGAGAGTACTACTTGTATGTCTTCTTCAACAATTTTTCAAAGGGTCCGTTAATGAACATTGACCTCCCCAAAGATTTTATAGGTACTCTTTCTTTCCTGCCATGAACTTGCTGCATCAACTTCCTTACATCATCCGACCATTACGCCTGAGACCTTCAAACATTTTCCTGACTTTTATCGGCTGCCACTTATGATTTTTGGCGAAATTATCGTTTCATCACAAACCTCAATTGATATATTTTTTTAAATATAGTATTGTGAAACATTGTAGTAGGTTTACTGGAAGACATTGCCTCAAGGCAATATGTACGCCTTTTGTAAAATATTTGTATATTTGACAATAAAGTGTTTATTATTATTGTGCAACATGGGAGTTTAGGGGCAAGTGAATTGAATTACAAAGTTATAATTTTACTATGTAATTCTAAGTATATTTAAATGAATATCTTTCCCAATCATAAGTTTAATTTTAAATGTAGCAATAATGCTTCAATTATTTAATTGTGATTTGTGTATACCAACGTGTATATTCTTATTTATTTACAAAAAAAGATGTAAAAATCTTGGATTTTAACGATTGGAAACTTAGGTGAATGGAATAAAAACTTAGTCTTTTTTTTTCAATAAATATTATTAATACTTATCCACACCGTTGCGCCAGGGTTTGACTGTGGTATGAACTTGAGTATTTGTTGCTAACTACATAGGTCAGACCAGACGCAATGAATTCTCGTATATAAAAATTAAGCAAAAAAATATCTGCATAAATTATTTTATTTATAATATGCCTCTCCACCAATAAACTGCTCATTCCAAACGGAGATCAATGCTCGCTACACTCAATCATTGTAAGAGACATACATTAACCAACCAGACAATTACCTAATAGTAAAAAAATGTCTGTTATACAATATTGCATCTCTTGAATATGATTTTAGATAACGAAATTGTTTATAAACGGTATTTTAAGGGTGCTCTTTTTCTTCTTTTTCGTGTAGTAGATCATCGATCCGTTAGTTCCGAAGTTGTTGCCTCTTGTGATGCTGAAGACCAACTATCTTTCCATCTTTTTGGAGGTCTTCCTCGGGGTCGTGAAGAATTTTCAGTTTTCATTCAAGTACGCCTACAATTTATGATTTGTTTTTAATTCATCAGCAATGGATATAGATCTTTGGAGGGAGTATCTAGGCGTTTTGGGCTCATGAGTCGATCAGAACAAGGGGAATAGATTTTCTAATGTATATTTTTAACAAATCGATGTTTTTTAATAAACATTAATTTTAATCTATCTGTTTTCTGTTCACAATATTATTAACACTCTGGTTCATTTTCATGCCATAGACAAACGTCGTAAAAATTCCACAGACAAAGTAATATTAATAATAATAAAAACAGCTATTTTTGCCGATATAAGTACTTACCCAAAGCGTCGATTACATTTGTCATAATGAGAATTGTGAACGGACGTTTCATCTTTAGTCATCACTAGGATGATGGATGAAAATGATAATCCGAATTGATTTTGATGAAAAATATTTTCTCTGTTGTTTTTCCTGCTATTTGTCCCTACTCACTATGGATTAGAAATAAATAAACCACACAGTCGCGTTGTTGTGTGAAAACGAGGATTTTGTTCCATTAATTTATGATTTTTTATTAAAACGCATCAAACCATGGACAAAATGACCGTGAGTAATAAAGTAATAAAATCGGCACTGAAAGCACGAGACAAAAAGTGTGCACAGACGTGTTCACTTTAAGTGAACAGCCTCGTACCTTCACTTTCAATGATCATCCAAAGTGAAACAATGTGAACGACATTAAACTTTTAATAATAGTTTCATTTGATTTACAGTGTGTTGTTGAACCAATCAAATAATAGTTATCAGTAAAATATCTATACCAGAACTCGATGTATGTTCGTTCTAGATCTTATCATGACCATTATTATTATTGTCTAAAGTTGATGAAAGCAAACAGCGCGCGTTTAAGAGAACAGTTTAGCGCTTTTTAATAAACTTAATCTATCTATATATCCCGTCAGGGCATCTTCGCAAGTGGGGTAAATAAACTCGTTAGAGCTAATGATATCAATCATATCAAGTTCTTCTTTATCTAGATTTTGGGTCGTGTTAGGTCCCCCCAACCGCCAACGTAAACTATCATCATATATGTGAGAATATATATTTTTTGAGCAGCCTCAAACAACTCCTTGAAGGCTCAAAGCTTCTTATTCCTGTCCACTCATGAAGGTATATGTTACGGAGGAGTCAGGAATTCCACTTTTTTTTAGCACCTTCTGTTATTTAACATTACTGACGCTCGCGTTTCATTTATTTATTAACAAAATATACTGCTAAAATTGGTTTTGCAGTACAAGTACAATACAATATACTAAAAAAAATATCAACACAAAAACACAGCTGATGAAAAACAAAAATAAAACACAACATCGAGAAAACATTCCAAGACAATAAAATACAAAATCAATAGGAGATCCTTAGAAGAATGTTGGTACTTTCGAAAATATCTGCTCACATCACATCCCTTAAAGAGTGCTGACTTCTGGTGCCTCAACTCGGAACATATACGTTTGATTGTAAAATTTGTTTTCATTAGGCATTGTATTCTATTTTACGTATGTATGTTTATATAGGTATTTAATTCATTCATCTACCACCATTTTTATTTGTTTATTTTATTTTTATTTCTTATTATTACGGTAGGCATATACCTCCTTTTTTATGTTAAAAGGTTGAGGGCCGTAGAGGGGTTGGAAGAAGGTGGCTTTCCTGGCTCCAGAAAATTCAGGAGTAGACCGGGATGAGCGGTGTGGAGGAGCTGTTTCGTGTTGTCCAGAACATTGAAGAAAGATCCACCACACACCCGGATACCTCAGGAGTCTTTAACTCCTACTTATCCGCACAAAACAGTTGTCCAGAACAGGAAGGATTTCTCCCAGGTGGTCGTCAACGTCGGGAGAACCTGACAAGACACGTAGAGAAGAAGAAAGTTTAGGGTTGACTGGAAGCCGTTGCTCAGCAACAAGTGCGCCTTTTGGCCTAATTTTGTTAATTATCACATTTTGTAATGTTGTGTAAAATTATGGCCAGTAAAGATTTATTTACTTTAAATGAACGGTGTATTGTAAAAGAGGGTCATCTGGGCACCAAAAATCTTGTAGACTGAAAAATACTGATTGTTTTAGTCACACTAATAAACACTAATCAATACAGGTAACTAATGATTGGATTAAGTGTGTCTTCACACACAACTATGTAATGTGTAACTACGTGTTATTACGACCAATGTACTTGTATGTATGTAATAAATTTGATATTAATTTGATAACAACTACAACACAAGTGTGAAATAATAAAATAATAATGTGAAATACAATGAAAAAAAAACATAGGGACTGAAAATCATTCATCGAAATATAAGTGATGTTACAAAATATTATGCGTGAAAGACATTCGTAAAACATCACCATTTAATATTTTCAATTCGGCAACAATGCGAAATAAAAAACAAATGTTTTCTTCTACCGTATACTTTATTATTGAGAAAGACGTCTTTCGTCTTAAAAGGACATTGTCATCGTATTTATAAGACGAAAGACGTCTCTCTCAATAATTTAACGTACAGGTAGTAGAAGAAAACGTTTGTTTTTTAATTTCTAATTCGGAATTCTACTACCGAAACATCGACACAGTGAATCAATAACAAGACATGCAGTTGGTCTACTACCTACCCTACATTTTGGAATTGTTATGACGGTGTACAAAGACATTTTTTGTGATATCCATCGATAATTATATACTTAAATTAGTACGCAAAAATCATTATACGAGTACTACCTACAATAAGTGTATGAATCAATACACAATTGTGAGTTGTATTCATTTACGCGATTGATGAGTTGTAACCTCACACTGTATGGAGCAGTCTTAAAGCAAGTGAAGAGTATCCGCAAAAGAAGATTCTGTTGTTCCAGGATCATTCTGCTACATTGGTGTACCTACTACCACGATATCTCTCTTCCTCGATACACCCCACAATAATATTTTTTTCAGGTTAACTGGTTCTGAGCAGAGATCATAATGTGTTCGAAGTACCCTAGAATGCGTCTCAAGCACTTGCATGATCAATAGATTCATCAATTTTGTACAATAATCGATGATATTTATAATGAACGACTTTCCATCCCGATTTATATCTTTATTGGTTTAGGTGCTAAACACACGGAAACTGGTTCGAATACTTGTGGGTGTGAAAGTGTAAGAATAACAGTTATTGTTGGGGCGGATCATTAAGATTGGTTAGTAGAAATTTAACATTAATAATAATACCTTGTATTAACTTTAATAATAGTACCTAATACGGATCATTCATAGATTTTATAGAATCCCCAACAAATAATAGGTTTGTCACTCTTTTCTGTCAGTGTTTAAGTGTCCTGTAAAGATTGCAATGCATCAACGAAGTATGCTGCCCATTCTGAATGTCTAATTGTGTTAATGGCGCAAAAAGAAAGAGAGTTTGCGCACGTGGAAAGAATGAATGAGGACAGAATGACCAATAAAAAACATATATTTAACTGAAAGGAATGATGCTCGGAGACGCAGTCGTCCGAGGATCAAATGACTAGATCATTTAAACCAGATCCTACAGGACGGTCACGTGTTGAGCACATTGAACAGGAGAGCATCCATTGTATGAAAGTGACGGAAGCGAAAGATGTATGTATCGATAAAAGGAATTGGCGCTCGTTCTATTCTTATTGTGGTCATCTACTCGTTTGCGAGTGATTAAGGTCAAACACACAATATATGTATGTCAAAATAATTGTTCATATCATAATCCTATAATAATAATAATATTATGACAATTTATATAGCGTCATACTGTGATAATATCATTTCAAAGGCGCTTTACATTATTTAGGATCAACATCCAAGTCCGTTTTAAAATTACATAGTATCAAATATGTTCGAATATCTTTCAGACTTTAACAAAATACTCAAAAACATCACATTTCTCGATACAAATTACATATAGTCATCATAATTTGTGAGAATACTGATCGTTCATAAAGATGTTTATTCACGTTATAATTTTAAGTAGGTATATATTTTAGTATAGATGTCCGTTCACTGAGTAATGTTATCATAGGTATTCTGTTTTATACCAAAGGAACTAAATATGACGTGTGTGTAAAGATATTTGATTTTATTTACCACATAGTTCCCGCGCAGTACCTTATGTTGTGTTATGTTACTCATATTATTATTATTATTATTATGGCGGAGGATGTCTGGTTATGATCATCACTACACAGCGCGAATGTTTTGCTAATACTTCAAATATCACGATTCCGAGTCAAGCGGTACTCTTCATGACATGGAAATATGCAAATATTGGTTTGACGAAGGATGCGGAAGCTATTGAAAGCCATTTTGTGGAAAAACCACCGCATAGACCCATTCAAGAATCATAACACCTCCTGATCTATAGGGCCTGTAATCCTGCTTTATTACGTTAATACTATTCGCCATCCCATACGTGATTAAAACAATGAATCGTTCAGGAAGAATGGTATTTATGTCTCGTGGTTGAATTTAAATGTTTAATGTCTTATGATTTATTTATTAATCTCTAGGCCCATTTTTTTACAGTGCACCGATTATAGAAAAAAAAAACTATAAAATTAATATTTAGGTTCATATTTTTTACATGTTTGCTTACTTCTCCAATAAAGAGAAGCTTAAATAGAATAAATATTCTGATTGCAATCCGGATTAATCGAGGCACCTACTGCAATACACGTGTTTTATGTGATATCTTGTATAAAGTTGAGGAATCTCCAATACTCTTAAATAACCATTAATATTTCAACTATTTCTGGCATGTGACAACTAGCAATGATCGTTAAAAGTTTCCTCTGAATTCCCAAATAAAAAAGGTTTCTGACATATCTACCCTAAACCTTAATATTTTCTTGGTCATAACATGAAAATAAAAGCGGAATGTCTCTAACTTTCTATTTCCAGGCATCTGATCAATGTTAACTTCATCTTTCTTATCTAATCGTAGAAACGTCTTGTCATAGCCACATTTCCAGGAAAATCTAACAATAACCTGCCCTCCAGTCCAATATTTATCTTGTTGTGCTTTTCAATTTCTTGAAAATTCATTTCTTAAGGGCAAATAATAAAATACGGAAGATGTAGTAGGAATAATGTGAAGTATTTTCAAAAACTTTGCCTTAAAACTATATATTTCTAAGATGTTTGTTAAAATAGATGATTATTTTTCTTTGAAAAAGACTGGTAGTAATAATTCAAATATTCCATCATCAGAAATATAAAAATAAAAGTGAATATGTCGATCTCATAGGATCGATACATTATGAAAGAAGGACATTTGAGGCGTGGCAAACCTTGTGGAGGAAAGAATAATGCTCTTTTTGTACAACTATCATTAGCGCATTGGGAATGTCGTTGGAAGAGATGACTCAATCGGCGCAGAGACGCTCTGACTGGAAAAGGCTGGTTTCTGCCATGTGCTACCGTGAAAAGCGTCGAAGAGCGACTGGATTAAATGTTGATCTTTACAACACTCAATCCGTTAATAATTATAAACGTGGTTCAAATTTAGAGCGGCCGATATCCAGACCACATTAGATCTAATTTGTTATTTGTTTATTTATTTAGGTTGCCCATGAACCCTTTATTTACGCACTGTAATCAATACTTTGTTTGTTGAAGAAAAATATTTGTTTGTTTATTTTATTTGTATTTTATTGTTTGCTGATTACAAGTTCAAATAAAACCACGAGTTTTTATTTGTTGCATTTCAGAAAGGTGTACAAAAGGAGACGAACTGAGTGACAAAAATGTATGCATTGGAAAAGAAGTGTTTCTACTAAAATATCACTTTTAATGCTAGACATTTTAATGTAATGATTCATTATGAATGAAAGAAATCATTGGTTTGTAGTAATCGTGGTTTTGTACTTTTATCAAAACACATTTTAGCGTTATGTTGTCGTTCGACTTTGCGAAAAGAATCAATATCCTAGCTAAAATTGATTTCAAATTCCGATTAACTTTACCTTAATGATACAATACTCTTTACTCATTTTTTTCTTTTGTCCTTTAAAATTTCTCCTAACATGGAGTGGGAAGATGTATCTACCATTCAGAGCATTTTTGGGACAATTGAATTAGCTCTACCAACGACTTATTTCTATTCCTGTAAAAATTGTTTTATAAATAGTATGGAACAGGGTCAGGGTTCTAAATGTCCGAAATCTTCAACTTTCGTAAAAAAAAATACCAAAATTATCGATACTAAAAAAAGTGTTTCTCGTTCTCATATATGTATAGTATGCCTCACAACATTGATGCCAATCGATATGATTAATCGATAGATACATCGAAAAATAAAATATTTCTCTGGCAAATAGTGTGTATTATTAGATGTCTATCCATTTTATAATATTCTACAGTTGTAAATTATTACAGTCGCATATTATTATCTTCGAGTTATTGTAAGACGGAATACAAATTGAAAACAATAAATTTAACATATTGCCCCATTTTGATTTTTGGCCAAGTCTTAACACACAATGTGTCTTTTATGTTTTCTGTCTAAGATTTACACACAGCCATCGAATGAGTTATTCCAGTATTGGTTATCTATGTACAATCAGACCACCGAAAAAATTACCAACTCCATTTTATAATGGTTTTAGATTTAAATGATTGTGTTGCTATTTATATCAATGTCTTTGACCTATGTAGTCCCAGCAATGGAAAAAGCCTCATTTTATTTTCTGCGTAAAAATTGCGAGAATCTTCAAAACGGGAATTCGGAAAACGTCGTCTATAAAATATTTAATGTCAAAAATTGAGCGAATAATCGTGTCAACTTTTCTAAGTACCATATTTTTTAAAGTACCAAATAGACCTAAGTCCTTTCTGTTGCTGTCATTTATGGCAAAAAGACGTAAAACTGAATAACTTAATTACTAAAAACGAACATAAACTCACATTATAAACATTAGTTCAAGAGATCGGGGTTGAAAATGTGAAAATATATAACTCCAATATACAAAAAAAAATCCAGTGAAATAATCGGAGATAATCTTAATTCTTAATATTCAGGCATTTCCTGCAAGGTGGTGGATAATTGTTTAACTGTATGTAATAAACACGCAGGTTTTCCTTTCCGAAACAGTAAAATATGACTGCTTGTAAATAAATGCCTTATTTATGATTTTCACAATTTTCTCTCGAAATCTTGTGTGGGTACAAAATAGTGGAGGACCTATTCATCGTATGGTAATTTTAGTCCATATTCCATTGGAAGTTAAGTTAGCAATAGGAAAATGTATTAAATTGTGGTTAATTTTTTTGTTTAGTACTGCGATATGGTTGGTTCAAACAGATGTTTTGAGCTCCATTCCCAAAATAAATGTTAATTTTGTAGTAAAACCGAAGATTTGTCAATCAGTCAACGATTTCTTGGGAAAATTCCTCAGCGTTGATTTGTTTACATAACAAGTATAATATCTTGTATCGACACACACAGAACATCAATCTATTTATCTCCTTACCTCATACCACGTCACTTGTAGAAGTTGTAGGGTAGCCATGAGAATACCAACTTGTGTCAATACTTACTACTTTCTGTATCCGGCCTTAATCTGTCCACTTCAATAGGATGGTAACAGACGCCGCCAGTTACTTCATACAATCATTTCCTCAGGACTTAAGCCGATAACTTTTTTTTATCACAAAATAGAATAGAATCATACTCTCCAGAGCTATAAACCTGGAACATGGACGACCCCTATTGAATTTGTTGATATTGAAACATATTTTTCTCTGATTCAAAACTTTATGCAAATCCATGATTGAATAATGATGTTCTTGTGAAACAGTAAATTTTGTTTTTATTTTTCGATTTCTCTTATTATGACTGCCCATAAGCCGTGGAGCACCCGGAAAAGAGTTGGTCTCTCACTCTTTTCCGTAAGTTTTCGGGTGTCCTGTAAAAGGCAGATGTTCGAAAAGATAAAGACATTTTACATCTCAAATTCGGCGATGAGGTTTGTCATCCATCCTGAATGTCTTAATTCATTGTTGGCACAGAGAAGCCGGCTTGCATGTTTATTAGTTTATTACATGCAGTTGGTCTGCTGGCTACCCCACTTGCGGGATATGCCGTGATGATATAGTAGTAGTAGATGACTACACATCTCAATCTAGACTAAAAATCTGAGAAGGTGAAGCTAAAAAAAATGCTGATTTCACACAGAACAATGTGTATGAAAAAATATCAGTGATATTTTTGACTGGCTTCTGATTACCATAGAACTACGCATCTCGCTTTGAGAACCATAGCTTTGTGAATATTTCTATATATTGCCCAACGAATTATAATGAGCAATATAGGGCATCAATACAGTTTATTATAAATCACCAAATCATCACTCATAGCTGATACCACCAAAATAATAATAAACAGCAGACGTAGCTGCGTGTTAAAAGCCCAAAGGAAGTAAAATAAAATGAATTTGAGTCAATGTGACTACAAATAGAAAATATAAAATCTATTAAACTCAACAAATATTATTTATAACGTTCTTTTGTTTTTCACATAAAAATAAGTTTTCTTTCCAATGTCAATGACCATGTGGCCCATCGTTCTTCTAAGTCAAAATCTATTTTGTTGGCCAGTAACGAAAGCCGAGCTTTGAGAGATGAATGATTGTTATAGTAAAAAATGTCAACTGTCAAGCTGGCAGTGGTATATTATATCTAAATAAAATAAAATAAATTAAAAATACTTTTTTTAAAAAAAAAAAAAGATATATCTCGGTTTTGTTATAAACCCAAATACAACCTTATACACCTTTCACACAAAGCTAAAAGCTTATGTTGTGAAAGGGGAGTTTGCCGGCACCTGGGATCGAACCACGGACCCCTTGTTCACGAGGCCGCGACTTTACCTCCAGGCTACCGACGAACTCGTAAGCTTCCTTAATAAATATATTTGAATTTAAATTTTCTCAAATGACAAGTTTATGAACCTGCAGGTAGTTGAATTTGATGGCATATATCGAAAATTCCAAAGATAAAGTATGCTCGAACCAGCCTGATTCGATTCGTAAACTGTTATACAGTTTCTACATTCTGTAACAACATGATAAAAAAGCGGAAAATGAGAAATTACGCCCATTGAGTTTTACTTTTATCAAATTGCTCAGCTGTAAAAATGTTTTTATTGAAGTTCTGATATTTCAGTATTCTGTTGTTAGCTAGTGGTGTGGTGTTTGGGGAATCGATGAACTTGACGTCATAAATTATGTATTGAAATAATATTTATTATATGAAAGATTTATGACACATAATAAAACATAAATAATACATCTGCCAAATATTGTACAAGTACTTGCCTCCTATTCACAATCAAAATATTTGGAATCGAATATGGGACCAGCAATACATGGTTAACTACCAAAGGAACCAACCACTTTTTCAAGAATGTATTAAAAACTATCGGTCATCAATGATCTATCCCGTGGAGCACCCGGTAAAGAATTGGTCTCCCACTCTTCTGCGTAAGTTTTCGAGTGTCCTGTAAAAGGCAGGTGTTCGAAAAAATTAAGACATTGTACATCTTAAATTCAGCGATGGGGTTTCCACCTATCCTGAATGTCTTGATTTTATATTGGCACGAAGAAGACAGTTTGCATGTTTCTTACATGCAGCTGATCTGCTGGCTACCCCACTTGTGGGATATGCCGTGATGGTATATTAGTAGTAGTAGTAGGTCATCAATGATACTTACTGATCTTATAAAATATTCTGATTTTCCTTCTTCATTTATTTTAAGTCTATCTTGAATGATCTGATATTCCTTCGCGTATTCTGATACATGAATATTCTGATATTCCTCCTTCATTTATTTTAAGTCTATCTTTAAGCATAAACTTCCCGTATGATCTTACACTCAGATCTGCTCTTGGCTCAAAAGCTCAAAATTACTCAAAGAGCCTTGGAATGAATAATTATGGGTATTTCATTGATGAATGGAAAGATATACCTACTAGTGGACAGATGCTCCAATTCAAGGTATATAAAGACAGTTCTGAGGCCTGAGTCAATAACACACTTTCGCGTCACGTTCCCGCTCCGTTAGCGTTCGGGTGTAGACGATGTTGCAAGCAAGTGTCAATTTCGTTGCTAAGATACACAATATAGTTACGAAAATTAACACTTTGGCGCAACATCGTCTGCACCCGAACGCTAACGGAGCGGGAACGTGACGCGAAAGTGTGTTATTGACTCAGGCCTCTGAAATGGCAACCAAGAATATGCTATAGAAGGGTTGGAAAGCATCAGGCTAGATGGTCGGATGGTGTAAGGAAGGTTACTGGAGGGAAATGGATGCAGCAAGCCCAGGACAGAAGGGAGTGGAAAAATCATAGGGGAGCTGAAGAATAAAGATGTCTTAATATACCAAATGGCTTAAGAATAAAAAGAGATGCGGCAAAACTCTCAATCAAAACGTAACAAAAAATAATATTATTTTAGTAGATATGTATGAAAATGCTTAAATTTATAGACAGGTCAAATTGTATCTTTTGGATAAAAAAAACTTAAAAATACAGTGTTTAGTATTTATTTATTTTATGACAAAACGTTTCATCTATGTAAATCTAAGTTGAGTACCTACTTGTGTTAGAGTACCTGATAATTAAATACAGGAACTTGCAACGCCAAGAAGAACAATGAATGTTTTTCATTACAATATTACCTATGTTATA
Source organism: Athripsodes cinereus (assembly GCA_947579605.1). Taxonomy (NCBI): domain Eukaryota; kingdom Metazoa; phylum Arthropoda; class Insecta; order Trichoptera; family Leptoceridae; genus Athripsodes; species Athripsodes cinereus. Next base: position 6,666,612 of record OX388318.1, read on the forward strand.
TGCCTTATCTATTTACCGGAACAACCTGACACAGTTTCACAACTCAGATGAGAATGGAAAGAGAGAAACCTCTTATCTGAAGATATCCTTATCATTTTATCACAAGATCATAATAATTGGATAGCGTTATTCAACAATGTACTATCCAACACCAATCATAAACTTATATAACTGATGTTTTGTTCTAATTCACTCAATATAAACATCAACATGGGAGACATGGTTGTGTGAGTATTAAATGGCAAGATCGTGTAAACCAAATATTATATGACAGACACGTCTTGGGGACATTAAATAGAATATGTATGACAGTGATGAAATTGAAGTGATCCAAAAAAATACGTTGATTTAGTTTTACAATTAGGTACTTTATTCCAGTGACTCGAATTTCGACACGTTATGTCTATTTCAAACTTGAGTCACTTTAATATAAAAGACAAATTGATTAGGTGACTGGTAGCTTGAGTCTCGGACGATAAATCAAGAGATCCAAGGTTTAATTCCTTTCGCTACCCATCTACTTTACCATCACGACTTACCTAAGCATATTGCTCACTGTGAATGTAGAGTTTTGATGTATTTTAATGTGAAAGACTTGGGATTATTCATAACCCAGATGCTTCTTAAAACAAACTCAATCAAATTAGGAAAGACCTCAGAATAATTGAAGTTCTGGACTTTGAATATTTGTTATTATTTTATTTTGTGGCTTAATGCATCGTTACATAACACACTCCATTTAAAAAATTTGAACCGTATCTGCGGTCTTCTCGTAATGCATAGCACACTGTTACTAACCTCAAAGTAAACACAGCCGAATTATTTTTGTTATTCTTTATCGGTCATACACCTTTTCAGCAATTTAAATGCATATTCATTCTTGTAGATAGATGGAATAAGTTTAAATTATATTCAAATTTTGCCTTATTACCTTGGCCAAAATAATTATTGATATTCGTCCACGAGGTTTCCGACATTGACGGTCTGGACGTCCCTTTTTCACAATACATCAATAACAATGACGTTTAAGTAAGGTGGAACCAGTGCTCTTGCATATAGAGAGGTCGCAGTTACGATGGCTGGGTCACGTGCTCCGCATGCCAGAAAACAGACTACCACATAGATCTTTGGAGGCTGTGGGAGAGGGCAGAAAACCGGTAGGCCGCCCCAAAAGAAGCTGGCAAGGGCAGGTGTCGAACATGTGTATTGAAAGACTTGGTTTGGGGTGGCCAGAGGTCCTGGAAGCAGCGGTGGACAGAGATCTCTGGAGGAGGTACCTGGGCGCAATGGGCCCCCGACCCAACTAGGACAAGGGGAAGAAGATGTTTAAGTGCTAGGAATGTCGTGGGAAAAGGTGACTCAATCGGCGAAAATAAACTTCTAAAAGTTTTTCAACATCAGAACAAAAACAGATAAAATTACAAATTAAAAAGTGTAAGTCAATTTATTAACAGATCTTAAAACTTCCGCAATTATTCAACATACAGAGAAATTGTCAAGTTCTTCTCATCTTTACCAGATGGATTTCTTCTGTCGGAGTCTAAATATAATTTATTAATGAGACAGTTCTCAACTATGTAACAAGTTTATTAAAATAAAAATGCTCTTTGAATTTCTTTGAAAATCTAATGTAAACATTTGACAGTTTCTTGTAAACACTCCATGGATTAAAGAAAGAGCAAAGAGTATGTCGATCTCTTTTTTCTATAAGTTTTCGAATGTCAACCTATTCTGAGCGAGTAATATTTATTAGAATGGGGAGGATTATTTTATTTTATTTTTTTGATGCAGATAGACTTCTGACTAGTAAAGACACTAAAGGAAGATGCCGGAACTAAAGAGAACATTTGACAGAAAAAAATAAGTTTCCATCAAAATACAGAGCGCATTAATGCTAAACAAAATGCGATTTAATTTAATATATTGGATTTGTAAATATGTACCTACATAATTAATATCGTGATAAAATGTAATGACCATCAATGTTGCACATGCATTTGATATCTAATTACAATAATATCTGTCGGTCAGTAATCAGAGTGTAAAACCCAATTAATATTTTATTAACATGTGTTGATTTAATAAATAATATAAATAGGTCACGTAGTGAAATTATACATAATTATGTGCCGATGAATGAGAACTCTAAAATAAATATGCATATTTGAGGAGATATTCTGTAACAATTTTTTTTCTAGCTTCTTCCTGTCTTAGAAAGAGCAGAAACTAAACTCCACCTTTTTGAACGACTTTCCGTCAATCACGTAAATGAGGGACATCTTTATGGACGAAGGAACAATGCTCTTTTCGGTCACTATCATTGAACATTCTTAAAGGATTACCAAGTTAGAAGCATCGTTTATCGTGTATCATGGAACCTACAGATCTTTGCTTAGTGTACTGGTGTATAATATCATTCGTAACATGCTCATATTGTCCATGATTCAATATTCTCCCAAGACAATGTTTGCTTATCTTTTTGTTAAAGTAGTTACGTATGTTCCCACTTTCACTTTTTATTCTAGTAGTTACATAATACTGAAGTTTGTTTCTACTCAGATATTATTGTTGGAAGAGAGGAGATGACAGTTGTTGATCATGGTCCAACCTCTAGACTTGTAGGAGATGCAGACTTAGTGGCCACAAGAAAAACCTTTTTCGCCTTCAAGAACGTCTGTACTTTCTTTGGAAGCCTAATATTCCATTCAAGTAGGTACCTAACGATACTGCATGACGAAGGCATATTCACATTTATTTCCTTCCAATTTTTCACCAAAATGTGGTGTGGTGTGTGTGGTGTGAAAAATTAAAATTTTTTAGAGTTCTTTCTCATGCAGTTTTTTTCGCTTCAATGCGATATCAAATCCTGTACATGTGTGTCGTTAAGGAGATACAAGTCGTCAGGTACGGCACGAGGTGCTACACTTTAAAAAAGCTGCATATCAAAAAAGTAAATTATCGTAAATAGTAAAGGTAACATGCGAGTACCTATATAATATATACATTTGTGAATGACCTAGTGAATTAACAATACGTGAACACATAATATATTGATTAATTATGTATTTATTGTATATATATGTACTATCAACAATACATTGTTGGGCGTAACAGTTCATTAACATAATAACAATCATCGCCTGTATCTTTACTGCTAATAGAACAAGTGGCACCGCTTTACTATCAATATTATCAGAATGCTGAATAATTCATGCATACGTTTTTTACCATCAGAGCATTTCCTTCAAATACTATAGCCAGCGGACCAACTGCATTTAAAGAACATGATAATCGTTTTCGAAAGCCCCAGAAAATGAAAAGATACTGGTGACCAGCCCTTCGGATTAAAATGTCTTGCAATTGTTGGTGAGCAATTTACAAACCTTCTAGATGTTTTCAGCATAATAAATATTGTTTCTAGTGAAAGAAATATCACTTCCTCTTAAAAACATATCAAGTTTTGCAATATTTTGATAACCGAAAGTAAACGGAAGAAGACGATTTAAGAAGAATCGAAAAAAGAAAGCAAATGCTATATGCCCATCATAGAAATTTGTGGACAACCAAAAGAATATGTCCGACACTTCAAACATTCTACTTCTATTGAAGAAAATAGTTTTCCATTAAGCGAATCTGAAGAATTAGTTGTCCCTGCCCTCAATCATCTGTCAAGTACCTATAAGAACATATTCCTACAGGTTTCAAATAAAAACAAAACACTTTCTGTTCACAAATGTTTCAAATAACGAAGTAAAAAAAGAACACATTGGAGTTGTACTATGATCAAATCAACCGTTAATCAAGATGGAATATAAAACAACTTGTGAACACACAAAGGAGAACCAATTGATTATACGACTTCTATGATTATTTGTACCAAAGGGTTCACCCTTTTCTACAGATTCGTACTATTTTTATTATTATTTTATACTGTCAAGGTCAGCAACTTGATAGTTTAAGTATAATGACGAGTGAAAAAGAAAACAAAATGTAAGAAACAGGTCGAAATTTGCATTTTATGCAGATGAATTTATTGAACATGTAAATAATACGATATGCAAATTACCATTCTACTGTTTTTACACGATCTGTTATTGTTTTAGAGGTTCGTCGTTTGTTTTGTTATGGTATCTGTTTGGAGCAATAATTCAAATTTGTCGATTAATTTACATAATGTCTAACGTAAAATTAATGTGAATTCGCTGGAAATAAATTCTGAACATGAACAATGATCCATAGTTTCTATGTTATAGTATGAACTAACACTAATTATACAATATTATGGATTAGTCACTGACGTAGTTCAAAGACTTTTTTCTTTGATTACCATGTTAGATCTTTTCAACATTAACTATATCTCTGGAAAAGGTCTCCCTGTCCTTAGATGGATAGAACTATTCTCCCACTCTCTGAATTACTGTCTTGTGTCTAATGTTTTGGTCCAAAGATCATCTGCCCAAAAATTATGTTTGGAGAGACATGTTATTAGACACTCCGACTCAAGGAGGTCAAGAAAAATTTTGGAGGGGCAACTGAGAACAAAAAAGAAAATAGTTGCAAAGCCGTAAAATAGATTATCGGATGGTGAAAAAAATCAAAGATAGAAAATATATGCATTTAATATTTCTTTTATAAATCGTGGCTGTTTTCGAAACCTCCATCGAAAAAACAAGAAACGGTGAAAGTATCTAGGCAACTTATTGTGTCTACAAAATTTACCAAAAACCTGGTCATCACTGAAGATTGGGAAATAATCTTAAGAAATTTATAAAGATATAAATTGGTTGCTGCAAAAAATATTTATAGATACAATGAAGTCATTTCGGCGGTACAAAGAAATTCAGAATATTATGTTTATCTAATGTATTATTTAACAGCTCGCAAATTCATTGAAATTTCAACACCGTCTCTTAGAACAGCGATAAATTATATTGGCGGAGTATAAATAAAATAAATAAATAAATAATTCATAATACATAACACCGTTGTATTTCCCGTGTCAATACGTCGTCGTCAATAGTAGATGAACGTTGTCAATGATTTGAAAGTTGAAGGGGCCATGGATCCCAATTGATTTTATTTTTAGTGTTTTATCACCCCTTGACTCAATTGAATGTCATAAAGAGGAGTAAAGAGAATATATTTTGTTTTGTTATGATATTGTACCTACCTATGTAAAAAAAATATTGTGTAAAAGGCTAATTAGCCGTAAATAAATAAATAAATAAATATTTATTTGAAGTGCAGCTTATTTCTTTACCATTCAACCATGATCTTTTCTAGTTCCCCAAATGTACAGAAGTTCCTTGAAAGACATTCTTTGCCCTGGAATGACAGTTGAATTACCGATCATGTACTTTACAAGAGGAAGATGATAAAAAATGACCTTCTGATTCCATTATACGAAACGATGAAGTATAGTGAGATTTTTTTCACAGTGAAGCATTGTTTTAAGTCACATCACAAGATGTCACAAAATTTATAAAAGAGAATTTCGAATTTGTTGGTATGTCTTTCTGTAACTTAATTATTGGACAAAGTACACCTCGTGAAAAGGATAGATTCCATAGGACCATTCGAATCCCGTCTGAAGAACTACTAAATAAACTGAATTTATCTTCTCTTAACTGTATGAGCTTCGTCTGTGAAATTTACAAAGAAAGTTATAAAGTGTAATTAAGTTAAACGAATCCTGTATTGAAATGAAATGAAATGAAATATGAATAGGGCTATAAAGTGTGCACAAAAACAAGAGCTTGTAATGTCTTAATTTTACTCTTTACACTCGTAATGAATTGAAACAGAAACTTAGTGATTTCAACAGGTAGGTACACGAAGTATCTACGCGTAATAGACCCTTAACAAATACAAACCACCATGTTGATTATTGACCACCATTTGCAAATACACGCCGGGCGCCATCTCGTCATCTGTCAGAATATAGTACAAGCTTATACGCTACAGTGTGTGACCTGTCAACAGGGACGGTCGTGTGACTGTTGAACCGATGAGTTATTGCCACGAAAGGTGTAAATATTGATGTGCAAAATAATAATATAATATTAAGTAAATTGAATGAATACGGGTAATGAAGTGTGGCATTGGCAATAAATATGCAGGTAGCGTTTTTATTGGTAATAAAATATTTTACGTATGTTTAAAGGGAAATATTTCTAACTGTTTTAAACGGCAAAAGTTGTATGTATTTACAAGTATTACACAAATTGTGTTAACGTTTTTGACTTCGTTTGAATGAGGAAGTACGCAGAAGGGCAGTGAGCCAGTTTAAAAGAGGCTAAAACGAGAGTTGTTAAACATTTGGCTTAAAGTGGCCAGAGGTCCTAAAAACGGTAATAAATGACGAAGATTTGTAGAGAATGGACCTAAGAGCAATAGACCTCCAACCCAATAAGAACGAGGAAAAGATCAATACGTGTGATAAGACTTAGTTACGAATAAACTGCTACAAGTCAAATGATTGAATATTGGTACAAACTCAAATACTTACCTACTTCTAAAGATATTCACAACAAGAAAATACGCTTGTATCTTGAAAAATATCAATTTTATATTTCAAATCTTGGATTTCTCGATAAACTATTTGCAATGATTTAATCCAGTTACTAACCACCACAGAAATTTTCTCCATTATAAGCACTAAGCAGTCTTATATTGAATACTTATCATAAACAAAATGCAAATCCAGTATCACATTAAAAGTCAAAGTTTTTTTAATAATAACGAATTTGGACGACTTTGTTTTTAGAGAGTTAGACAATTTTTCTGCTCGATGAAATATTTATGTGCTTATTTGTTTGGCCTATTCCATTCTATACTTCTCAAGGATATTCACTCGTTTGCGAAGGATGTAGGAAAGTTTGACCTATAGAAAACATGAAAATCAGTAATCATGGACTAGAAAAACAAACAACGAAAATTTCCCATTGTTTAGATTAAATCTGATACTAGCTCAATATTGGATCTTGTTCTGTGTGGTTCTCAGCAAAGAATAGTTCTCTCACTCCTTTTTGGTAGTTTCCGAGTGTCCCGTGAAAGGCAGGTATTCGTAAAACATTACGATTGGCATACCATCCATCATGATAATCAATTTTACTGTGAGTTTTGATTTTTTACGATTAATCATTGTATGAGTATATTACCATAAATTTGATTACCTTGGTCTAAAGCTGTTATGGTCGCAGTGCAGGTATTAATATGTATATTTAACACATGAAATAATCACGATTTGAGTTCGTCGGTAGCCTGGAGGTAGAGTCTCGGCCTTGTGAAGGGGTCCGGGGTTCGATCCCAGGTGCCGGCAAACTCCCCTTTCACGACACAAGCTTTTAGCTTACTGTGAAAGGTGTATAAGGTTGTATTTGGGTTTATAACAAAACCCAGATATATCTTTTTAAAAAAAAAAAAAAAACAGTACAGGACTATAACCCGCCCCTTCTATTAATTTTTCTATTGACACAAACAGAACCACTTTTATGTTTATTACATACAGTTAATCTACTGGTTATCCTTTTTGTGGAACATAGCGTGATGGTATACAATTATAGATAACATAACATAACATACGGAGAATTTGTGGGGAAAGTGGAAACACTTTTGTAAATGTTTGTTTTCTCTGGGATCACATTGGCCGAAGGCTGTAATGGTCCCAGTAGATAAAGAGTTTTGAATATGCAAGTAAGATTTACATAAATTGGAAATAATTATGACATTCTCAAATATATTGGACACCAGTAATGAGGTGGTCGGCCAATCTACTCAATTATCACGGCACAAACTCTTGTTTAAATTGAGGGTGTTTTAACAAATCCAGATTTTTTTTTAAATAAAGTTAATCAGACACGAGTAAAGTGACAAAACGTGCCAATGTTTAATGATGTCAAACTTAATAAGGCCCCCTCTGGAGTAACCACATAAAGCAAACAATCAGTGTTCTGGTTGATCAAACACAAAACTAGAACAGAATATAATTATTATTATTATTATGCGTATGTACACAGTACTTTATAATAATGTGAATTGTCCTTTATTATTACTATCAGAACCATATATTGCGCGGGTAAATAATATTATTGTGGGTTTGTTGAAATGCCCACTAAAATATTTTGTCCTGTTCGTAAATATTTATATTATTGCCTGGGAGTTCTCGGGCAACGAAAATGGCTCTGATTTATTCTAAAAAATTTTGAGTGTCTTGCAAAAAGTAGGTGGGAGTTAAGCATCGCGATACAGCGATGACGTATGCTACCCATCCTGAATGTCTCACTTTTTATTCTCACAGAGAGGATGACCTGTGGGTTCAATGTGTATGGTTATTCAGCTGGCTATCCCACTTATTGGATGCGCCGTGATAGTAAAGATAGATAGATAGATTGTGTCCCTTGGTACACCACTTAAAATGTCATCCTTTGGGCAAGTTTGGAGCTGAAAACAATATATTACCTATTTCTTAAATATTCTTGACTCTTGCAACTTTAGAATTTTTATGTGTAGAGAGGAGTACAGATAAGCTTTGCTCTGACCATTTGACGGAAGTGGGAGTAATCCCCCAACAATTACTAAGATCATCAAATGGTGATAATACTCTCAAAAATATAACTGTCAAAGTTTAGCCATTTTCTGATTGATTTTTGACGCATTCGCCATTTCTCAAGTAAGCTGTTGATTCTATATGTACAGTATTTATTTCGTCAAACTGTTGATAATTTTCTATTCGGAACCAGGCTCAATACTAGTTAGTGTAAAATATTGTATGAACTGTATATATAATGAGTTACAATCCATTGGATTGGTCTGCAACGAGTTTTGACTTATTTCTCCACTCCTCCCTATTCTCAGCCAGTCTCTTCAACTCCATATATGAGCCACAGCTCATGTCCCTCTTCAGTTGGTCCATATAGGCGTCTCTCGGTCGACCTCTGCCATTTGTGCCTTCGGTCCTGCCCTCTGCGATTGCGATGAGCAGTCCTGGGTGCCTGATGTTGTGGCCAATCCAATTAGCTCGTTGTTGGCAGATTCTTTTGAGGAGTTGCCTTTTTTCGCCAACCCTGGTTAACACTTCTTCGTTTTCGACGTGTTCCGACCAATGAATCTTCAGCATGCGTCTATAACACCACATTTCAAATGCCGCTAACCGTCCGCTTTCCCTCTTACTGATGGTCCACGTCTCGCATCCATATAGCAGAATGCTCCACACAAAGGCTTTAGTGAGATTCTTCCTCACGCTTAGATCAATATTAGGGGATTCTAATATTTTGGATTTTTTGTTAAAGGCAATTCGTGCCTGGTTTATTCTGCTCACAATTTCTGATTTGGAGCGTCCGTCCTGGTTTATTCTGCTGCCCAAGTACACGAATTCTCTTACTTGTTTGATGCTCACTCCATTTATGGCAATGTTCGCAGTCGCTTCCTCCCTTCCAACGACCATACATTTTGTTTTATCTTTATTTATTTTCATGTTGTACTTTGACAACAGTATACTTTCCATTTTTCCTAAGGCTTCGTTCAGCTCCATCTCGGAGTCTGCGAGCAGTGCTATGTCGTCAGCATATCTAATCATGTCAACCTTTTTCCCATTTATTTTTACTCCTGTCCAATTCTTCATTTCTTCTCTCAGTTCATCAATAGCTTGCTGTATATAGCAGTTAAAGAGTGCTGGCGACATTGAGCATCCCTGTCTTACACCTTGTTCTACTCTCGCTTCTGCGCAGCTCTCTCCGCTTTTAATTACAGCCATTTCATTCTTGTATAGGCTCCAGATTGCTCTTCTGTCCTTATAGCTCATTCCTATCTGGTTTAGAGTCTTAAAAAGTTGTTCCCATTCTACTTTATCGAATGCTTTTTCTAGGTCGATGAATGCTACATACGTGTTTCTATTCACTGTTATTCTCTTTTCAAGAACAAGTCTTAGACTCAGAATTGCATCTCTTGTACCTGTCTCTTTGCGGAATCCAAATTGATCTTCTGAAAGTGTTTCGTTTATTTTATTTTCCGCCCTTTTCATTATAATGTTGGTGAGTATCTTAGAAGCGTGTGATATCATGCTTAATGTTCTGTGTTGTTCGCACTTTGTCGTGCCTGTTTTCTTAGGTAGCGCTCGTATCAGACATTTGGCGAAGTCCTCAGGTATCTCTCCTGTGTTATATATTTTGCAGACAAGCTTATACAAAGTGTCAAGCATGCCGCTTCCTGCGCATTTAAGCAGCTCTGATGGAATTAGGTCAATACCTGGTGCTTTGCCGTCTTTCAATTTTGATAAGGCATTATCAAATTCACTTCTTAGTATATCATCTCCATTATTTTCTTTGTCATATTCTGTTTCCAGTGCTTTACTTTCCTCAAGTATGTTCTTTCCTTTGTAAAGTTGTTCTAGGTATTCTTTCCACCTTTTGACGATCAATTCATCCTCAAACAGAAGTTTGCCGTTTTGATCTTGGATAGCACATCGTGGCTGTGTCTTATCATTGAAAAAATTCTTGACTTCAGAATATGCAGTTTCAAATTTTCTTTGTTTTATATTTCTGTTGATATTCCTGCATTTTTCTTGCAGATAGCATTCCTTTCTTAATTTGGACTCCCTGTTGATTTTGTTTCTCAAGATTTTATATTCCTTTTTTCCTTCTTCTGTTCTCGAGTTCTTTAACCTCCTTCTTTCTTCAATCATTTCTAATATATCGTCCGTAATCCATTCTTTCCTAGCTTGCGGCTTTCCTTTCTCTATTACCTCGTCTGCCGCTGTGGTTATTTTCTCTTTGATTTTCTCCCATACTCTGTTTACACTTTCATTGTTCTCAAAATCGCAAACCTTAGTTTTTTCGTCGTATTTTTCTTTTACTTCTTTTGTTTTTAAAAGCTTTAAGTCCCATCTTTTTTTGGTTCTCTTTTCGAGCCTTTTGAATTTCAGTATGGTTTCCGCCACAACCATATTATGGTCGCTATCAATGTCCGGGCCTGCATAGCTCCTGCAATCTTTAATTTGGTTTCTATACCGTTGCCGCGTTAAAATATAGTCAATCTGCGACCGGAATCTGTCTCCGGGAGATTTCCACGTATATCGATGTCTATAGTGGTGTTGGAACCACGTGTTAGCTATAACCATTTTATTTTTGGCACAAAATTCAATTAGACGGTTGCCTCTATCGTTTCTAATGCCCAGCCCATACGCTCCTACGACTGATCCCTCTCTTTCTTCCCCAACTACTGCGTTCCAGTCTCCCATTACAATCACATTTTCCTCAGCTTTTGTGTCATCTAGCAATTTCTGGATGTTTTCGTATATACTCTCAATTTCTTCGTCGCTATGGCTAGATGTTGGCATGTAAACCTGAATGAGTATTGTATCTACGGGTCTGGTGTCTAGCTTGACTAAAATAATTCTACCTCCATACTGTACATACCCCTTTACTCTCCTCCCCAAATCCTTACTTAACATGATTCCTACCCCCCCTTGCCCTGGTTTCCCTTCTATACTACCGCTATGGATCAGTCGAAACTCTCCCGTCCACATATCTCCAGGATTAGGCCATCTCATTTCAGAGATTCCTAACGCGCTTAATTTCATTTTCTTCATCTCTTCTTTTAGGTTGTCAAGCTTACTGTTCTGCAGCAAAGTTCTGACGTTCCAGGTGGCGTATCTTCCTTGTGTGCTGTTTCTGTTGGTTTGTTTTCTTCTCACATCCTCTTCTTTCTCGTGTGTACTCTGCATAATGACAAGATCTAGAGCAGACCCCACCCGGAGAGCCGAACGGGGGTCTATTTTACCTCCGGAAGATTTTACTAAAGATCTTATCATTTTCATAATTCGTTGGTACTTTGGGATGCTGCTAGAGCCTTTAATGTGGTAGCTTCCCTTGCATTCCACATCCTCATGCCGTTGACCTCGTAGGTTCCTCCGCCTTTGAGAAGATTTTAGCTCCTCCGGGCAAGAGAGTGCCCTTTCCAACATCTTCCGTTAAGAAGGGTTGGTTGTTAGCTTATACCGACCAACAATCGGTCCCTGTCTACTACGTCGTTTCTTTTGACGTTGCCCGCCTCCTAATATATGGAGGAGTAGAGCAGGAGTTTCCTTTCACAGAGTCTGAGACTTGTTAGCATTTCTCAGTACTCTCAAGTACTTCAAGGTCATTCAGTCTCTGAAAATCGACCCTGCGGGCCGGCCTTGGCATCTTGTAGAGATGAAATAATATAGAATAATACACGAAATAAACCAATAGAATGGGAGGATGTTTGAAGACAGGCAGCCTAGCTAAATAATACAATATTTGACAGTATTTCATAGAAAAATCATAGATTGTGTACCTGTGCAACGGGTCCGTGTTGCTAGCTGGAAAAAATATTTGTGTAGCCTGCAAAAACAATAATTCTACGAGCCAAAACTATCAGCGAAACAATGCCACCTATTCCTATACAATTTCACTAAGAATAACGTTGTGAAACGTTCACTGAATTGTATGTATGAACTGTAAGCACATAATATTATATAAACGTAACCTATACATCTCCTAACTAAATACTTATAATACTGAGTGTGCTGTTACACACATATATATATATATATATTTACATATTTTATCCCGATGATTTTGTGGTGGTCAAAGTCTAGTCGATTATTGGCAGGTTATCATCGAAATATGTTTATTAGGTATCCGTTACCGATTACGTGGATGCATTTTAAAATGCCAAATTTTATGATCACTCATTTATTGGGATTTAAAAGAAATACCATTTCAATCCAGTAAATTCCTCCAAATCTATTGGAACATTCACAAAAAACGCACTATTACGATGAATATTCAAATTCATTCATAAAATATTGTAATAATATTGGATGTAAACACATCAAGTTCACTTTTCATAGTGTGCATCGAAAACAATGGACAGCCAGGAACAATTTTAATCAAGACAGCGCTATTTTTTATTTGTGAGTGACATTTTATATAACTGATGGAACATCGGTAATTCCATGTTCATTAAATACACGTGTCACAATTTACTATGGAGCTAATATCTTAAAACCAATCGACTACGGTGTCTTAAAATCTAAAAATTAGTTCCGAAATGCCTATGCTAAATACATAATTTAAATTGTGAATGTAACAGTGTTTAATTAAATAATCATCTAAATATAAGTTAAACATTCGTTCATGAATTTACCACCGAAAAAAAAGTCTATTTTAAAACCTTTTCGTTCATAGAGTTATCACCGAAAGAATAGAATCTATATTAAAACGATGTTGTCACAGGACTTTGGCGCCGCTGAGCGAGTCGAATTTAAACCGCTCCATGTTATGCTATATTATCTATGATCAATTTAGATATAGGTTATCTATGTTTTTGTGATCTCTCTCTCTTACAACGAAATGTACCATTAAAGTGGTTGTGTTTTTACAAACTCCGAGTGTTTAATTTCTAAAAATCCCAGACATTTTCCCAAATAGGAAATCAATCAAACGTTGATATTTTTTCCTGAAAAAAATCGATGTACAACATGTACATCCCAATTATATACCTATTATTTAATAAGGTGCGTACGCGCAAAATCACAATAATAACAATACAAGCTTTCATCACAGACCGCAGAAGAGAGGGAGTGGCGTAGATTTGGTGACATATTATAACAATAAAATTGTCAACATTTCCACAATAATAATAATATGTCCAATGAGTAACTAACAGTAGCGGAACCAGGCTCTTTATTGGCCGGTTTCAATAATCTAACTTTCCGTTACTATCGATAGAAATCTATTGTATAAAATATTCAAATATTTTTACTGTGGATACATTTTACAATACTTTATTTATAAATATACAGTAAAACATAGTTGATAAATAAAATTTGAGCAGAGCTCGTGTTCTGAGGGATAGTATTATTATTATTTACACGTACACTTGACACACCATAATTGACTCATTATATAGACCTTTTTTTATTAATTCTTATTATTTTGATCTTGACTTGAATTTATTTGAATGAATTTGCAATGTACCTGTGTGATTGTGTATGATTGTTTTGTTGCTATTGTTGTTGTCTGTCATACTTTTTGTTAACAAGTAAAGGCTCACGCCGTATATGATTTTTTTACATAAATATCAAAAGAACAAGTAAAAAAAAAACAAAACAATAGATTTCTATCGACAGTAACGGACAGATAGATTATTGAAATCGGCCATTAATGATCGAATTTTTATATAGACAATGTAAAATGGATCTAAAAAAATTGTGGCGGTGTAACGGGATGGTACAATTTTATACAATTTTATGTAATGAGAAATTTTACAGTAAGAGTAGATATTTTGAAATAAGATTCGATCTATTGTAACTATTATGTAACTCCGAAATATGGCTTTATCAAGTATTATATGGGTACAAGAGAGTTATGGCATGCATGTGTAATAGCAGATATGGAAAACATGTCAATGTGTGTATGCGATACTTTTTTGCATGTTAAAATACACGCCACTGGTATATTAAATAGATTTAATGCGTATAAAATATATGTGTGAATTATACTTAACTGGTACTTAATTTGTAAGCTTCGAAAGTAATTTTACCTAAAATATGAACAGATGAGGCGGGGTTATAACAAATGAACAGGAATTCATTGGACAAATTATGTTACCACCGTCAATTTTTGTAGTAGGTTTTTAATAGGCACAGTAATATTATCTTATCCAATTTCCCTTTAACCCTCCTCCCGGGAACACAGGATGAAAAAAAAATCGTCAACTTTTTGTCAATTGGATACCTCTTCCTAAGACTCTCTGATACATTGAAGGACCCACCGTCCACCCGGATACCGCAGAAGTCTGGGGACTTCCATTTATCCGAAATTCTACACTTAACAAATCTTGTCCACACCGGAGGCGCCATAGTGGGCAGCCTGAAGGGCTGGCCGGCCAAACCACCAAACCGCCAAAACCTCCGTGTGAAATCTTTTGACTAAACTCCTTCGATGTACCTTTATACGAGAGAAGCAAACATATACAAAAAAAAAAGAAAAGTAATCAAATAAACAAGTTATCTTAACCTAAGTTACAAAATAATAAAAAGTAAAAGTGCGTAATATATTTACAAAATAATTGCATAATATTATGGAACAAAAGCTGAGTTGAGGTGTCCAGAGACTTTTACTAGGTTATTCAGGCCGGCGAACCCGAGGGTCGCCGTTACCGGGGCTGTTGCAAAGACGCTTCCCTCCCCAAGGGACATCCCAACCAGACCTAATACTCTCCACCAAGGGAGACAGGACAATACAAAGACGAAAACAAACGAGTTCGCCCGCGACAGTCACAATCACACAAGGCAAAATCAACCATCAAGCTCTCCTAAGCGAGCCCGGCTCACGCAGGAGATCCCACCGAGACACCCAGACATCTACAAACTTCAAAAAGGCCCTGAAATTCCCAGGACAAGTCATCAACTCCGCAAACCAGAAGGGTCTAGGAGTGTCATCACTCATACTATCAATCATCACGTTTCTTGCATCCATCATCAATGGGCACTCCCACAGGATGTGCCCCGCAGACTGAGCTCCCGTCCCACAAGCACACCACGGGTCGTCCGCAAGCCCAAGCTCAAAGAGCTTGGCTTTTAGCTCCCCATGGCCCGTCACCAACTGAACAGAAAAGTGGTCAAAGGACAGGAAAAGCCTTTTAATCCTCTCTCTCACATCTGGGAGAAAACCGTAGACAAGCCTAGCGGTTCTCCCCCGGTCCCATCTTTCTTGCCACACTTCCAACGTTCTCTCTCTAATTCGGCTGAATGCCCTACTTATTCCCCTGATTCCGGATTCCACTTGAATGGAAATACCGAGGTGCTCTACTCTACCATCCGCCTTGATCCTAAGACTCTCTGATGTCGTTGTCTCTCCTGTATCACAGATGCAGTGGCTTTCTGAACGAGAGCCAATAATTTGATATGGAGTAACTATTATTAATGCAAGCCGAAGCCATACAAAAAGTAAGTAAGTACAGAGACTACAGATTTTTTCTGAGTACATTAGCGCAAAATCACAACCAGTAGGTATAATTTGTGACATCATCACCTAACATCCAATATCCTCTTAAGGCACTTATTTCCGAAGCTTACATAGTTTTTTTTTTCGGAAATAAGTGTCTTAAGTCTATTTTGAATCACAACCGGTTAACGCTCAGATTAATATTATATTTTAGAATTTTCTAGCGATATTTTATTTTGTAAAAGAAAAAAAATCTTGTATATTTTAAAAACTTGCTGTCCTATAGATAGGATTATAAGTAGGACAGCAAGTATAGGATTATCCAATAGTGTTGTACGTAACATCTGTGTCACAATTTTACTTTATATCATATTTCACAGTCACAAATAATAAACACTTCAAATCAGTACTAAGTAGCCAACCAGATATCTCATCTCTCAAGAATCTCAAGTGATTATGAATATGTACTGTAGATGTTATGTAAAAATTACAATAACAATACAACAACTTGATCAGATCGGAATCAGATGACATAAATTATCATATCAAATTTCCAATAATGATTAATCGTTTGCATTAATTAACTGATATGATCAATATAGGACAATGCGTCACATCTGCTACTTTCTATAAATGCGTGATATTTCAATGTGTCTTCGGATAATCCTCGTTAACTGTAGTCCTTTTTTCTCGAGTAATTTGCACTTTTATAAATTAAATAAACTTCGACTGAGAGGAGAATATTAAGAAAACGAATAGTAAATTGATTGAATACAATTTACTATTTTGTTCTGGAGAACTTTTGATTTGGATTGTAATACATACAAAGAATAATAATGGCAGCATCACTCATATATTGGGTCCAATGCTAGAGAGAGAGAGAGAGAGAGAGAGGTCCTAATCATTTTACATCAAAATATAAGTTACAAATAGATTGACCCTCAAAGATACCTTGCAGCCATTACAGATAGGTAGGTACTATTTTTTTTATCCAAATTGGATGATGATCGACAAATAGCTATAATAAAACTTAGATTAAAGGCTACCAGGTTACATCAAGGGACGCACTATCAATCCCTTAGATGTAGATGTAAAATAAAATAATTGTGTTTAGTTAAGGTTTACTGGACACAAAAAATCGAATCAAAATTCTATTTATTTATTGCGTTTCTAAGTATGAAATTCATTATTTTACATTCATCATTCATTAATTTGTAGATCTTTTTGTTAGCTATTTGATAATCATTAATTAATTATATGTAATTGTATTAATTCTTCACGCAGCACGCCTCGATACAGGGTAACCTAATGAGGTTGCTGCAATATTATTGTACCTATCGATATATGGGTGGTGTAATGTCTCTGGTTTTATATGTACATTTATTAAATTAAATAATTATGATTATTAATTAAAAAAAATCATAAAATGGGTCTCTCACTGTAAGGGCACGTCAAAAAACCAGACCTTAGCTTGACAAATATAACATAAAAATATTGTATTAAATAATTGTACTAAAAACTAGAGTGTCCTTCGACATTATATAATAATTATGTAGTAGACAGATGCTTCGTGTTCCTCTTACTACAAGTATGTCAATAGGCTGTAATAAAAATGTAGAACACAATTTATCAATGTACATAATCATATGTATATTAAGTATTATAGAATTGTGGCTCCCATTCCGAATGACTCATCTTTCCGCCGCATCTTCGGCGTCAAATAAAAGGGGCCTTATCTTGAGACAGGGGTAGACAAACTACGATATACGTACTGTATCCGTCTTTACGAAAACACTATTCAACAAAAAAAAATATATTATATTAGCAAATACCTCAGTAGGAAAGGCTGTTCAAATGTTTAACAATCTGGCTATAGATATTGATACCTTTAACGTAACATTTGCAAAATACAAAAGGAAAATTAAAACTATATTGTAGTTACATATGTTATCATCTGGATACAGTTTAAAGTTGTTTTCTAGGATCGCATTGGTCTTCAGTAATAATCCCTATAAAAATCAGTCAGAAATAAAAAATATATTTGTATATAAAATCTGCTAGAAAACAGCCGTCAGAGAACTAAGTAGCTTGATTATATAGATAAAATTCTCAAGGACGGTTGCGTGTTGTTAAGTAGGCGAAATCAGCATACATTAATAATTATTGTAAACTGCATGAATGTAGAGGAAGTTTGTTGCAAGAATGTAAAGACGTTTCTTCCTCTCTTCCTACCCCACATGGGTAGCAACATAAGGAGTAAATCATAGTTTAGTATTTATCTCGATCTGTTTATGCCAGCATAGTTATTTTTCCGAATATATTTCTCTCAACATCATTGCGGCAATTTTCATAACTGACATTAAAGATTAAGACATTCAGGATGGGTGGCACACATCATCGATGAATTATTGATGATGTTAATCATTTTATACGTGTTGAGTTTTTCAATTGTTTTATTAAAATTCATTTATTTTTATCTAGTCACTTTCCGACCACTGTCTAGGGCGGGCGTCTGAGTGTAGTTGTAGGTACATAAGCAGTGTGTCGTGTCAAGGGGCAAACAGCGATTTGACCTCTTTAATAATAATAATGTATTATTATCTCGCAATATTGACACTTATTTCCTAATTTCAGCATCATTTAATATACATACATAATATTATGTTCTTTAATCAATGTATTGTTATTATCCAAATGTTATTTTGTTTAAACTATATTAAAGCATGTTATAATATATTTCAAAATTTCATTTAAAATATCGTCTTTATTATTAATGAGAGTAACGCCACTTTTGTATGTAATATTTTTTCGTCTTTTGATCTTCTTCTTCTTCTTGAGCAATTTAAGGTTCATCTTTGAACTTGTCTAACCAAACATGAGTTTTTAATTACTTTCGAAGAAATGAAAAACGTCACTCACGAAACGATTTGGTATTTTTGATAAAATCAATATTTTCTACTTTCTTCTCGTTCTCTCTTTTCAGTCATTTCCCCCATTTCGAGGGTCATGATCTCCAGATAGCCCTTCATGGACGACCTTGGAGCATCCTCTACTATTCTCAGCCAGGAGGATCAAAATATCTTTCTTACAAAGACTATGATATTCCTGCTCAATATCATAGGTATCGTAAATTTTAATCGATACGAATACAGGATAGACAAAGTTTTTACCTGATGATCGTCAACGTCGGGGGGAGCTAAAAAGACAAATCAAGAAGAAGTAGATCGATATGAATATTGTTCTATAATATTTCAACGATCAACTATTGTTCCATGATCCAAGTCGAAACGCTGTTAATCTCTATTTGTGAGTGGAGTGTGACTTAATAACAATAGGAATAGCGATTATTCTATATTTACTTACAAAAAGGATTAAAAGCATAATAAGCCGTGGAGCACCCGGTAAAGAATTGGTCTCCCACTTTTTTCGGTAAGTTTTCGAATGTCTTGTAAAAGGCAGGTCTTTGAAAAAATAAAGACAATTTACATCTTAAATTCAGCGATGACGTTTACCATCCATCTGAATGTCTTTTTTATTTATTTCAATAGATACAACAGCTTTAACAATGAATAATACAATAATACAGTTAATTATTTACATCGCCAACGTCATAATTTTTTGTTGGCACAGAGAGGATGTTTATTACATGCAGCAGTTCTGCTGACTACCCTACATAAACCCTATACTATGCCGCGGTTGTATGGATATTTGAGAATGTATAGTAAGATATAATAAGTAATCTTCCCTTTTCTTTTTGCACCAACATTTTTGGTGTGTGGCCACTAAATCTAGAATGCTCCCTCGGTGCAGCATCTCTTGCTTTAATGCGACATTAAATCCTGTTTATGCATGTGTGTGTCGTGATGGAGAAACATATCTCCAGGTATGGCACGAGTTATGAGGCAGGCGCTGCCCTTTTAAAAACAAAAATATAGTAAGGTAAGATGATACTGGTAGAAGTTCGCGATGGACCATAGGAAATATTTGCTGCATGACTCAGATAAAAATAAACCTACTAATGGTTTTAGAATAATAATTATATACATACATTGAAGTAGATTTAAAATCAAACGTAAATTATGTTAGTATAAAATAGATTCTTTATATGGTACAAACATAATACAATTATATACATGCTTCTGTTAGTAGATAAAGATTAAAATATTGCGTATTACGCTTGCTGAAACTTGAAAATTATTTCATCTTTATATATGTACTTAATTCTACATAATAATATACATTGTATATTGAGTGTGGAATATAGTTTACAGCGCCTATAGTTGATGTTATTGCTTTTCTATAAAACTTTTGCAAGGATGTCCATAATATTATTCTGTTATTTTTTTTTTACGAAGGTATAGAGGGGCTCACATACAAAAGTACATCAATCCTAAAACATTGAAACTGAGAACACATCACATTTTAAGTTTTCCTCAAAGTGTTTTTAATACTAAATATTTTTTTTATAATTTATTTACTCGAAGATGGGGGCGGATTATCGTCGTATCGATTAAACTACAGTTAAACCAGCGGTAGTAAAAACATTGTTAGTTGAATATTTGTGAAAAAGGCGTTAACATTATAAGACAACTTTCCTCGTAATTCCACTGTTGACTTTATTAATTTGAGAACACGTTCTCAAGAGCTTTCGCTCTCATCGTCAGGCAAAAGTTAAATTTCTTGAAAGATGGCTCACAAATTAACAAAGTCAAGATTAACTATATATATTATCTTGTTTTATTAATAAATTATGAATATGAACTTCCAACAAAAACTATCGGTCAATTATTACATAATCAAAATAATTTATTCTGTGCCTTTTTCTTTTTTTAAGCTTATAAAGGCATAAAAAGTTCGGTATTCCTTTTGAAAATATAAAAACTTATAATCTAATCTCTCCCTCCCCCTTCTGAGTCGTAAAAATTTCTAGATACCCAAATTACATTACAAATAGAATATAACATATTTTTAGCATGTATTATGCATTTTTAGGTTTTTAGGTATAGGGTAAGAAAATTCTTTAAAAATAAACAGATTGATATAAAACTTAATAAATTAAACCGAAAGGCTGATTTTGAATTTTGATGACCCTAAAACTATTAGAAGCCAGTCACCATAGCAAAACATTGAGTGAAATATGATCAGAACTTCATCATTCCAATAATATACCGATCCCATACAAGATTGGGTAGGTACCTACTCACGATATACCTATACATACTAATACTCCTACGTATATAGTACAGTATTCGAGTATTATATACCTACTATGTATACACCATACACCTATATATATTTTATAAATATGTACTTAATATAATACATATAAACCTACTGTACATCGTTGTACAATTATTAATGAACTATTATGCATATTTATAATGTTTATCTTTGTTCCGTGGAACACCCGGAAAAGAATTGATCTCCTGTTCTTTTCCGTAAGTTTTTGAGTGTCCTGCTGAAGACAGGTGTTTGATAAATAAAGACATCTTTTTTAAAAAAAGATACTTATATCTGGGTTTTGTTATAAGCGCAAATACAACCTTATACACCTTTCACAGTAAGCTAAAAGCATGTGTCGTGAAAGGGGAGTTTGCCGGCACATGGGATCGAACCACGGACCCCCTGTTCACGAGGCCGAGACTCTACCTCCAGGCTACCGACGAACTCAAGTTATACCTTAAATTCAGGTATGAGTTTTGCTACCCATCCTGAATGTCTTTTTTTGTTGGCACGGAGAGAGAATTCACGCCGATTTCTCGCACTCAATACGAAACCGTCCTTAAAAAATTGATACAGGCGATCAAATATTTTTTTCAGATAAATACACCTTCTTCGTCATCCTTTCACTATCGTCCATTTGCCTCACATGTCCGTTAAAAATTCTTTGAACCTAAAATGAAATGATTATAGGGAATCTGTAACTATGGTTTTGGAAGTCTACTCGTAGGAAAGCTATACAATCTATAGCTGAGATAAAATAACCCAGCTTCTAGCGATGATGGTATAAAGTTGTGTATAGTTACAATATAAAGATCATATTTTACTAAGAGGAACACAAAGGTATATGTATGACAAATTTGATTATAAAAACCAGGTGTAAGCATGTATGTTATAGTAATTATGCGTACTCACATAATCCCCGCGGTAAAGACATATTCGGAATACTTAATCGGTCGAGCCTATATTTATAGTAATTAAATCATAAAAATAATTATACGTGTATGGAAAAAAATTTCAAGACAAATTATGTAGGTATTATACAAAATACACTAAGTTCAAATATTAACGTCAGTAGCTCATATTTCGCATACACATGTTTTGAGAATAGTCGACAAGTTTCTCAAGAGTCTGGAAGAATCTCGATTACAGTACACCGCTCCCAAGTAACGATATTGATTGGTTAGGATTGTCGTGGAAATCTAACTTTAAATTGATAGGTATAAAAGACAAAAGGAATGGTAGATTCCCTGTAAGGTGGCAGACAATATTAAGTCGGTCACTGCTCAATAGTGGTGGAAGCAATGAGGTCTGCGGTGTGTCAGAATGGCTGGAGAACTATAATTACTTGTGTAGCAGATGTAAAAAGACTAGCAGATATAAAGAAAGCAACGTAGAAGAAGAAAGGGTACAAAAGGAAACCATTCATAAAAAATGAAAGAATGAATGCTAAAAAATCTGAACCATTTATTTTCTCTGGTGTGCAGGACTGAAATTGGAATTATACTTGAAGAGTTTGAGAGTTGTATCAGATTTTATGGTGAGAACCATAGGGCTCAAATCCCGTGGCCAACTTATTTTATATGCAAAATACTATCATAAATGCAAAATATAAGCATATCACTAACATTAATTTATTTTATGTATTTCAAGTTTAGATTCATCAGTAAACTTTCTAAATAAAACTTGTTATTTTAATTCAACTGAAAAAATAGTTACTTATAAGCGAAATCGCCACTTCAGGACACTCGTAAAGAATAATAAACTTTGTTCGAACATTCGATAATTGAGGAACATTGGTACCTTCATTGAAGATTGACATCTCGATATTGTGAGAAAATTTATTTGATGAATCTCCAATATTGTGATTAAGAATAATAGGCATACAATTATATACAAATAACTATTTACTAAAGATCAAATTGGTTGAGCACATTGTAAAGTATTCGACAAATCAATTCTAAAGATGGGCGTTTTGAGTAATTATTGACATATTATAATTATAACACTCTACTTTTCAATACCCGGTGTTGTTCGGATAAATATTTGAGGTGTTCAGAACTATACTGGATCAAGTCCATTGAACTTAATTTGACAAATTTGGAGATAAATTCAATAGACATAGCATAGATAGAACGCAATATGCAAACTAGAACTATATGTGGATCAAATGTAGAATTTAGCAGTGGGTCTAGGAAAATTCACCGACAACAATTTGCCGACAACAATTCACCGAGAGGACAAATTACCGAGAGGATAATTCACCGACAGGATAATTCATCGACGTACATTTCACCGACAGACAATTTGCCGACAAATGCGAATAATATAATTCTGGCGTGGTCGGAAGTTCTTTTTTTAAAAAAAGACAGATTGTTTCTTGTAGTGGGTGTTTAAATATTTTGTTACACAAATATATAAACAATAAAATACAACATTACAAAACGTGATTATATTGTTTTGTATTTGTCGGCAAATTGTCTGTCGGTGAAATGTACGTCGATGAATTATCCTGTCGGTGAATTATCCTCTCGGTAATTTGTCCTCTCGGTGAATTATTGTCGGTGAATTGTCCGTCGGCAAATTGTTGTCGGTAAATTATCCGGCTCCCTTTAGCAGTACGTGTTGGGCACCTAATAAACTATTGCCTATAGAGCGAGATTCCATCTATTACTTATTTTTACAAAAAAAATGTTTGAATCCACTATTTTTCTGAATGCTTCATATATTGATATGCTTCGAAAATAAGTAGGGATTTCGACAGAGTTCCTGTTTCGCAACACATCATTCTTATATTTCTTATGAAAATGATATCAGAGCGTTAGGAATATCGTGAGAAGATATAACTTAATTAAAAAGCTTTGAATGTATAAGGTTTTGCTCTGTAAAGTTTCTGCCCCGTGCTCTTAGGAGAAGCTTAACAAGGGAATTAGATTGGATTAGATATGTTATTATTATGGCTGTGTGTAATGGCTTGTAATCAGTTGAGAAAAGTAAATAAATACTTAACATTTACAATAACCGTACAGACAAACTTGGAACTTTATATAAACTTAACATGTTTGTACAAATTCCGCGATACATAATTATGTACTAGTACTTGATGTGCTATGACGTCTTTAGTTTTATTTTAATATTATTTTTATATTGCCTGTAACGGTTATTGACAGATCTTGAAATGTTCGCTTTGGTAACTGCCTACCTACCTATTAGTAGTATCTTCCCATCAGACCAACATGTGTAACATTTATTAAACAATAAATTATAATATTATAAACATGTACCCAGTAGCATAGTTGTACCCGCTTTAGCTAAGGAAATAAATATCGACATAATATTAACACTTGCAAAAGGCATAAACACTTTCTAGAGAAACGAAACAAAATAGGGAATATACTACTACTACTACTACTATACCATCACATATCCCACAAGTGGGGTAGCCAGCAGACCAGCTGCATATAATAAACATGCAAGCTGTCTTCTCCGTGCCAATATAAAATTAAGGGAATATACCTATTTAAAAACTGGCAACACTTTGATTTAAAAAATATTGACAATTCTGTGAACTGATGTAAGATGAAGGTAACTATTTTTTGCATAGTAGTCTAGTTTTTATTATCAAAAATTGTCATGTTTTTATGGAAAACAAATTTTGGACTTCATCATCAAAAATAATCACATGGTTATCATTTTTTATCTCTACCTTAATAGTAGACAAATTAAAATAAAAATGGCATCAACGAAATTGCAAAAGTAAGTATGTAAGGATAGATCTATATGGCGTTCCATTCTCTCTGCCTACCTCACCTGGGACACGGCGTGAGGGTATAAATAAAACTTTTGCATGCAAAAGTTGATTTCGTCGGTAGCCTGGAGGTAAAGTCTTGGTCTCGTGCACAAAAGGTGCGCAGTTCGATCCCAGGTGCCGGCAAACTCCCGTTTCACGACACAAGCTTTTAACTCATTGTGAAAGGTGTATACGGTTGTATTTGTGTTTAAACCAAAAATTCCACGTATAAGTATTTAAAAAATATGAGGGAGGACAATTTCGGTTTGAATGTGCGGATTAATAAGAGTCTATGACTCTTGAAATATTATTATTACCTATTATTATTTAAACAACACCATAATCTACTGGGACCATTACAGCCTTCGGCCAATGCGATCCCAGAGTAAAACCGATATTAACAAAAGTGTTTCCACTTTCCCTACAAATTCTGGTGTGTGTCGGGTCTCTCTCTTCATTGTGAATGAGAGGCAAATCGCATGTTCAAATTTGCAATTAGCCCGCTGGCTACCCCATTTGCCGTGATGGTATAGATGGAAAGGCCTATTCTATTATGAGGATTATTTTTATTCCAAATGTTATATTTTATGTTGCTCACAAAAATACACGCGTTAAGAAGGTATGTTAAATGGGTTAGCTTAACCCTTCATGTCAAGCATGCTATTATTTCTTTTTCCTTCTGTGATATTATTTAATATTATTATTCGGTAGGCTTCTACTGTAGGTAGTGACATTCTCAAATAAATAATTTACAAAGATTCATCTTCAAATTCTTACCGTGATAAACCTTAGAAATAAATCTTCTAGACCCTTTATTAGATCATATTTCTGTATCACGGTGACATAAAAAATCACGTTATACTAAGACTTACTGTACTTGCCTCAGCTTAAACTGAATCTTGGTTACTTTATTCACGTTTGAACAAAATTTTGGTTAATTTAACCAAATCAAATCTTAGTTAAACTTGGTTAATCCATCACAGCATATCCCACATGTAGGGTAGCCAGTAGATCAGCTGCTTGCAATAAACATGCAAGCTATTCTCTCCGTGCCAACAAAAAATTAGGACATTCAGGTTGGGTCGCAAACTTTTCGCTGAATAATACATAATTAGATTTACTATGAATCTCCATCAAATGTTGGAGTACTGAAAATTAAGATAAAAGAGAATATTTATACAGGGTGTCACATATTTTTGAGATTATATTTTCTTACAGTGCATACAGAGCGTTTGGTAGAAACTGATAAGTTATGATTCGTGGATGAATTATCCGTCAGTGAATTGTCCGGTTTCCGACAAATAAATACTTGGTTTTATTTTACACTAATAAGAAACATAATACGCAGTATTTAACGTTTGATGTGGATGGGAATATTTATTATTAACACTTCATTTTGTCAGAAAATCTGTAAATAATAATCGAAGATATTTTATTAATATTTTTGATTAAGTATATGCATGTTTGTTCGCATTTATTCCGTGGAGCACCCGGCAAACAATTGGTCTTTCACTCTTATCCGTAAATATCCGTCTCCTGTAAAAAAAACAGGTGTTCTAAAAATAAATATGTACTTTTATTTTGTTCATTTAAACACAACAGTATATAATACGTTAATTATGTAGGTACTTAAAACATTATAATAAAAAAATAAGGTCAATTTTACATCTTAAATTATTCAGTCATGAGGTTAGCCACCCATCTTGAATGCCTTAATTTTTTGCTGGCACAGAGGCGACAGGCAACATATGGCTGTTCTGCAAGTTAGGTACTCCAGTTGTGGTATTGATATGCCGTGATGGTGTAGTAGTAGTAATAGAAGTTGCCTCCAAATCTAATTTATCGTAGGAACCTAGCCTGTCAATAGTTATATTCTTAGTTTCAGGGTCCCGGGTAAAAATAGGATCTTCGACTCTTTTCTAAAAGTTTTCGAGTGGTCTCATATTATTTTTTTGGCGCTGTTTTACGTTCCTTCATTAAAAGGTGACATTTATTTCGCTTCTTCACTACACTAGTAATGTTTCATTGACGCCGCAGTTCGAGAGACAGCTTGTTTCCATAACAGGACCTGCAACGCCGAAGGCTCTGCCATGAAAATGACACAAGACACCTTCATTTAAGCGATGAGGTATTTTTTCATTTTCTCTTACAAAATACAGTTATAACAAAAACAACAATACAATTTATTAGAAAGTCAGCAAAGATATGCCACCCATCTTGATTTGAGACTTATTTTATTGACACGAAGACGATGACTTCCTTGTTTATTGCGTGTATTTAGTCTGCTGACTACTCTAGATGTGGTGAAGATTATTATATAAAAAAAGATTCTTCGGTCTACGTCGGGTATAAAGGCTTGTATGACATAATAATTTGTTACATTGTAAATACGTGTATGTCTTTTGTACTTATTTTTCTAATAAAACTTCTAATAAGATAGGTTAGGTAGGTACCGAGGTAGGTACTGAATAATACATATTATTATCTTTACTTTGTATCTTATTGTAATAAATTATTAACGTTAAAAATGTTGTTAAATAACGTTAATGATACTTGAGCACATCAATCATACGACTTTTATTCACCGTTTAATAATTTACTTTTATTCTCAAAGATGAATTAAACAGTAAAGTAACGTCAAAAGAACATAAATGTATTACATTTCGCGGTAATCCATCCGCATCTGCTATAAGTGGAATATATAGCCAACGAACTAGCAGCATGTGATGAGCATACTGATTATCTTCTACATCATATATCTCGTTTCAAGAACCAACTGAAGACTTATCTATTCAAGAAATCTCACGGAATAATCCAAGCACAACCTTAGTTAGCAAAGAGCGCCCTTGAGGTGGATTTTTTTTTCACAAAACGGCGCTTTACAAATCATCCAAATAATAATAATAAAATAATATAGTGTGTTACAATCCATTAGACTGGTGTGCAACGAGTTTGGTATTTCTTCTCCATTCCTCCCTATTTTGGGCTAATCTCATTAATTCTACGTATGTGCCTATGGCATGTCCTTCAGTTGATCCATATAAGTGTCTATTGTTCGGCCTCCACCATTTATGCCTTCGGTCTTGCCCTCCACGATGGTGATGAGCAGTCTTGGGCGCCTGATGTTGTGGCCAATCCAGTTTGCTCGTCGTTAAATAGCTGAAAGAGGGGGTGTGAGAAAGCGCGGTCAGCCAAGAACTACGTGGCTTGACCACGTGGACCAAATTCTCAAGAACGGTCGCGTGTTAAGTAAGAGGAATCGGCGTGCATGTATGAGAAACTGGATGAATATAGAGGAAGCGAAGGGAGTATGTAAGGATAGATCAACATGGCGTTCCGTTCTCTCTGCCTGTGAGGGTATAGTATTGTATAGTATAGTAAATAATTATTGTTTAAAGAGATGCCTACTTTCGCCTACCCTGTTTGATTATTTTTATTGGAAAGACATCATGTTCTACCGGAACCATTAGGTAAAGCTTTCGGCAATGCGATCCCAGAGAAAACAAAACATTATAAAAGTGTTTCCATTTTGCAATATTATTAAATATCCAAATAGCCTTTGATATTGGTAACTCTGCTTGAATGCAGGTCTAGAGCAGGACACAGAAGCATAGGTAGTGCCTCTAGTATATATAGTCAAGTGACAGACACTAAGAGAATGGTGGGTCTACACTGCAAGAGAGCTGCGTCCTACAGAGAATTGCGCTAGTCCAAGAGAGAGGACTTAGTCTGATACTGAACACAAGAAGAAGACTAAGGGTGGTGTAAAGTAAGCTTCTGAGGCTATACAGATCTTTGATTAATGCGTTGGCACACAGCATCTTTATTTACAAAAGGGCGTGTATATGTAAATAAATAGGCAAAATTGTTAGTGATAAAATGTGTGTCATTAATAATATTATATTTACATACATACCTACAACATACAGAGTCTTATCACAGAACAGAACCGGTCTTAGGTTATAATATTATGTACTCGTACCTACGTGTGTAATAAATAATTCATTGATTGATAAGTGTCCATGTTCCTTTGTATGTATTGTAAATTAACAGATGTTATTTGCCATTGTGGTCCATAGAATAAACAACAACATGATCAACTGGTATAGTAATGAACATCTAATATTAAATTAAATTTATAAAAAATACGAACGATAGGTCAACTATTCGAACGTAGAGATGTGAATGATCGAGTGAATATAACATTCGATTACTGTTTCGTTTTTAAACTTCGAGAAGTTATTTTTAGAATTAACCAATGTTTACTCAGATTGGGGTGCTTTGGAGTAAAAAATGAAAGAGAAATTATAGAAAAATTATAGATTACAAAATGTTTCCAAAATTTGTACACAACAATTACCTAAGGTGTAGATATAACCAAAACATATTAGGTACAAGAGTGATTGTATCGTGAATATTGAATAAAGTTGATAGAATCTATTGGAATAAATATGTAATAAGGAATGTAATAATAGCCTTAATCAGTCAATCAAATATCGGTTTTATGCGACTTTAAATTAAAGTCCGATTCTCGAATCGAAAAAAAATAGATAATTTCAGCTACAGAAAATCCCATAAATGAGAATATGAATATAGTCAAACTCGAAGTAGCAGATATGCGAAAAATGGATTTGCAATAGAATTAACATTATAATCTATTATTTTCTCTATGAAACTGAGCAATCTCCGCTTATCGATATTGTTCAAACTTACTATACTTCTGCAATTGTTCGATCTTTCGAATTCTGTTTGATTGTAAATATAACGAAAAATTCGATTATTTTCATTCGAAGCATTCGAGCATCACATTTTTTTGTACAGTCCCCATTCGAAAAGTTTAAGTGATTGAGAGTACGCAAAATGAAAGATTTGTTGATATCATCACAATGGAACGGTTACGTGGGAAAGATTGATGCATAGTTGTTGTCGTTTGATGTTTGAGAAATATAAAATACATTTGTCTTTGCGGGTTTTTAAAAAGAATTTGATAGATGATTACGGCATTATTGCATTGTTAAGATTGTAGTAGGTACTATAAGGACGGTTAAAAACCGTTCTTACATTTCGAGTAACAGATCGACTAACTTTTTCATTATAGGTATATATCTATTTTCACATTAGGTATTACTGATATCGAGATGAAGATTTGAAATATTAACTGTACAATTGAAAAAATATAGGGACAACTTGGAAGTATTGAGAAGAGCAAGGTGATAACAAGACAATAACAGACAAAAAAATTAAAATTGAGTAAAATTTTACAAGGAAATCCTCTAATTCATATTGATTGGAATTTTCAAAGGATGACGTTGTTTTGGTAAAAAGCATACATCATGTCCGTACGATAAAGTATTGTAAAGGGATAATATTAAGATAAAAATATGTATATATAATGAGTTACAATCCATTGGATTGGTCTGCAACGAGTTTGGACTTTCTTCTCTACTCCTCCCTATTCTCAGCCAGTCTCTTCAACTCCATGTATGAGCCACAGCTCATGTCCCTCTTCAGTTGGTCCATATAGGCGTCTCTCGGTCGGCCTCTGCCATTTGTGCCTTCGGTCCTACCCTCTGCGATTGCGATGAGCAGTCCTGGGTGCCTGATGTTGTGGCCAATCCAGTTAGCTCGTTGTTGGCAGATTCTTTTGAGGAGTTGCCTTTTTTCGCCAACCCTGGTTAACACTTCTTCGTTTTCGACGTGTTCCGAGCAATGAATCTTCAGCATGCGTCTATAGCACCACATTTCAAATATTCATCAGATATGAAGAGAGTGTACCATATCAACGCTTCTAAGGAAGGAACCGTCGGTACTTCAAAACTGAGTACGTTGAATAGGATAATATATTATGTATGACTATTATTAAGACATTTAGAATAGGAGACGACAAACTTCTCATTTGAATACTAATAAGTAGGTAGTATAATATTTATTGTATTAGGACAACACCAGCACACAGTGACAGAGCCAAGGTCAGGAATTATAATAATAATAATATTATGAAATAATTTGATTGCCCATAAATCAAGATAACATTTCCTATATAAGAACAATAGTCAAATCCTTTATAGCCCTACACAGGATACGAATTCTAATACATATATTACTTGTGTGTGTGCATTATATATCAATAGGAAACAAGCTATAAAAATCTTCCAATAAAAGTGATCTATGTTGGGAATTGTCACAAAGTTATATATTTATCTTTAAGAAGGGTAGCTAGTAGATTAAATACATGTTATAAATATGCAAGGTGTCCTCTTCATGCCAAAAATATATCTATGACTTTGAAAAGTAGGTGAAATTCATCCCTGAATTAAAGATGATTAATATCTTATTACTGATGTCTTACGAATAGCTGCCTTTTATAGGACACTCGAAAACTTGAGAAAGGTGAGAGATATATTTCTTTCCTGGGACTTGCAACATTGTGCAAAGTGATGCTTAATCATGCAATGATCAGCTCACTCGTAAAAAATCAAAAGGGCTTTCTCGTTTTTGCTAGTTCAGTTAACTATGACACCTTTGTACATAATTGGAAAAATATTATATAAAAAACTAAGTATACCTTAAGGAACAGACAAGTCATGATTTTTATCTTTATTTGACTCGAAAACTTGCGAAAAATATATGGAGACGAATTCTTTGCCAAGTACTCCACGGAACAACTTATGATAATTCCCTAATATTGACGTAACCGGCGATTAATTAATTATTAATCAATTAAATATGCGCTTGGTGAATCTTAATTAGAAGCTAAACAATAATAATTATATTATATGTAGGGTCAGTGTAGATTATATAGAAAGGTACAAAAGTACATACAATTTACACTTGTAAAATTCTATGAATGATTGAGTAATATAATTATACAAATGAGTATTTTAATGAGTATGTGAATATGCTAAGCATTGAAAACAAGTGTCTTGGGAGTAAAATATATTTATTTTTACAGCACATATTTTTAGAACATACCATTTTAATTTATTGATTTGGCAGTAACATTGTGGTAGTTACTTAACATTAAGATGAATGTATGGAGTCACAAAACTTTGCTAATACTACCAACATACTACGAACTATCAAGATTTCGACAAGAATTCCGTCAGACATTGCGCTCCTGAATAACAGAATGAGCTTATCGAAGCCTTGGTTGTGTGTAGTATAAATTAATAAAGAAGTATTAGGATTGTTTTTTTTTCTTTACTCTAAACATTCGTGATTATTATGATCTGCAGTATCTGCAATAAACATTGAAGGACTCACCGACCACCTGGATAGCGCAGAAGTCTGTAGACTTCCATTTATTAATTTATCCAATAATAGTTGGACAAATCCTAAAAAAAAACTCCTTAAAATAATCAACAACGAGCTCACTAGATTGGCCCCAACATCAAGCACCCAGGTCTGCTCATCACCATCGCGAAGGGCAAGACCGAAGGCAAAAATGGTAGAGGCCGACCAAGAGACACATATATGGAAGAAGGACATGAACTGTGGCAGGTACGTAGAATTAAAAAGACTAGCAAAAAATAGGGAGGAATGGAGAAGAAAATCGAAACTCGTTGCAGACAAATTCAATGGATTGTAACTCATTCTAATATATAGTTGGACAAAGTGTGCACTATTATTTTGTCCACTAGGTTTCCGCCAACTTGGATGTCCCTTTTTCACAAAACATTGTTGTTACAACATCAGAGCGTCGGAGATGTTGTTGGAAGATTCAAACTCATATGTTTGAATTAATTATTATATAAAATAAAATTCTTCATACAATTCACACGGTCTTATTTTCAACAACATAATGAAGTACAATTTATTCTCCCAAGTTGTGTAGAATTTGTGCTTTGAAGAATAATTCTATTTATCTGCATATTAAAACTCGTGTTATTTATACTCTTATGATATATCCCAATTACATGCAAAATCTTACAAGCAGACAAAAACCATGATAGCATAGCCATAGACAATGATAAAATAAGCATAGCAAAACAATACAAGCCTGAAACAAGAGAGAACAGGAATAGTTTTTCAACAGGAAATAGTGAAAGGGAGAAGAATTAAAAGAGTGACTTAATTGATATAGGAATAACCTGAATCAGGAATATTGGTTTCTGCCTTATGCCTCTAGAAGAAGCGTTAAAGAAATTGGACTGAATTAGATTGGATAAAATTCTAATATGTAGGTATATGAGTTGACAAAATAACATTACATATTTGAACTATGTAGATATGTATGTAAAGTTGTATTAAGGCGTATGCATACCTCCGCTTAGTCAGTCAACTCCATGTGAACAAGTTAGTATTTACCTACTTACACCTACGCGAATAAGTTTTTAACATGACGAAAAAATGTAATAAAATTGAAAACATCTGTCAAACATTTTAACAGGTCGTTAGTCTATTCTCATTGTTGCTGTAATGATGTGTGTTATATGAGAATATAAACAGATAATACACATTAGATTATCTCTAGGTATGTAAAAAAGTAACTTTGTGTTACGGAAAAATATACCAAGCCTCTCTTCTCAATAAAGCTAAAATTAAAAATCACAGGGCTACGTTAAATACACTGAGAAAAAGGATAATTAAAAACTGTTGTGCCTACACGTTATTTTGACCCATGTGCCCAATACGTTTTGGTGCTGTTTATATTTTTAAGCCCGAACTAATAGGTAAGTTTCCATGCCTGAAATTTCTAACTTTATGTGTTCGCCACTAATTAGTAAAATCAATGACAAAAATCAAAATAAACACCAAAACTTCCAGTATTTTTTAATCTTTTTTTCCAGTGAATACAATCACGGTGTCTCTTACATACGCCCTAGCGATTTATATTGAAGATTCGCTTCCATATCTACTTGAATATTTCAAATTCCAGAGGGCTCTTTTATTAATCAGACTCCTTCACCGTCCATGGGGCCAGATTGTGGAACCAGCTTCCACCAAAAATTCGTACTTGTACGTCTTTTTATACTTTTAAGAGGGAAGTGAAAAATTGTAGTCTTCTGCTGTAACTGTGCACAAAAGTCCTTTTTCGGTTATAATTTGCCACCTTCTTCGTGTTCGTTATACACAATGAGCAACCCTACCCCTTAACCCTCTTCCCTACCCTCTTTTGCTCTACTCCTTCTCCCTAATATTCTTTTTCACATGTAGCCTGTTATCGTTATTTTACACATATATTTTAGCTTTTACTTGTGTTCATGTATCGGTATTTTCTCGCTATCTGTATAAGTACATTATATGTATAGCATTTTGTTTGCATATATCTATCTTTTTTATTTTATTTCATTTTCATGTATTTTATTTTATTTCATTTTCATGTATTTTGTTTTATTTGGGTTAGTTGGAAGATATCGCAACTCTGCGATAAACTCGCCCGTTGTACAGATTTTTTCATGCATGTTGTATATAATTTCCTGTTATCATATTCTGCACAATAAAGTTTTTTATTATTATTATTATTTTATTGATCAGCGTTTTTAAATCAAACATTCGTCCTCACGAGCAAATCATAGTAAGCAGCTCATTAGGCTAGCCGGCCAAAACAGTTACGTAGAATTCAAATTTTATTTGTTAACTCACAACCCTTTCAAGTGGAACATCGATCTCATGTTGTAGTTGGTGTGGCTTGATCCATTGTTGGTAAACACATAATACCATGCTTTGTCTTAGATCCAAAGGCATGAAATACAATTTAAAATTTAATGAATACATGAAATAAGATCCATCTTTGAATGGATTTGATGGATTTTGAATAAATATATATTTCTCAAAAGGCACCTTATAAGTAATATTAAGTATCATACTTCGTACAATAAGATGAACATGTTGATAGAATACCGTAACTGCCATTTCCTTATATTGTTAGTTAATACTTTTCTACAATAGCGTCTCACATAACGTCGGTTTAAATTTTTCAAATCTGATACTATAAATAAATACTATATGATAATGAAAAATATATCTACATATACCTAACGAAATCTACTAACTTTTTCAGTATTATATTTCCTTTCTCTAATAACAATAACATTGATAATAATTACCTATACTCGTATTGAAATAATTACTTGTAATTTGATAATCCGTGGGGCCTTCGTTGGTTTACTTGTTGATTTAATTGTTGCTTACATCATAATATATACTGTAAATGGATTTATGTCTCCCATAATACTTACTTTGCTAAAAAAATAATTAATGTCATAATTTCAACAGCTTATTTTCAAAAACATGAATAGGTACTAGTATACATTGTATGGTCAAATTAGAGATTTGGCAAAATAAAATGTTAAAAACGGCAAATAAGAAAGGGTCCAGAATGAAACATTACAAATTTACATACATTGGTTGGAAGACATGGCATTCTAGCGATAAACTCGCTGCCATCTATACATTGAATTGTATAAATGATATCTTTATTACTATATCTTTAGAAATATTGTAACCAATTAACAGTGAAAAATATAATATTTCTCATAAATAAACAGTGGATAAGCATTTTTAATTTTGATGATACATTCGGCATGGGACGACTGTACTTTAAACAGAAGAAACACGACCTCGGTCTGATCAATGATAAAACAAATACTTTTATACATTACAAAATATATATGTTACCATACATAATAATATGTAATATGTATTTCATAGACGAGATTTGAATTTATTACGGATGACTAAAACAATGATATATTCTGTTAGTCAAATGTCAACTGGGATTAGTGTCATCGGATCGGACGTAACAACAATAATAATAGTTGACTATTTCATCTTTAACAGTTGTTGTCGTTGTTTTCGTAATGGCAACTGTCTGTGTGAATCATCGTGAGATTAAAGAAAAATATCCGTTGGTCAATGCCAAGGACCATCATCAATCAAGTTATATGGAAATGGAAACGCTTTGAATTTTTAGGCGAGAGTTCAAGGTTCGTTGAAGTTCGTTATTTTTACGATTAGATTAGAGAAATAATAAAATAGCGCTTTCACCACTTTTAAATGCCCTTCTTGGGAAGACAGAGAATAACTTTTATACCTATTCTCAAAAAAACATAACATAATATGGACAATTCACACAGATCGAATTAGTCCCAAACTAAGATATGAATCTTGTATTATGAGTAATTGAGTACTAATACGACGATAGGTACACTAATATACAATGCCTTTAACATATGTAAGTAAGTAAGTATATATAACATCCAGACCAGGACAGTTTAGAAAAATGTACGCACTTTAATTTTGGCCTAGCCGAGAGTCGAAATAGAGACCTCGTGAATCACAGGCAACAACGTTACCTCTTCACCACACGGGCCGAATTCTGAACTGACAATATACTAATATACGACTGACAAATATGTTTATTTGTTAATCTTCTGTTTGCGTAGTGTCCGAGTATTGCCTAGAAGAAATTGTCACAATATTTTGAGATTTCATAAACAAAATCTGCGCCAATCGTGTCACCTCTGTCCACGGTATTCCTGACATTCTAATTTTGTTGTCATGGAAACTTAGACCTGTGAAAGAGTGTCGTTTAGATAAACGGAAACCTTGTAGACGATAGAATAGTTTTTGACAATCTATCATTGGACATTCTCAAAATATGAAATATCTGCATATGTATTTTTATTTGCGGTTAATATAAAACACAATATTTTCTCTAAATGAGTAAGAAATTTCTCGGTCTCCATTGAGATGGAGAGACGACCTGGGTGGTCAGGTGGATATGTTGTTGTAAACCGAATGCAGGTGGCTCAAGATCGGAAAATATACGTAGAAATGAGGAATGCCTTCGACAAGGAGTGGATGGAAATAGGTTGAAAAAAAGAATACATTTGAAATTGACTTTAATATCTCACATCAAGGGTTGCACCCTCCCTCACCGATAAATGTGACAGGAATGTCGGTTCTTATGACACCCTTGATTTTAATATTTCTTTTTTCCTTTACTTTTGTGACAAAGCACCTAAAATCATCCCATAGCTTGAAAGTATAAAAATTTTGTTGGCACGGAGAGCCATCACGACTGCTCCACTTGTGGGATGTGCCGTGATGGTATAGTAGTGTGGAGGTGTGATGCCTCCGTAGCAGATCTTGTGACTCCTACATGTAGCAACTTATGGAAAGTTCCATAGTATTGTTGCATGTAGGAAGAATGAGTGAGGAGAGATTGGTTTCGCTAACCAGCGAGCATTCTCGTTTGGTCGCTCACTCGCGGTGGTTTACTATTTTCGTTGTGTTCTTGTACTCACGCGTTCTAATATTTTATTCAACCAAAAATATACTCATTGAATTTGTAATAGTATAGAACTAAAATTAGAGCATTAAATCTTATTGTGGAACATCAAACTGGTGGAAAAGCTTTTAATTGTAGCCTACTCATTTACAGGTGAGAGAAATCTGGTAATTAACTTCCTTCTTAGAACTTGTCTTGCACAAGTTCACCATATCCTCGCAGTAGGATATAGGTATCCCAATGAAATCGTTTCAGTAGTAATAGTATTAGACCTGAGATCAAGTAAATTATGATATGCAAATCTTGATCGAAAAATTGGTATTTGGTAACCTTTAGACTACCATAGACATACAGACAACAGGTTAAAATAAGAGTGATATTCAGAAATTGAAAAATCACTAACCACATCAGTTCACAATAAATATTAATCTTAGATCTATATTCCAACATAAATTAATTCTATAAATGTTTTGATAATTAATTTGTGTCTATTGTTGTGTAGAATGTAGACGCAAAAACGTATATAACAACAAAATAACTGACCTACAAATTCTTCAAGTTTTATATTGTGTGGTCTGTGTCTCTAGTAAATAGTGCCTATTGTAGCTTTTATGAAAGATGTGCTTTCAATTCAGGTATTTAATAATAATTTAATAAAAAATAAATAAATAGTTGATATGCGTGCATTAATAAAAATATACACGTGATTGAAATATAAAATCACTGTTATTTTAAAGAGTTTATTTAATTACTGCGAAAAAAAAATTATCCATAAAAAAAAATTAATTTTGTTAAAATTTTACCGTACTAAGAAAACAGAGCTATAGGTATGTACTAATTAATTAATGCATAGGAACTGATCTTCCTGTAACATTCACGGGTGAGGGAGGTTGCAACCCTTGATGTGAGATATTAAAATCAATTTCATATGTCTTCTTCTTCTCAGCCTATTTCTGTCCACTCCTGGACGAAGGCATCCTCCATTTCTACTCGTATTATCCGATCTTGAGCCAAACGGAGTGTTACGGGAAGCAGATTCGACCAACAAGGTAAATCAATATGATTTGCAATAGAAGACAGGGGGATCATTTTTCTGGACGTTTTATGTATGTATGTCTCATGACAGACACAAGCGAAAGAAGATCACCCAGAGGATTTACTTTTATCACCATACATCAGAAAAGGGACAAGAGATTCGAGTGCGAGTTCGTTAGTAGTCTCCGTCTCATGCACAAGAGGTGCGCAGTTGATTCCAGGTGCCGGCAAACTTCTCTTTCACGACACAAGCTTTAAGCTTACAGTGAAAGGCGTATAAAGTTGTATTTGAGTTTATATAAAAAAAAAAACTAGATACTTACATATTTATAAAAAAAAAATAGAAAGAATTTTTCATGTAAATGAACATAGCATAATCATGTCAATAAAAAAATAATCATTGAAATTTTCAGTAAAAACTACGATAGACTCATCAATTAAAACTACGACATGACAACGTTACAGCTGTATCATAAAATATATCAATAAAATCACACTGTGATTTTTCACAATTAAGCACACACTAATTGCAGTCCCTAAATGATCACAGTCCCAAATTTATGTGATGCACGCACTCCTAAATGAACGCATATATCGTAACTCGTTCCAATCGGCCATATTGATCACGATTCTTAGAAACAAAGAAATCCCGCTGCGACACACGAGTTTGCAATAGACAAAACATAAAAAGTGATACATTTTACGTACAAATTACGAAACTTTTATAGTTTAGAAAAGGGCTATTGATTGGAAAAAATCAGTCGTGTCCAATTATGTATCATTTGGAAGGTTGAAAAGTAATTAGTTTATCAATGAGTTTTCACAACAGCGTAAAACATGAATGAAGAAATATCTATACGACTAGATTAATTCATTGTATTTATAAAACCAAAACTGAATGATAGCGTAATCAAAGTTGATGTAGTAGTAATGACATGCATATGTGAATAAACTATTTAAATCGCTCCATGTTAAAGGGGCGTAAGTCACAATTTTTGCTAAATTGAGTTATTTATGCAAAAATGTCGAAAAAACACTTATCCATCCGTGTAGCACATAAAATGCAACAAACCGGCGTAAGTCGAGTGAATATATACAAAAATTATATATTTTTTTTTCATTCCATGTTAAAAGGGTACATTAGGTACGCAATTGTAATAAAGTTATGACTTTATTATAATACTCTCAGTAGGAACAAAATATTTTTAGGTAGTTTACTGTATGGCAACATTGCAAATTGTCAATTAGAGCATTTTACCGCCAAAATTGACATTGACATGACGACACCGACAAAAGACTGTAATCATGACATTAATGATTAATAAATACTCTACATACATCAATATAATTCATTTTTATATTTAAAAGTTACGTCTGTCGTTAGAATACATTTATTTATTATTTTAATATTACTATTGTGAACTATATTTATACTTTTTATTGTGAAATTGTTCATTTATTACAACTCCTTTCCATTCCTTGTAAAAAAGGCGTAAGTCGAACGTTTTCAAATTAAATTTTCTCACAGATTAAAGTGAATTTCTCCATGATTGATAGATAATCGTATGTAAAATATACTATTTTACTTTAATAAATGTAAACAAAAAATTGTTTCCTTCATTTTTTTTTCACCAGAGAGTTTTATTGCATTCCTGTAAAATTACGTGAATTGGACTTACGCCCCTTTAACAAAGAGCGATTCATTTAGGTTTGAGCATGTAGAAAGAATGAACGAAAATAAGATAACTGAGAAAATATACATCTGTTCCATGGAGCGAAGAATTGGTCTCCCACTCAAGTTTTCTAATGTCCCATAAAAGGCGGCCTTCCAAAAAATTCAATACAATATGTAGGTACATCTTAAATTCAGCGATGAGGTTTGCCACTAATCCTGAATGACTTAATTCATTTTTGGAACGGAGAGGACAGCTTTCATGTTTATTACATGCAGCTGGTCTACTGGCTACCCCACTTAGGGGATATGCCATGAAGGGATGGTAGGTATATAAATACACAATTTAAAATAAATAGGATAGGAGTAAGTCGCGCACGATCAATTGATATGATATGATCCATTGATGATAACTAATAGATAATTTATTATTTTATTATCGCAGAACTTTTGATTTGGATTGCAATACATTAATAGAAAATGGCAGCATCATTCTGCAATGTCAGAAAAAGAGAGAGAGGTATCTTATAAGATGCACCTCGAGAGAAGCAGCATCTCTGACTACTCTTAAAGGGAAACGGCGTGATGGAATATTAAAGAACTCTAAATGAAGGCACACACAATGTGTATTTAATATAAATGTTATCATGGTTATATAC
This sequence comes from Athripsodes cinereus, assembly GCA_947579605.1. Lineage (NCBI taxonomy): Eukaryota > Metazoa > Arthropoda > Insecta > Trichoptera > Leptoceridae > Athripsodes > Athripsodes cinereus. Next base: position 6,707,197 of record OX388318.1, read on the forward strand.
TACATATTATAGTATGCCTTCTCTAGACGCCAGTACAATAATGATAAACGTATGTACATCTATATACATATGTACATAGGTATGTATGTTGTCAAACCCGACACTTTGTCTCCATCTAGATTTGACACAAGATTAATGTTTATGTGTCACAATATTTACACAGTTTTGCTATTTTATAGTCATTCTTTTACGTACATTATTATCCTACGGACTATATATTATATAAGTAAAGTACACCAAATCCATACATTATGCTAACCATAACCAAGAGGACAAATCTATCTAGAATATAAATATATGTATGATTTTTTTTTTATTTAAATTAACTTCGAATTTAAGAAGGAACCCTCTTTCACGATCACGACATGCCGTTTCTATGACAACAATATCAGAATAAGAGGAATATCGTGAAATATGATACAGAATCGTTCTGAATTGTGGATTCATGCCTAGCTCTCTCTTTTCTTATTTGTTTTGTGTTTGCCTTTTCCCCACACGGGAGGTGAGTTTTTATTCCTTGCTGCCCTTGGTAAGTATATAATGTGTGCACTTGCTTGTTGAGTTGAATATATTTTGTAATCATATGTAGACACACATAAATTTTGTAATAGTTTAAGTACTTAGTGCGTATTCGTACGTAACTGTAAGATAGACTTAAGAAAAGTTATGTATATTTCTAGATGTGAGTTTTTCTTTAAAAACCATGTATTATGTTGTATAAATGTGTGTGTCATCCTCGATGTGAGATTTTCCACCAAGGTTACATCAAGGGAGTATTTTAATTGTCGAGTGGGTTTTTGCAGAGGAAATCCCATAAGAACAACCTCGAGCCCACTTTTTGTTATAAAAAAAAAACTTTTGCTATAAAAAAAATTATTATAAAAAAAAAACATGAGAACTGATGTTCTTCAAACATCCAGGGGTAAGTGGTGGGAACCCCTCCCTTAATGTATGTGGGTTCATGATTTCACCCTGCACTCCCGAAAGGAACATCAAAGGGCGAATGAAGAATTAAAATTAGATACCCAACGACTCATGCTACCTCTTCCACAATATACGATTCCTTTGACAATAATAACAAGGTAACATATATGTCTTCATGCTCCTAGTCTACTCACACAATATATTTGTCTCAATATTACAAATACAAGAACTACTCATATCTTGAAAATGTTTTTCGGGTGCATTATACCATGCAACGAAAACAAATGAAGTACAATCACGAAAAAAAAACACAAATTACACATCTACAAGCTTTCTTTGATAATGTTTTTAAATTTATTTTTACCCGAGGACCTCTTTTGATCATAATATTAAGCTATCTCGATATACTTAAGAAGTCATTCATGTCACAAAATAATCCCCGAATGGTGATGGCTTGTTTCCACTCTGTATTTCTGAGGAAGATATTGAGTATTTGAAGTTCCTTATAAAAAATACATTTCGATAAAAAAAAATATTAATTGGAATCAGCTTATTTGCAAATGTTACCAAATATGTGGCCAAATATAATGCTATAAAGAACGCTTAAAATCTTATTCAATAATTCATTAATTGTTCAAAAATAAATTATGGATTTTTATGAAGTGATAAAAAATATTATTTTAGTAATGAAATTACATATTCATAGATAGATACCTACATAATATGACAGTAGTAAACTAATAAAAATAGAGATAGTGTAGTAATTAGATAACATTTTTTTTTAAATTAGTTTTGATTTTTTGATAATACGAAGAGGCCAACTTGCATTTTAATTACATGCAGTTAGTCTGCTTGCAACCCCACTTGTGAAATATGCTGTGTTGGTAAAGATAGATTGAGATATAATGTAAATATGTCGATCGTTGCCGACTTCCAAATAAAAGAACTGTCACCAATGTGTGCAAAACGAAGCTAGATAGACTGGAGGGACTTCTTCTGATTGGAGGTGTAGAACTGTAGAGAATGGCAGAACTAAAGGACGAACACCGATGAAATGGAGTGACCAGGTGTAATAAAACAACAGAAAGAACCTTGCATGAGGAAAACTCCCACCTTTCTGAAGACAAAACCGCCTCGTGGGAATATTTTACACTAAATCTACGTCTTCTATGGTTCTCTTACGAGAAGAAATTGATTAAAAATAAATAATTAAACACGAAATCATAAATAAAAAATAAAATAACACAGTAAACGAAATCTTATTCTGGGGGTACAACGAAAAACGGAGGGTCGGTGTCGCTGGAAAGAACTAATCTTTACCTACACGAATGATGGAAACGAACCTCTGCATTGATTATTCCCGATTGGCAATTGTTTTTGACAGATTCTGAACGTAGAACAGTTGCAGCTATTTAAAAAGAAAAAACGACATTTTACGGAAAAAAATATGTAAGTTTCGGGTTTCATCTCGAATAACTTTATTCACAGTCTAACCATAGCTAGTAACCCTAGACTTAATATACATTTTAAGATCACTGGTATATTGGTCTCATTTTACATAGTTATAATATAATACTGGAATAATGATGAATTCTGAGAACTTTGACGCTGTAAGCAAAGGCGATTTAACTGGTGCAAAGAACCTATAAATATTATTTGTATGTATCACTAGTTCAATTAATTTAATATAAATAAGAGAGTCTTGTTCGTGGGATTGTTCTCTTTAATACTCGTAGATTATTTATTGTAATAAATGATACAACTCAATTATTATTGTAAATTGCAGTTGGTCACTAGGATTATTGCTAAATGGTACTAAATTGCGCAGTTATCTTTCTCTCTCTCTCCCTGTTTCTGGTGGCCGGTTAGCTGCTAATTGACAACAAAGTTAACTTCTAATCAGAAAATACATGGTTCGAATTCCCTTACCGTACTCTGGAACTTTTCTAGGAGAGGGTACAGAGGTTTTTTAATACGACTGTTGATAAATATTTTATCGGAAGATTAGATTTTAGGGAATTTATAAAATACACAAGTTTTCGAAATACTTAGATACCTTCTTCCGTCCAAATTATCAATTTAGTGCGTTTTTTTATCAATTTTAGAACCATCTTAAATTTACTCCTCTGACATCAAGAGAAGGGCAGTTTCCCTTGTGTCATCCTTACTATCTTCGAGGTTCTAAGAGCAGAGGTGTGGGGCAACAAGTTTTTTTTTCTCCTGGATACACTAAAATGACCTTTGAGATTATCGAAAACGAAAATAAATACTTCGAAGTGAAGGCGGTTAAATGTTCCACATAATTAGATATTTTGCTTGTCGGTGACAAATACATTTATAAATAAATTTCGAATAATTTGAAAGATATCACAAACAGTAATAAACTCGTCATGATATAGTACAAATGTCTGAATAATGAAAAATAAAAAACACTTTCATTTTCACTATAAATTTTTATTGCCTTGAGCGTTTTCGTCTACATTATTTGACATTTTCTTGAGGGCACAATTAGTGTAGACGAAAACGTTCGCGGCAATAAAAATATATAGTGAAAATGAAACAGTGTTTTTTGTAATTAATTGATTTAAAAATTAATAATGAATTGTCACAGTGTAAACACCAGTACATTAGGTTATTACAAAAATTATAAAAAACATATTACTTTTCATAAGGTTCGTTTCTAGTTTGCACTTTTTTTGAATAGTACCTAAAAAACACAAATGGCCATTACTCATTTGTACATTTAAAGAAAAAGAGTAAAAAAAAATCAAAAATAATTAGGTATCTATATAAAGTTGAATAACTTGCTAAAAATAAAAAATAATATAAGCAGGCAAAAAAAAGAATTCAAACTCACCACAAAAAAATAAACAAACGATCCAGCAATTCTTCAGATTCCGAATCACTTAAAAAATCACATAAAACATAATACGAATGAAATAACAAAGGCAATAAAACAATCACTTGCAGGAAAATTAGTATATTGGCAATGAATGAAAAAACAATAAAAAAGAAGAAAACAACTGCAATGTAATACTACAAATTATACACTATAATAAATAGCCCACACATAAAAAAAAAATAGTGACGATAATAATATTGTATTCGAAATTTAAAAACACTCACAATTTAGAAATGGAATTTATAGTTTCACTCACTTGTTTGAATTACTGTTCTAATTTGCTCAATTGTTTAATTTTTCAAATTTGTAAAAGAACACTATTCGGTCAAAGCCAAATAATAATTTTTTTACAGATTTTAAACACACTTGTTGAATGAATAAATTGGTTTATTTATATTTTGTAATTATTGTACACTGAATACATAATTTATTTCACGTCTTGTGTACTTGTTCACTACTGAATTCACTGTGTTTTTGTCATTAAACGTAACTATTACCTACTGAAAATGAATTGAAAACATTGACCTTGAAGTTATTACAAAAAAATATGCATAGTACAAAGAGATATTACGACATTCATTACTATTTTTTTAAATGAATCATTGACAAATCTATATTTGGATATAATTTTAACTTTATTTGGTTTCCTTACGTTGATTTAATTATTTTTCTTATTTCAATCTATCTATACCATCACTGCATTTCCACTTCAGTGTAATAAATTATAAAATTTACAGGATGGGTGGCAAACCTCATCACAACTGCTCAATTGAAGATGACCCAAATAATTAATACCTGTCATTTACAGAACATTCTAAATCTTTCAAAAAAGAGTGGGAAGCATGATCTACCAAAATGAACCAGCGAATACAATACGCCATTTGTAGAATTATTAGTAAAACGGTAGAAAAACTTACAATAGCTCATTATTCGAAATTAAATAGGTTCCCAGTGCTTTTAACTTTACACTATACTTGAAAAAAAATTAATTCAAATTTTCAAATTAAATTTTTAATGCCTCCAGACAGCACTTGCTGGTATGAGTAGAAATCAACTTATTTTTTTATACTACTATCTATTGGACACCAAATAATTGACACAGACTACACAAAATAAAAATATCTAACTATCCACCATCCAAAGATCTTTCAGTAAATTAGATTCTTACTGTTTAAAAAGATGCTTACCAAAAACACTTGATTTTTTCAGGGACTGCACACAATACGAGATCTCACCGATATATTAGAAATCTATCAGCAATATAATTGAAAAATATTTTCCTTTTTTTTTATTCAACCAATTTTTATGAGCTTCGCTAAAATATTCGGATTTTCCTGATTGCATTTGATACAAACTTATAAATAAGTGTATGTACAAAAAAACGTTCTCTGGTTACCTCATTGTGAAAGTTGGCGTCATTCTTCTTTTTTTTAAAAATTATTTACAAATGAAATTAGGTATACTTATAGATTTTCATAAACATAATTAAGAAAAAAACATATGGAGTCCCCGATTAAGAGTAGACCTGCCACTCTTTTCTGTGGTTTTTCGAGTGTCCTGTAAAAGGCAGGTGTCCGTAAAATCTCACGTATAAGACAATAATTAACATCTATTATTCGATATATCACCCATCCTGATGTCTTAATTTTTTATTGGCATGGAGAGAACAATCTGCATGTTTATTAAATGCAGCTAATCCGCTGGCTACCCTACTAGTGGTACATGCCGTGATGATATAGAATCAGACATATCCTGCTACTACTGAAGTATTTGTTTATTTTATTCAGATGAATTTAATAGTTCATTATAGGCATATTTTATTATTAATTTAATATGCAAATCTTAAAATCTATTCATTTACGAATGATATAAAAAAAAACGTAATAAGATGAAAAAAAACACAAAATTATAAACTTCATTACTGAAAAACAGACAAAAACACTTACACAAATAGAGTAAATAAATTAACTCCAAAAGTATTCTTTACCAAAGTTTCAACGGAAAACTCTAAACTTTTTAAACTGTTAATAACCATAAACAAAAAGTATGTAATCTACACAATTCAAATCACAAAACAAAAGTGTTCTATTTATAAAATTTTTGTCCCGTAGTTAATTTCAAATTACATTAATAATAGTGTTCAGTAAATTTGAAAAAAGAACGCGCGCCCGTTTTCCACGCGATATCGTAATGATTGCAGAGGGAAATATTCGAATATGGAATACACGCACTCGCACTTTACATATTGTTACCGGCCCGGTGTTCCGTAAACAACTGAAAAAGTTTTTAGTCTATCAAAGGCGCGCGGACTATTTTGTTTCGTATGCACGCTACCGTTGGTACGGTTTTTAAATGAGCGTTTCATTTTATCACAGATTTTTTTTCATACATTATCGTCGTCTTGATAATATAATGTGAAAAACGCAGATTAACTTTCGTATTATGAAAAATAATTACCTACCTATATTGTTTTTAAATATTTACTTTATAAAAGTTATTTAAATATTTTAAAGGAATTTATTGAAGTGCTTATAGAATTTTAAACAAATGTCGTCATGTCGTCCAAACCAAAACTTTGCCATATAAACGAAGTTTACAATTTTTACACTTGGAACATTTTTGCTCATTATTAACTCATGGTTTTTGCTGTAAACCCAAATAAAACCTCATACACCTTTCACAGTTAGCTCAAAGCTTGTATGGTGAAAGGGGAGTTGGGACCGGCACCTGGGATCGAGCCGAGCACATTTTGTACATGAGGCTGAGACTCTACCTCTAGGTTAGCTTCGAACTCTTTTTATCTTGGATTATTTAAAAAAAAACTGACACAAAATTCAAAATGCTCTTTTAGCAAAATCGTTCTCATCTCTGCTTTCTAAAAGATTTTCCACCACCAAGTATTTTTTGTCGGTTGATATTGTTAGAAAAATATTGTTTATAAATGATTGTTAGAAAAATACATTATTATAGAAAAGAAAGGCACCCAATGTTCATTTTTTGTGACTAAACATATTTTAAATTTGTCAAACTTAAGTCGACTGTTGAGGCGAAATAGTATATAACATAATTTAAGTAGATAGTGTGCATTATTTTCGCTTTCCTCTAAATTGAAATAGGAACAGAATTCAGTACCTACCTACAAAGCTATGGCTACTTTTGCACATCTGTTAGTGCGATATGAAGTACACTTCTATAATATAATAAAGTACCTACTCAGTGTATGTACATGGAATAATAGTAGGCACTTGGTGTACATGTTCAATTTAATCGTAAAGGTAAACAGTCTGTTGTGGATTTACGATTTCGCTAATAATCTCCATGTGTTAATAACATGAAAGTAGCACCTTGCGAAAGATTTACATAAAAATAATAAAGTTCAATAAACTATTTATAGAAAGTGTTACAAGGAATTTCGCTATTTAATCGAAGTCTAGCTGGATTCAGGTGCACACTATGTACTTAAATGTACAACACCAATAGTGTTTTACTACTGTTTTTTTGAAATATCAATCTGGATTTGTATGAACCCAAATATTTTCTCAAATAAACTTGGGTCACGATGGTGCAGCAGTTTGAAACGGAAGAAATTGAACCCTTGATTTCTTTTTCATAATGTGCCGTCTCAGGTTCCCCCGACGTCGGCTATCACCCTGGTACAGGCTTCTCTGTCTTGTGCTACCCGGAACCGGGCCCGTAGTCAAACACATTTTAGCGCTACGTTTTCGTTAGAATATTTTGAAAAGAGTAGCTATTCGTAAAATACACAAGAACATGCGAAAATTGACACTTTCTCGCAACGTCGTCTATATTCGAACGAAAATGTAACTCTAAAATGTGTTTTGACTTTGGGCCCAGCTCTTCCATCCTTTGGGTTCTGGTCCACTCTCTGATGTTTCTTTAGACATCTGCGCCTTCCCACATTGAGCCTACCCTCAATTTTTTCCTTGATTTATTCAAATTTAACTTTTATGTGAAATCGTGGAAGCAATTCTATTTCAAATTGTTCGTGTTTTAATATAGTAATTTGAATTGCACAGACGGGAACATAATAATATATGCATGACTTTAACAATGTTGGATTAGGCATTTGCTGGAAATCGGGCTTACCGTTTCTTACAAAAACAAATATGGCATAATTTGATAACAAAATCAAAATAATAGAAATAAAAAAAATAATTGCGTTCTTTTTTCAAACGTCTATCGACATTTTAAATTTCAAGTAGGTATTCAAACTTACTAGTTTATACAAACTTACTACTCTATAAAAATAGTATATTATATCCTTGAGTTGTGGGTCTGAACAAGAGCATAAATTAAGTTGTATCGTTTTGTGCAAAAATGTTTATCATATAGACATAATAATTTATAACCAAAACAATAAGTGTTACACTTTTATACATTGGTATTCAGATTACGTAAATATTTTTGTATAGTCTATTGATTACATGAAAACATAATTTAATAATGTATCGAATCTTGCTAGTTTGTTCTATATTTAAAACAAATGAATGAAATGTTATTTTGTTTTGTTTAGTGAATTTATTTCAACATAATCAGGAAGCTGTGATGTTTTATAGATTTTACGTAGATATTCTTTGCACGTTGAAAGATTAATACTATAAAAACTGTGCTAATTATAATTTATGATAACATAAAATACCTTACATAGGAATAAATTTATTTATTCGCCCTTGTATTCCCCTTTCGAAAACACAGGGCAGAAAACAAAACCTCTCCATTTAGAGCGTCCGTCATCTATCAAGTCACCTTTTCCCATGATATTCGCAACATTCTGATGTCATTGTCACAGGTACAGTTTATTGCGTAAGAGGACTGTTCAGGCCCTTGGAAACCTTGTGGACTTCTATCTGTCAACATGTAACATCACGGTATCTATCATCACATGTGGGTTAGTCAGTGGACTAATTGAATGCAACAAACATACAGACTATCCTCTCTGTTCTAAAAAATTATGTAAAATATACAACACAATATAAGTTTACTTCAATGACTACATTTTAGAATTTAGGTTTGAAACAATAATGATAATATCATAATATTTAAATTAGTTCCGGTTTGAAATACATGTAATAAACTCGACTTCAAACATAAAAACATGAAGCGATTTGATATGGCAGTAAACGGCGCTAATGTTACAATAACTAAAATATTTACTTCTTTGTGCAAAATAACTTTGAAAGTAGGTACAAGCAATAATGACATTAATGTTGGATAAGTTTATTTCTATAACACTAGTCTTTAACCCATCTTTGCTCACAAATAATCAAAAAAACATGGATTGTACACTGCTCGATCATAGAAGGAAACCGCAAAAGTCTTGACACTTCCATTAAGCCGAAATTTAGTAAAGAAATAAATGTTTTTCTTTATTTTTATTAACACCCTTATTTGCCGTAAGTGGGGTAGCCAATAGGCTCACTATAGTGGGTACGGGGCCTGACTTCCAATGGAAGATAGATTTCTTGTCTGATAGAGGAGGTTGAGTCCTGGTTGCCTAGAAATAGCGGGAAAATAAGCTTTAGAGTCACAAAATGAATGGCTGCTCACGGTTTTTAGGTAAATATCTCCAAAGAATACTGATAGAGAGAAATATTATGTGCTGTAAAGCGGAGACGGATGATTGTATGTTTGAGATGGGTTCCACAGCGGTAAACTATAAAATTTCAAATATATTGTTTCAAGGCAGACTCTAGATACCACAATTTTGCAGATCTTTGGAATAAGGTGGGTGAGATATCTCATCAGTGCATTAACGATATTATATACCTTGAATGAGAATATAATTTTAACAGATTCCTCCATTTTACAGGACGTAAACTATAAGAAAAGAATGGGATTCTTTTAAAGTTACGGAGAATCGAGACAAATTTTTCGGTATTACTTTCCTTATGAACATCTCTTTAACGGATATATCAACAAATATCCTAAAGAAAAATATTTATGTAAGGATTATTGTTATTTATGTCCACATTCAGACATCATCAAAAGATATTATTACAAGTGTCGGCTTTATTACCGATGAATAAGTTATTTCTAATAGTCTGGACAATAGTTATACAGAGATATACGAGTATTTAAAAGGTTTATGTTTTATGCACCATTTTGTTCTCACGAGTTCTCTCAATTTAAATGGGTGAGAACGACCTTTATGTTTACTAAAACACGATTAGTTTGCCAGATTCTACGTTTGTGGGAGATTGGTTGACGATTATTGAGATATTTAAGGATATTGATTAATCTTTTTTGTTCTTTGATTTTCCTGTTACAAACACGAGGTGAACTCGAAAACGAAGTGTCCACTTTAAGTGATTTTGCACCAATTGTGCGTCCGCTTTTATGAAAGAGAGTCGGCCACATCTTTGGAAACTTTATAAGAGAAAAAATTTGCAACTTATATTCTTGCAATACTATATGGTTTGTGTAACTAACCATAATTAATTAATGGTTAGTTACACAAACCAAACTATAAATGTTTTTTATCCTCAAAGTTTCCAATGGCATGGTCGTTCCTCTTTCACAAAACACCATTACTATGACAATTAAGTATTATACTAGAACGATAGGTATATATCGGGAAGAGGTGATTCAATTGACACAAAGACGCTGTGAATAGAATAGATTGAATAAGGAGGAGCGACGAATGATCCAAACACGTATGATAATTATGCTTGCGCTATTCATTTGAGGTAGCCATCTTTTTTATCAAATTTTCAGTTTTGTGAATATATTATGAGACCTTTTTGTTTATATCATCACACCAACACCCACCCACAAATGGCGAAGCCAGCGAATTGAAACAGCGACGAAAACCATGAAAAAGTTAGTTTACAAATTACCGCTATTATAGGTATTTTCGTTTTTTACAGTTATTTTCACCCTTTTTCAGTAAAACAGGATCTTATGTGAATTTTCAGTTTTTTTTTCACAAGCCATATTGACCTAATACTTTTACATAAAATTCTGCTTTTTAGCATCTCTCATTTGTATGCGAAAATGACACCAAATTTTTTGGGTGAAGCGCAAATTTTAGATGACGTCACACTTAACACTTTACAAGAGTATTGGAATGAAAAAACAAAGTTTTAATTATGTGACGATAGCATGTACCGGTACCTTTATAATATAACCGGTACGTAATGGAAACGTTTTCTGATGAAACCATAGCACATAAGACCGGTATTATAGTTATCTAATCCTTTATAAAACATCTTCATGGCGTCTGGTCTTCGATGTAAGTCCTCGGGGTACGCATTTTAATACTAGTGTAATCGATAAAACTAAGTAGCGATGTTTAATAATTTATTATTACGAATAATTTAGTAGTAACTCAGTAAGAGTGTAATGCAAAAACCTTTCATTATGCAATATTTATTATAATTTATATGATATTATAATGTACGAGAATGTAGGAAGAACGCGAGATTCTAATCCTGTAATGAAATCAAAACAGCATTATTTTAAACCACATGCACATACATTTTAGTAGTAGCTGAACAGGTTGAATTACTTATATAGGTTAGACCTTCCGTATAATAAAAAGATGTCTGTTTATTACATCGAAACATCGTTGTTTTCATTTCTTTTATTTCGAATTACACATCACTTCAGTATTGCGGACCCTACGATTTGGATTAATTCTAAGAAGACATTTTTTTTTATCCCGAGGAAATTGACATAGTTATACAGAAGTTTTTTTTTTATTTATTCATTCTTTACCGTACATTGACTACAATCAATTACATAAAAGGTAAACATTCAAGATAGATACAATCAATATACAGAGGGCGAGTTTATCGTAAAAGCGCGATCTCTTCCAAATAACCAGAAGTTATGTGAAATCTATGAGAAAAAATTAAAGATTAACTAACTGTAAAGTTAAAATAATATTTTTTGGAAGCTGCTCCACATTCTTTGAGAACATTGTAAGTATGTATGTACAATTGTAAACCCATAAATAAAAACTTGAAGGCAATGAAAGCACTGTATGCAATAGGAAAGATATAGGAAAATCTCAACACTGAGTTCAAGTGTTTAGGAATACCGATGAATCATAAAGATAACAAAAAACAATAATGATTATGTGATTTCAATCCCAAGAGAGAAAACTACATCATCGATGAATCGATATAACCATTGACATGTCTTTGGCTCAAACCGGTCTTCAAAATGAAGAATCAACAAATCACTTTTTAACGACGGAGTTGATCATCAATGTCCATTAAATGGGGCAACCAGCGATTATGATATTATTAATGAATAAATCAGGAACATTAAATGCAAAAAAGTATTTAGAAATACATCTTGTATCTCGACATTAACGTACATTTTTGTAATTAGCGATTTTATTTTAAAATTTTTAATGAAATGTTCATGTTTTTATTGCATTGTAACGGTTGTGTGTACATAATTTATTAACTCTTTGAAACAAAAAATGATCACGTTTTCTATAAAGCTTTGTAGATCATTTTGTTTGTGGTATGCCGTAAGTAGTAAATACTGTATATAATTTACCAACTTATCTATTTATTAGTGTGATTGCATCACTCACAGCTTAATTAAAAATACATTTAATTTTTTTTTACGCGGCGACAGAATTGCCATCCACACTTCTCAGCATTATACAACCAGATAAGTCTCTATATGATCAGTCATGGTCACACAAAAACTTAACAGTCTAATGCCGGGAAAAATTCACCTATCCAGATATACAGGATATCAAAGGATTAGGCTCAGAACGCGGGTTCAAAATACCAGCATTGTGCCTGAAATATCTGTGTTCAAAAACTTTTTTACAATATTACAAGTGTTTATTATAATAGATTTTTGAATTTTAATGTATAAATTAACCGGTAAATTTAATCTTTGTAAATTATTTATTAAATATTTTGGAGTTACCCCTGTAGCTGACATGACTAAAGGTATTATATAATCGGACCTAGAATGCCAAATATTTTTTATTTCTCCTGCTAGTTCTGTATATTTACGTATTTTTTCTGCGACGGTTGTTTGTATATTATGTTTATTTGGGACAGAGATGTCTATTGGGTACGTTATTTTATTATGTTTATCATGTAATACTAAATCGGGTCTATTATGATGTATTTGTCTATCTGTTATTATTGTTTTATCAGAATAGAGCCTGTAATTTTGATTTTCTAAAACCGGTTCCGGGTTGTATTTATAATAAGGTATTACATTTTGTGAGTTTAAAAGATTATGCTTAATTGCTAAATTTTGATGTATTATTTTTTTCTTATTTTATTATTGATTGTTTATTTTTTCGTGGATTTCCCTTCGACAAAGAATAGGTCTCCCACGCTACTTAATTAATTTTCAAGTGTCGTATAAAAGGGCGGGTATTCGTAAAGCTTCACGTTTAAGGCATTTAAAACTTATAATGAGTTATGCAATCTATTTTGTGTCTTGAAGATGGAGCAGGTTACCAGCGAAGAAATCAAACCCGAATCTCTCAATTTACAGTCCGAGACTATGGATACCAGCCACCTCTTGTTGAAAATTTAATAGAAAATTTTAATAGCTTTGTCAAGCCGTGTGGTTCATAAATAGCCATGTCACACGTCTTATTCACAAACATAAACTTTCTTCGTCGTTCATTCGTTCGACATACCCAAACCACCTTAATTTGTGATTTCCATGAACAAAATATAAAAGAAATAAGAAATAATAATACGTAAAATATTTCAATAATTAATATTTCCCAAGATAAACATCTTCATTATTGCATTTGCAATACGCTTGTGTTGAATGTTGAAGAGTAATAATTTCTTATGAAGTAAATTTGGGGTTGTCGAAATGAATTACAACTTACAAGATTATTCACATGATGGATGTCCTTAAATGATTTAAACAAATAAATCTTTTATCTCTGAATTATCTTTCGTCTTAAAATCCCCTCTCGACAGATGTTTTACAAATGGAAGTCTAAGCTTAATATTAAAATTTATATTGAATAATTTCTGTGCTTATTTGCAATGAAAATGCAAATTATTAGGCAATACAGATAAGTGCCCACAATTCTTTTAATAATTAATTTCAGGTAAGTATTATCTTCAAAATAAATCACACTTGCAAAAGATCACAGTCTTGTGATACCGGAGGTCCTAAGAGTGTAATATTTCAAGAATGTTCAACAACAGTTGGTCAAAAAATTAAAACAGTAATATATTTTAATCTACTGAGTATCCAACGTCTTTCATTTGACTTTTCCGTAACTAACTACATATTTCGTTGTCAGAGAGTTAGGAATGTTTTGGAAAGAGATGAATCGATTCGTGCAAAATCAACCAAAATCAAAGAGGTACGTTTCCAACTTACGCTTCTGAGTGTTGAAGAGTGAGATAAGAAACTCGTATGTGGAAATAAAATATCGCCAATTATGCATTGAAGATCTTCAATACAGCGATGAGGTTTGCTCCCGATTTGGAATGTCTTTAACTTTAATAAGCACGGACGGACGACTTGCATGTTTTGATATGCAGTTAGGCCGCTGGCCACCCCACTTGTAGCAAATACCGTGATTTTATGTATCTGGAGTAATACATTATTTGATAACAATTTGTCACAGACTTTATTTTATTTATAGTTTTAAGTTTGGTTTGATGTATTTTTTAATAAATGGATTATCCTAGAACAGGTCTACATAGTTGGACAATGCTATTACCTACTTGCGTTGATTGATTTTATGATTGTGTTTGTTAATTAAACAAAACAAATTAAGTGGGGTATATTATTATCATTTCAAAAATGCATAATTATTGTAGATTGTATTGGTCCACGAGTTTTCATCCTCTTTATGCACACTCCCTCACGCACAAAGTTTTTCATATTTCATTTATCTTTTCAATTATTATTAATACTGTGAATTATGACATGTAACCGAGACTTCAGAACAAAAACAATAAATAAATATACCTACACAATATTACAATATATAACATTAGGTAATATCTGCAACAGCGAACATTCAAATAGGGTAAACAGATCATATTTTTCGTTATTTAATGCAGTTGAACGGTACTTACTTTTTGTATTACACCTTGTGGGGTCTTATAATTTAATTGTATTTTTTAGCAAACGCATTAATGTGATGGAATTTCTTCAAATTATATTAATCCATTTTTGGCAACTAGTTTTAGTACGCAGTTTTATTTTGTACTATTAAATAAACATGTAGATACAAATCTTTTCTTTTTGGGTTGACTGATAGACGTTGCTCAACTATATTATTTGGCCATAATTATATATTTATTTTATTTTGATGCTAATATTTTTTACTGAGGATGTTTATCTACATGTGGTCACAATGGTAACCTCTATATGAACTCTACAAGGGGTGCCACATCACGATGTCATTTGTGATACATATTTTATTCTTTTATAAATATTTGGACATGTTATTTGGACAATTTATTCACAGTCTATTATTTATTTATACACAAGTTAGACACATCCTAATTTTATTTCATAGGTAGGTACAATAATTGTAGTGCTTGTGAGAAAAATTACATATGTATAAAAATATTACATTTTGTCTAAATATGTACCTATACCTATACACAGGATGATTTTTTTATTCGCAACTGATCATTTTTAAGCGGCAAAAATTTGACTTTTTATTTTAACTATTTTGAGATACCTACCTATTTCATTATTAGGTATATTACATTTCTATAATGATTCCAATTGAAATATTGTTAGCCTTCTCATACGTGTCTTCTCTATCTATCTCATCATGATGCACATCTCCAATAAATGGGGTAGTCAGTGGAATAACTGCATGTAACTGAAACCACTAGTATTATTTCTACGGAAGGTATATTTTTGATATAAATTAATAAAAAATTGGACATTTAATTAAAGTTTTTCTTGTGAAAAGTTAGGCTTTGTAAGATATTTCAATTTGAATTTTTTTATTACATTATCTACATAATTATACATATTGATTAATTTACAATATAGAAAATTATTTAATTCAATGTTGAAAAAAAAATAACTGAAGCGAATTATTTTCCAAAAGAATGAAGATGTTTACCCATAGAAAAACGATACATACTTACCTAAAACAAAACATTGTGTTTTTAATCATCCTGTAGATAATACTTTTTCTCTTTGTTTACAAATTGTAAAATAATGTTTTGATAATTATTACTTTGTAGGTATCTTGTTTAATTATTCTAATATGTTTGTTATCAAATTCATTAAATATTATAAATCCTAAAGTTTACGACATATTTTCACGCAACATAACCCATGTAATAATTATACAAACAATATTATTATTTTTCTTCTTCTTTAAACAATTAAACATTTATCATTTCTTTCTCATGACTCACAGCACACCCTGTATGATGGTAAAGATAAAAATCTCATTTATTATTATTAAATATTTTTTATTTTGTTGTTTCGAGACAGACTTTCTTTAACAAATTAAGAAGTAGGTACACGTCATCACGCCATATTTCTGTGGTCAAAGATAGAAAAATCATGCACTTCACATGCATTAGAATCGTTATCATAACATTATATACATGTATTTTTTCTTTGAGGAAAGAAGTGTTTCTTTGGCGTCCCTCGGGTTTGTTGCTACTCAAGATACCTCAAGGAAATTTTCTGGACACCTCGATTCAGTATTTTGGACGTTCATTATAATTTTGTAGACATATTAAGTTTAATTTGTTTTATTTTAACGATCTTTTAAAAATCCTTTTCTTCTGTTATATTTTTTTGCTTCGCTCGGCTAGAAAGACATAGTAGGAATTTATATTAGTCAAAAGACACCTCCCGTGTGGACAAATTTGCTGGTGTAAAAAAATAGAATCGGTTAAATTTAAATGAAAGTTCTCAGACTTCTGCACTATCTGGGTGGTTGATGGGTTCTTCAATGTTATATGTATGTTTATATATATACGGTAAATGACAGAACTCATTTAGTATGGCGAATAAGAGATTTAAATTTTTCTAATTTTTTTAAATTGGTTAGTTGTGAGGAAGATCGACTAAAAACATTCAAAAGGAGAATACCGTAATACCGATTTTATGGCTGACTAAAATAATTCCTGGCTGACAATTGTTTTGGCGCAAATTTAATACCAAATCACTCGCAAACGAGTAGATGTCCATGAGAAGAACACGATAGATAAGTATTTTTTTCTGTATAATATTAAATAGGCACGCTAAGAAACAATTAAAATATTTTTCTAAGGTTTTGATTTAATTGAAAATAATTTTATTCTCAGACTAGCCATAGCTATTTAGTTGAACTAAATATGCATATCTTGTGAGAAGGTACCTATACAAGCGATGATGTTCTACTAAACAATAATTGTCCCTTTGTCTTGCTATGAGAGAGTGTTTCATTGTAAAATAATGATAAATATACCTAACCTATTTAACTTTCTCTCCATTATGGATCAATCGGTCTTATTATTATTGATGAGATTTATAGATCATTCATACGAGTGATTATTATTAAGTATTTATTTAACTGGATCATCATCTCATGGATCATTATTATTATAAAAGATCAAAAGGTCAATATTTCACCATTTTTAATAAAATAAATTGTTGCCCTTTTTAAACAATTATTGCCATACAAAGAAAATACATGCCCATACATATCAACGATGCATAGGTTATACCTATTATAGTATATAGAACATTATTGGCATATATGTATGTACAATTATTTATTTATTTTAGTTGAGGCACGACAAAAATAAATAAATAAACTATCTAATTTGCCAACAACAAATAAATATTTTGCGATTTCAATTCTGCGATGAAACATGTAACCCATTCTGAATGTTTTATTTTTGATATCACGGAGAGGACAACCAGCATATTTATCCATCTATACTAGGACGGTATTTTCCACAAGTGAGGCAACCAGTAGATTAATTACATACTCATTGAGTAGGTACCTGTTATAACTAATTAAAATTTGACACTCAGGACCACACATCTTGTTTTTCACATTCTTCGTTTTTCTACATCTACGCAAAATTTATTTTTTTCAATTTAAAAATCCAATTCTTGTTATTATTTTTGAGAAATAAATTGAAAAAAATAGACAAAAGAACGGGCTCGTCCGGGATTTGAACCCGGGACCTCTCGCACCCAAAGCGAGAATCATACCCCTAGACCAACGAGCCGTTGACGGTGGTTGCCTTATATACAAATATATATAAAAAATAAAACGAGTATTTAACTAATTTGTTCACATTCCTATCGTTGCGCTCATACAAATAATCTTACATTGTGCGATGAGGATGTTACAAAGCGGTAACACTCTAATCGCTAAACTGTATTTATAAAGTACGATATGCCGCGATGGGAGTTTACGTGGCGGTTAATACTGTACTTACAGACGAATGAACGCGCCTATGCTATGTGGGAGAGATTATTATTTACTTCTGTAGAGGGCACTGGTGTAGGATTGAATAAAATACTATGCAATATCTTGAAGCGACGTGAAATTATTTTTATTCAATTTGACATGGCGCTCATTTTATTTAGGTATTTTCGTTTCCAGAATAAAATTACTGAAAAAATATATTAAGTACATACCTATAGATACTTATATGATAAAATATTTTAACGAATATCTCGAATAATGTAAATAAAATATTTATCTCTATCTATCTATCTATACCATCACGGCATATCCCACAAGTGGGGTAGCCAGCAGATCAGCTGCATGTAAGGAACATGCAAACTGTCCTCTTCGTGCCAATATAAAACCAAGACATTCAGGATGGGTGGCAAGCCTCATCGCTGAATTTAAGATGTAAAATGTCTAATTTTTTCGAACACCTGCCTTTTACAGGACACTCGAAAACTTACGCAGAAGAGTGGGAGACCAATTCTTTACCGGGTGCTCCACGGGAGAGACAAATATTTACTTATTAGCAAATTCGAAAATCTACTTATTTATTTTATCTTGCGTGTAAACTAAATTCAACACCATTTATCGAAAAGTTAAAAAAATCTTAATATTTAATCTACATTACTATACTACCACAGTACCTATATTCCACAAGTGAAGTAGCCAGCCGACTAACTTTAAGTAATAAATAAACAGTTGTTCTCTCCGTGCAAGAAATAAGACATTCAGGATAGGTGGAATGCCTCATCGCTGAAATGAAGGTATTAATTTTTTTTTTTTTTAAAAGATATACTTATCTGGGTTTTTGTTATAAACCCAAATACAACCTTATACACCTTTCACAGTAAGCTACTAAAAGCTTGTGTCGTGAAAGGGGAGTTTGGCGGCACCTGGTATCGAACCACGGACCCCATGTTCACAAGGCCGAGACTCTACCTCCAGGCTACCGACGAACTCGCGAATTATCTTGTGAGATTTTACGAACACTCGCCTTTCATATTATTTTTAGAGGATTTTCTACATATAGTATCAACTATATCGCTAAATGTGTAACTATTTATTTTTATGTTCAGTAAATCACAATAACAATTCTCATAATAATAACAGCACGGGAACTGTTATAATCACAGTATATGATATTATTGCAGCTGCATTCTTCATCCATATAATCACCTACATAATAATTACAAACACAATAAATCTTCTATTTCTATAAGTTTTCTCGTGTCCTACCGTAAGACAGGTATTTCTAAAACATCGCTTCAAGACAATTGATATCTTAATTTCAGAAGTTATGAGGTCAAAAAACTGCCAATCATCCTGAATAAATTATATTTTATATAACATGGACAGTATTCACTTTTTCACATGGTAATACCAGATTCTTCTTCTTCTTCTTCTTCTTGTGCCGCTCCTATCGGAGGTTGGCGACCATCTCTTGATACTCTTCACGATCCTGGGTCAGTCTGATGAGGGTTGCTGCATCCGGTATTCCAAACCACTGCCGAAGATTCTTGAGCCATGATGCTCTTTTGCGCATCAGAATACCAGATAACTTAAATAAATCAGAACTATCATTATGCCCGAAGTATTTCTGAATGGGACTACCTTGCTTTCGATGTATTTTTCTCAGGGGAGTGTTGAAGTGATAAATCATTGACAAATACGATCTATTGTTGTCAGTTTCATTAAAATATCAACTATTCTATCAATGCTTTCATTATGATGAACCATTTCTCTTTACAACAATTATTATCTATGAATTAGATAACAATAGGATGTACTGAAACTTGAAATGTTTAGATTATGTGTGTACGATTACTATCCCAACTACAGATCATTGTTCAAAATATAATATTGTATCGAATTGATTCTAAATTCAAAAATATTTTTGTTATAAAACACATGTCTTCAACTGTTGGTTGTGGAATAAAAATAATATTCATTTGATTTTTATTTGCCCACAAAATGATTTAGACAATTTTCTTAATTGAATACTACAATCCTTCCAAAACATGTTTAGTTCATCGTCATTATACCTACATCAGAGTAAGTCTCCCACTCTTTTCCGTAAGTTTTCAAGTGTCCTGTACAAGACATGTGTTCGAGAAAATATAAACATTTTCCATCTTTGATTCAGCAATGATGTTTGCCACCTATTCTGGTGTCTTAATTTTCATTGGCACAGAGAGGACAGCTTGCATGTTTATTACATGCTACTGGTCTACTGGCTTGTGGGAAATGCCGTGATGGTATAAAGGAATAAAAAAGGTTTATTGCAGATGCATGAAATATAATTAGGACGATTTATGGTAGAAATTATACATTTAATTCAAAGTAGGAAAACAAATAAACGTAGCAAAGGAGATGTAGTTCAGCTTGATTTTATTATTCTCTTTGTGGCTATAAAAATTCAGACATTCAGACTTCTTTATTTATAACTCAAAAATTTTGATAAAATGTTTGCGATACCTGTCTTTTCAATAACCCTTTATATCCTGTATTTAGACTACTCACAAAAATAACATATCAGTGAAAATATTAAAATAACATTTCATCAGAATACCACCCATCAATATAAATCAGATACAAATAAAAATAAAAGTGTCTGATATAAAAGGGTCTATTGTTCGTTCGTACGATTTTGAATTATTTTGATTTTGGAACTATTCAAATATACTTAATCGCTGTGGCAATACATATAAGGAATGATGTTCTTGAAACCTTTGTTCTCCTATCTTCCACCCTTTTCTGCATGTTTTTGTATGTTATATACAAAGGAGACAACATACTCTACTGCTACCCCACTTGTAGGAGATGCCGCAATGGCTTAGATTTACATAGATAGATAAGTAAATTATGACATGGTACTGAGAAGACAGTCGCATTTGATATTAAATATCAAATTTTGTTTTATGCAAGTATGTGGTTTTACGAATATCTTCAGCCTTTTACAATCGAATCGAATTATAGAATTAACTATGTACATTTTGAAAACAAAAGCAAGCGATCGATTCAAATTCAAAATTAGAATTCGCGTGGAACAATAGCATAAGGTATTTATTATAATAATATTAATAACAATATGTAACATTGTTGCGCACATTCGGTAACATAATTAAACAATAAGGTGATTAATTTCGTTAACAATCACAATATAAAATAAACAATATGTTATTATTATTAGTAGCAGTAGCATTTAGTCCTTGGCGCAGTGACCCGTGACTTTACACATACCTAAAATATATACTTACGTAGGGCTGTCCAAAAGTGTTTCAATGTCGTAATTATTAAACGTGGCTATTTTCTTTTCCAGTACTTCGTCACCACTGTTTTCTGTACGTTTTCGAGTGTCCTGTAAAAAGTAGGTGTTTGTTAAGCCTCACGAATTAGAAAATGTAATTAAATCCAAGGGTCTCGGGTCCGTTCCCACCCGCTGCCAACTTACTCAACCCTCACGACAGAAGCATATTGCTTACTGAGTGAATGTCTGGACTACATTAGTGTTTATTTCAAATCCAGATTCATCTCTTTCACAAAATGAAAAATTATAATTTAAATATTTTTCCCGAGTGTTATGTAGGTAAATAGCAGGTATTTCGAAAATATAACGTTTTAGACGCACATCTTCAATTCAGGAATTATAATGCCATCCATTCTAATTGTCTTATTTTTTAATTGCAAGGAGAGGACGACATGCATGTTTGCCGTTGCATATGTTGCGATGGTATAGATAGATAGTGCTTATTTAGGTACTGAAAATGTATGTATATAGATACATAAATAATGTATCATCGAACCATCTGTATTCGAATTAATTTGAATTTACACATCTCTACACACATATATAAACAAATTTGCAAAATGATCTCAAACAATACACAACCAATCTATATCTAGACGATTATCTTGTTCAACAGCCGAATAATTGACACAGAATTATCATCGCTTATACCATTGAATTCGTGTACTTATTTGAGGTCAAAATCCTGTAACATCTTTGCTTTTGGATATTGATGAAGTCTAATCATCCTTTAAGATTCTCTCGTTGTTTGTTGGTTTCTAAAATAATTCTAGTATGGTCCACCAATTAGAGATGCCGGACACAGATGACATGGAATGTAATTGGTCAGTGAAATTTTTCAACGTTTGTTTCAACATTAACTACTGACAAATGTTACAGGGGCGTACTCTTTGTTTTTATTACGAGTATGATATTTTTTACTAGTTTTTTTTTGACACTCCACCCGAGTGCAAAATGTGGTAATGATAACTTAATTGTGTGATATGTGTTTTAAATTTATTCAACTTCTTCTCTATGGTATAGAGTTCAAAGGTTCTTGATACATATTTAATACTTAAGTGTCATTTAAAATGAACCATGTTACCTTCGCAAGAATTTGAAATACTTAACATGCTGCTTATTTCGATCAAAAACATTATTTGAATTATGCCAGAAAACACTCATTATCTATTGACAAAATTAAAGGTTTAAATTAATAAACAGAAATACCTACATACATCGTTCATAGGTACCTAAAATGTTTTATGTTGTAATAAGCAGTTAATTACAAGCATGATTTCTTTTTTGAAGAGCACATGACTCGTTTTAAACACGTCATACATTATTACATCTCTTATGATAGATCATTGATCTTTTACTTCGAAAGTTTGTTCCATTTTGTGATGCGGAGGACCAGCTATCTTTCCACTTTTTTATCGTCTTCCTCGTGATAACGATCCAGTTTGTGCCAGCTGCTTAGAGTAGCGATGTGTGTGATCCTGTTGTTCTATTGTTTTACTATTCATTGAATATTTCTGTCATGAAATGTTTTGTTTACTGCTTAATACTTTTCATGGTTCCTCTCAAAGGAGTCTGCAAAATCGGCTCGATATTACAAAATATATGACTACTTCATAATTCGTTGATTGATTGGTGACTTTTTCATAATTCATATTTTTCTTACGTACCGAAATAATTCATTTGAATTTATAAGTTTGTAATAGGTATGTACTTCCACAATCAATTTGTTTTTTTAGATTAAATAAATCTATTACATATACATAAATTTATAAATATGTTTTCAGTAGAATAATTCGCAGATTTTGTTCGATTTTCTATTCTATTCTTACTAAGGTCATCCACTCGATCTACAAACTTTTTCTTTGACATCAATTCGTCCCTGTACTGTATTGTTTTTAGTCATCCATATTATTATTATTACAAGATATTATATCCTATGTATTTATTATCTCATATTGTAATCACCGAATTATTATGACACAGGTAGGCATATTATTTCATACATTCACTCATATAATATCTATGAGAGTGAACAGCCACTCACATACATAAGTCACATACCTACCAAATGAAAAAATATGTTCCTCAGTGTATAATATTACTAGACTAGAATTGTATACGATATCACAACATGCTATTATTATTGGGTATTACTAGATTTAAGCCCGATTTTTTTCAAGCAATAATTATGAAATTGATAAATTTAATAAGCATCCTATTCAATATATTGCTGCTTCGTGTATATCTTCGTCTGCATGAGTGTGTATATTATTATTATTATTTGGATGATTTGTAAAGCGCCGTTTTGTGGAAAAAAATCCACCTCAAGGGCGCTCTTTGCTAACTAAGGTTGTGCCAGGATTATTCCGTGAGATTTCTTAAATAGATAAGTCTTCAGTTGGTTCTTGAAACGAGATATGTCCTGCGTTTCTCTGATCATTTGTGGAAGCCTGTTCCAGACTACAGGTGCAGCAGATATTGCAAAAGCACGCTCCAGGTACACTGGTTTAGATACAGTACTTGTCACCTCCAATTTAGTTGTAATATCTTGACAAGACCTAAGTGTTGTCTGTCTATGACTTAACGCCTGTCTACCGCAGAGTTCCATGATATATTCTGGGGCCATAGCATAAAGTGCCTTAAGTACTGTCAAACACACTTTAAATTCAACTCTCTCCGGACATCTGAGCCAGTGAAGAGATTGAAGGGTGGCAGATATGTGTGAAGAGCAATACCCAATATGCATATTTTATTTACGCATGTGTGAGAATAATTATGTATGTATATGTTTACTAAAAAAATATGTATTTAAATGTAAACATGTATTTCACTTAAACAACTGATAGGTTGTCAGAAATTGCCTAAAGGCAATAAACATGCAATTTCTATTGTATTGAGTTTTACGATAAAGTTAATATTATTTATTTTTATTTTATTTAACGATAACTAAGCATCCAAAATATTGCGATTTTTCGTATCTTCTTGAGATACGAATCTGAGAAATTAGCAAAGATATATAATTCTTTAAGAGGAATGTGCTAATTTTTTTGGAAGTAGGTACAGTGGCAATTTGAATATAATGATAAAACATACATTAAGATACTACGTAATACTTACTTATAATTAAGTTGACTGCTTAAAAAAATTATATTTCTTTATAGAAAAGTAAGTTTTATGTTCATATACATACCTTGTCTTTAATACGAGTCCCCGATAGAGGTATCTCACTCTTTTCTGTAATTTTTAGGGTGCATCTTTTCATGAAACTTCGCATTGGTAAAAAAGACATCTTCAATGTCTTGAGTATTTTTTTATGACAAAGGAAACAACTTTTATGATCATAACATGCATATATAGTCCATTGACATCGCCACTTGTAAGAGGCGAGAATTCACAATTATGGAAGGTAACAATAAAAATTTATCTCAACTGAATAATAAGTCTGTATTAGGAAGATTGTTGTGTTTATTTATTTATTTTATTCTCATCAATGATAGTGAAAATAAATTATATACAATGTACAGTGAGTGAGTAGGTACTGCGGTTAAAGACAAGCATACATATTTACAATCAAACAGCTTTAAATATTATTTGTATGCTGATTTATGTTTTGATTAATTGGATGACACGTCCGATCGAACACGTTTCTTGTAAGACATCATAGAGGTATGTAAATATAATAATATTCATATAGTCTTGATTTTACAGATACCATAGTGTTCTTAGAATATTATTATGAATTATTACCATTCGCAACCGTGAAACTAAATTAATTTAAAGACATTTTTTTATGTTATCGATCTCAGCGCCACTGCTGTTTTGTAATAGGTACATACCTATTACCTATTAATAAATAGGTGATGTTTGAATATAAAAACATTATAGGTAAATATCGTGAAAATCATTATTATTTATAAGATTACGGCATCCCGTCCCTTGTGGGACGATTTGTGCCAAATTCAATATTTTTAGAAGGTTTCATTATGTATGGGCACTAATCTGTTAATAATGTATTTTTTTGGCGGATTTTAAAATTTTGACATGTACAGAAATGGTATGAGTTTGCAATAGGCAAGACATGATAATCTGTTACTGGACTTCATTTATCTCGTAATACAAATCGTAAGAGTCTCATATTGGGCAATATAAAAACACTATGAATACCTATCATAAATAAAAATTATTCCGAGTGAATAGGTATTCCACTCTTTTCTGCCAGCTTTCGAGTGTCCTGTAAGAGGCAGTTATTCGTAAAACAAGTAAAACAACACGATTAAGTCGTTGTGATAACGTATGCCATCCATACTGAATCTCTCAATTTTTGATTGGCTCGGAGAGGACAATTTTCATATTTGTTATGTACAATTCCTCCACTGGCTACCGCACTAACACACTAGCGGGAAATTCCGTGATGGTACGTAATATCTTGAATATTAATAAAGTGTCCAGAATATAATGAATGTCACACTCATTTCTATAAGTTTTTAGTGCCCTACAATAAAAGTTAGATATTCTTTTAAATATTTTTTATAAAGATAATTGTTTTTTAAGTGTTAAATTACTTTCAAACTAATTAAAAATTACAAATTTAAAAACAAATGATCTAGTGTTTAAAAATTTGTAACAAATAATAATACCTACAATTAGAACTCACATAATTGTTTCAAATTTCAAATTTGTGACAACTAGAAATGCATTATTTTTTTTTAATAGTTGAATTAAATTTATAAAATTTGATAAATAACAATAGATAAATAAAAAAAAACTGAAAATGCGCCCTTGCGGTGGTTTGTACCACAAAACGGCGCTCAGTAAATTGTCCAGATTATTAGATATTATTATATTCATGAAACATAACATCCCACCAATGAGGAGTGCCACACGTCATTTATGCTTCTTTTAAGGGAACTAATTATTTGTTCGGCTTTTAATCCATTCGTTCGGCAAGAAAAAATCAGCATTTAAGTCATTTGCACAGCAAACAATGTTTTCATCGGCAATAAATAAAAAATAAGCGCAACACTTGTTTTACAAACAAACTTGGTTATATCGGCAAATTAACAAATTTTAACAGCTTTATAAATACTCGCACAACAAAATAATTAATTGACCAGCAGAATTGTTATTTGAGCATCAGAATTATTATTAATTTGAGCAGCAGAATTATTATTTGACCGGCAGAAAATATTAGATAAACAATATTTTTCACACACCGATTTACCTTCGGATCCACATGAAGTTTTTGTGATTTCTTACCAAATTAATGATGACTATGAAAATAATGCCAGTTTCCGCTTTGCTATATCAACGAAATACCTAACTGAAATGTCGAAAAACGCTTGTGTCGTTCATTCAGATGCTACATATAAAATCACATAAAAAGATTAAAAATTTAGCTTTCACAAGTTTAATTAAAATTAGCTCACGGTTTGCTGCTCATTTATTTATTTTGCAGGACAATTAATTATTTTGTTGTGCGAGTATTTATTTAGCTGTTAAAATTTGTTAATTTGCCGATATAACCAAGTTTGTTTGTAAAACAAGTGTTGCGCTTATTTTTTATTTATTGCCGATGAAAACATCATTCATTTATTATTAATAATCATTATGCCGGTCGATTAAATTTAGAGTTTTACAATATCATATTATTATTTGCAATAGAAATATAATATTCTCGCTGGGCATAAGTAGCATATCAACATGATATATTTGTCGGCAGAATACATTTTTCTGCTGAACATAACATCGATATTATGCTGATCGTTTAAATGATAGCCTTATTTTAATGGGTAGTAGAGGAAAATCTGCATGTTAATACCTACATATAGTTAGTCCACTCGCTTGAGAAAGGCGTCCCAATTTGTGGGAGATTCCTTGATAGTATAGATAGTACATAAAATTATTATAAGTACCTACCCAATTTGTACCCAAGAGGTTCCTATATTTATAATGTTTCAATTAAGTTTTTTAATTGTTAATTAGGATTAAGTACATATTATTCAATTTAATCATTAAGGGAATGCACATCTTTGAAGTTTATAATAATAAATTATGTATTTAAATAATACAATACAATACGTTCCTTATTGATTTTTTATAATAATAAGATGTTAGTACAATAGGGAACAATAATAATAATAATAAAATATCAGAATATAACAATAAAAAAATGTAAGAGGAATATCGGTTTATTGAATTAAATATAAAAGGATGCAATAAATATGTGCAAGTGAAAGGTTAAAGATGTTATCTTATCTGTACAGACATTCTCAAATTTTATCCTTACACGATAAATCTGAATAGAAATCGATTTGTTTTTTTTTTTCAACTTCACCTATTGAATGCAGTGCCGAAAACAGGTGTTTAAAAATATGATAATCATGTACCTACTCGTTTTCACAAATCATACGAATCTGGTGGATTGCCGTTACCGATTAATTAATTAATAATAGTACCTACTCGTTCTTCCCAATTTAACTCAATGTTTAATTATGTAATCAATACAATAAACAATTACACCTACACTCTTGACAACGTCCATAGTGTGTCAGGAATTTAATAGAATTTGTTGTTACCACAGATTAGCATTTCCTTCTCAAATATCTAACGTCCTAGACCTAGAAGACAGATCAGCCTGAGTCAACAACACACTATCGCGTCACGTTCCCGCTCCGCTAGCGTTCGGGTGCAGACGATGGTGCGCCAAAGTGTTAATTTTCGTAACTATTGTATATCTTAACAACGAAATTGACACTTGTTTGCAACATCGTCTGCACCCGAACGCTAACGGAGCGGGAACGTGAGACGAAAGTGTGTTGTTGACTCAGGCCTCTGGTACATTGAAAGAATATTTCTTTAACGCAATACATTACCAAATTGTTCGAAAATATAAAATTAAATTTTTAAAAATAGTGCAAGACTTTGAAAATTGAAATGTGCAAGTAATCGAAATCATTTTTCTATGTCAAAATATTGACATACGATATAATAAATGTTAAGATTAACGAAGAATTTTGTTCACATAAAAACTTAAATACAAAACTACTTAAAGGAATTTTAAAGATTTGCACAAATCATAAAGGTATTCCATATCTTTTACAGTTGGAATATCGGCGCTGCGAGGATGTGATTCATTAGCACCCGCCTCCTCCCTTTGGCGGTCCTTTATCTCTCTCGTGGTGAGTTTCTTTGTATTGATTTATTGTCCTCAACACCCATTTAAATTCTTATTATATGTATGTAAGTAATACATATTACATATCTACCAGAGTACTTAACATTCTAGCAAGTACATAGGTACTCTTAAGTGAGCGCGTATTCGTGAAAAGTGCAAAGTTATAATATTATTAAATTTTTATATTTTTGTAATATTAATAAATATTGTAATTTTTTTTATATTTTTGTAATATTTATAAATATTGTAAAAAAAATGAATATTTATCCCAATAAACCTATTTGAATTTGAATTATAACTATGAGCACAGGGTGTCCTCCTTCATATATCTAGATCAGCTGTGATATTTTTTTATGAAAAATTTATGATTAGGTAGTTTAATTAAGACTTCTTGTTTTAGTTTTTGTTTTGATTTTTAGTATAATTTATGTAATAAGAGTTTATCAATATGCATCGAAACAACGCCTCGTATGTTTGACTCATTTTGTATGCATACTTTTCCTGATTTTAAAAGTACTAAATAATTTACAAAAATTATACAAATATTTACTTTACTAAAAAATACACGAGATAGAAAATGTATTAAATTCTCAACTTTTTAGTGACTCTTAAACGTAAAAAAAACTCAAAAACAAATTAAGTACTTCTTGCTTTACATATAAACCTCAATTGTATATAAATTAAGCTAAGGTATTGGGTTTACAAAATAGTATTTTTAACACCAAAATAATTATCAACATTTTGTTAAATATGGATATTTTAAATCTTCCTTTAATAATAAGCATAATAGGTATATTATGTACAGAAGATGTGGTAATTGTCTTGCAATCTTCATATTAATTTAGAGAATGCTTCCACGCATAGAGAGATTCGTTGATAATATCTATTTAATGAATTAACGTCAGTAAAGAGCCAATTATGAGTCTAATTGTTTGAGTTGTATGATTTTGATTAAAGTGCAACATCTTGTAAAGTACATAGTTTCGTCTTGTAGTCGGTACATTGTATCCTTCATACGTTATGAAAATTAATAGCTTAAAATAAGAATAGATATTATTATAATTGAATGACTCTAATGATTTCAATTATTATTGTTATTGTATACATAATTTAACATAAATAAAACATTGCTTAATTTTCACTTACTCACTTCCGATGGCCGAACAGGCCTTGCAAGACCTTTGCCTCCGAAACAGAAGATCTCCAAGCCTTTCTATCCTGAGCAATGGACTGCCAGTCGTCTTTAGGATTGAGCTCCTCTAGATCTCGGTTGATATTATCCAACAATTTTTGTCTTGGTATGCCTAACGGTTTTCTGCCCTCGGGTATACCCTGCAGAATATCTTTAGTCGCCCTTTCTTCTCCGGATCTAACGACGCGGCCAATTCATTCCAATCTTCGGGATCTTATCTCACTTGTGATGAAAGGTTGGTTAGTTGTGGAGCGAATTTCTTCATTGCATTTAAGCCGCCAGGTTCCTTCTGCAATACCCGCTCGTGGACCCAATATTTTTCTTAAAATCCTATTTTCGAAAGACAGTTTAATTTTCACTAGTAGAATAAAAGTACATTGAAGAGATACCCACCTCATACCCGAATATTTCAGGAGTCATAGACTCATATTATCCACACATTCAAACTAAAATTAGTTGGAAGTTGGAAGTTGGAACCCGGGTTAGTTGGAAGACATCGCATTTTAGCGATAAACTCGCCCTCTGTGCATTGAATTGTATAAATGATATTTTCTATGTTAATTTGTTTTATTGTAAACAATGTACAGTGAAGAATAAAATAAAATAAATAAAATTATTGTCCTCATTGGGCAGGTCTGAAGGACTGGTCTGGTCGGCTAAAACCGCCATCGTAAGTATATTTTATACTACACTGTTTCTTCAATGTCTTTTTTGAAAGTATGTTAATTTATTAAATATAAAATATAATAATTAATTATTTTGGAGAAAATTATTGAATATTCAGGGACATTGTTTGTAATGTATTGTTCCGTGGAGCAACCAGCAAAGAATTGATCTCCCACTCTTTTCTGTAAATTTTCGAGTATCCTACTGTAAACGATAGGTGTTTGAAAAAAATCAAGGCATTTTACATCTTAAATTCAGCAATGAGGTTTGTCACCCATCCTAAATGCATTTACTTTTTGAAGACACGGAGAAGACAACTTACATTTTTGTTACAAGCAGCTGGTCTGCTGGCTACCCCACTTGTAGGATATACCGTGATATTATAGTAGCAGTAGATAGAATTGTTGTTTGTAATCCCTAGTAAAACCATAGTTGTTTCGAAACAATATTCAAAGCATTTCGTCTATTACTTATCCAATAAAAGCCTCAGTTGATAAGCTAATAATATTATGTTATATAATATTTACTTTGATTAGTTATATGTAGGTAGTTATGTTATGTATGCCTGAGTATTATTATTATTATTAGATTTATAGCACCAATTA
Organism: Athripsodes cinereus; assembly: GCA_947579605.1. Lineage (NCBI taxonomy): Eukaryota > Metazoa > Arthropoda > Insecta > Trichoptera > Leptoceridae > Athripsodes > Athripsodes cinereus. The sequence goes on from OX388318.1 coordinate 6,738,389, forward strand.
TATACACTGCAATCAATTACATTCTCAATAAATTGAATTGAGACGATATACCATTCAAAATAAATACTTACCCGTGCCTGCCATCGATAATTTACATTGCCTTCCTTAGTACAATGTACCTACTCGTAATTATGATAAAAAGTAAACGGAAAATACGTATGTTTGTATGTGGAACTATAATATATACTTATTTTTTAAATAATGAATTTAAGAATGAACAGTTAAGAAATTAAAAAAAAAAATTGTTAGACGTAAAATATCTTTTTTTTTTTAGATATTTTAACTAAAACTGATTTTACCTATGAAATAAATTTAATTTTAAATGATTGGCTGGAAAATTTTGCTTTCGAAACAAATCCGCCATTTAATAGAACATTGTATAAGTATTGTTTGTTTATATTAAGTATATTGTTATTTATTCTGCTAACAAACATTTATTATTTTTATTCACATTGCATTTACAAAACAAAATAATGATAAGTTCTACATTATTGTATACAATAGAAAACATTGAAAAAACAGCCTTCGGCATATCACCTGGTAGCTTAATTAGACAATGCACTCCTCGCGAAAAGCTGAAGTTGCGGGTTCAAGTCCAGTCCAGGGCACTACCGAATAAGGTGACGTTGCCTTTTCTAAGCCTCTTATGGAAGTTAAATTAATGTGTTACATGTACATTAAATAAACAAGTAATATTTTTATAATAGTCACATATATTTATGTTTATTCCCCGTTCTCTTTATGAGCGGTAATAAAGATTATTTCAAACTTTTAATATTTGATATTTCCTAACACTTGTATGAAACGAAATATATCAGTTAATTACCCGAAATATTTTGATTTTAATTGAAAAAATTTAAATAAAAACCACTTAAGCCATTTAAATGTAAAAAAAATGTGTATTGCTGACAATATTAATTCTCAGCATCGGCAACGGTTACGATTTCTTCGTTGATCTAAACATTTGAAAACAGAAGGATCATAATGGAAGTTTTGATATCAATTTAGTTATTTTATCGTAGAGCACTCCATACTGCTGATAACAGAACACAATAATATATCAGACAACATACACCACTACTACAATACAAAAACAACCAACAATCTACCGTCATCATCAGGAAGAGAATCTGGAATATCTGGATGGTATGTGAGCGTCCATTGTCTCTATAGATGATCGTTGAGATAGCTGATATATTATACTCTCATTTCTTTGTGGATCATTATCAGCTGAATAGTCTTTTAATATGATAGCAATATTTATAATTTTCATGCTTGTTTGTTTATGTTTATTTTCATAATGGATTAGAGGCAAAACTAGTGCAGACTTTTTATTGTTTTCTTATGTAGATAAGCAGATTTCGTACAAGAAGTATTCAAATTGTGTGGATTGCCGTTTAAAATAAATCGATGAGTAAATAAATTAAATATTTTTTATCATGATATAATTGAAAAATATGACCAAACCTTTCAATTCCCTTTACCCCTTATGCATTATCTCTTTTGGCGTAAGCAAAGAGGATGTATTTACCTCAAAGACTTTTCATCAAACAACATATTCATGGAATTTCTCATGCATGCTTGCTTTACTTGATAATTACAGGTGATTATGAAGAAAATAAAAGAAAATTTGTAGTTGTGTATATTATATACCACAAAAAGAATCAAAAAATGTTTTGAGCAAAGTATTTTCGAGAAAGAAGAAAAAATCACTTTCTCATCTCGTGTAAGATAATAAGTACGAATATGTTATTGAATAATTAATTCTCAATTTCAACGAGTAATTTACGCTAGTTATAAACAAAATGATCCAGCAATTGATAATATTATTGCGTAGCAGCAATGCGCATTGTCCTTATCTCACATAGTAACTCAACTTCCTTGCATTGCGCACTTCGCACAGCGCACTTGCGGTAATGTTCTATTGTAGTAATGACATTTATGTATTGTCAAATTAGATTTATTGTTTTCATACTTTCCATAACAAAGTGTCGGTACGCAATAAATCATTGCAATGTGAATATTTTCAAAAATAATGATATTATTGTAATACGAAATTGGCACATAAATAATTTATTTCGTTCATATAATCATATAATATTATATAGGTATGCATGTACAACATGGACATCGTAATTAGATTAGACAGTGGTAAAGATCTAAAGATAGATTTATCCTTTGGGCAGGCTTCAAGCTAGAATCATAATAAATATCTGCATAATATTGACAGATATATTATTATTATTACAGTTTGTTTTACATCATGTCACCGGATTTGTATGGAAATCGAACATATTTTTCTGAAAGCTATGCAAAACTCTACATTTTTATTTAGATTTGTTGAATATAATATTATGTAAGAACTGTCAAAAACAGATGACATCATGGTATTGCCAGTTTTAAAAAATATTGTCTTCATTTTTTGTCATTTTAATGACGTACTTATGATTTCAAATTCTATGTTTGTCAATGAGCAGCCACACAGCAGTCGATAATTCTCATCCTGGTCAATAATGATACATAGTTACATTTGCTTTGGAGAAATTATTACTTTTGTACCAAGTGGTGTGGGGAGCTCAGTGTGCTGTAACCCATAGTATCTGCCGGCCAGGAAATTTATCCATATTTTCTCCAAAGATTCTCTCAGCTCATTCGCCATAACTTAGTAGATTTCTGCAAGCGTTAATTTGTTGATTTGATTTTTATTTCCTGCGAAGCCCGATAAAGCTATACTAGTACTAGAATGAAATAAATTACATTGAGGACCAGTAAGTTAAGACTGAATAAGATTATTATATTTATTTAAGTTCATATGTAAATAATGTGGGCACGCTAATTGGAAGACACTGCCTTCGGCAGAAAATCTGCCCATTTATATTATCAGTAATGTGTGAACTGTTAATTTATTGTGATGGTTCACAAGTAAAAAAACATAATAGGATTAGTAAAAACAAGCGTTTTCAAAATCTCCTAATAATGAAAGCTACAAAAGAAAAAAAACGCTAGTATTTTTATTATCCAGTAATTTGAATTATATCAAACTTTTGCATAATAAAGAGCACAAAAATGACAATAACTACAAATTTAAGCTCAGCTTTTGTAGGTTTACAAAAGAGACAATGGTCCTGGCTGATCTGTTTTGAGAATGTTGGACTAAAAGGCTTCCTACGGCGAGGAAGGCCCTCTTTCAGAACACACTGTACCTATGACAAGGATATTATGGCGTGAGGAATGTCTAGGAAAGAGATGACTTGATTAGAACAGATTCGCTCTGAATTTAAAAGTTCTGTTACCTCCTTGTTCTGCGCAGAATAGCATTGAAGGACGAACGAATCTATCCATTTACAGAATTACCATATCTCTTACAACTGAAGTAGTCAGTGAACTAGCTACATAGAATGAACATACTTATATAAAAAAAACATGCGTAGAAAATTCACACATATCTAGCTAATCCCAAACTACGCGACGATACACAATTATACAATGCACTAAACACATACACATGTAAACCCCAGACCCAGGACTATTTGAAAAGGTCATTCTTCATTTTGCCCCGACCGGGAATCGAACTCGGGACCTCGTGACTTAAAGGCAAGAACATACTGGTCGAAAGGTGATGAAAATTTGAATCACTGCGCTACCAAGTTGATAGGGAATCCAGATAATTTATGAATAAAACAAATAACATCATCAGGTGTTGTATAAATAAAAAACAATAAAATATTGATTTATCGAGAACAAGATTCTCGTGACTTCATTATTTATTTATTTATTTATTATTACCTTACATATTGTGTTTGTACTAATTTTATTTTATCTGTATCGTACTATCATCATCGCATGAGGTCGGTAGCTAAGTGAGAGCTCCTGAGATGATGTGGCGTGAGAAGATAACATTATTGTTGCTTTTTATTAGGATGAAGGTAAGGAAGACTTCTTAAAACATCTTGTTGTATGTCGGATGCCGTTTTGAGTAACATCTGTCGGATGTTGGCCCATGTAGAAAATATAATGCAACCATAAACCTGTAGTATATAGAGTAGAAATTCATAGGATTATTAATTTGATAATGCGACCAAACATATTGGTGTTACAAGTCTTCAAAGACATTTTGTTTTTTTTTTTTATTGTACGGGTCCTTAAAATTAAATATAAATAGGAAAGTACGTCTAATAAAATCTTATTTTTATGGAGTGATAAAACCATAATATTATTGTACCTAGATAATATTGTCGACCGGCGGTATTTGGTGGAAGTTCATGTTAAATTAATTAACATAACATGTATAGACAACTCACACAGACCGAGCCAGTCCCAAACTAAGATGTGAACCTTGTATTATGGGTACTAACGCGACGGTACACATATATACAATGCACTACACACATATACATGTAACACCCAGACCCAGGACAATCTGAAAAAGGTCATTCTTCATTTTGCCCTGGCCGGGAATCGAACCCGGGACCTAGTGACTCAAAGGCAAGTGCGTTAGCCTCCACGCCACACCGGCCACAAAACATAACATTTATTTATAGAACTTCCACAGTGACTTTATTGATCGCGAGCTGGCTTTCGAGAGCTACCGCTCCAATCATCAGACTGTATAGCGAAGAAATACGTGTTTATGTTTGTTTTATTTTTATTAATACATACATACATACATCTTCTTCCCCTTGTCCTAGTTGAGTCGGGGGCCCATTGCGCCTAGGTACCTCCTCCAGAGATCCCTGTCCACCGCTGCTTCCAGGACCTCTGGCCACTCCAAAACCAAGTCTTTCAACACACAATTAATTTTATACTACTACTACTATACCATCACGGCATATCCCACAAGTGGGGTAACCAGCAGACCAGCTGCATGTAAGAAACATGCAAGCTTTCCTCTTCGTGCCAATATAAAATCAAGACATTCAGAATGGGTGGCAAACCTCATCGCTGAATTTAAGATGTACAATGTCTTAATTTTTTCGAACACCTGCCTCTTACAGGACACTCGAAAACTTATGGAGAAGAGTGGGAGACCAATTCTTTACCGGGTGCTCCACGGGATAAAATTTTATTAATTCACAATATTATTATTTAATAATTTTCAAACATGTTTTTGAGAAAATTTGTACCGCGTAACCAGTCTTTACCATAAATATCAATGTTTACAACGGAAAAAGAAAGTTTTACTTACATACTTTTTTGAGAAAAATATTTATGTAGGTAGGTACATATTAATATCGACTCTAACTAGATATCTTTCTATATCTACCATCAAGGCGAATCCCACAAGTGAGGTAACCAGCAGACTAATTACATGTAATGAGCATGCAGGTGGTCGGTGGAATCGCTTAAACAGGACACTCGAAAATTAAAGAAAAGTAAAATAATAATATCCTGTCAAAATATAGATAGGTATCTATTGACAAAAATGTGTATTGATTTTTGACCAGCGATAAATTGAACTCAATTAACTTTATTTAGAAAATCATGTACCAACCTAGTTCTAATCAAGTAAATATTGTTGATGAAGAAGCTGGTTAACTGGAAGAAAACCTATAGGTAGAAAAATATTCATAGATTATATAGGTACGTACCTAGGTACCTAGATTCTTCACAAGACAGCATATTCTTTTCCAATTTTCAAGCATTATTTTAAACCTTAAAAAAATCGGAATAGAACGTTAATGAAATATTAATTTATAGGCAAGAAATATCTTCCATCATTTTCATTAAATGAGTAAAAAAAAAACAAAAAAAATCCTTGGGCTCGTCCGGGATTTGAACCCGGGACCTCTCGCACCCTAAGCGAAAATCATACCCCTAGACCAACGAGCCAACTGCCGTGAATGGCAAAAATACTGAATATAAACTAGTAGTCCACTATCTGTATTGAGTGTAGTATCTATGCGAGTGTTTATGTATATTTTATACAATAATGTCGTAAAATTATGTATACATATATGCTCCATGAGATTGTGTGCGTTAATAATGTTTAATTGTATTATCTTTAAGTGTAAGCGTCACCTTGGAAAATGTTACTAGATTATTTCGCTAGATGGTGCTTTACACGTTTCAATGTGGTTTATGCCAAAACTTAATACATAATTAATTTGCATACGTTTTTTTTGTTGTAAAATACAAAAAATACATTTTTATTCAAGCGGAGGTATTTTGGTTTGTAGCCCGTGGAGTCCCCGATAAAAAGGACTCACACTCCTTTCTGAGTTTTTTAGTGTCCTGTAAAAGACGGCCGTCCATGAAACTCCGTGTAAGACAGTCAACGTCTAAGATTCAGCGATGAGGCATACCTACCTACCACCCATCCTGGAAGTTTTTTTTTATACGGAGAGGATAGTCTGCATTTGTATTACATGCAGTTACTCCGCTGGCAACCCCACTTGTTGAATGTGCCGTGATGGTATTTTTTTTTGTACTAAGTTATCGAATCAATTTCTAATAGTCAATCGTCAGTGACGATTTGTCACGTGTATTTCCAGCCAAAATTTACTGTTATTTTTTTTGTTTATTTTTTCTGACATTTAAACTAAAATGGATCCTATTTTCGCTACTCTTCTTTATTATACTATTGTTGTAGGCCTAGTATAAGCTTATAATACTAAAAAGTAAGTAAAATATCGTCACGTTTCCATGAAGTTTTTAAGTATAAAATATTTTCAAAGTGCTTTACCATTTCGTTTTAAAACCGACGTCATGACATTTATTTTCTCGTCAGGTAAAACTGGTACTAGGAACTATTGATTTAAGTGCATAATATTATATCGGTTCTAGTTTATTCTACACACGGTCAACTAATCGTAAACGAGTGATATAGTTTCTACCTTCTTAAATATTTAGTGAATAAACTCATCATGTTGTTAGCTTCCTACACGTGCATTGATAACAATATTCTCTCTACGCCTAATTAAAGGTCCATTGTGCAGCATATAAACTGAATAATAATATAAAGAATTTTCAACAATTCCCATGAGGTATTGTTAAGTAACTTTATACCCTACAGTCCCTATACAAAGTATTACGATAAATTTTGATAATTTATAAAATTTATTTATTGTTCTGTGAAATGTTCTTTTTTTTATTTATTTATTTTATTTATTTAATTTAATACACAACTTATATTTCGATACATTTATATTGATATTTTATTATAGTTAACAAAAAACACTTTGTATTCCCCAAACAGCAATGAAATGCTGGTACGAGTATGAGGGGAGGATGTTATTCTAAAACTCAAGCACAAAATGTCTTCTTACATAATTGTCTCTGTTCGGCTTCTTAGTATGTAGTTTTTCAAATATTTCTTAAATTGATTAATATTATTCAGTCGCTTTATATTATCTGGTAATGAATTGAACAATCCAATAGCTGTATATAAAAAACTATTTCTCTCTCTGTTTGTTCTAGGATTATCAGGGGCCTGAGTCAAAACACTCGGAGCGTGACTAAAGCCACGCATTTCCCATGGCAACAATATAAATAGCTTACATTACACATATGTATGTACTCCCGAGTCAAAATATCCGAAATTGAAGGCCACCGCCATCTTTACTTTTCTAACAGCACGTTAGAGTTTTTCGTATGGCAGAGTGGCGTCGTACGGAGAATTCGGTAGTCAAAACACATTTTTGACAGCAGGTCGGATATCTCTTGCCGTCCTTGTATTTCTTGAGTGTACACTAGTATTCATCTGTACCTTAATATTGGTTGTAATCAAGTTATTTGCAACTTTATACATCATTTTGGTTTTTTCTGCATATATAAGTTCATCTAGATTAAACATGTTTGTTATAATATACACATCAAGTGTCCTTGTGTATCTATCAAGATTGAAAGTAATCTTCAGAGCCTTGATGATTCTTTGTATTATTCCGCTCATCTGCTGGCTGCATTGAGACCATACAGTCAACCCATAATAAATTCGGGGAACCACAAAAGCGTTATTAATATTTTTCTTTGTTTTATTGTCAAAAAGGTCAGTGCGTATCATTATAATTTTTGAAGTCTAAATCGGTAGTCTATTATTTTAATATTTGTTAAATAGATAAGTTATGTATTTGTTATTCTGGTATTTGTATTGGTAATGTTATTATGATAAATTTGTGCATTTTGTGCGTCTTAAATTATTTCATAAAATATTTAAAAGTGTTGTGTTACCAACACAGAAAATAATTTTATTAATTATAAATATGAAACATTACTTAATTACATTAATTTTTAAGCTAGATACATGTCGCCTTAAAAATTAAGTAACTCTTTGCCCATTTATGTATATAATTTCTAATTTTCTCCTGCACAATAGTAAAATACGTAAAAGAATAATTTATATTTATTTATTTACAATACAGGATGACAAGACGAATTTATTGCTATTATAATACAAGTAATTTTTATTAATTACGTAGGTATATTTATATTTTATTTATCTATTATTATTGTTATTTGTTAAAGGGAGAAAGTATTGATTATTGAATGTAGATGTATTTAGTGCTGGAGAGGATATTCGTGATGATGTTAAAAGAATTAAATTTAACAATCTATGAACCAGTGGCGTGCCTTCCATATATACAAAAAAGCACCGCATGCCTACAAAATAAAAGCTGGATATTTTATGTAATTTTTTATACAAAAATGATGATATTGTGCAATACTACAAACTCCTTTAAGCATAAGGAATAATCAATACCGGAGAAGGGATATTTATAATGTACCTATAATGTGTATAACCAATAATATTAGTGACATGAGAATTGCTACCCTTGCGTCACTCAAAGTTCACAACAGTTTCACGATGTTACACACACACATACTACAGTAACATGAAAACAAACAATTAGAAAAAAAAAACATTACAACATTTAATTCTTAAATCTATTAAATTGATCAATAAGCATACTACTTTTAAATTTGTATGTAATTTTATTTAATATTATTAATTTACCATGCAAACGTACAGCCATATAGTAAATTTTACATAATAAGATATCGTATCAATATTTAACAAATAATGGTTTACGGAAATAATAAAAAAAATACATCACGAAAGCATGGTCAATATAAAAATTCTAGTCCCGCCACTGCTGTGTACTACTAGGTACTTATTAGAAAAAATGTTTCCTTGTAGATATACATAAATACATACCTAATATATAGGTATTATATGTCTCGTGCACGTAGTCTTTTGAGATATATATATATTATTTTAAAGATACCTAAGCCCTCACGCTATATCTCAAATGGGGTAGGCAAAGAGAACGAAACGTTTTGTAAGTATATCTTTATTACATACCTACTTCTTCCGCTTCCTTCACATTCAACAATATCTCATACATACACTCCGATTTCTCTTACTCATCTCTGAGACTTTGATCCACGTGGTCGAGCCACATAGTTCTCGGTGGTCGGCGCTTTCTCATGCCACAGCTTTTACATAAATACAATATCTTTGTCATATGCTTTCATCATCCATTCTCTCCACATTTCCAAACCATCGTAACTTATTTTTAAGATACTCGCAGTTTTATACCGAGTCAAGTCCCGGAGATGAATTTATTAATTGATCTCCCACTCTTTTTTGCGAGTTTTCGAGTGTCATGTAAAAGGCAAGTGTGCGTGAAATATTATACGTATAAGACAATTAACATCCACAATCAGCAATGAGACATGTAGCTCATCATCTATGACTTATTTTTTGTTGTCACGGAGAGGACTATCTCCATGTTTATTACGTGTTATTTGTGCACTTGCTACCCCACTGGTGGAAAATGCCGTGATGTTATGTTTGAATGAATGAATGAATAAAAGTATATTTCCTACATTGGTCCATGAAGTAAGAGTATCTCACTTTGTATGTTTTCGAGTATCACGCAAAAGGCAGGTTTCGTAAAACTAGAAAAAATGTAATAAACGTAAAAACAGAATTCGTAAGACATTTTAAGACCTTAAAGACATTTTATCATCTTCAATTTTATTTTTGAATTTGCTTTCTGTTCCACCCATCTAGAATGTTATCATTTTTATTGGCGCAGAAAGGACGACGACCTGCAGATTTATCACACTTCAATATTTTTAACGTTTGGTTTGGTATGTTTTTTCAGTTTTGTTATCTTTTCTTGTAAGTATTTTGAACTGTGATATTTTATTTTATTTTATTTCATAGAGACACTCACAGAAAACTGACAACACAATACATAAATTACAAACATACAATAAGATCTGGCCAGTTCCCCAATTAAGAGCGTCTACAGCATGCACAATCAGAGAATTCAATTGTTCAAGTGATATGTGAAGTCTTTGTCAAATTACATAGATTCCTGCATGTAGGGACTTTTTTCATTGTTTTTTTATATCTACTCGAGTTCAAGAAAATAGATATGCGAAGAAAAAAAAACATTTCAAAAGATGAAACAAATGTCCATATAGATATTTAAATCACTTTTATATCGGAAATTTACGAAAGTTACTATAATTTAATTCAATGCGTATCTACTTAGATTTTCCTTATTGCAGATAATGATACGTTTAACATTTCTGCATATAAAATAATAACATAAATTTAACCTTAACACATATTAAAATACATAATAATCAGGTACACTCGACCCTCACATAACGAGAGTTCATGATCCCGTCTACAGACTAAAATAGATCACATCACTCATCCCGATACAATATAGGTATTATGTACTGTGAACTGGCACCACTACCTATAGGTATTATATCTAAATACATGCGCAGGCGCATGTTGCGTGTGAATTGTTGTTGTTATGAACTAAACACGGTGATTTTAATTTTAACAACTTCAATAATCTTAATCAAGTGTGACGAAGCACCAATCACGGTCTACACCAAGCGAGAATGATGGCTGTTAAAATGCAACAGCTAGTACACCATTTTTATGATAATAATAATAATAAACTTTATTGTGCAGAATATGATAACAGGAATTATATACAACATGCATGAAAAAATCTGTACAATGGACGAGTTTATCGCAGAGTTGCGATATCTTCCAACTAACCCAAATAAAATAAAATATATAAAAATGAAATAAAATAAAATACATGAAAATGAAATAAAATAAAATAGATAGATATATGCAAACAAAATACTATACAAACAATGTACTTATACAGATAGCGAGAAAATACCGATACATGAACACAAGTAAAAGCTAAAATATATGTGTAAAATAAGGATAACAGGCTACATGTGAAAAAGAATATAACATTAGGGAGAAGGAGTAGAGTAAAAGAGGGTAGGGAAGAGGGTTAAGGGGTAGGGTTGCTCATTGTGTATAAAGAACACGAAGAAGGTGGCAAATTATAACCGAAAAAGGACTTTTAAAGGATAATAAATTTAACTTAAACGATGAGGCTTACCACCCATTCTAAATGTCTTAATTTATGTTGGCACTGAGAAGACAACTTGTATGTCTATTATCTGCAGCTGGTTTTCTGTTTGACCACTTGTGGGATATGCCGTGATAGTGTAGTTGTAAAAAATTAAACTTGTCACCAGTAAAATTACTTAATCTTTTGTCCCATTTTAATTTATTATTATAAATTCGACCAAGAACCTACTACTATAATCAATGTATACCTATCCATTGTTCTTGCCAAGAAAGTTAAAAAAATTGTCTTGAAAATTCTAATCATAATTGATCCAATCAGCAGGGTTACTCTTGACATAATCTAAATACGGTTTTTATCTTGTCTGATCTTAAAATAATACGACGCGCGAAGAGACAACGAGAGAGTCAACAATCGTGTCATAAGAATCTTGCGGTAGCGTGTATGATTAAGATCAACACAAGATTGAGATCGTATTTAGATTGTGTGAAGAGTAACCCTGCAGAACAGATTTAATAAACATAACAAAATTTAAACTCAATTTCAAGAAGGCTCGCGAGTATGTACCTTCTATATCATTCATGATGTTACAGGGAATAATATTATTCAATTTCTGCATTATCTTCTCCATATTTTTATTGTGTGATATGAGTTCTTTCTTCATTACAATATCACAACTTGAGAAATGATTATTGTGCATGAGATTCTCCTCAGTTCGTAGCAAAGGGCAGGTAGGCATTTCCACAACCAATAAGCGCCATTGTAAACTATACACGTTCTCCTACCAGAGAACAGAACATATTTTATATCTAGGTAGTATTTAATCGTAAACTTCGTTCAAATGGGATCAAGTGTACATATCTAAAAGAACATTTTATAGCTCCAGAAGTAGAAATTAATATTATTATTTAGGTATTTTTGGAGTTGAAGTGGCCCAATAACAGTTTGGCTTACTGCTCCGAATGCTTTTTTTAGTCTTGACTAATATTTCGCAATGATTAAATTATGGCATAATCTGCAATGGGTATCCAAATAATTATAGATACATGGTTATATAGGCAGAATGTCTTTCAATGTTTCTTAAAAGTCTGTGATCTGAGAAGAGGGCTCTGAGGTGCCTCATGGAAGTGTTGCCTTATGTTGCTAATATAAGACAACACTTCCAACAAAAGTCCAGATCATAGAATTACTCAAATAGACCCTATGTTTTTTTTATAATTTGCAAGAAAAGTTCGAATATTTTACCATACTATGTTGTATACCATATTGATATGATTTTTGTTCTAATTTGGGATCCTACAGGTACTGATAGGCGTTATCACATGAAATAGTTACATAGATGTTTTCCTCCACTCGAAGTAATTAACATATATAACAGTTTGTTATAGATGTGTAGGTAATGTCGTTACCATGGCTCAAACAGTCTACACCCATCACTTAACACTTCCAATTAAAAGCAGTTACGCTTTTACCAACATTAGTTTAAACACTAACGTACACTTAACTACCTACTAGATACATATACTGGGAAGTAGATTAGTGTACATAGTAATTTATATTAAACCCGTAAAAAAATAATTATTTAGTGAAGCAACACATCTATTTGCATGCTTGTTGAGAAATGCTTAAACTTGGTACGACGAAATGCTCACAATTCACAAAATACTCGTTACGGGTCAATTGTCATAATTTAACGTTTGTAACACGTTAGTTCGGGAATTAGAGTATTCTTCATCCGTTCATCTGCAAATAAATAGGTAATCTCATCAAAGCCATCTCTTTTGACGTATTTCTACGCTTTTTTACCCACTCTAGGATCCTAGAAGTCTATCTGCCATCCTAAGACTGGCATTTAAAGTTGGAGACTATATTCACGGTCTTTGTCCTTCTTTGTTAGCCAAGTGTGCTTTTTAATACGAACTTCTTTTAAAACCGTGCAGATGTGATATAATGCGTTTAATTAGTAGAATTTTACTACCTACTTCGTATTAGTACATATAAATCTATGGTTTAATTTGACATAATTTTCGTGTTATCTTTTCACTGGTTAACTAAACAATTCAAGGGATTGAAGCTAGTCAACAGTGTACAAGTTATTCTAATAATAATATAATACATAAGTCTGAGCTTAACCTTTAATTATTCCACGAATGGCTAATAATACATTTCATACTACATTATCAATACGTGTGTACACATAGGAGATTTTCATGCAGTGAAAGATTTATTCCAATTAAATCACAGAATAAAATAACAATTAAAGTGGAACCTTTATTAGAACATAATATGGAATCATGACCACTATCCAAAAAGTCTAATCTTCATTTTTTTGTTAACACAGGTAGAAATATAGAGGGAGACTAAATATTGTAACTAAATCTGTGGGGTTCCTCAGGGAAGCATGAAGAGCCTCATATTTTTTTGAATCAACAAAGTACTCACTTTCTTATCTTAACCAACTTGGTGCATTATTTGTGAATAAACTCTTTTCTTGTATAGCCAAGGGCTATTTCTTCCAGTTCGATCGAGCTTTCGCTGAAATTGCAGAGGCATAAATTGATGACATGCCCATTAAAACTTGTCAAAATGATCTAAATTATATTAACAATACCTAGGAATCGAACGGTCTCATATTCAGATAATATAGAAAGACGAAAACTTCCGGAAGAAGTACATGGAGCATAAAACAAATTTAGATAAAAAAAAACAAATCTTCTATTGTTATGGATCCGGAAAAAAGGTTATTTTAAAAAAATGAGAAGACCCTACGCACAAGATGTTTCTGTTGTTAATTACAGTTTATTCTATCATCTATTCATCAAAATATTGTTAAGGAACAAAGTTAAAAAGGCGATGATTGCCGGTGTTGAGTTTACCTATAAAATTATAGGCTATCCGATTCGATACGAGATAGGGAACTTGATTTTAAATATTCGGGAATAACTGTGTCTAAGATTTTTATTTTGATATTGATCGATAGCAGTGCGTGTGATCCATACTAATTAGATCAATGGAATGATCTATGTGAAGCTATAAATCGTTTCGTACACGTCATCTCGTAAAAATATTCGAGATCATTTTACGTTTATAGATTTAACCGTTCAGACTAACACTTGTTTTTTTTCATTGCCATCTTCAAAATTTTATTTATAACTAGGAATATAATATGTATAATATTATATAAATATGTACTTGAGCGAACGTATTCAAATTTAACAATCGGTCTCAGCACTTTAACTTTGGTCGAAAGTAAATATTCTTTGTTTTGTTATTGATTTATTCATAGAAATTCTCGCGAAATTCAGGTTTATTATCCACTGGTAAAAGGCGTTTTTGTTTGGTTATGAGATATTATGATCCAAAAGTTCTTCATCAAAGTCATCATGTTGATAAGTTATTTTCACTTGAAATTTAACAATTACCCGCTGTTCACAAGTTCCTCGAAATATTTCGTCTAAAGCAATTGAAACGCAATTTTGTTTTTTTTTCATTCATTCATACCGTAACTGTTCTTCCCAGCCATCGATATGCAATAACATCTACAGCGATGAGGTATGCCATGCATTCTGTTAACCTTTTTTTATTGACACGGGCAGATAAACATGCACGTTTATTACATGCATCTATTTTACTGGTGGGGAATGCCGTGATAGTATATTTAAAAAGATACATAGATAATGATGATTGCATTCTATGTAAATCACAGCATTTCCCAGATGTGGGATATCCAGCGGATCACATCCAAATGATAAACATGCAAGTCGTCTTCTTCGTGCCAATACAAGTTAAGACATTAAAAATGGGTGGCATAACCTCGTTGTTTATTTTGAAGAAGTTTTATGGGTTACACGTAATGTCTTAACGCCTGCTTATCTTTTACAGGACACTCTAAAACTAACAGAAACGAGTGAAACATCTTTTATTCGTTGGAAACTCCACGAAGATTGGAGATGAACAAAATGTGATGACAATTATATGCAGTAAGTTCAATGGCTACCCCATTTCTAAGAAATAACATAACGTGTTTAGACAATTCACACAGACCGAGCTAGTCCCAAACTAAGAAACGAATCTTGTATTATGGGTACTAACTAACACGACGATACACATATAAACAATGAACTTCACACATATACATGTAGCACTCAAACCCAGGACAAATTGAAAAATGTCATTCTTCATTTTGCACTGGCCAGGAATCGA